>CANSNZ010000940.1:0-719894 GCA_947646795.1 Beta lomatogona
TATAATGCGATGTTATATACTTTCGATCATGTTGTAAGTAGCTAGGTATTAACGATGCATTGCAAGAGTTCTTCTCAATCAATTTTGCAGGTACTTGAAGTGGAGTTTGACATGGAACCACCATTGTCACACATGGAGCACAACCCAATGATTAAGCTTAAGGTACTAAGTCGAGCTCACGACTTTAAACAACGCTTCTCGGGAGGCAACCCGAGACCCCTTTATTTTCTTTCTTTTCCTTTATTTTCTCATCAAATTTCCACCACCACAACAAATTTTCTTTCACCCACCGCCCACACACTACAAAGATCCACAACCAATCTTAATTCACTTGTAACCAAAATCCACAAAAGAAAACCCGTTGGGAGGACTTCAATAGCTAGGAGTTGGTAACACTAGAGGATTGAGATTGTTAATGTATCTTTCGATCTCTTAAGCTAGGTGCAAATCTCCAAAGAAATTTAAACAAAATTTGGTTGAGTGATTCGAGGAGAGGGTTGTGAGTTGAGTTATGAGATTTGAGTTGGTGTTGTTAAGAAATTTGAGTTTGACGGATTGCTTTTCATGAGTTTTGAGCATTCGATCTTCGATTTACCCGATTTTCGATTTCCCCCATTTTCAGTTTACTTTTTCTTTTAATTGTCAACACATTGAGGACAATGTGTAGTTTAAGGATGAGGAGGGTATTCTCATTCTCATGTATCAATGTTGTATTTTATTACTTTCAATTTGAAAAAATGAAAATGAAAAAAATATAAAAAAAATATACATAAAAAAAAAAAAATGAATGATGATGAAGTGAATCTGCTAAGTTGAAAACCCTTGAGGCTGAGACGACTCGAGGCAAAGGTGGGGCTCGGATGGGTCGAAACCCGAAGGCGGCCTATGCAAAAAAAAAAGGGCTAGTTGAGCGGGTGAGTTTTGTAGCTAGGAAAAAGAGAGAGAGATGAAAGAAAAAATGTGAGAAGCTAGGATGAAAACCAAAAGGGCTCTAGGCAAAATGAGAAGGTAAGAGAGAATTATACCTATGGAAACTCATTTGCCGGAGTTGGTGTCATAAGGTGGAAGGTGTCTTCGGGTTAGGTTGGATTATTTCATCCTTGATTTTGGAAATTTATTTTGGCTTTCACATTCTTTTGGTTGATTGTTTGTTTTTGGGAGTAAGCATGGAATTTATCCTTTTTTGTCTTTGTTCCATGGCTTGCTATTCTAAGTTAGTTGTAGTAGTCGTAGTTTTAGATCATCTTTTGGAGGTTTGGAGAGCTGATAGTTTAGTGTGTCATGAGCTGCATTTTGATGTTTGTTGGCGTTGCCGAGTTATTGTTGTTGTTACGTCTTTATATATTTCGGGGTGAGCTTGAATCTAAGTGTGGGGGGAATCATCGTCCCTTACGTTTAGGTTTTGAGCGGATGTTGTTAAGATGTGATGATGATGATATAGTCGATGGAGAGTGTAGGTTGGGTGTCGATGGCTTGGGTGATGATTTATTTGGTGATTCTCATTTTTGAGTTTACTCGAGGTCGAGTAAAGTTCAAGTGTGGGGTATTTGATACGCTCAAGTTATACGGTGTTTATATTATATTTTGGGTGCTTTTGCTAAGGGTCTTGATCATAATAGTTAACGCTTTGCGTTTTATTTAGCTCTTAGCGGAAGTTCGGAATTTTGTATATTAATCATAGTTAAAGTTGTAAGTTCCGAGCTCCTAGAAGCATTAGTGTTTGGAACGACTCAACATTGTATACTTGCCAAGCGTCGCCGCATGTTCCAATCAAGCATCGCCTCAAGCCGTAGCCGAGCATAGCACCTAGCCCATCGCCATGCACAGGCTCTCGAGCATCGCATGCCACCAGCTCCGCCCCGGCAACTCGCAAGCCGGGCGCTCACGCCCGGCCAAGCAGCACAACGCGAGGTCGCACCTCGCGAGATTTATCGCACCTCGCGACTCCGCTCTCGCACCTCGCGAGATTTCTCGCACCTCGCGACCTGCTTGGTTTGGCCCAGTTCTTCAGCTCGTTACGAGGCGGTAGCTCATCGCACGGGTGCGACCCGGGGCTGCACCTCCCCAGTAGCCCCTAGGTCGGTCTAATTGTGGTGATTTTTGAGCTTAGTATAAATACTAAACTCTACTTTTTGGACCTAGGGGGCAGCAGCCACAAGGAGAAAGGAGTTTCCAAAACTCCACTCCTCTCTTGTTGTCTTCTCTTTTTAGTTTTCATTTTCTAGTTTAGTTTTCGTAGATTTCAATTATGGGAATTGGCTTATGCTATGCCGATTGTAGCTTGAACCGTTCTTGAACGAGATTAATATGGAGCTTCAAGCATTATTGTGAGATCTTTCCCTCTCCTATTTAGTTTCTTTGATTATGGTTTAATTTCTATGATTGCTTTCTATGGTTTTTGCATAATTATGCTAGGAACGTTACTAGTTTGATTGTGCTAATTAATCTAATGCTAAGGATTTAAGAATAGAATCGGATTGTTTTATTCTTTTATCAATTGGTAGCAAACTAGGGAGTAACTTAGATCTGAGATCGTCTTGGTTATTTCTTGGGGAAATTGAATAAACTCGTTGAATGTTTATCGCTTGTATGACGTTAGCGGGTCTATTGGTTCTCTGTGTTTATTGCTGCTATTGGATTGAACTTAGACGCTATCGGACTAGGTTATCCTTTAGTTAGGGTTTTATAGTCACGCTGATCGTGCTATTCAACTAAGAATAAGGAGAATGCGAGATTAATTCTCAACAATAGATAATTATGGAAATCATTAGAGTCGAGGTTAAATGATCGATAATGAATTGAAGTGGATGTTAATCGGATTCAAGATCTTCCTATATTGATTTCTCATTTTGTTTATATGCTAGTTAGTTTTAGTTTGTTTGTAAATCTACTTGAAACCCCCCTTTTGTAATTAGGTTTCTCGGCCCTTAGCTTAATCTAGGTTTTGAATCATAGTGAATATAAAACTTGTCCACTGTTTCCTGTGGATACGACCCCTACTTCCATTATACTTGCTTAGTGTAAAAGAGAGTAGGAGAAATTTTATCTTTGGCCGGGTGCGGTGCACAACGACACATCCGCGCCCACCAAATTTTGGCGCCCGTTGCCGGGAAACGGTGTTACTTGTTTGTATTTAGTGTGATTTTTGAATGGAATTGCTTGTGCTCTTTGTTTTGGTTGGCCACTCATATAAAGAATTCCCTTTTGTTTTAGTTCCTAGTTTTCGTCTTCGATTGAACTCTATGTGTTTCACTTTTGTATTTTGGACAAGAAGCAGAACTTGTTGCTTAAACTCTCTTGGGAATGGTTGATTGACTCATACTTTATATCTTGGTTATTGTCTAGCTTTAAACATTTATATTAATGGTCATGACTTGGATTAGCTAGGAGTACTACTAGTTGATGTTTGTTGTTGCCTTAATGCTAGGTTTGGGATATAATCCGATGTTATATGCTCAATCATGTTGTAGTAAGCTAGGTATTAACGATGCATTGCAAGAGTTCTTCTCAATCAATTTTGCAGGTACTTGAAGTGGAGATTGACATGGAACCACCATTGTCACACATGGAGCACAACCCAATGATTAAGCTTAAGGTACTAAGTCGAGCTCACGACTTTAAACAACAGCCCTTCTCGGGAGGCAACCCGAGACCCCTTTATTTTCTTTCTTTTCCTTTATTTTCTCATCAAATTTCCACCACCACAACAAATTTTCTTTCACCCACCGCCCACACACTACAAAAAGATCCACAACCAATCTTAATTCACTTGTAACCAAAATCCACAAAAGAAAACCCGTTGGGAGGACTTCAATAGCTAGGAGTTGGTAACACTGAGAGGATTGAGATTGTTAATGTATCTTTTCGATCTCTTAAGCTAGGTGCAAATCTCAAAAATTTAAACAAAATTTGGTTGAGTGATTCGAGGGAGTAGGGTTGTGAGTTGAGTTATGAGATTTGAGTTGGTGTTGTTAAGAAATTTGAGTTTGACGGATTGCTTTTCATGAGTTTTGAGCATTCGATCTTGATTTACCCGATTTTCGATTTCCCCCCATTTTCAGTTTACTTTTTCTTTTAATTGTCAACACATTGAGGACAATGTGTAGTTTAAGTAGGGGGAGGGTATTCTCATTCTCATGTATCAATGTTGTATTTATTACTTTCAATTTGAAAAAAATGAAAATGAAAAAAAATAAAAAAAAAATATACATAAAAAAAAAATGAATGATGATGAAGTGAATCCTGCTAAGTTGAAAACCCGCAAGGGGGCGGGCGACTCGGGCAAAATTGGGGGCTCGGATAGGTCGAAAACCCGAAAGGGCGGCCTATGCAAAAAAAAAAAGGGCTAGTTGAGCGGGTGAGTTTTGTGAGCCGGAAAAAGAAGAGAGATGAAGAAAAAAATGTGAGAAGCTAGGATGAAAACCGAAAGGGCTCCTAGGCAAAATGAGAGATTAAGAGAGAATTATACACTTTGGAAACTCATTTGCCGGAGTTGGTGTCATAAGGTGGAAGGTGTCTTCGGGTTGGGTTAGTTATTTCATCCTTGATTTTGTGAAGATTTATTTTGGCTTTCACATTCTTTTGGTTGATTGTTTGTTTTTGGGAGTAAGCATGGAATTTATCCCTTTTTGTCTTTGTTCCATGGCTTGCTATTCTAAGTTAGTTGTAGTAGTCGTAGTTTTAGATCATCTTTTGGAGGTTTGGGAGAGGCGATAGTTTAGTGTGTCAATGAGGCGACATTTTGATGTTTGTTGGCGTTGCCGGTTATTGTTGTTGTTACGTCTTTATATATTTCGGGTGAGCTTGAATCTAAGTGTGGGGGAATCATCGTCCCCTTACGTTTAGGTTTTGAGCGGATGTTGTTAAGATGTGATGATGATGATATAGTTGATGGAGAGTGTAGGTTGGTGTCGATGGCTTGGGTGATGATTTATTTGGTGATTCTCATTTTTGAGTTTACTCGAGGTCGAGTAAAGTTCAGGTGTGGGGTATTTGATACGCTCAAGTTATACGGTGTTTATATTATATTTTGGGTGCTTTTTGCTAAGGGTCTTGATCATAATAGTTAACGTTTTGCTTTTATTTAGCTCTTAGCGGAAGTTCGAATTTTGTATATTAATCATAGTTAAAGTTGTAAGTTCCGAGCTCCTAGAAGCATTAGTGTTTGGAACGACTCAACATTGTATACTTGCCAAGCGTCGCCGCATGTTCCAATCAAGCATCGCCCTCAAGCCGTAGCCGAGCATAGCACCTAGCCCATCATAGCCGCACCAAGCTCTCGCGAGCATCGCATGCCACCTCGCCCCCGGCGGCTCAAAGCCCGGGCGCTCACGCCCGGCCAAGCAGCACAACGCAGGTCGCACCTCGCGAGATTTATCGCACCTCGCGACCTGCTTCTCGCACCTCGCGAGATTTCTCGCACCTCGCGACCTGCTTGGTTTGGCCCAGTTCTTCAGCTCGTTGCGAAGGCAGTAGCTCATCGCACGGTGCGACCAGACTCGCACCTCGCGACCCCTAGGTCGGTCTAATTGTCGGCTGATTTTTGAGCTTTAGTATAAATACTAAACTCTATTTTTGGACCTAGGGGGCAGCAGCCACAAGGAGAAGGAGTTTCCAAAACTCCACTCCTCTCTTGTTGTCTTCTCTTTTTAGTTTTCATTTTCTAGTTTAGTTTTCGTAGATTTCAATTATGGAATTGGCTTATGCTATGCCGATTGTAGCTTGAACCGTTCTTGAACGAGATTAATATGGAGCTTCAAGCATTATTGTGAGATCTTTCCTCTCTATTTAGTTTCTTTGATTATGGTTTAATTTCTATGATTGCTTTCTATGGTTTTTGCATAATTATGCTAGGAACGTTACTAGTTTGATTGTGTAATTAATCTAATGCTAGATTTAAGAATAGAATCGGATTGTTTTATTCTTTTATCAATTGGTAGCAAACTAGGGAGTAACTTAGATGCGAGATCGTCTTGGTTATTTCTTGGGGAAATTGAATAAATTGTTGAATGTTTTATCGGCTTGTATGACGTTAGCGGGTCTATTGGTTCTTCGTGTTTATTCTTCGCTATTGGATTGAACTTAGACGCTATCCGGACTAGGTTATCCTTTAGTTAGGGTTTTATAGTCACGCTGATCGTGCTATTCAACTAAGAATAAGGAGAATGCGAGATTAATTCTCAACAATAGATAATTATGGAAATCATTAGAGTCGAGGTTAAATGATCGATAATGAATTGAAGTGGATGTTAATCGGATTCAAGATCTTCCTATATTGATTTCTCATTTTGTTTATATGCTAGTTAGTTTTAGTTTGTTTGTAAATCTACTTGAAACCCCCCTTTTGTAATTAGGTTTCTCGGCCCTTAGCTTAATCTAGGTTTTGAATCACGCTGAATATAAAACTTGTCCCTGTTTCCCTGTGGATACGACCCCTACTTCCATTATACTTGCTTAGTGTAAAAGAGAGTAGGAGAAATTTTATCTTTGGCCGGGTGCGGTGCACAACGACACATCCGCGCCCACCAACCCCGTTGAGACGCCGACCTCGCCTAGGCAGGCAGGCCTCGCCCGATCCGGTCCGGGCTAGGGGGCCGAACACCCCTTCCGACCAGATTCAAGGCACATATTCCTACAAATCTCTACCTTGACTTGAATCCTCGACAATGAACCCAGATTCTCCCCGCAATGACAGTTGCCCCCAAACGACAACCGGACCCGGTTGTCCCTTAAGGACATCGGATTAGCCCCTAATGGCTCCCGGACTTGTCCCAAAGGGCAATTAACAATCACGAACATTGAGCAAGTTCAAACAATGTTGTAACTTAATTTTGTGGAACAGGTTTGGTGAACATATCGGCAAGATTATCGGCAGTACCTCTTTTCTTCACCTTAACCCTCTTACTGCTCCTCGGAAAATGATATCTCACATCAATGTGCTTAGTCCTCTCATGATGGACTTGATCCTTGGCTAAGCATATTGCACTCAAACTGTCACAATACACAATGGCCTGATCGTGATGCAACCAAGATCATCGACTAGCCCCTTTAACCATATTCCCTATTTAGCATTTCTTTGTCAATGCCATGTACTTTTGCTTTAGTAGTAGACAAAGTAAGCTTGTAGCCTGCAAAGTTGTCTTCCAACTAAAACCGAGCCACCAAGAGTAAATACATAACCAGTCATAGACCTTCTACTGTCTACATCTCCAAGCATAATCGGAATCGGAATAACCCGGTAACTAAACACTGAGTATCATTCCCATAAATGAGACCAACATCGGACGTACCTCGAATGTAACGAAAAATCCTCTGATTGCCTGCCAATGCTCCTTACCAGGATCACCCGTGAACCTAGTAACAACAACTTGCATGTGCAAGATCCGGCCTAGTGCGGACCATAGCATACATCGGACTCCCTGCGCACTAGCATAGGGAACCCGACTCATGTACTCCTTCTCCTCGCCAGACTTGGGTGCAAAAGCAACGAGACAAATGATTATTGGAGGCACTTGGAGTATCTATAGGCTTAAGTTGTTGACATGCCAAACCTTGACAAAATCTTCCGAATGTAGCCTTTATGTGACAAGAAAAGCTTCCTTTGATCTCTTTCCCTATAAATCTCCATCCCCAAAATCTTTTTCATGACACACAAATCCTTCATCTCAAACTCAACATTGAGAAGACCCTTCAAACTGCGAATATCGAGACTTGGACTTTGCGCTATGAGCATATCATCTACATACAGGGACCAAATAAATTCATGATTCATCATCCAGCTTGTTGTGATACACCCAACAATCTTCTGAACTCTGTTGTAGCTCAATTCAATCATATAGGCTGTCAAACCGTTTATACCCTTTGCCTAGGAGGCTGCTTTAGCCCATCTAAGGACTTCTTCGGTCTGCAAACATAGTCTTCTTTATCGGGAACTTGGAACCCATCTTGGTTGGGTCATATAAATCTCTTCTTCAACTCCCCATGTAGGAAAGCTATTTTCACATCTAGTTGCTCAAGTTCAAGATCCTGATGTGCAACTATTGCTAGTAGCACCCCGATGGAAGTGTGTCGACCACTTTGGTGAGAAAATCTCATTATAGTCAATCCTTTCCCTTTGAGTGAACCTCTTGCTGACAACCCGAGCTTTATACTTGACCCCCTTCGAAGGTGAGGTCTCTTCCCTTCTTCTTGAAAACCCACTTGCGGTGACAATTTTCCTCTCCTTAGGACGTTTGACTAGCTCCCAAGTCGAGTTCTTATCCAAATACTCCATTTCATCTCCCAGTAGCGAGCCATTGAGCGAGACTCATTACGAGACAACTTCTTTGTAGGTGGATGGTTCGTGAGTATCTACCTCCACCTCCTCCGCAACTGCCAGTGCATAAGCAACCATATCCTCAAAACCATACCTCCTAGGAGGTCCCACACCAACTCTTCTAGCTCTATCAAGTGCTATACTAGTTCGATGTGCTTGAGATGAGACATATTGTTGCCTAGAAGACTCGGGTTCGGTAGCACCATGTTGATCTTCTCCACCTTGGTCTTTGTGATTCACTCTCATCATGAGTGACTTGCTGCTCCACTGTTTATCAACATTACTACCAACAGACACCACCATGGACTTCACAGTGGGGTTAAACATATAATTTTCATCAAATATTACACTTCTACTAAGTATAACTCGACTCTCAGAAGGTGACCAGATTCTATAGCCCTTAACTCCACTCCCAAAACCCACAAATACTTCCTTCTTAGCTCTAGGTTCCAATTTACCCTTACTTACATGATAATAAACAGTAACCAAAAACTCTCAACAAAGAATAATCTGCAGGCTTACCAGACCACACCTCATAAGGTGTTTTACAATCAATACCAGTGTGAGGTCCACGGTTGATCAGATAGCAAGTTGTACTTACAGCTTCTGCCCAAAATCTTCTAGGTAACCCAGTATTAGAGAGCATGCACCTCGCTCTCTCCAACAGTGTCTGCTTCATGTGTTCTGCTACCCCTTTCTATTGTGGAGTATTCCTTAGAGTATGATGGCGTGCAATCCCTTTATTCTTGCAGAACTCATTAAACTCAGACCAACAGAATTCCAGACCATTATCAGTTCGCAGTCTTTTGATCTTCCTTCCAGCTTGATTTTCCACCAAAGCCTTCCACTGCTTGAAGTTCATGAAAGCCTCACTTTTATGCTTCATAATAATTACCCAAATCATCCTTGAATAATCATCGATCATCGACACAAAATACCCTGTGACCTCCAAATAGACTCGACTTCGGGAAGGACCTCAACAATCGGATTGAATATAATCAAGTGTGCACTTTGTAGTATGCACAGCCTTTGGAAACTTGCTGCGATGAAGCTTCCCAAACATACAGTGCTCACAGAACACTAGGTCCTGCACCTTGTGCCCACACAGAAAAACCCTCTTTTACAGAATTTGCATCCCCTTTCACCCATATGTCCAAGTCTCCTATGCCACAACTTGGTCATATCCTCCTTGGGAACCTCAAATGATGCAACAGCAGCAGCACCTGTCACAGTAGAACCTTGAAGAAAATACAAGGTACCATTTTTAATACCTTTCAAAACTACCTTCGAACCCTTGCAAACACTCATAACTCCACCTTCACCTTGAAAACTGAAACCTCTACTGTCAAGAAGACTCAAAGATATCAGATTCTTTGTCATCAGTGGAACATGCCTAACTTCGTTCAAGGTACAGAATGTACCATCATGAGTCCACTACAAGAAAATCACAAAATAACGACGGCCTATCAGCGACGGCTAACAAAACCGTCGGTATAATCAAAAAAAGCGACGGCTTTAATTCGTCGTTGATCACCGACTGCAGTTGTAGCATATAACGACGGTTTAGCTGTCGGTAATCAATAACGACGGCTAAAAGCCGTCGTTGATTTTGTGGAAGTAAAGTAGAATTTTTTTGTAGCTTGGGCGACGGTCGGAAACCGTCATTGATTCCTAAAGGGGGGTTTAATTTAAGTCTTTCGATCGGGTTTTTTTTTTTCAACAACAAAAAGGAGGGAATTTGGGCGATTTTGCAGCGACGAAACTCCGTCGACTCCACCTCCACCTGCCTCTCCTCCTTCCTCCAGCCAACGTCAGCGACCCATCTCCACCTCACTTCGCCGGCGGTAAGCTTTATTTTCTCTTTTTTTTTAAAAATTTTTGTACTCATCAACCAAACCCTAACAGTTGGGGGTTTTTTTTTTTTTGGGAGAGAAGTGAACTTCAGGCGACGAACTTGGGCGACGAACTTGCATCGACTCTTGCCGGACCTACATTTCGACGGTGGTAAGCAGTGCTAATTTCCATTTTTTTTAACAATTTGTGTAGTGATGAAACTAAACCCAAAAAATTGAGTCTTGCTTTATATTATGTATATTTCTTCATGTAAGTGTTTGATCTTATAATATATCATTTCTTTAATCAAAGTTCATACTACTTATTATTTTTTCAGATAATTTTATAGTCAGATTTTAGTGATTTGGTGAGTGAAATCAGTAACAAGAAAGAGCATGTGGGTATTTTTGTTTTCTAACATTTGGTGGAAAAAAAGAATGGGTGAAAGTAACCCAAAATTGTTGGACTTAATATCAATGGAAAAACAAAGGATGATGAATAATGAAGAAAGAAGATATGGTTCCTTCAAAAAAAAAAAAAAAGAAAGAAGATATGGGTGTTGTTCATCTGATGAAAACAAGCTTGAACTTAGGCTATTATTTTTTATTTTAGAGATGATGCATCTATGTGTGTTCTGTATGGATGATGATTTACATCCATTTGTTTGTTATTTGGTAATGCAAATGTAAACGTTTATGTTTTTATCATATGCATTGTACTTTCTGGTGAACATGTTGAGAATTTGGAATTAAGTTTGTTCACAGCGTTTATAACCATGCTTGTGAAATCCATGATTGAATTTTTTTTTTTAGTCATTAATTGGAATCTTATTTTAAGTCAAAAGGGGTGCTTGTGAACTTAAATTCGTACTTACTTATTATTGGAGTTGCTCGTTTAGTAGAAATTGACGCTTAAAGGTGCCGTTTAATAATTGATTTTCTACATGATGTAGGATTACGTAACACTTTGGTGTTTCTCTTTGGCTTAATTGTAAGGTTAGTAGCACTTTTTGTCTTCAATTTATATTGTTTTCGTTCATGTAAATTCTATATTTTAATTTTTGTGTAAGTTTTTCATCATGAAATATAATGTATTAAAAAAACTTTTGTTTAGAGAATGTTAAAAACTATATAATTTTTTAGTTTATATTACTTTGAAGATTAAGTTACTTTAATTGTATAAGTTTAAGTTACTATATAATTATCACAATAGTTTTTATAGTGGTTCGTTTATTAAAGGTTATAAAAGTTATAAACTATATAATTATCACAATAATTTATCTATTCCACATTCCTTTATTTAGTTTACACTATTTAAATAGTTTATATTGTTTTTAACATATTTGTTTTCGTGGAAATAGTTTGGATGATGTTATAAATTTAATTTAAGTGTTTAAATAAATATGTTTGCATCGTCATGTGCCTAGATACCCGTTCAAGGTATACTCATTAGGAGTATATCTTGAATAGTCCCCGGTTGGGACTGTTCTTCGACGTTTGACCCCACTTAGGTGGTGAATGTATGCCTTTTGTTCTATTCTATGTAATTTCCGGTCATGTTGTTTCTCTATCTTTGTTCTCTGGGTACATATGTAAGCTTTTTACGAAGCTCACATTGTGTACTTGGAGAACTCATGGGAAATCTTGCCGGAATTTACGTAGAAGCGAATAGTTGGCATACATTCACTAGTGGGGTTAGACGTCGAAGAATGGGTTAGGTTGGAGTGATAAGGACCTTTTGACATCATTTTAGGCCCTATATGTATTTCACTCAAATGTTTTAATTGTACGTATGATGGTTGTTAATGAGTAGTGTGGTTGAAATGCTTTAGAATTGTAGAATTGGTCACCATGAAACGGAAGGAGCGTTGGTGTATGTATGATAGATATGACAATGTGCGTAACTTGAGGCCCGAGTTCGTGAGGGGGTTGATGAATTCATTGACTTTTGCAAAGTAAATCCCGAAAGCCCAGGTAAGGATGAAGTTAGATGTCCGTGTCCGAAATGCAAGAACAGACGTATGCATGCCGCAGACACGGTTAAAGTGCATTTGTATAGCAAGGGCTTTATACCTGATTACTACGGTTGGTATTCTCATGGTGAAGAGTTACCTCAACCTGCAGAAGAGCTATCTAATCCATACCGTGAAATGGTTTTCGATGCTCTTGGGAATAACCCGGGAACCGTCCCTTTGTTGAAGAGCCTAGTGGAATGGAGGAGGAGCCTAATCCTCGAAGCAAAGGTGTTTCTTGACCTATTAAAGGCTTCGAGGAACCGTTGTACGACGGGAGCTCCATGTCCGTGTTGGAAATGGCATCTAGAATAGTATCTTTGAAGTGTGAGTACAATTTGCCACATAGGTGTGTTGATGCTTTTGCTTAATTAATGAAAGAAGCAATACCTAACAACAACAACATGAGTGACACATTTTACGATACGAAGAAGATCTTGGAGGGATTAGAGCTTCCCCACGAAAAGATTCATGCTTGCCCGAAAGGTTGTATGTTATTTTGGAGAACTGATGCACACTTGGACAGATGTAGAGTGTGCGATTGCGACAGATACAAGAGGACTTCTAAGGGGTCTTTAGTTCCAATGAAAGTTCTGATTTATTTCCCAATCACACCGAGATTGCAGAGGTTGTATGCAACAAAGAACGTTCTTTGAAGAAATGACATGGCATGCCAAAAATCCAACAATCGAAGACAAAATGGCTCACCCTAGCGACAGTGAAGCTTGGAAGCATTTGGATAGATCCTTTGGCGAATTTGCATCTGAGCCTAGGAATGTTCGGCTCGGTTTGTGTACAGATGGGTTTGGTCCACATGGAAAGTTTGGGGGTCAATATTCATGTTGGTCGGTCATCTTAACCCCGTACAACTTGCCGCCATCGATGTGCATAAAAAAACCCTTCATGTTCCTTTCGTTGCTCGTTCCTAGTCCTAAAAATCCGAAAGGAAACTTGGATGTGTACATGCAACCCTTAATCGAGGAATTGAAGCAATTATGGGATGTTGGAGAAACTACTTATGACATTTCTAGGAAACAAAATTTCAATATGCGTGCCGCCATTCTTTGGACAATAAATGATTTTCCTGCCTACGGTATGCTATCTGGCTGGTCCACCGCTGGGAAAAAGGCTTGTCCTTATTGTATGGATAAATCCAAAGCTTTTTGGCTCGAGCATGGGGGTAAAGTTTCTTGGTTTGATTGTCACCGTCAATTCCTTCCTCAAGATCATCCTTTTCGTAAAAACAAAGTAGCTTTTTGCAGAAATAAGGTTGAAAAAGGGTCTCCACCACACATCATGTCTGGGGAGGAGTTGTGGTCATGTGTTAAAGACTTGCCAAAGGCTACAGATGGACCAGATGCACTTAACGCTTTGAAGAAGTTGAAAAATGGGTGGTTCAAACAAAGTTGTCTTTGGGAGCTCCCATACTGGAAAGATCTGCATCTTCGTCACAACCTTGACGTCATGCACATTGAGAAAAACTTCTTCGACCAACTCATTCACACAGTTATGGATGTGAAAAAACAGACAGTAGACATCGTTGCATCTAGAAAAGACATTGCTAAATTGTGCAAAAGGCCTCAACTTCATGTCACCAAGGATGCAAACGGAAAAGAAATTCCACCAAAAGCACCTTTCCCACTGGACAAGTCCCAAAGGAAAGTATTATGCAACTGGGACAGAGATTTGAAATTTCCCGATGGCTATGCTTCCGACTTAACAAGATGTGTGGACATGCAGTCCGGTAAGCTGCACAGTATGAAAAGCCATGACTGTCATGTCTTCATGGAAAGATTATTGCCGATTGCATTAAAGGAGTTGCTTCCGGTTCATGCGTGGAAAGTCGTCACTGAGATTAGCCTTTTTTTCCGTGATTTGTGTTGCTCCACCATCACAGTAAGTGACATGGAAAGATTGGAAAAGGACATAGCCGAGATCCTTTGTAAACTCGAAAAGATTTTCCCACCATCATTCTTCAATTCCATGGAACACTTACCAGTTCACCTTCCACGCGAAACTAGTTTGATGCTAGTTTAAGTTATAAACACCTCAAACATCATATATATAGTTAGTTTAATGTGATTGTAAGTTGTTTTGATTGAAAATACACAGCATAGGAAAGTTAGAACCAAATATAGGCTAATATAGGCCATTTTAGGCCATTTGACTTGAAATTGAATGAATACGAGTAGTTTGATGCTAGTTTAAGTTATGAACACCTCAAACATCATATATATAGTTAGTTTAATGTGATTATAAGTTGTTTTGATTGAAAATACACAAAATAGGAAAGATAGAACCAAATATACGTCATTTTGGCAAATTTAGGCCATTTCACTTGAACATGAATGAATACGAGTAGTTTGATGCTAGTTTAAGTTATAAACACCTCAAACATCATATATATATAGTTAGTTTAATGTGATTATAAGTTGTTTTGATTGAAAATACACAAAATAGGAAAGATAGAACCAAATATAGGCTAATATAGGCCATTTTAGGCCATTTCACTTGAAAATGAATGAATACGACTAGTTTGATGGTAGTTTAAGTTATAAACACCTCAAACATCATAAATATAGTTAGTTTAATGTGATTATAACTTGTTTTGATTAAAAATGCACAAAATAGGAAAGATAGAACCAAATATAGGCTAATATAGGCCATTTTAGGCCATTTCACTTGAAATTGAATGAATACGAGTAGTTTGATGCTAGTTTAAGTTATAAACACCTCAAACATCATATATATAGTTCGTTTAATGTGATTATAAGTTGTTTTGATTGAAAATACACAAAATAGGAAAGATAGAACCAAATATAGGCTAATATAGGCCATTTTAGGCCATTTCACTTGAAAATGAATGAATACGACTAGTTTGACACTAGTTTAAGTTATAAACACCTTAAACATCATATATGTAGTTATTTTAATGTGATTATAAGTTGTTTTGATTGAAAATACACAAAATAGGAAAGATAGAACCAAATATAGGCTAATATAGGCCATTTTAGGCCATTTTACTTGAAATTGAATGAATACGAGTAGTTTGATGCTAGTTTAAGTTATAAACACCTCAAACATCATATATATAGTTAGTTTAATGTGATTATAAGTTGTTTTGATTGAAAATACACAAAATAGGAAAGATAGAACCAAATATAGGCTAATATAGGCCATTTTAGGCCATTTCACTTGAAATTGAATGAATACGAGTAGTTTGATGCTAGTTTAAGTTATAAACACCTCAAACATCATATATATAGTTAGTTTAATGTGATTATAAGTTGTTTTGATTGAAAATACACAAAATAGGAAAGATAGAACCAAATATAGGCTAATATAGGCCATTTTAGGCCATTTCACTTGAAATTGAATGAATACGTGTAGTTTGATGCTAGTTTAAGTTATAAACACCTCAAACATCATATATATAGTTATTTTAATGTGATTGTAAGTTGTTTTGATTGAAAATACACAAAATAGGAAAGTTAGAACCAAATATACGCCATTTTGGCCAATTTAGGCCATTTCACTTGAACATTAATGAATACGAGTAGTTTGATGCTAGTTTAAGTTATAAACACCTCAAACATCATATATATAGTTAGTTTAATGTGATTGTAAGTTGTTTTGATTGAAAATACACAACATAGGAAAGTTAGAACCAAATATAGGCTAATATAGGCCATTTTAGGCCATTTGACTTGAAATTGAATGAATACGAGTAGTTTGATGCTAGTTTAAGTTATAAACACCTCAAACATCTTATATATAGTTAGTTTAATGTGATTATTAGTTGTTTTGATTGAAAATACACAAAATAGGAAAGATAGAACCAAATATACGTCATTTTGGCAAATTTAGGCCATTTCACTTGAACATGAATGAATACGAGTAGTTTGATGCTAGTTTAAGTTATAAACACCTCAAACATCATATATATAGTTAGTTTAATGTGATTGTAAGTTGTTTTGATTGAAAATACACAACATAGGAAAGTTAGAACCAAATATAGGCTAATATAGGCCATTTTAGGCCATTTGACTTGAAATTGAATGAATACGAGCAGTTTGATGCTAGTTTAAGTTATAAACACCTCAAACATCATATATATAGTTCTTTTAATGTGATTATAAGTTGTTTTGATTGAAAATACACAAAATAGGAAAGATAGAACCAAATATAGGCAAATATAGGCCATTTTAGGCCATTTCACTTGAAAATGAATGAATACGACTAGTTTGATGGTAGTTTAAGATATAAACACCTCAAACATCATATATATAGTTAGTTTAATGTGATTATAAGTTGTTTTGATTGAAAATACACAAAATAGGAAAGATAGAACCAAATATAGGCTAATATAGGCCATTTTAGGTCATTTGACTTGAAATTGAATGAATACGAGTAGTTTGATGCTAGTTTAAATTATAAACACCTCAAACATCATATATATAGTTAGTTTAATGTGATTATAAGTTGTTTTGATTGAAAATACACAAAATAGGAAAGATAGAACCAAATATACGTCATTTTGGCAAATTTAGGCCATTTCACTTGAACATGAATGAATACGAGTAGTTTTATGCTTGTTTAAGTTATAAACACCTCAAACATCATATATATAGTTAGTTTAATGTGATTGTAAGTTGTTTTGATTGAAAATACACAACATAGGAAAGTTAGAACCAAATATAGGCTAATATAGGCCATTTTAGGCCATTTCACTTGAAAATGAATGAATACGACTAGTTTGATGGTAGTTTAAGTTATAAACACCTCAAACATCATATATATAGTTAGTTTAATGTGATTATAAGTTGTTTTGATTGAAAATACACAAAATAGGAAAGATAGAACCAAATATAGGCTAATATAGGCCATTTTAGGCCATTTCACTTGAAATTGAATGAATACGAGTAGTTTGATGGTAGTTTAAGATATAAACACCTCAAACATCATATATATAGTTAGTTTAATGTGATTATAAGTTGTTTTGATTGAAAATACACAAAATAGGAAAGATAGAACCAAATATAGGCTAATATAGGCCATTTTAGGCCATTTCACTTGAAAATGAATGAATACGAGTAGTTTGATGCTAGTTTAAGTTATAAACACCTCAAACATCATATATATAGTTAGTTTAATGTGATTATAAGTTGTTTTGATTGAAAATACACAAAATAGGAAAGATAGAACCAAATATACGTCATTTTGGCAAATTTAGGCCATTTCACTTGAACATGAATGAATACGAGTAGTTTGATGCTAGTTTAAGTTATAAACACCTCAAACATCATATATATATAGTTAGTTTAATGTGATTATAAGTTGTTTTGATTGAAAATACACAAAATAGGAAAGATAGAACCAAATATAGGCTAATATAGGCCATTTTAGGCCATTTCACTTGAAAATGAATGAATACGACTAGTTTGATGGTAGTTTAAGTTATAAACACCTCAAACATCATATATATAGTTAGTTTAATGTGATTATAACTTGTTTTGATTTAAATTACACAAAATAGGAAAGATAGAACCAAATATAGGCTAATATAGGCCATTTTAGGCCATTTCACTTGAAATTGAATGAATACGAGTAGTTTGATGCTAGTTTAAGTTATAAACACCTCAAACATCATATATATAGTTAGTTTAATGTGATTATAAGTTGTTTTGATTGAAAATACACAAAATAGGAAAGATAGAACCAAATATAGGCTAATATAGGCCATTTTAGGCCATTTCACTTGAAAATGAATGAATACGACTAGTTTGATGCTAGTTTAAGTTATAAACACCTCAAACATCATATATATAGTTAGTTTAATGTGATTATAAGTTGTTTTGATTGAAAATACACAAAATAGGAAAGATAGAACCAAATATAGGCTAATATAGGCCATTTTAGGCCATTTCACTTGAAAATGAATGAATACGAGTAGTTTGATGCTAGTTTAAGTTATAAACACCTCAAACATCATATATATAGTTAGTTTAATGTGATTATAAGTTGTTTTGATTGAAAATACACAAAATAGGAAAGATAGAACCAAATATAGGCTAATATAGGCCATTTTAGGCCATTTTACTTGAAAATGAATGAATACGAGTAGTTTGATGCTAGTTTAAGTTATAAACACCTCAAACATCATATATATAGTTAGTTTAATGTGATTATAAGTTGTTTTGATTGAAAATACACAAAATAGGAAAGATAGAACCAAATATAGGCTAATATAGGCCATTTTAGGCCATTTCACTTGAAATTGAATGAATACGAGTAGTTTGATGCTAGTTTAAGTTATAAACACCTCAAACATCATATATATAGTTAGTTTAATGTGATTATAAGTTGTTTTGATTGAAAATACACAAAATAGGAAAGATAGAACCAAATATAGGCTAATATAGGCCATTTTAGGCCATTTCACTTGAAAATGAATGAATACGAGTAGTTTGATGCTAGTTTAAGTTATAAACACCTCAAACATCATATATATAGTTATTTTAATGTGATTATAAGTTGTTTTGATTGAAAATACACAAAATAGGAAAGTTAGAACCAAATATAGGCTAATTTAGGCCATTTTAGGCCATTTCACTTGAAAATGAATGAATACGAGTAGTTTGATGCTAGTTTAAGTTATAAACACCTCAAACATCATATATATAGTTAGTTTAATGTGATTATAAGTTGTTTTGATTGAAAATACACAAAATAGGAAAGTTAGAACCAAATATAGGCTAATATAGGCCATTTTAGGCCATTTCACTTGAAATTGAATGAATACGAGTAGTTTGATGCTAGTTTAAGTTATAAACACCTCAAACATCATATATATAGTTAGTTTAATGTGATTATAAGTTGTTTTGATTGAAAATACACAAAATAGGAAAGATAGAACCAAATATAGGCTAATATAGGCCATTTTAGGCCATTTCACTTGAAAATGAATGAATACGAGTAGTTTGATGCTAGTTTAAGTTATAAACACCTCAAACATCATATATATAGTTAGTTTAATGTGATTATAAGTTGTTTTGATTGAAAATACACAAAATAGGAAAGTTAGAACCAAATATAGGCTAATATAGGCCATTTTAGGCCATTTCACTTGAAATTGAATGAATACGAGTAGTTTGATGCTAGTTTAAGTTATAAACACCTCAAACATCATATATATAGTTAGTTTAATGTGATTATAAGTTGTTTTGATTGAAAATACACAAAATAGGAAAGATAGAACCAAATATAGGCTAATATAGGCCATTTTAGGCCATTTCACTTGAAAATGAATGAATACGACTAGTTTGATGCTAGTTTAAGTTATAAACACCTCAAACATCATATATATAGTTAGTTTAATGTGATTATAAGTTGTTTTGATTGAAAATACACAAAATAGGAAAGATAGAACCAAATATAGGCTAATATAGGCCATTTTAGGCCATTTCACTTGAAATTGAATGAATACGAGTAGTTTGATGCTAGTTTAAGTTATAAACACCTCAAACATCATATATATAGTTAGTTTAATGTGATTATAAGTTGTTTTGATTGAAAATACACAAAATAGGAAAGATAGAACCAAATATAGGCTAATATAGGCCATTTTAGGCCATTTCACTTGAAAATGAATGAATACGAGTAGTTTGATGCTAGTTTAAGTTATAAACACCTCAAACATCATATATATAGTTAGTTTAATGTGATTATAAGTTGTTTTGATTGAAAATACACAAAATAGGAAAGTTAGAACCAAATATAGGCTAATATAGGCCATTTTAGGCCATTTCACTTGAAAATGAATGAATACGAGTAGTTTGATGCTAGTTTAAGTTATAAACACCTCAAACATCATATATATAGTTAGTTTAATGTGATTATAAGTTGTTTTGATTGAAAATACACAAAATAGGAAAGATAGAACCAAATATAGGCTAATATAGGCCATTTTAGGCCATTTCACTTGAAAATGAATGAATACGAGTAGTTTGATGCTAGTTTAAGTTATAAACACCTCAAACATCATATATATAGTTAGTTTAATGTGATTATAAGTTGTTTTGATTGAAAATACACAAAATAGGAAAGATAGAACCAAATATAGGCTAATATAGGCCATTTTAGGCCATTTCACTTGAAAATGAATGAATACGAGTAGTTTGATGCTAGTTTAAGTTATAAACACCTCAAACATCATATATATAGTTAGTTTAATGTGATTATAAGTTGTTTTGATTGAAAATACACAAAATAGGAAAGATAGAACCAAATATAGGCTAATATAGGCCATTTTAGGCCATTTCACTTGAAAATGAATGAATACGAGTAGTTTGATGCTAGTTTAAGTTATAAACACCTCAAACATCATATATATAGTTAGTTTAATGTGATTATAAGTTGTTTTGATTGAAAATACACAAAATAGGAAAGATAGAACCAAATATAGGCTAATATAGGCCATTTTAGGCCATTTCACTTGAAAATGAATGAATACGAGTAGTTTGATGCTAGTTTAAGTTATAAACACCTCAAACATCATATATATAGTTAGTTTAATGTGATTATAAGTTGTTTTGATTGAAAATACACAAAATAGGAAAGATAGAACCAAATATAGGCTAATATAGGCCATTTTAGGCCATTTCACTTGAAAATGAATGAATACGAGTAGTTTGATGCTAGTTTAAGTTATAAACACCTCAAACATCATATATATAGTTAGTTTAATGTGATTATAAGTTGTTTTGATTGAAAATACACAAAATAGGAAAGATAGAACCAAATATAGGCTAATATAGGCCATTTTAGGCCATTTCACTTGAAAATGAATGAATACGAGTAGTTTGATGCTAGTTTAAGTTATAAACACCTCAAACATCATATATATAGTTAGTTTAATGTGATTATAAGTTGTTTTGATTGAAAATACACAAAATAGGAAAGATAGAACCAAATATAGGCTAATATAGGCCATTTTAGGCCATTTCACTTGAAAATGAATGAATACGAGTAGTTTGATGCTAGTTTAAGTTATAAACACCTCAAACATCATATATATAGTTAGTTTAATGTGATTATAAGTTGTTTTGATTGAAAATACACAAAATAGGAAAGATAGAACCAAATATAGGCTAATATAGGCCATTTTAGGCCATTTCACTTGAAAATGAATGAATACGAGTAGTTTGATGCTAGTTTAAGTTATAAACACCTCAAACATCATATATATAGTTAGTTTAATGTGATTATAAGTTGTTTTGATTGAAAATACACAAAATAGGAAAGATAGAACCAAATATAGGCTAATATAGGCCATTTTAGGCCATTTCACTTGAAAATGAATGAATACGAGTAGTTTGATGCTAGTTTAAGTTATAAACACCTCAAACATCATATATATAGTTAGTTTAATGTGATTATAAGTTGTTTTGATTGAAAATACACAAAATAGGAAAGATAGAACCAAATATAGGCTAATATAGGCCATTTTAGGCCATTTCACTTGAAAATGAATGAATACGAGTAGTTTGATGCTAGTTTAAGTTATAAACACCTCAAACATCATATATATAGTTAGTTTAATGTGATTATAAGTTGTTTTGATTGAAAATACACAAAATAGGAAAGATAGAACCAAATATAGGCTAATATAGGCCATTTTAGGCCATTTCACTTGAAAATGAATGAATACGAGTAGTTTGATGCTAGTTTAAGTTATAAACACCTCAAACATCATATATATAGTTAGTTTAATGTGATTATAAGTTGTTTTGATTGAAAATACACAAAATAGGAAAGTTAGAACCAAATATAGGCTAATATAGGCCATTTTAGGCCATTTCACTTGAAAATGAATGAATACGAGTAGTTTGATGCTAGTTTAAGTTATAAACACCTCAAACATCATATATATAGTTAGTTTAATGTGATTATAAGTTGTTTTGATTGAAAATACACAAAATAGGAAAGTTAGAACCAAATATAGGCTAATATAGGCCATTTTAGGCCATTTCACTTGAAAATGAATGAATACGAGTAGTTTGATGCTAGTTTAAGTTATAAACACCTCAAACATCATATATATAGTTAGTTTAATGTGATTATAAGTTGTTTTGATTGAAAATACACAAAATAGGAAAGTTAGAACCAAATATAGGCTAATATAGGCCATTTTAGGCCATTTCACTTGAAAATGAATGAATACGAGTAGTTTGATGCTAGTTTAAGTTATAAACACCTCAAACATCATATATATAGTTAGTTTAATGTGATTATAAGTTGTTTTGATTGAAAATACACAAAATAGGAAAGTTAGAACCAAATATAGGCTAATATAGGCCATTTTAGGCCATTTCACTTGAAAATGAATGAATACGAGTAGTTTGATGCTAGTTTAAGTTATAAACACCTCAAACATCATATATATAGTTAGTTTAATGTGATTATAAGTTGTTTTGATTGAAAATACACAAAATAGGAAAGATAGAACCAAATATAGGCTAATATAGGCCATTTTAGGCCATTTCACTTGAAAATGAATGAATACGAGTAGTTTGATGCTAGTTTAAGTTATAAACACCTCAAACATCATATATATAGTTAGTTTAATGTGATTATAAGTTGTTTTGATTGAAAATACACAAAATAGGAAAGATAGAACCAAATATAGGCTAATATAGGCCATTTTAGGCCATTTCACTTGAAAATGAATGAATACGAGTAGTTTGATGCTAGTTTAAGTTATAAACACCTCAAACATCATATATATAGTTAGTTTAATGTGATTATAAGTTGTTTTGATTGAAAATACACAAAATAGGAAAGTTAGAACCAAATATAGGCTAATATAGGCCATTTTAGGCCATTTCACTTGAAAATGAATGAATACGAGTAGTTTGATGCTAGTTTAAGTTATAAACACCTCAAACATCATATATATAGTTAGTTTAATGTGATTATAAGTTGTTTTGATTGAAAATACACAAAATAGGAAAGTTAGAACCAAATATAGGCTAATATAGGCCATTTTAGGCCATTTCACTTGAAAATGAATGAATACGAGTAGTTT
This sequence comes from Beta lomatogona, assembly GCA_947646795.1. Lineage (NCBI taxonomy): Eukaryota > Viridiplantae > Streptophyta > Magnoliopsida > Caryophyllales > Amaranthaceae > Beta > Beta lomatogona. Next base: position 23,245 of record CANSNZ010000940.1, read on the forward strand.
GATGCTAGTTTAAGTTATAAACACCTCAAACATCATATATATAGTTAGTTTAATGTGATTATAAGTTGTTTTGATTGAAAATACACAAAATAGGAAAGTTAGAACCAAATATAGGCTAATATAGGCCATTTTAGGCCATTTCACTTGAAAATGAATGAATACGAGTAGTTTGATGCTAGTTTAAGTTATAAACACCTCAAACATCATATATATAGTTAGTTTAATGTGATTATAAGTTGTTTTGATTGAAAATACACAAAATAGGAAAGTTAGAACCAAATATAGGCTAATATAGGCCATTTTAGGCCATTTCACTTGAAAATGAATGAATACGAGTAGTTTGATGCTAGTTTAAGTTATAAACACCTCAAACATCATATATATAGTTAGTTTAATGTGATTATAAGTTGTTTTGATTGAAAATACACAAAATAGGAAAGTTAGAACCAAATATAGGCTAATATAGGCCATTTTAGGCCATTTCACTTGAAAATGAATGAATACGAGTAGTTTGATGCTAGTTTAAGTTATAAACACCTCAAACATCATATATATAGTTAGTTTAATGTGATTATAAGTTGTTTTGATTGAAAATACACAAAATAGGAAAGATAGAACCAAATATAGGCTAATATAGGCCATTTTAGGCCATTTCACTTGAAAATGAATGAATACGAGTAGTTTGATGCTAGTTTAAGTTATAAACACCTCAAACATCATATATATAGTTAGTTTAATGTGATTATAAGTTGTTTTGATTGAAAATACACAAAATAGGAAAGATAGAACCAAATATAGGCTAATATAGGCCATTTTAGGCCATTTCACTTGAAAATGAATGAATACGAGTAGTTTGATGCTAGTTTAAGTTATAAACACCTCAAACATCATATATATAGTTAGTTTAATGTGATTATAAGTTGTTTTGATTGAAAATACACAAAATAGGAAAGTTAGAACCAAATATAGGCTAATATAGGCCATTTTAGGCCATTTCACTTGAAAATGAATGAATACGAGTAGTTTGATGCTAGTTTAAGTTATAAACACCTCAAACATCATATATATAGTTAGTTTAATGTGATTATAAGTTGTTTTGATTGAAAATACACAAAATAGGAAAGTTAGAACCAAATATAGGCTAATATAGGCCATTTTAGGCCATTTCACTTGAAAATGAATGAATACGAGTAGTTTGATGCTAGTTTAAGTTATAAACACCTCAAACATCATATATATAGTTAGTTTAATGTGATTATAAGTTGTTTTGATTGAAAATACACAAAATAGGAAAGTTAGAACCAAATATAGGCTAATATAGGCCATTTTAGGCCATTTCACTTGAAAATGAATGAATACGAGTAGTTTGATGCTAGTTTAAGTTATAAACACCTCAAACATCATATATATAGTTAGTTTAATGTGATTATAAGTTGTTTTGATTGAAAATACACAAAATAGGGAAAGTTAGAACCAAATATAGGCTAATATAGGCCATTTTAGGCCATTTCACTTGAAAATGAATGAATACGAGTAGTTTGATGCTAGTTTAAGTTATAAACACCTCAAACATCATATATATAGTTAGTTTAATGTGATTATAAGTTGTTTTGATTGAAAATACACAAAATAGGAAAGTTAGAACCAAATATAGGCTAATATAGGCCATTTTAGGCCATTTCACTTGAAAATGAATGAATACGAGTAGTTTGATGCTAGTTTAAGTTATAAACACCTCAAACATCATATATATAGTTAGTTTAATGTGATTATAAGTTGTTTTGATTGAAAATACACAAAATAGGAAAGTTAGAACCAAATATAGGCTAATATAGGCCATTTTAGGCCATTTCACTTGAAAATGAATGAATACGTAGTAGTTTGATGCTAGTTTAAGTTATAAACACCTCAAACATCATATATATAGTTAGTTTAATGTGATTATAAGTTGTTTTGATTGAAAATACACAAAATAGGAAAGATAGAACCAAATATAGGCTAATATAGGCCATTTTAGGCCATTTCACTTGAAAATGAATGAATACGAGTAGTTTGATGCTAGTTTAAGTTATAAACACCTCAAACATCATATATATAGTTAGTTTAATGTGATTATAAGTTGTTTTGATTGAAAATACACAAAATAGGAAAGATAGAACCAAATATAGGCTAATATAGGCCATTTTAGGCCATTTCACTTGAAAATGAATGAATACGAGTAGTTTGATGCTAGTTTAAGTTATAAACACCTCAAACATCATATATATAGTTAGTTTAATGTGATTATAAGTTGTTTTGATTGAAAATACACAAAATAGGAAAGTTAGAACCAAATATAGGCTAATATAGGCCATTTTAGGCCATTTCACTTGAAAATGAATGAATACGAGTAGTTTGATGCTAGTTTAAGTTATAAACACCTCAAACATCATATATATAGTTAGTTTAATGTGATTATAAGTTGTTTTGATTGAAAATACACAAAATAGGAAAGATAGAACCAAATATAGGCTAATATAGGCCATTTTAGGCCATTTCACTTGAAAATGAATGAATACGAGTAGTTTGATGCTAGTTTAAGTTATAAACACCTCAAACATCATATATATAGTTAGTTTAATGTGATTATAAGTTGTTTTGATTGAAAATACACAAAATAGGAAAGTTAGAACCAAATATAGGCTAATATAGGCCATTTTAGGCCATTTCACTTGAAAATGAATGAATACGAGTAGTTTGATGCTAGTTTAAGTTATAAACACCTCAAACATCATATATATAGTTAGTTTAATGTGATTATAAGTTGTTTTGATTGAAAATACACAAAATAGGAAAGATAGAACCAAATATAGGCTAATATAGGCCATTTTAGGCCATTTCACTTGAAAATGAATGAATACGAGTAGTTTGATGCTAGTTTAAGTTATAAACACCTCAAACATCATATATATAGTTAGTTTAATGTGATTATAAGTTGTTTTGATTGAAAATACACAAAATAGGAAAGTTAGAACCAAATATAGGTAATATAGGCTAATATAGGCCATTTTAGGCCATTTCACTTGAAAATGAATGAATACGAGTAGTTTGATGCTAGTTTAAGTTATAAACACCTCAAACATCATATATATAGTTAGTTTAATGTGATTATAAGTTGTTTTGATTGAAAATACACAAAATAGGAAAGTTAGAACCAAATATAGGCTAATATAGGCCATTTTAGGCCATTTCACTTGAAAATGAATGAATACGAGTAGTTTGATGCTAGTTTAAGTTATAAAACACCTCAAACATCATATATATAGTTAGTTTAATGTGATTATAAGTTGTTTTGATTGAAAATACACAAAATAGGAAAGATAGAACCAAATATAGGCTAATATAGGCCATTTTAGGCCATTTCACTTGAAAATGAATGAATACGAGTTAGTTTGATGCTAGTTTAAGTTATAAAACACCTCAAACATCATATATATAGTTAGTTTAATGTGATTATAAGTTGTTTTGATTGAAAATACACAAAATAGGAAAGATAGAACCAAATATAGGCTAATATAGGCCATTTTAGGCCATTTCACTTGAAAATGAATGAATACGAGTAGTTTGATGCTAGTTTAAGTTATAAACACCTCAAACATCATATATATAGTTAGTTTAATGTGATTATAAGTTGTTTTGATTGAAAATACACAAAATAGGAAAGATAGAACCAAATATAGGCTAATATAGGCCATTTTAGGCCATTTCACTTGAAAATGAATGAATACGTAGTAGTTTGATGCTAGTTTAAGTTATAAACACCTCAAACATCTATATATATAGTTAGTTTAATGTGATTATAAGTTGTTTTGATTGAAAATACACAAAATAGGAAAGATAGAACCAAATATAGGCTAATATAGGCCATTTTAGGCCATTTCACTTGAAAATGAATGAATACGAGTAGTTTGATGCTAGTTTAAGTTTTTATAAACACCTCAAACATCATATATATAGTTAGTTTAATGTGATTATAAGTTGTTTTGATTGAAAATACACAAAATAGGAAAGATAGAACCAAATATAGGCTAATATAGGCCATTTTAGGCCATTTCACTTGAAAATGAATGAATACGAGTAGTTTGATGCTAGTTTAAGTTATAAACACCTCAAACATCATATATATAGTTAGTTTAATGTGATTATAAGTTGTTTTGATTGAAAATACACAAAATAGGAAAGTTAGAACCAAATATAGGCTAATATAGGCCATTTTAGGCCATTTCACTTGAAAATGAATGAATACGAGTAGTTTGATGCTAGTTTAAGTTATAAACAACCTCAAACATCATATATATAGTTAGTTTAATGTGATTATAAGTTGTTTTGATTGAAAATACACAAAATAGGAAAGTTAGAACCAAATATAGGCTAATATAGGCCATTTTTAGGCCATTTCACTTGAAAATGAATGAATACGAGTAGTTTGATGCTAGTTTAAGTTATAAACACCTCAAACATCATATATATAGTTAGTTTAATGTGATTATAAGTTGTTTTGATTGAAAATACACAAAATAGGAAAGATAGAACCAAATATAGGCTAATATAGGCCATTTTAGGCCATTTCACTTGGAAAATGAATGAATACGAGTAGTTTGATGCTAGTTTAAGTTATAAACACCTCAAACATCATATATATAGTTAGTTTAATGTGATTATAAGTTGTTTTGATTGAAAATACACAAAATAGGAAAGATAGAACCAAATATAGGCTAATATAGGCCATTTTAGGCCATTTCACTTGAAAATGAATGAATACGAGTAGTTTGATGCTAGTTTAAGTTATAAACACCTCAAACATCATATATATAGTTAGTTTAATGTGATTATAAGTTGTTTTGATTGAAAATACACAAAATAGGAAAGATAGAACCAAATATAGGCTAATATAGGCCATTTTAGGCCATTTCACTTGAAAATGAATGAATACGAGTAGTTTGATGCTAGTTTAAGTTATAAACACCTCAAACATCATATATATAGTTAGTTTAATGTGATTATAAGTTGTTTTGATTGAAAATACACAAAATAGGAAAGATAGAACCAAATATAGGCTAATATAGGCCATTTTAGGCCATTTCACTTGAAAATGAATGAATACGAGTAGTTTGATGCTAGTTTAAGTTATAAACACCTCAAACATCATATATATAGTTAGTTTAATGTGATTATAAGTTGTTTTGATTGAAAATACACAAAATAGGAAAGTTAGAACCAAATATAGGCTAATATAGGCTAATATAGGCCATTTTAGGCCATTTCACTTGAAAATGAATGAATACGAGTAGTTTGATGCTAGTTTAAGTTATAAACACCTCAAACATCATATATATAGTTAGTTTAATGTGATTATAAGTTGTTTTGATTGAAAATACACAAAATAGGAAAGTTAGAACCAAATATAGGCTAATATAGGCCATTTTAGGCCATTTCACTTGAAAATGAATGAATACGAGTAGTTTGATGCTAGTTTAAGTTATAAACACCTCAAACATCATATATATAGTTAGTTTAATGTGATTATAAGTTGTTTTGATTGAAAATACACAAAATAGGAAAGTTAGAACCAAATATAGGCTAATATAGGCCATTTTAGGCCATTTCACTTGAAAATGAATGAATACGAGTAGTTTGATGCTAGTTTAAGTTATAAACACCTCAAACATCATATATATAGTTAGTTTAATGTGATTATAAGTTGTTTTGATTGAAAATACAACAAAATAGGAAAGATAGAACCAAATATAGGCTAATATAGGCCATTTTAGGCCATTTCACTTGAAAATGAATGAATACGAGTAGTTTGATGCTAGTTTAAGTTATAAACACCTCAAACATCTATATATATAGTTAGTTTAATGTGATTATAAGTTGTTTTGATTGAAAATACACAAAATAGGAAAGTTAGAACCAAATATAGGCTAATATAGGCCATTTTAGGCCATTTCACTTGAAAATGAATGAATACGAGTATTTTGATGCTAGTTTAAGTTATAAACACCTCAAACATCATATATATAGTTAGTTTAATGTGATTATAAGTTGTTTTGATTGAAAATACACAAAATAGGAAAGATAGAACCAAATATAGGCTAATATAGGCCATTTTAGGCCATTTCACTTGAAAATGAATGAATACGAGTAGTTTGATGCTAGTTTAAGTTATAAACACCTCAAACATCATATATATAGTTAGTTTAATGTGATTATAAGTTGTTTTGATTGAAAATACACAAAATAGGAAAGTTAGAACCAAATATAGGCTAATATAGGCCATTTTAGGCCATTTCACTTGAAAATGAATGAATACGAGTAGTTTGATGTTAGTTTAAGTTATAAAAACACCTCAAACATCATATATATAGTTAGTTTAATGTGATTATAAGTTGTTTTGATTGAAAATACACAAAATAGGAAAGTTAGAACCAAATATAGGCTAATATAGGCCATTTTAGGCCATTTCACTTGAAAATTGAATGAATACGAGTAGTTTGATGCTAGTTTAAGTTATAAACACCTCAAACATCATATATATAGTTAGTTTAATGTGATTATAAGTTGTTTTGATTGAAAATACACAAAATAGGAAAGTTAGAACCAAATATAGGCTAATATAGGCCATTTTAGGCCATTTCACTTGAAAATGAATGAATACGAGTAGTTTGATGCTAGTTTAAGTTATAAACACCTCAAACATCATATATATAGTTAGTTTAATGTGATTATAAGTTGTTTTGATTGAAAATACACAAAATAGGAAAGTTAGAACCAAATATAGGCTAATATAGGCCATTTTAGGCCATTTCACTTGAAAATGAATGAATACGAGTAGTTTGATGCTAGTTTAAGTTATAAACACCTCAAACATCATATATATAGTTAGTTTAATGTGATTATAAGTTGTTTTGATTGAAAATACACAAAATAGGAAAGTTAGAACCAAATATAGGCTAATATAGGCCATTTTAGGCCATTTCACTTGAAAATGAATGAATACGAGTAGTTTGATGCTAGTTTAAGTTATAAACACCTCAAACATCATATATATAGTTAGTTTAATGTGATTATAAGTTGTTTTGATTGAAAATACACAAAATAGGAAAGTTAGAACCAAATATAGGCTAATATAGGCCATTTTAGGCCATTTCACTTGAAAATGAATGAATACGAGTAGTTTGATGCTAGTTTAAGTTATAAACACCTCAAACATCATATATATAGTTAGTTTAATGTGATTATAAGTTGTTTTGATTGAAAATACACAAAATAGGAAAGTTAGAACCAAATATAGGCTAATATAGGCCATTTTAGGCCATTTCACTTGAAAATGAATGAATACGAGTAGTTTGATGCTAGTTTAAGTTATAAACACCTCAAACATCATATATATAGTTAGTTTAATGTGATTATAAGTTGTTTTGATTGAAAATACACAAAATAGGAAAGTTAGAACCAAATATAGGCTAATATAGGCCATTTTAGGCCATTTCACTTGAAAATGAATGAATACGAGTAGTTTGATGCTAGTTTAAGTTATAAACACCTCAAACATCATATATATAGTTAGTTTAATGTGATTATAAGTTGTTTTGATTGAAAATACACAAAATAGGAAAGTTAGAACCAAATATAGGCTAATATAGGCCATTTTAGGCCATTTCACTTGAAAATGAATGAATACGAGTAGTTTGATGCTAGTTTAAGTTATAAACACCTCAAACATCATATATATAGTTAGTTTAATGTGATTATAAGTTGTTTTGATTGAAAATACACAAAATAGGAAAGTTAGAACCAAATATAGGCTAATATAGGCCATTTTAGGCCATTTCACTTGAAAATGAATGAATACGAGTAGTTTGATGCTAGTTTAAGTTATAAACACCTCAAACATCATATATATAGTTAGTTTAATGTGATTATAAGTTGTTTTGATTGAAAATACACAAAATAGGAAAGTTAGAACCAAATATAGGCTAATATAGGCCATTTTAGGCCATTTCACTTGAAAATGAATGAATACGAGTAGTTTGATGCTAGTTTAAGTTATAAACACCTCAAACATCATATATATAGTTAGTTTAATGTGATTATAAGTTGTTTTGATTGAAAATACACAAAATAGGAAAGTTAGAACCAAATATAGGCTAATATAGGCCATTTTAGGCCATTTCACTTGAAAATGAATGAATACGAGTAGTTTGATGCTAGTTTAAGTTATAAACACCTCAAACATCATATATATAGTTAGTTTAATGTGATTATAAGTTGTTTTGATTGAAAATACACAAAATAGGAAAGTTAGAACCAAATATAGGCTAATATAGGCCATTTTAGGCCATTTCACTTGAAAATGAATGAATACGAGTAGTTTGATGCTAGTTTAAGTTATAAACACCTCAAACATCATATATATAGTTAGTTTAATGTGATTATAAGTTGTTTTGATTGAAAATACACAAAATAGGAAAGTTAGAACCAAATATAGGCTAATATAGGCCATTTTAGGCCATTTCACTTGAAAATGAATGAATACGAGTAGTTTGATGCTAGTTTAAGTTATAAACACCTCAAACATCATATATATAGTTAGTTTAATGTGATTATAAGTTGTTTTGATTGAAAATACACAAAATAGGAAAGTTAGAACCAAATATAGGCTAATATAGGCCATTTTAGGCCATTTCACTTGAAAATGAATGAATACGAGTAGTTTGATGCTAGTTTAAGTTATAAACACCTCAAACATCATATATATAGTTAGTTTAATGTGATTATAAGTTGTTTTGATTGAAAATACACAAAATAGGAAAGTTAGAACCAAATATAGGCTAATATAGGCCATTTTAGGCCATTTCACTTGAAAATGAATGAATACGAGTAGTTTGATGCTAGTTTAAGTTATAAACACCTCAAACATCATATATATAGTTAGTTTAATGTGATTATAAGTTGTTTTGATTGAAAATACACAAAATAGGAAAGTTAGAACCAAATATAGGCTAATATAGGCCATTTTAGGCCATTTCACTTGAAAATGAATGAATACGAGTAGTTTGATGCTAGTTTAAGTTATAAACACCTCAAACATCATATATATAGTTAGTTTAATGTGATTATAAGTTGTTTTGATTGAAAATACACAAAATAGGAAAGTTAGAACCAAATATAGGCTAATATAGGCCATTTTAGGCCATTTCACTTGAAAATGAATGAATACGAGTAGTTTGATGCTAGTTTAAGTTATAAACACCTCAAACATCATATATATAGTTAGTTTAATGTGATTATAAGTTGTTTTGATTGAAAATACACAAAATAGGAAAGTTAGAACCAAATATAGGCTAATATAGGCCATTTTAGGCCATTTCACTTGAAAATGAATGAATACGAGTAGTTTGATGCTAGTTTAAGTTATAAACACCTCAAACATCATATATATAGTTAGTTTAATGTGATTATAAGTTGTTTTGATTGAAAATACACAAAATAGGAAAGTTAGAACCAAATATAGGCTAATATAGGCCATTTTAGGCCATTTCACTTGAAAATGAATGAATACGAGTAGTTTGATGCTAGTTTAAGTTATAAACACCTCAAACATCATATATATAGTTAGTTTAATGTGATTATAAGTTGTTTTGATTGAAAATACACAAAATAGGAAAGTTAGAACCAAATATAGGCTAATATAGGCCATTTTAGGCCATTTCACTTGAAAATGAATGAATACGAGTAGTTTGATGCTAGTTTAAGTTATAAACACCTCAAACATCATATATATAGTTAGTTTAATGTGATTATAAGTTGTTTTGATTGAAAATACACAAAATAGGAAAGATAGAACCAAATATAGGCTAATATAGGCCATTTTAGGCCATTTCACTTGAAAATGAATGAATACGAGTAGTTTGATGCTAGTTTAAGTTATAAACACCTCAAACATCATATATATAGTTAGTTTAATGTGATTATAAGTTGTTTTGATTGAAAATACACAAAATAGGAAAGATAGAACCAAATATAGGCTAATATAGGCCATTTTAGGCCATTTCACTTGAAAATGAATGAATACGAGTAGTTTGATGCTAGTTTAAGTTATAAACACCTCAAACATCATATATATAGTTAGTTTAATGTGATTATAAGTTGTTTTGATTGAAAATACACAAAATAGGAAAGATAGAACCAAATATAGGCTAATATAGGCCATTTTAGGCCATTTCACTTGAAAATGAATGAATACGAGTAGTTTGATGCTAGTTTAAGTTATAAACACCTCAAACATCATATATATAGTTAGTTTAATGTGATTATAAGTTGTTTTGATTGAAAATACACAAAATAGGAAAGATAGAACCAAATATAGGCTAATATAGGCCATTTTAGGCCATTTCACTTGAAAATGAATGAATACGAGTAGTTTGATGCTAGTTTAAGTTATAAACACCTCAAACATCATATATATAGTTAGTTTAATGTGATTATAAGTTGTTTTGATTGAAAATACACAAAATAGGAAAGTTAGAACCAAATATAGGCTAATATAGGCCATTTTAGGCCATTTCACTTGAAAATGAATGAATACGAGTAGTTTGATGCTAGTTTAAGTTATAAACACCTCAAACATCATATATATAGTTAGTTTAATGTGATTATAAGTTGTTTTGATTGAAAATACACAAAATAGGAAAGATAGAACCAAATATAGGCTAATATAGGCCATTTTAGGCCATTTTACTTGAAAATGAATGAATACGAGTAGTTTGATGCTAGTTTAAGTTATAAACACCTCAAACATCATATATATAGTTAGTTTAATGTGATTATAAGTTGTTTTGATTGAAAATACACAAAATAGGAAAGATAGAACCAAATATAGGCTAATATAGGCCATTTTAGGCCATTTCACTTGAAAATGAATGAATACGAGTAGTTTGATGCTAGTTTAAGTTATAAACACCTCAAACATCATATATATAGTTAGTTTAATGTGATTATAAGTTGTTTTGATTGAAAATACACAAAATAGGAAAGTTAGAACCAAATATAGGCTAATATAGGCCATTTTAGGCCATTTTACTTGAAAATGAATGAATACGAGTAGTTTGATGCTAGTTTAAGTTATAAACACCTCAAACATCATATATATAGTTAGTTTAATGTAATTATAAGTTGTTTTGATTGAAAATACACAAAATAGGAAAGTTAGAACCAAATATAGGCAAATATAGGCAAATATAGGCCATTTTACTTGAAAATGAATGAATACGAGTAGTTTGATGCTAGTTTAAGTTATAAACACCTCAAACATCATATATATAGTTAGTTTAATGTGATTATAAGTTGTTTTGATTGAAAATACACAAAATAGGAAAGTTAGAACCAAATATAGGCAAATATAGGCCATTTTAGGCCATTTTACTTGAAAATGAATGAATACGAGTAGTTTGATGCTAGTTTAAGTTATAAACACCTCCAAACATCATATATATAGTTAGTTTAATGTAATTATAAGTTGTTTTGATTGAAAATACACAAAATAGGAAAGTTAGAACCAAATATGGGCAAATATAGGCCATTTTAGGCCATTTTACTTGAAAATGAATGAATACGAGTAGTTTGATGCTAGTTTAAGTTATAAACACCTCAAACATCATATATATAGTTAGTTTAATGTAATTATAAGTTGTTTTGATTGAAAATACACAAAATAGGAAAGTTAGAACCAAATATAGGCAAATATATAGGCCATTTTAGGCCATTTTACTTGAAAATGAATGAATACGAGTAGTTTGATGCTAGTTTAAGTTATAAACACCTCAAACATCATATATATAGTTAGTTTAATGTAATTATAAGTTGTTTTGATTGAAAATACACAAAATAGGAAAGTAGAACCAAATATAGGCAAATATAGGCCATTTTAGGCCATTTTACTTGAAAATGAATGAATACGAGTAGTTTGATGCTAGTTTAAGTTATAAACACCTCAAACATCATATATATAGTTAGTTTAATGTAATTATAAGTTGTTTTGATTGAAAATACACAAAATAGGAAAGTTAGAACCAAATATAGGCAAATATAGCCATTTTAGGCCATTTTACTTGAAAATGAATGAATACGAGTAGTTTGATGCTAGTTTAAGTTATAAACACCTCAAACATCATATATATAGTTAGTTTAATGTAATTATAAGTTGTTTTGATTGAAAATACACAAAATAGGAAAGTTAGAACCAAATATAGGCAAATATAGGCCATTTTAGGCCATTTTACTTGAAAATGAATGAATACGAGTAGTTTGATGCTAGTTTAAGTTATAAACACCTCAAACATCATATATATAGTTAGTTTAATGTAATTATAAGTTATTTTGATTGAAAATACACAAAATAGGAAAGTTAGAACCAAATATAGGCAAATATAGGCCATTTTACTTGAAAATGAATGAATACGAGTAGTTTGATGCTAGTTTAAGTTATAAACACCTCAAACATCATATATATAGTTAGTTTAATGTAATTATAAGTTGTTTTGATTGAAAATACACAAAATAGGGAAGTTAGAACCAAATATGGGCAAATATAGGCCATTTTACTTGAAAATGAATGAATACGAGTAGTTTGATGTTAGTTTAAGTTATAAACACCTCAAACATCATATATATAGTTAGTTTAATGTAATTATAAGTTGTTTTGATTGAAAATACACAAAATAGGAAAGTTAGAACCAAATATAGCAAATATAGGCCATTTTAGGCCATTTTACTTGAAAATGAATGAATACGAGTAGTTTGATGCTAGTTTAAGTTATAAACACCTCAAACATCATATATATAGTTAGTTTAATGTAATTATAAGTTGTTTTGATTGAAAATACACAAAATAGGAAAGTTAGAACCAAATATAGGCAAATATAGGCCATTTTAGGCCATTTTATTTGAAAATGAATGAATACGAGTAGTTTGATGCTAGTTTAAGTTATAAACACCTCAAACATCATATATATAGTTAGTTTAATGTAATTATAAGTTGTTTTGATTGAAAATACACAAAATAGGAAAGTTAGAACCAAATATAGGCAAATATAGGCCATTTTAGGCCATTTTACTTGAAAATGAATGAATACGAGTAGTTTGATGCTAGTTTAAGTTATAAACACCTCAAACATCATATATATAGTTAGTTTAATGTAATTATAAGTTGTTTTGATTGAAAATACACAAAATAGGAAAGTTAGAACCAAATATAGGCAAATATAGGCCATTTTAGGCCATTTTACTTGAAAATGAATGAATACGAGTAGTTTGATGCTAGTTTAAGTTATAAACACCTCAAACATCATATATATAGTTAGTTTAATGTAATTATAAGTTTTTTTTAATTGAAAATACACAAAATAGGAAAGTTAGAACCAAATATAGGCAAATATAGGCCATTTTAGGCCATTTTACTTGAAAATGAATGAATACGAGTAGTTTGATGCTAGTTTAAGTTATAAACACCTCAAACATCATATATATAGTTAGTTTAATGTAATTATAAGTTGTTTTGATTGAAAATACACAAAATAGGAAAGTTAGAACCAAATATAGGCAAATATAGGCCATTTTAGGCCATTTTACTTGAAAATGAATGAATACGAGTAGTTTGATGCTAGTTTAAGTTATAAACACCTCAAACATCATATATATAGTTAGTTTAATGTAATTATAAGTTGTTTTGATTGAAAATACACAAAATAGGAAAGTTAGAACCAAATATAGGCAAATATAGGCCATTTTAGGCCATTTTACTTGAAAATGAATGAATACGAGTAGTTTGATGCTAGTTTAAGTTATAAACACCTCAAACATCATATATATAGTTAGTTTAATGTAATTATAAGTTGTTTTGATTGAAAATACACAAAATAGGAAAGTTAGAACCAAATATAGGCAAATATAGGCCATTTTAGGCCATTTTACTTGAAAATGAATGAATACGAGTAGTTTGATGCTAGTTTAAGTTATAAACACCTCAAACATCATATATATAGTTAGTTTAATGTAATTATAAGTTGTTTTGATTGAAAATACACAAAATAGGAAAGTTAGAACCAAATATAGGCAAATATAGGCCATTTTAGGCCATTTTACTTGAAAATGAATGAATACGAGTAGTTTGATGCTAGTTTAAGTTATAAACACCTCAAACATCATATATATAGTTAGTTTAATGTAATTATAAGTTGTTTTGATTGAAAATACACAAAATAGGAAAGTTAGAACCAAATATAGGCAAATATAGGCCATTTTAGGCCATTTTACTTGAAAATGAATGAATACGAGTAGTTTGATGCTAGTTTAAGTTATAAACACCTCAAACATCATATATATAGTTAGTTTAATGTAATTATAAGTTGTTTTGATTGAAAATACACAAAATAGGAAAGTTAGAACCAAATATAGGCAATATAGGCCATTTTAGGCCATTTTACTTGAAAATGAATGAATACGAGTAGTTTGATGCTAGTTTAAGTTATAAACACCTCAAACATCATATATATAGTTAGTTTAATGTAATTATAAGTTTTTTTGATTGAAAATACACAAAATAGGAAAGTTAGAACCAAATATAGGCAAATATAGGCCATTTTAGGCCATTTTATTTGAAAATGAATGAATACGAGTAGTTTGATGCTAGTTTAAGTTATAAACACCCTCAAACATCATATATATAGTTAGTTTAATGTAATTATAAGTTGTTTTGATTGAAAATACACAAAATAAGGAAAGTTAGAACCAAATATAGGCAAATATAGGCCATTTTAGGCCATTTTACTTGAAAATGAATGAATACGAGTAGTTTGATGCTAGTTTAAGTTATAAACACCTCCAAACATCATATATATAGTTAGTTTAATGTAATTATAAGTTGTTTTGATTGAAAATACACAAAATAGGAAAGTTAGAACCAAATATAGGCGAATATAGGCCATTTTGGCCATTTTACTTGAAAATGAATGAATACGAGTAGTTTGATGTTTTAGTTTAAGTTATAAACACCTCAAACATCATATATATAGTTAGTTTAATGTAATTATAAGTTTTTTTGATTGAAAATACACAAAATAGGAAAGTTAGAACCAAATATAGGCCAATATAGGCCATTTTAGGCCTTTTTACTTGGAAATGTTTGAATACGAGTAGTTTGATGCTAGTTTAAGTTATAAACACCTCAAACATCATATATATAGTTAGTTTAATGTAATTATAAGTTGTTTTGATTGAAAATACACAAAATAGGAAAGTTAGAACCAAATATAGGCAAATATAGGCCATTTTAGGCCATTTTACTTGAAAATGAATGAATACGAGTAGTTTGATGCTAGTTTAAGTTATAAACACCTCAAACATCATATATATAGTTAGTTTAATGTAATTATAAGTTGTTTTGATTGAAAATACACAAAAAAGGAAAGTTAGAACCAAATATAGTCAAATATAGGCCATTTTAGGCCATTTTACTTGAAAATGAATGAATACGAGTAGTTTGATGCTAGTTTAAGTTATAAACACCTCAAACATCATATATATAGTTAATTTAATGTATTTATAAGTTGTTTTGATTGAAAATACACAAAATAGGAAAGTTAGAACCAAATATAGGCCAATATAGGCCATTTTAGGCCATTTCACTTGAAAATGAATGAATACGACTAGTTTGATGCTAGTTTAAGTTATAAACACCTCAAACATCATATATATAGTTAGTTTAATGTAATTATAAGTTGTTTTGATTGAAAATACACAAAATAGGAAAGTTAGAACCAAATATAGGCTAATATAGGCCATTTTAGGCCATTTTACTTGAAATTGAATGAATACGCAGTAGTTTGATGCTAGTTTAAGTTATAAACACCTCAAATATCATATATATAGTTAGTTTAATGTAATTATAAGTTGTTTTGATTGGAAAATACACAAAATAGGAAAGTTAGAACCAAATATAGGCTAATATAGGCCATTTTAGGCCATTTTACTTGAAAATGAATGAATACGAGTAGTTTGATGCTAGTTTAAGTTCTAAACACCTTAAACATCATATATATAGTTAGTTTAATGTGATTATAAGTTATTTTGATTGAAAATACACAAAATAGGAAAGATAGAACCAAATATAGGCTAATATAGGCCATTTTAGGCCATTTTACTTGAAAATGAATGAATACGAGTAGTTTGATGCTAGTTTAAGTTATAAACACCTCAAACATCATATATATAGTTATTTTAATGTAATTATAAGTTGTTTTGATTGAAAATACACAAAATAGGAAAGATAGAACCAAATATAGGCTAATATAGGCCATTTTAGGCCATTTTACTTGAAAATGAATGAATACGAGTAGTTTGATGCTAGTTTAAGTTATAAACACCTCAAACATCATATATATAGTTAGTTTAATGTGATTATAAGTTGTTTTGATTGAAAATACACAAAATAGGAAAGATAGAACCAAATATAGGCTAATATAGGCCATTTTAGGCCATTTGACTTGAAATTGAATGAATACGAGTAGTTTGATGCTAGTTTAAGTTATAAACACCTCAAACATCATATATATAGTTAGTTTAATGTGATTATAAGTTGTTTTGATTGAAAATACACAAAATAGGAAAGATAGAACCAAGTATAGGCTAATATAGGCCATTTTAGGCCATTTCACTTGAAATTGAATGAATACGAGTAGTTTGATGCTAGTTTAAGTTATAAACACCTCAAAAATCATATATATAGTTATTTTAATGTGATTGTAAGTTGTTTTGATTGAAAATACAGAAAATAGGAAAGTTAGAACCAAATATACGCAATTTAGGCCATTTTAGGCCATTTTACTTGAACATGAATGAATACGAGTAGTTTGATGCTAGTTTAAGTTATAAACACCTCAAACATCATATATATAGTTAGTTTAATGTGATTGTAAGTTGTTTTGATTGAAAATACACAAAATAGGAAAGTTAGAACCAAATATAGGCTAATATAGGCCATTTTAGGCCATTTCACTTGAAATTGAATGAATACGAGTAGTTTGATGCTAGTTTAAGTTATAAACACCTCCAAACATCATATATATAGTTAGTTTAATGTGATTATAAGTTTTTTTGATTGAAAATACACAAAATAGGAAAGATAGAACCAAATATAGGCTAATATAGGCCATTTTAGGCCATTTCACTTGAAACATGAATGAATACGAGTAGTTTGATGCTAGTTTAAGTTATAAACACCTCAAACATCATATATATAGTTAGTTTAATGTGATTGTAAGTTTTTTTTGATTGAAAATACACAACATAGGAAAGTTAGAACCAAATATAGGCTAATATAGGCCATTTTAGGCCATTTGACTTGAAATTGAATGAATACGAGCAGTTTGATGCTAGTTTATGTTATAAACACCTGAAACATTATATATATAGTTCGTTTAATGTGATTATAAGTTGTTTTGATTGAAAATACACAAAATAGGAAAGATAGCACAAAATATAGGCTAATATAGGCCATTTTAGGCCATTTCACTTGAAAATGAATGAATACGACTAGTTTGATGGTAGTTTAAGATATAAACACCTCAAACATCATATATATAGTTAGTTTAATGTGATTATAAGTTGTTTTGATTGAAAATACACAAAATAGGAAAGATAGAACCAAATATAGGCTAATATAGGCCATTTTAGGCCATTTCACTTGAAATTGAATGAATACGAGTAGTTTTATGCTAGTTTAAGTTATAAACACCTCAAACATCATATATATAGTTAGTTTAATGTGATTATAAGTTGTTTTGATTGAAAATACACAAAATAGGAAAGATAGAACCAAATATAGGCTAATATAGGCCATTTTAGGCCATTTCACTTGAAATTGAATGAATACGAGTAGTTTGATGCTAGTTTAAGTTATAAACACCTCAAACATCATATATATAGTTAGTTTAATGTGATTGTAAGTTGTTTTGATTGAAAATACACAAAATAGGAAAGTTAGGACCAAATATAGGCTCATTTAGGCCAATTTAGGCCATTTCACTTGAAAATGAATGAATACGAGTAGTTTGATGCTAGTTTAAGTTATAAACACCTCAAACATCATATATATAGTTAGTTTAATGTGATTATAAGTTGTTTTGATTGAAAATACACAACATAGGAAAGTTAGAACCAAATATAGGCTAATATAGGCCATTTTAGGCCATTTTCACTTGAAAATGAATGAATACGAGTAGTTTGATGCTAGTTTAAGTTATAAACACCTCAAACATCATATATATAGTTAGTTTAATGTGATTATAAGTTGTTTTGATTGAAAATACACAAAATAGGAAAGATAGAACCAAATATAGGCTAATATAGGCCATTTTAGGCCATTTTACTTGAAATTGAATGAATACGAGTAGTTTGATGCTAGTTTAAGTTATAAACACCTCAAACATCATATATATAGTTAGTTTAATGTGATTGTAAGTTGTTTTGATTGAAAATACACAAAATAGGAAAGTTAGAACCAAATATAGGCTAATATAGGCCATTTTAGGCCATTTGACTTGAAAATGAATGAATACGAGTAGTTTGATGCTAGTTTAAGTTATAAACACCTCAAACATCCTATATATAGTTAGTTTAATGTGATTATAAGTTGTTTTGATTGAAAATACACAAAATAGGAAAGATAGAACCAAATATAGGCTAATATAGGCCATTTTAGGCCATTTCACTTGAAATTGAATGAATACGAGTAGTTTGATGCTAGTTTAAGTTATAAACACCTCAAACATCATATATATAGTTAGTTTAATGTGATTATAAGTTGTTTTGATTGAAAATACACAAAATAGGAAAGATAGAACCAAATATAGGCTAATATAGGCCATTTTAGGCCATTTCACTTGAAAATGAATGAATACGAGTAGTTTGATGCTAGTTTAAGTTATAAACACCTCAAACATCATATATATAGTTTGTTTAATGTGATTATAAGTTTTTTTGATTGAAAATACACAAAATAGGAAAGTTAGAACCAAATATAGGCTAATATAGGCCATTTTAGGCCATTTGACTTGAAATTGAATGAATACGAGTAGTTTGATGCTAGTTTAAGTTATAAACACCTCAAACATCATATATATAGTTAGTTTAATGTGATTATAAGTTGTTTTGATTGAAAATACACAAAATAGGAAAGATAGAACCAAATATAGGCTAATATAGGCCATTTTAGGCCATTTGACTTGAAAATGAATGAATACGACTAGTTTGATGCTAGTTTTAGTTATAAACACCTCAAACATCATATATATAGTTAGTTTAATGTGATTATAAGTTGTTTTGATTGAAAATACACAAAATAGGAAAGATAGAACCAAATATAGGCTAATATAGGCCATTTTAGGCCATTTCACTTGAAATTGAATGAATACGAGTAGTTTGATGCTAGTTTAAGTTATAAACACCTCAAACATCATATATATAGTTAGTTTAATGTGATTATAAGTTGTTTTGATTGAAAATACACAAAATAGGAAAGATAGAACCAAATATAGGCTAATATAGGCCATTTTAGGCCATTTCACTTGAAAATGAATGAATACGAGTAGTTTGATGCTAGTTTAAGTTATAAACACCTCAAACATCATATATATAGTTAGTTTAATGTGATTATAAGTTGTTTTGATTGAAAATACACAAAATAGGAAAGATAGAACCAAATATAGGCTAATATAGGCCATTTTAGGCCATTTCACTTGAAATTGAATGAATACGAGTAGTTTGATGCTAGTTTAAGTTATAAACACCTCAAACATCATATATATAGTTAGTTTAATGTGATTATAAGTTGTTTTGATTGAAAATACACAAAATAGGAAAGATAGAACCAAATATAGGCTAATATAGGCCATTTTAGGCCATTTCACTTGAAATTGAATGAATACGAGTAGTTTGATGCTAGTTTAAGTTATAAACACCTCAAACATCATATATATAGTTAGTTTAATGTGATTATAAGTTGTTTTGATTGAAAATACACAAAATAGGAAAGTTAGAACCAAATATAGGCTAATATAGGCCATTTTAGGCCATTTCACTTGAAATTGAATGAATACGAGTAGTTTGATGCTAGTTTAAGTTATAAACACCTCAAACATCATATATATAGTTAGTTTAATGTGATTATAAGTTGTTTTGATTGAAAATACACAAAATAGGAAAGATAGAACCAAATATAGGCTAATATAGGCCATTTTAGGCCATTTCACTTGAAATTGAATGAATACGACTAGTTTGATGCTAGTTTAAGTTATAAACACCTCAAACATCATATATATAGTTATTTTAATGTGATTATAAGTTGTTTTGATTGAAAATACACAAAATAGGAAAGATAGAACCAAATATAGGCTAATATAGGCCATTTTAGGCCATTTCACTTGAAATTGAATGAATACGAGTAGTTTGATGCTAGTTTAAGTTATAAACACCTCAAACATCATATATATAGTTAGTTTAATGTGATTATAAGTTGTTTTGATTGAAAATACACAAAATAGGAAAGATAGAACCAAATATAGGCTAATATAGGCCATTTTAGGCCATTTCACTTGAAATTGAATGAATACGAGTAGTTTGATGCTAGTTTAAGTTATAAACACCTCAAACATCATATATATAGTTAGTTTAATGTGATTATAAGTTGTTTTGATTGAAAATACACAAAATAGGAAAGTTAGAACCAAATATAGGCTAATATAGGCCATTTTAGGCCATTTTACTTGAAATTGAATGAATACGAGTAGTTTGATGCTAGTTTAAGTTATAAACACCTCAAACATCATATATATAGTTAGTTTAATGTGATTATAAGTTGTTTTGATTGAAAATACACAAAATAGGAAAGATAGAACCAAATATAGGCTAATATAGGCCATTTTAGGCCATTTCACTTGAAATTGAATGAATACGAGTAGTTTGATGCTAGTTTAAGTTATAAACACCTCAAACATCATATATATAGTTAGTTTAATGTGATTATAAGTTGTTTTGATTGAAAATACACAAAATAGGAAAGATAGAACCAAATATAGGCTAATATAGGCCATTTTAGGCCATTTCACTTGAAAATGAATGAATACGACTAGTTTGATGCTAGTTTAAGTTATAAACACCTCAAACATCATATATATAGTTATTTTAATGTGATTATAAGTTGTTTTGATTGAAAATACACAAAATAGGAAAGATAGAACCAAATATAGGCTAATATAGGCCATTTTAGGCCATTTTACTTGAAATTGAATGAATACGAGTAGTTTGATGCTAGTTTAAGTTATAAACACCTCAAACATCATATATATAGTTAGTTTAATGTGATTATAAGTTGTTTTGATTGAAAATACACAAAATAGGAAAGATAGAACCAAATATAGGCTAATATAGGCCATTTTAGGCCATTTCACTTGAAATTGAATGAATACGAGTAGTTTGATGCTAGTTTAAGTTCTAAACACCTCAAACATCATATATATAGTTAGTTTAATGTGATTATAAGTTATTTTGATTGAAAATACACAAAATAGGAAAGATAGAACCAAATATAGGCTAATATAGGCCATTTTAGGCCATTTCACTTGAAAATGAATGAATACGACTAGTTTGATGCTAGTTTAAGTTATAAACACCTCAAACATCATATATATAGTTATTTTAATGTGATTATAAGTTGTTTTGATTGAAAATACATAAAATAGGAAAGATAGAACCAAATATAGGCTAATATAGGCCATTTTAGGCCATTTTACTTGAAATTGAATGAATACGAGTAGTTTGATGCTAGTTTAAGTTATAAACACCTCAAACATCATATATATAGTTAGTTTAATGTGATTATAAGTTGTTTTGATTGAAAATACACAAAATAGGAAAGATAGAACCAAATATAGGCTAATATAGGCCATTTTAGGCCATTTGACTTGAAATTGAATGAATACGAGTAGTTTGATGCTAGTTAAAGTTATAAACACCTCAAACATCATATATATAGTTAGTTTAATGTGATTATAAGTTGTTTTGATTGAAAATACACAAAATAGGAAAGATAGAACCAAGTATAGGCTAATATAGGCCATTTTAGGCCATTTCACTTGAAATTGAATGAATACGAGTAGTTTGATGCTAGTTTAAGTTATAAACACCTCAAAAATCATATATATAGTTATTTTAATGTGATTGTAAGTTGTTTTGATTGAAAATACACAAAATAGGAAAGTTAGAACCAAATATACGCCATTTTGGCCAATTTAGGCCATTTCACTTGAACATGAATGAATACGAGTAGTTTGATGCTAGTTTAAGTTATAAACACCTCAAACATCATATATATAGTTAGTTTAATGTGATTGTAAGTTGTTTTGATTGAAAATACACAACATAGGAAAGTTAGAACCAAATATAGGCTAATATAGGCCATTTTAGGCCATTTGACTTGAAATTGAATGAATACGAGTAGTTTGATGCTAGTTTAAGTTATAAACACCTCAAACATCCTATATATAGTTAGTTTAATGTGATTATAAGTTGTTTTGATTGAAAATACACAAAATAGGAAAGATAGAACCAAATATACGTCATTTTGGCAAATTTAGGCCATTTCAATTGAACATGAATGAATACGAGTAGTTTGATGCTAGTTTAAGTTATAAACACCTCAAACATCATATATATAGTTAGTTTAATGTGATTGTAAGTTTTTTTGATTGAAAATACACAACATAGGAAAGTTAGAACCAAATATAGGCTAATATATGCCATTTTAGGCCATTTGACTTGAAATTGAATGAATACGAGCAGTTTGATGCTAGTTTATGTTATAAACACCTGAAACATTATATATATAGTTCGTTTATGTGATTATAAGTTGTTTTGATTGAAAATACACAAAATAGGAAAGATAGCACCAAATATAGGCTAATATAGGCCATTTTAGGCCATTTCACTTGAAAATGAATGAATACGACTAGTTTGATGGTAGTTTAAGATATAAACACCTCAAACATCATATATATAGTTAGTTTAATGTGATTATAAGTTGTTTTGATTGAAAATACACAAAATAGGAAAGATAGAACCAAATATAGGCTAATATAGGCCATTTTAGGCCATTTCACTTGAAATTGAATGAATACGAGTAGTTTGATGCTAGTTTAAGTTATAAAGACCTCAAACATCATATATATAGTTAGTTTAATGTGATTATAAGTTGTTTTGATTGAAAATACACAAAATAGGAAAGATAGAACCAAATATAGGCTAATATAGGCCATTTTAGGCCATTTCACTTGAAATTGAATGAATACGAGTAGTTTGATGCTAGTTTAAGTTATAAACACCTCAAACATCGTATATATAGTTATTTTAATGTGATTGTAAGTTGTTTTGATTGAAAATACACAAACTAGGAAAGTTAGAACCATATATACGCCATTTTGGCCAATTTAGGCCATTTCACTTGAACATGAATGAATACGAGTAGTTTGATGCTAGTTTAAGTTATAAACACCTCAAACATCATATATATAGTTAGTTTAATGTGATTGTAAGTTGTTTTGATTGAAAATACACAACATAGGAAAGTTAGAACCAAATATAGGCTAATATAGGCCATTTTAGGCCATTTCACTTGAAATTGAATGAATACGAGTAGTTTGATGCTAGTTTAAGTTATAAACACCTCAAACATCCTATATATAGTTAGTTTAATGTGATTATAAGTTGTTTTGATTGAAAATACACAAAATAGGAAAGATAGAACCAAATATACGTCATTTTGGCAAATTTAGGCCATTTCACTTGAACATGAATGAATACGAGTAGTTTGATGCTAGTTTAAGTTATAAACACCACAAACATCATATATATAGTTAGTTTAATGTGATTGTAAGTTTTTTTGATTGAAAATACACAACATAGGAAAGTTAGAACCAAATATAGGCTAATATAGGCCATTTTAGGCCATTTGACTTGAAATTGAATGAATACGAGCAGTTTGATGCTAGTTTAAGTTATAAACACCTAAAACATCATATATATAGTTCGTTTAATGTGATTATAAGTTGTTTTGATTGAAAATACACAAAATAGGAAAGATAGCACCAAATATAGGCTAATATAGGCCATTTTAGGCCATTTCACTTGAAAATGAATGAATACGACTAGTTTGATGGTAGTTTAAGATATAAACACCTCAAACATCATATATATAGTTAGTTTAATGTGATTATAAGTTGTTTTGATTGAAAATACACAAAATAGGAAAGATAGAACCAAATATAGGCTAATATAGGCCATTTTAGGCCATTTCACTTGAAATTGAATGAATACGAGTAGTTTGATGCTAGTTTAAGTTATAAACACCTCAAACATCATACATATAGTTAGTTTAATGTGATTATAAGTTATTTTGATTGAAAATACACAAAATAGGAAAGATAGAACCAAATATAGGGTAATATAGGCCATTTTAGGCCATTTCACTTGAAAATGAATGAATACAACTAGTTTGATGCTAGTTTAAGTTATAAACACCTCAAACATCATATATATAGTTAGTTTAATGTGATTATAAGTTGTTTTGATTGAAAATACACAAAATAGGAAAGATAGAACCAAATATAGGCTAATATAGGCCATTTTAGGCCATTTCACTTGAAATTGAATGAATACGAGTAGTTTGATGCTAGTTTAAGTTATAAACACCTCAAACATCATATATATAGTTAGTTTAATGTGATTATAAGTTGTTTTGATTGAAAATACACAAAATAGGAAAGATAGAACCAAATATAGGCTAATATAGGCCATTTTAGGCCATTTCACTTGAAATTGAATGAATACGAGTAGTTTGATGCTAGTTTAAGTTATAAACACCTCAAACATCATATATATAGTTAGTTTAATGTGATTGTAAGTTGTTTTGATTGAAAATACACAAAATATGAAAGTTAGAACCAAATATACGCCATTTTGGCCAATTTAGGCCATTTCACTTGAACATGAATGAATACGAGTAGTTTGATGCTAGTTTAAGTTATAAACACCTCAAATATCATATATATAGTTAGTTTAATGTGATTGTAAGTTGTTTTGATTGAGAATACACAAAATAGGAAAGATAGAACCAAATATACGCCATTTTGGCCAATTTAGGCCATTTCACTTGAAATTGAATGAATACGAGTTGTTTGATGCTAGTTTAAGTTATAAACACCTCAAACATCATATATATAGTTAGTTTAATGTGATTGGAAGTTGTTTTGATTGAAAATACACAAAATAGGAAAGATAGAACCAAATATAGGCTAATATAGGCCATTGTAGGCCATTTCACTTGAAATTGAATGAATACGAGTAGTTCGATGCTAGTTTAAGTTATAAACACCTCAAACATCATATATATAGTTAGTTTAATGTGATTATAAGTTGTTTTGATTAAAAATACACAAAAGAGGAAAGATAGAACCAAATATACGCCATTTTGGCACTTTATATTATTTGAATATGAGTATATTTAACCAAATGCGGGAGACATACAATAAGAAAGTTGGATCATTGTACGACTCGGGGGTCACAACCGAACCATGATCTGTTTTATTGGGGAGACAAGTTGGGGGAGGGAACCGAGGAAAAGTTCGGGGGTTGGGTCGGGGAGATCATTTGTACTACAACTCTGCATCTGGCCGAGGAGATGGTGGCTCTTCACAACCATATGAGCCGTCCATTTTTTCTCAGATTGAGGCGCAAGTGGAGGCAAAGGTCGCTGCACGGATGGGAGAGGTGGAGGCAATGGTCGCAGCACGGGTGGAAGAGTCACGTCGGGCCCTCATAGAGGAAATGATGAGGAACATGTCTAGTTTCGGCCACATGTTCTCAGGTTGCAACCCAGGCCCCACTCCACAACGAGACCGAGAAGATGACCCGGGGTTTGGTGGTGGCGGTAGTGCTACGAGCCACCCTTGACAAAGGTGTAGTTTTTTTTGGTTTTGGCAACTAGGTAACTAACTTATAGTTGGATATAGTTAGTCTAACTATTTTCTTGTAGTGTAAATACTTATCGGCATCTCGCTTCGTTTCTTGATGTGTCGGGTTATTTTTTTTTCAACCCGACATCAACTTTATTTCCCGACACCGGGATCTATTTTTGCGTACATATATTTAGTGTCTATATTTATCGGCATCTAGCTTATTAGTTTCTAGCTTTGTCGATATATATTTTTTGTAAACACCGACATCTACTTTATTTCCCGACATCGGGATCTATTTTGTGTACATAAATGTAATCTATTTCATGTAATTATACAAGTATCTATGTAAATTTTAATATATATCAAAATTTCATATTTTTGTAATTGAAAAAAATTGAATGCGATGGAGAAACAGCTTTAGCGTGGTATATTTAGGTGCAGCTGTGCAGGTACATGTTTAATTATTATTAAGAACAATAGAATTTTAAATTATATTATTTTGTAACAACAGCGACGGTTAAACATTAAATCAACGACGGCTAGGCAGTCGCTGTAAGGTTCTCTATGTACCCATGGGCACGAAATCAACGGCTGCTTTAATAACTTAGCGACGGTTTTTAACAGACGTTGTTTTACCGAAATCAACGACGGTTTAAAACGGTCGGTGATTCACCGACGTTTTAAACGGTCGGTGAAGCAGCGACGGTTTTAAACGGTCGGTGAATCAGCGACCGTTTAAAACCGTCGCTGATTCACCGTCTGCTTTAAACAGTCGCTGACTGGCTATCAACGACGGCTATAGTAAACCGTCGCTGATTGTCATGAAATCGTCGTTGAATATATCACCGACGGCTTGACGGTCGTTGATTCTAGTATCAGCGACCATCTTTTTACCGACTGCCTATTAACGACGGTTGGCCGTCGTTGATTAGTTAGCGACGGCTTTTAGGGCAATCACCGACGGCTTTTAGCCATCGTTGATTTCCACTTTTCTTGTAGTGGTCCTCAATCTGATGGAGCCTATTCCAACTACTTTGCAGGCAGCACTGTTGGCCATAGAAACACTGCCCCCATCTATCTGCTCATAAGTTGAAAACCACTCCCTGCAGGGACTAATATGATACGATGCCCCAGAATCAAGAACCCACACATCCCTATAATGTGACTGGTTATTAACAACTAGGGCAAGATCTTCCTCAGAATTACCATCAGTTTCTGCCAGAGCAGCAGAACCTTCATTCTTGTCCTACTGCTTCTTTTTCTTAGGACATTCATTTTTCCAATGCCCCTTTTCTTTACAGTAATTACAGACATCATTTGGTTTAGGACCCTCAGAATTCGAATTTTTATGGTTCGATTTCTTTTTACCAGATTTTCCCTGTCCCTTTCCCCCAGTAACAACTAATCCAGATGTCTGATTTTCTGTACTAGAACCAGATGCCTGATGACGGATTTCACTAATATAAAGAGCAGATCTTACTTCTTCTAATGACAGACTATCTATCCCAACAATAAAAGAATCCACAAAATTCTCATACGATAAGGGCAAAGATACTAACATAATTAAAGCAGCATCCTCATCATCAACTTTAACATCAATATTACGAAGATCTAGCAAGATAGTATTCCATTTATCTAGATGGTTCCTCAGAGACATACCTTCCTGCTAAGGGTGTGCAAAAAAAAACCGATCTGAGCGATCCGATCCAATTATCCAATGATCCGATCCGAAATTTCAGATATCTAATCCGGTTTTTTGTTTTCGGATATTTCGGATCGGATATCCGAAAAAAATCCGAATTTTCGGATCGGATACGAATCGGATTTTTTTCCATTTCAGATACCCGAAAATCCGAATTTAATTTTTTTTAAAAAAACTAAAATATGCAACTCACGCTTAGGGCAGTTTACTCCTTACTCCTTTCCAGTGCACTATACTACTAAACTGTGGAAGAGAATAATGTATGGCAGCAAGCTGCCAAATGGCCCAACAGCAGCCACTTATAAATTATGTATGTAATGTAGATTGTAGGTTACCACTGCCAGCACACTAAATTGCAATATTACATTATTATGTATGTAATGTGGGCGCCCATCACTAGCAGGTGATAGGTGTACCACTGTATCAGTGGGCTTTGGAGTTCGGAACAGATTAAAATAAAGAGTCGGATCAATTTTCGGATATCGGATCCGATCCGATCCGAAATGTCCGGATATCCGAAATTTTCGGATCGGGTTCGGATCGGATTTTTGCGATCCAAAAATTTGGATATTCAAAATTTCGGATCGGATCCGATATCCGACAATGCCCACCCCTACTTCTTGCATACGCAGGCTGAACTGACGTTGTTTCAAAAGCAAGTTGTTGGTTAGAGATTTTGTCATATACAAACTCTCCAACTTCAACCACAGACCGGCGGCGGTTTCCTATTCCGCTATCTCAGTAATTATGTCGTCCGAAAGACACAACATAATCGTTGAATGTGCCTTCTCCTCCAGAACGGCCATCTCAACGTTTCTGAATCCGATGACTTATTTGCCAAAGGTGCCCACAACCCGTGTTGCTTCAGTAAAGCCCGCATCTTAATTTGCCACAGACTAAAACTGTTTCTCCCACTGAATTTATCAATTTTCACATTCATCCCATACATCTTTCTCACTCGGATCGAACACAAAGCTCTTGATACCAATTTGTCATGACAGATGTGAGAAAGAACAAATATTGAATGCAAAACAAAGAATAACCACACACAAACTTAACGTGGTTCACCAACGGAGTGTTGGCTACGTCCACGGGCAGAGAGAGAATAATATTATTGATGAGAAGGATAACCAGAATTACAGAGGTAACTATATGTAAAAACTATTCGTTAGAAAAATTGTTAAATGAACCATTGTTAATAATAACTAATTAGATAACTATATACAAAATGATAATTCTTATCTAACGCCTCGGGATATCCGTTAGCGGGCTCGTTACGTTATTTGCTATTTTAAATTATGTTCTTATATATGTATATGATCATATGAGAACCACCTTTATGGTGAAAATTGTAAAAACTATTCTCTTTTTTATAGTATTATAGCTTATTTTATTATTTGTGCTCATTTTATGTTTTCGTCATTGACTTTTTTACTCATTTTAGGTTTTATTCCCTCGTTTTAAGAACTTTTTGCTCGCTTGAATTAAGTTTTTTCTTATTTTAAAGGGGTTCTCACGATAAGAGAATTCATGTATCCAACAAAAAAAAAAAGTCTTAAAATGAGAAGGATGAAAATGATATATACATGTGCATATATTCTTGATATATTGAATATGCATATCTTTATTTTTTTTTTCAAGCTAAAGTATTTTTTGTTTTTTAAAAATGCACGTTTTATTCAAATAAAAATTCATGTGATAAAAATTGCAAAAACTGTATAGAAATTATGCACATTCATACAAAAAAAATTTGCAATGAAAAATCCTTCGTATCCTTCTCATTATTATATAAATTTCTCGTTTGACCCTTATAAAACTATCTACTCATAAAACAATCAAATTAAAATAGTTAAATCAGAACTTTCCTAAACATTATATCACAAAGTTTTTCGTTATCGCATTGTATAATTCTTCCCAAAATAACATTACTTAATATTTTGATATCTTATTTGAAATATAGGGTACTACAGTTATACAAATATAATTTTTTTTTTTTGGGAAATTATTATCCTATAGACTTTATAAGACACAAGGAGACAACTCTCAGTGTATCAAAGAGTGGTCGAAAGTAGTTGTCAGTTTATCAAGGAGTGATCGAAAGCGCATATAATTATACAAAACGTCTTAGCATCACTAGTCTTAGTCATTAAAATAAGGGTTATGCTATATGCAGTCCTTAGGGTTGCATATAAGATATAAATACACTACTTAAAATGGAAATAAGTTGTGAATTTATGGAAAAATTATGCATGAACCGATGCAATAAATGATCAATTAATGCAACTTATTTCCATTTTTAGCTTTTTATATGCAACCCTAAGGGCTGCATATAGCTTTTCCCTTAAAATAATGAGCAATTCTCAAGAAAATGGAATGTGTGGTTGAGCCGTCTCAGTTATTGTTTGCCTTGAACAGTTTCAACCAAAACTTTTCGTTACTTATATGAAGCAATTATGTATCAACAATAATAATTATATATTGACATTTGTTTGGAGAGGAATCCTATATAGACTTGAACAAATTCGGACAAAAGCCCTAGTTCAATAATTGTACGACAAAATTTAGTTCAATAATTGTACGACAAAGTTTAGTTCAATTTAGTTTATATATCTTATCGTAGCTAAGAAAGTTATTTGTGGGATCTAGGCTCATCTAGCATAGATTTCCTTTTGTTTTGCCAATCACGTGGATTTTAATCGTTTATATAGATCGGTAAATTATTAAAGATACTATTCTATATTGAATGAAGAAAATGAATTTACAATGAATACAAAATTTTTGGGAAGAGGCAGCAGGAGGGCCTCTGTAATTTCAAAACAATCCAAATTAAGAGTCTCTATCATCACATTTCAATAATGCTTTGAAATTTATACAATTATGCACATGCGTACAACAGTTTATATAAAACAAAATACTTTCATATTATATAAAGATATATACTTCCCCATTTCATAAATAAGTGAAACAATTCTCATAAAAACTCTCACATAAAGAAAAGTATTTCGCTTATTTCAAAATATAAAAAGTACATAAAAAACTGAGAAAGTATATACTATAACTCAGTTTGTTTTTAATTATTACAATTCACTTTACGGATAACCAAGGCAAGGCTTAAAATTTTAAAAAGCATGACAAAAGTGCACCAAAAGCTATTTTTGTTTTAGGAAACGTAAAAAAAACATGGATTTTTCTAACCTATGCCACAAGGCAGAGGCTAAAAGTATCAAAAATCCTATATAAGATATCATTATGCAAAAGATTTCCATTTCAAAATCTAAATTAAACGAACTAAAAAATTCTTATATAATTATCTCTATCTCAAGTATCTATCCTTATTTATTTTCCCGAAATAGAATCTTGTTGTATTAAATAACTAGGTTTTAGACCCGTGCATAATGCACGAAAACTTTTTAGTTTAGTAAAAATATCTATATATCAGCTATATTGAAAACATATAAGAGAATATTTATATTTACTCGATCAAAACTTTTTTGTATAATAAAAATGCACCTTTATATTAATTATAAAGTTATTTAACAGATACATAACTCATATGTTTTGAAAGACTTCTTTACATGAAGATACAGTCATCAGCGTACGGAATATCATTTGTTTAATGTATATATAACATCATCTTATCTCGATCAGTACCTTTCGTTCAAACATATCCTTATAAAAGTGAAGTTCTATCCACTACTCACTAGATCACCAAAACTCTTTCTCTGGTCTTTCTTGCGACCGTTCTGGAGTTTCCTCGAAACAGTTCACACAGCACCTCCTCCTAGGCCGTCGGCGACCACTTACGCTTTCTGGTCGTCGGCGAGCCCCTTACTTCCTTTTCTCTTTACAGATTAGAGTGTTTCTGCAGGTTTTTTTAGTTTCAGACGGGTGAGTATAGCGTAGATTACGGCGCTTTCCTTCTAGTCTTGGTGTTCTTCCCTCCTCGAGCTAAACTCAGGTGTGATCCTTCCTTATTTGGATTTCTTGTTAAGTTGTTGGTGTGTGTAATAGTTCTCATTAGTCTGCTTGGATTTATCCAAGGGAAGTATTGTGATTAAGGCTGTATTTTAAATAATTGTTGGTAATTAGTTTTTTCTTCCTATGTCTGATTGAGTCAGTTATTTTAGTATGTTTTCACTAGAGGATTGTGAGAGGATGAAGGGAGAGCTCCATGAGCTCCTTATTAAGGATTGTCGATTAAGATCCGCTGAGAATGAATTTCTGAATTATGTTTCTCAGTTAGATAATCCCAAGGCTTCATTGGATCTTGTTAAATTATGGAAGGAAGAAGGCAATTCCCTTTTCAGTCATGGCGATATTGATGATGCATTAGAGTGTTATGGTTTTGCTGGTGTGGTGCTTAGCCTAGTTATTTTGAAGGACGAAAATGTTAGATGCTTTTACGAATTATGTTTATGCATCTTGTTGAATTTAGCTGCATGTTTGTTGAAGAAAAATGAATTTGATCAACTAATCGCACCCATAAAAATATTTATTCCACTAAGGCTACTGAAAGACATCATTTGCCAAACCCAATCGCTATTTACCGTCCGTATTTACTAAAAATCGTCCGTATTTTTTCCTTAAAATTCCCCCCATACCCCTCCCTTTTTACCCCACTCTTACTCTCTCACCTCTCACACTACCACCACCCGACCACCACCACCACCACCACCACCACCTGACCACCACCACCACCACCACCACCACCTAACCGCCATCACCACCAACACCACCACCGACCACCACCAACACCACCTGACCACCACCACCACCAACACCACCCGACCACCACCACCCGACTACCACCATCGCGGACCACTTGCCACCACCGGACACCACGAAGAATCGTCAACGCCGCCAACCACACCGGAACGAAATGTGGTTAGTTTTTAAAAAAAATCCGCCACCAGTACACGGTAACGGATGAAAATTCCGTTACCATGGGTTTTTCCAAAAAAAGTAACAAAATTTTTATAAAAAAAAAGAAAAACCATGGTAACGGATGAAAATTCCGTTACCTCCATGGTAGTAACGGATGAAAATCCCGTTACCTCCATGGAGGTAATGGGATTTTCATCCGTTACCATGGGTTTTTCCAAAAAAGTAACAACAAATTTTTTTTTTTTTTGGGAAATATCCATGGTAGCAAGATTTTCGGTGAGAGTGGTGGTGGTGGTCGGCGGTGTGGTGGTGGTGGTGGTTGCTTTGGTGGGTGGGTGGTGGTTCGGGTGAGGTGAGAGTGAGTGAGGAGTGAGAGAGAGTGATTATACATAGGGGTAGTTTAGGAAAACCTTGAAAAAAATACGAACGATTTTTAGTAAATACGGGCGGTAAATAGTAATGCTGTTTTATTTAATAAAAGCATCACAGTAAACCGTCTTATCCTCTGCCTGAATAATGAGAACCTAGGCATTACCAAACGGCTAACAACAAGATTTTTTCCCCTAATTAAGTCATAACTAGCGTATTATATATCCTTTAGTTCGTCATTCTGTGATTTCATTTAATTTTCTGTAGTCCCTTGCCAAGTCTGCCTATTTATAGAAGACGCTGTGTAGTAACTTGTGACGCTAAAAAACTTTCAAGCATCCTCCTAGTTACCACTTTCTCCTTCATCCACACAACGCCTTAGCTCTATTTTCGTAAGTTACCAATTATGCGTTTTCCATCATACGCTAATTCACATTGTTAATGCTTCCTTAGGCATTATTTAATTCAAATTATTTTGACTTATCTGAAATTATTTTGTCTTATATGAATTTATCTTATCTGATCTTATCATAACTTATCTTATCTTGTCAGAATTTATCTTATATTATCTAAATTTATCTTATCTTATCTGAATTTATCTTATCTGGCTTACATTCTAGTTTATTGTGTTGTCTAACATAGTTACTCCGTTTTATTTAACTTATTTTATCTTATCTGAACTTATTTTTTCTGAAATAAGTTGAACATAACAGAATATTAGTCATTCGATCTTTTTTACACTTTTCTTTTACATTTGGTTGCGAACTTTCTTAATTATTAGCACTATTTTCGTAGACCCCGAACTTTTCTTTATCTATATCTTTTTTTTATTCCCATTTTTCTTCTCTTTTTTTGTTCATTTACAAATTTTAGAATGAGTCCGGTGTACAATAAATTGTCCTAAGATGGGGGAAATTTATCGTTCTTAAGGGGTCACACCATAGAAGTGATCATTTTAAGGTAAAAAGTCGCCTTTTTTCTCTAAAAGCAACTCCTTTTTACTTACAAAGTGACCCCTATGGACTTAAAAAGCAACATTTTTAGTCTAAAAGTGAAAGAGTCTTATAATAAATTATTGTGCACTCGATGCACGCAAGATTTTCTATTTTTTATATTAGGAATATCTTTTCAATCCTCTCATTAGTAGAGCTTATTCGAAATTATTAGTATTCATGTCGTTGCTTTAGCTAAAAAAGCGTCGTCTTTTCGTTAAAAGTTGTAATTTTCTTAATCCAATTATAATTTACGTAGTTAACAATTCAATACAGATTACTTGTTACTTAACACTTACTCCATTTCTTTTAGTTGCTACACTTTCACTTTTGCATACTATTCATATGTAAATTTATTTAACACTTCCTCCATCTCTTTTAGTTGCTACGATTTCACTTTTGCATACTGTTCATATGTAAATTTCAAAAAGATTTGTTGCTAACTTATACAAATAAATATCATTATGCAAGATGTTTAGTCGATCTCAATGTACAGTGGTGAACAAGGAAAAAACACTAGGGGACCAAGAATTGAACCCCCAATAGATTAAAAATTGAATATTTATCATTCATTATTGTTTTTTTTGTTCTTTATAATAAGTTTTTCTAAAAATTTACAACAAAATATAGAAACCGAAAAAAAACAGCTTCCACCTTTCAGTTGTCAATTTTCTAAATAAACATGCTTAGTTTAAGTTTAAAATCTTGGATTCATGATACAACTTTTATCATATGACTGTAAAAGTCTTAATTAAAACCAAAAGGTTGGATTTGTTTAGTGTGATACCCAACGACGGTCCCTTCACTTCTAACTGTTCTAAGATACGACTTTTATATGTAAATTTAAAACAACATACCTTTAATATAAGCCAAAATATAATTGGAGGGTTGGGACCTTACTCGCCCCAGCTAAGATTCTCCTCTGTTGCTGAACATCAACTTTTTGTTTTATAGTAATTGTTACTAGTAGATTATTGAATATATCTATACAAATATATGAAAAGACGTTCTGAAGCAAGTATACATGCCAAGTGGCACTATCCTTTTAGTTGTTTCGTATCATGTCATCAACATACATTAAAAAATTAGAAACATGTTTTCTACAAGATTCGACCACGTGACCTCAAGTTACTATAGTAAAGTTCTAACCAATGAACTATGCAACATTAGATGCTCTTTTTTAACATGAAAATATTAATAACTCGGGGCATCACCCGGGCCTAATAACTAGTTAAAGATCTAAAATTATACGATGGACAGCATGAAAGTTAAACACTTGTAACTATAAAATAAACAAAGGAAATATATGCTCATTATGCTGTATTGTTTTCATATTTTATATTATGATACAGATGCATTACAGTGACAAGAATAATATGAAGGCATTGACAGCAGCAAGATGGATTCGGTGGTGCATTATAATGGTAGTGGTGATTGTACCATTAACAGCAACAACAACCGAAGATGAGGCAGTTGGCAAGAAACTAAGCTACACCACCGTAGCATTCGAACTAAAATACGGTGTTGAGCCATTAAAAGGATACTCAAGTTTCTTAACAAGACTCCGCAATGCAGTGGAAGCCCCCACCAGGGCTTGCGGCTTACGATTTACGCGAAAAGTTCCATTAACAGGCAAACAATATGTTTTAGTAGACCTTAAGTTTAGCAACACACAATGGGTTGTAGGATTATAAGTACTCTAGACGGAATTTCATGAATCATATTCATAAGCACTTAAGACAGGATCTCATGCATATACATTCAAGGATCACATAATAGTTAAGAATTAACCTTTGACGCGTGATTTCCACAAATCTCTTCGAGATCTGGAGATAGAACCGCAATTGATATTCCTCTACTAGGTCCACGAATCCAGATCAACGCTCCACCAATGCTAGTTGGAAGGAAGAGGGACTCTTCTATTTCTTGGAGCAGTATTACGTAGCTTTGAAAGAGAGAGAAGAGGAGAGAGAAAATAATGAGAGAATAAAACTGACTACTTTATTTTCTCACCCCACACTTAATTATAGGAACTAATTTGGTTAGGAGTCCTCTCCTTTTCTTTCTCCTTGGCCGGCCACCCCTAGAGTCCTACATGGGCTCTAGGTCATTCTTTTATTGATCCGGATTGTGTAAGTGTGACCTTATAGGATCCATCTAATTGGGCTTCGGGTTTATTATTAACTAAACCTGAAGTTCTATAGCATCCTCTAGCAAAACGTATAGACGACCCAATTTAATGAATTTATTATCTCCATAATATGATCCATTTTATATTTAGTAATTGCATTAGAGTCAAGGATACAATTCCTTCAATCTCCCACTTGTCCGAGACGAGTGTGCAATCTTCAAATTCCTTAAGTCTCTTAGTGTCCAATTTGATAGTATGATCATATTTCTATGTCATCCATACTAGTCTTCAAATTAATCCTTGAAATCCGAGTTCAAATTGACAAACAAATGATCATCATATAATCCATTTGAGCACGGCCATGCATTTTTCAATTTTCACTCTCCAAGGGGCCAAGACACCCATCCTATCTCATATAGGAGGACTTTTCAATCTTGTGGCAACCAAAACTCCCACTCAACTTTTAGCACAACCCGAACACTGCCTTTATAGTCCCCTTTTACGGCATGACGTTTGACAGTATCAAAGTTATACCAATCATTAGGCTAAGTAGTGTTCCACTCATGTCTTAGGAATCCACTAATATAATTACGAAGTTATAGAAACTTCTAAGTAGGTCTGTTCGACCATGTATCAATTATACATGTCCAAATGATTGACTAAACATCTCCATGTTCCCATAGCCCATGAAACGGCGCTCTCAATCAATCTTATATGCTAATCCTTTAATAAGTCATTTATGTCCAATTTAACGACTTAGATTAGGAACTATGATTTTCTATGAATTCTGTTCACTTATGGTGTTTCATTCATCAAATCACATATTTGACAAAACCATTGTTTTCAAGATATATTTTGGACATATTATTTAATACCAAACCAAAATTAAATAAGATAAAATTTTATTTCACATAAACATAAAATAGCAAAACCATGTCTCTACATTGTAATAAGTTTCTTTAAACCTAGTACAATCTAAAGCCACTCTAACATTTGCTTTAAGCCTATAGCCCTAGCGTGACACTCATGCTTGGGTTGAGGTAGTGGTTTAGTGAGCGGATCAGCCACATTCTCATCCGTGTGAACTTTTGCGGATCCCGACATCCTTCCCCGTCAACAATCTCCCTATTGAGGTGATACTTCCTCATTACATGTTTGGATTTGTTATGTGATCTCGGTTCTTTTGCTTGCGCAATAGCACCATTGTTATCACGGAACAACTCAATCCCTTCCAGAGCACTAGGTATGATATCCAGCTCTGTCAAGAATTTCTTGATCCAAACTGCTTCTTTAGCCGCTTCAACCGCTGCTAAATATTCTGATTCTGTCGTAGAGTCTGCTACAGTGCATTGCTTTGAGCTCTTCCAGCTCACTGCTCCTCCATTTAGACGAAAGATATACCCTGACTGAGAGCGGTAATCATCTCTATCGGTTTGGAAGCTTGCATCCGTGTAACCTATAACAACCAACTCACTTTGTCCCCCATAGACTAAGAACATGCCTTTAGTTCTTCTCAAGTACTTGAGGATGCTCTTAGCTGCAGTCCAGTGTGCTTCTCCTGGATTTGCTTGGAATCTGCTACACATGCTCAAGGCATATGCAACATCTGGTCGAGTACTTATCATGGCATACATGATAGATCCTATAGCCGAAGCATAAGGAATGCTACTCATTCGCTTTAACTCATCAGCCTCAGTCGGGCACTGATTCTTGCTAAGCGATATGCCATATGACATGGGAACGAAACCTCTCTTCGAGTTTTCCATGTTGAACCTTGTAAGAACCTTATCAATATAAGTTTCTTGACTTAGTCCAATCATCCTTCGAGACCTATCTCTATGGATTTTGATTCCCAGTATGTACTCAGCTTCTCCCAGGTCCTTCATAGAGAAACAACTTTTTAACCATTCCTTGACTGACTCAAGCATTGGTATGTCATTTCCCATGAGTAGTATGTCATCTACATACAATACCAAGAAGACTAAGCTGCTCCCACTAAACTTCTTGTAAACACAAGACTCTTCTTCGCTTTTGATGAAATCAAATTTCTTGATTGCCTCATCAAATCGAAGATTCCAACTCCGAGATGCCTGCTTCAATCCATAAATGGATCTCTGAAGCTTGCAAACCCTTTTAGGATTTTCTGGATCCTCAAAACCCTCAGGTTGTGTCATGTACACATCCTCATTCAAGAACCCATTCAAGAATGCAGTTTTGACATCCATCTCCCAAATTTCATAATCATAAAATGCAGCAATCGCTAAAAGTATCCGAATTGACTTAAGCATTGCTACTGGAGAAAAGGTCTCATCATAGTCTATACCATGAATTTGTCTGAATCCTTTTACAACAAGTATTGCTTTATAGACATAGACATTCCCATCTTTGTCTGTTTTCAATTTGAACACCCACTTGCATCCAATAGGGTTAACCCCATCAGGTAAGTCGACCAGGGTCCAAACTTTGTTCTCAGACATGGAGTCTAACTCGGATTTCATGGCTTCAAGCCATTTCTCAGAGTCTGGGCACGTCAAAGCTTGTTTGTAGGTAGTAGGTTCTGAATTCTCCAAAATCATAATTTCAGAGTTTTCAGTTAACAGGAAATCAACCAACCTCTTGTTTGGAATCCTTTCTCTAATAGACCTACGTGGGGCCTGAGCATTAAGAGAAATATTCTGTTCAACTTCTTGAAGATCTTCGCTTGAATTAGATCCAAGTGGGACGGTAGGAGGTTCACGCGTTGAATACGTCATCTCCTGAACTAGACTTTCGTCTTGTCGGGCCGTCTCTGACATGGTGTGAACCACGTCCAATTGTTCCTCATCTCGAATTTCTTCGAGAATTATTTTACTCCCACTTGTCTTTCTAGAAACAAATTCCTTTTCAAGAAAGACACCATCACGAGCAACAAACACTTTGTTCTCTTGACGGTTATAGAAGTAATAACCCCTTGTCTCTTTTGGGTATCCCACAAAGAGACATTTATCTGACTTGGGTGCAAGTTTGTCTGAAAGTAAACGTTTTACATAGACCTCACATCCCCAGATCTTAAGAAACGACAAGTTTGGAGTTTTTCCATTCCATAACTCATATGGAGTCTTTTCTACAGCCTTTGACGGGCTCCTGTTTATAGTGTGTGCAGCTGTTTCGAGAGCATATCCCCAAAAAGAAATTGGAAGATCAGCAAGACTCATCATTGATCGAACCATATCCAATAAGGTCCGATTCCTCCTTTAAGATACACCATTTAACTGCGGTGTTCCTGGTGGAGTCAATTGTGAAAGAATTCCACAATCCTTCAAATGATCATCAAACTCTTGGCTCAAATACTCGCCACCACGATCGGATCGCAGTGCTTTAATTGTCTTACCAAGTTGATTTTGTACTTCATTCTAGAACTCTTTGAATTTATCAAAAGATTCCGACTTATGTTTCATTAAATAGACATACCCATATCTACTCAAATCATCAGTGAAGGTAATGAAGTAATTAAACCCTCCCCAAGTTGATTTTGTACTTCATTCTAGAACTCTTTGAATTTATCAAAAGATTCCGACTTATGTTTCATTAAATAGACATACCCATATCTACTCAAATCATCAGTGAAGGTAATGAAGTAATTAAACCCTCCCCTTGCCTTTGTGCTCATAGGACCACAAACATTTGTATGTATGAGGCCCAAGAGATCGCTGGCTTTTTCACCCTTTCTAGTAAACGGTGACTTTGTCATTTTCCCCATCAAGCATGATTCACATACATCAAATGATTCAAAATCAAATGATGGAAGAATACCATCCTGTTGTAACTTTTGGATTCGCTTTTGGTTTATATGACCTATTCGACAATGCCAAATGTAGGTTAGGTTTGATTCATTTGATTTTTTTTGTTTCTTGCTATCTATGTTATAGACTTGTAATGACCTATCAAGCACATATAAGCCATTTATCAATTTAGCACTAGCATAGAACATATTATTGTAAGAAATGGAACAACATTTGTTCTTAATTTCAAAACAAAACCCTTCAGAATCCAATACAGAAACAAAAATTATGTTCTTAGTTATAGAAGGAACAAAATAACAATTATTTAATTCTAAAACAAAGCCAGATGGCAAATGCAGACTATAGCTTCCTATGGCAAGTGCAGCAACCCGTGCTCCATTTCCAACGCGAAGCTCTACCTCGCCCTTTGCCAGCCTCCTACTTCTTTTTAGTCCCTGCACATCATTAACTATGTGAGAACCACAGCCGGTATCCAATACCCATAAAGAAGTAGAAGTCAAATTGATTTCTATAACAAATATACCTGAAGTGGAAGCCCCAGACTTCTTTTCTTCCAAGTATAGAGGGTAGTCCCTCTTCCAGTGTCCTATCTTGTGACAATGGAAGCACTTGCTTTCCGCGGCCACCTTTGGCTTGGCGGTTGGCTTAGGTTTTTCAGCAACAACGCCAACTTGCTTGCCTTTGTCCTTCTTTCCTGCCCATTTCTTCTTAAAACCCTTTCCCTTCTGAACCATCAGAACCTCTTTCTTTGGTTCTTTAGGGATATTCCTCTCAGCATTGACCAACAACCCATGCAGCTCTTGCAAAGTCGTTTCAGACTTATTCATGTTGAAGGTTGTATACACAAATTTCGAGTCAAAATAAATATAGACATGAAACAAAGTAACAAAGAAATTATATTTCAATAAATGTATTGAGTACAATCTCTGTAAATAGTTTATAATGAAAATAAACTAAGTCCTCTGATTCTGTTCCGTAGCTTGAGAGTGACACGTGTTGATGTCGACGTGGCGCTGAGTGTA
Organism: Beta lomatogona; assembly: GCA_947646795.1. Lineage (NCBI taxonomy): Eukaryota > Viridiplantae > Streptophyta > Magnoliopsida > Caryophyllales > Amaranthaceae > Beta > Beta lomatogona. The sequence continues at coordinate 64,232 of CANSNZ010000940.1, forward strand.
GACTGACGTTTTGTCAACGTAAACCTGAGTTTGAGTGTCGGATGACGTTTTGTCAACGTCAACCTGAGTTTGAGTTTTGTTTGAGTGTATTCGAATGAGGGCTGTCAAAAGCTTGAATCTCAATCGAATGTGTTTGAGTGTATCTGAACAGTCGGCACAAATTTGATGTGCTTGTTGACTATTTGCAGAGAGAATTCCAAGAGAATTTTATGAGCTCTTGAGAATAATGATTTTCTGGTCCCCTCAACTGAAGGAAGTGAGGCCTATTTATAGGGAATGGAGAACCCTTCATGGACTTGGTAGCTTATGGGCTTGGGCCCGTTTATGACTTGGAAGTCTTATTTACCTTTGCCATTGACCATTTTATTTGGACTATAATATTGGCTGGCCCAAATAGTTGACAACCCAAATTATATTTATTTGATTTAATTTGGATATTTTATTTAGGTGGGCTAAATTAATTAAAATGGGCTAATTATATTTATTTTTAGCTCAATAATAATCAATTTATTTTAATGTAACAACACTAATAAATTTTTAGTGTCTACAAATTGCCCCCTCGAGACCATGTCATGGACACGATTTGAAGTGTTTAATCGTGACGAGGTCTCGAATTTAAGTTTGGTTTAACAATTGGGTGATAATCGTCATGGCGCTAGGATTTGTTATCGAGAGTCATGAACTACCCAAACTCTATTAAATCTTGGACTTGGAAAAAACAATCCTAATCGAATAAGTATTAGGTTTTTTTTTCACCAAAGTGTATAAATACACAACTAATCTTGCCTTTGTTGTGCATATTAGCAGATTACAAGTAATTCACCAGACTTTGGAATTAATTTGCGGTATTGTTCGCAAGCACAGAACAGTTGAGCACCACACTAGCCGACTAGTAAGTCTTGTTATTCTTCTTTACTTCCTCCGTTTCAAATTACTCGCTACACTTCTCAATTCACGGACTCCTAGGCAATTTTTGGAGAAGAGAGAGGTAGAGAGTAAAAAGAAAAGGGACCCATGTGAGAGGAGAGAGATAGAGAGAGTTTATTACCCAAAAATGAAATGTAGCAAGTCATATGAAACTTTCCTATATGGAAAGTGTAGCGAGTAAATTGAAACGGAGGAAGTATTTTCAATTCAATTGGTGACAAGTAGTTAATGATTGCTCTCTTTTTTGTTGATCTTGACTTGAGTTAGTCAGACCATATTTTTTATCATCCTCTTCACCCATAAGAATTCAGAGATTGTGGGCCTTTTTTTTTTGTCTGCCACTTATAATCAATCGTAAAAGTGACTTTTTTTATTTTATAATTATTTTCCTTAGGCTTGCCGCTGATTTCTGTGCTTAACCAACAATTGTGGACACCTCCCTGACATCATCCTATAGTCCAGTAAGTTTCACTCTATTGCACTTCCCATTTTTTTCCTTTTTTTTTTCCTATCAATTTGTTGATATTCGTGCAATACATGCTTTGCTCCTTTTCTCTCATCTTCTTGACTGCTTGTGAATCAACTATTGACACCATGACTGTGATGTGAACTTAATTTTATTTGTTGTATTTTTTTTCAAATTTTGTTATTTGCTGTCCTTCATGTGATACGTGTAGAGCAGTAGAAGTAAATCAATTTACTTATTTTTCTTCCTATCTTTTTCGTCAATTAAACCACAGAATCTACACACTGATTTTTTTTTTTTTTTTTTTTTTGCTGGCATGAATCTAGTGCCCTATTGATTTCGCGAACAAATCAATCACCATTGATGACTAACATGACTTAATCCAAAATATGATGATTTTAAGCGCCCTTCATCAGTTCTAACTTCATACAAGAATGCGACTATCAATGGTAGAACAAAAAAAAGAAACATGTCAATGATTATTTTTTGTTTCTTTTTTTTTTTTTTTTTTTTTTTTTTTTTTGCATACATGGCACCAACCTTGTAAGCCCCCAAATTTGCGTGGGTCAATTTATTCATATGATGTCATGAATTTTCTTTTTTGTACCTTAGGACATTTAGATCGAATTGATTAGACCCTCTATTTTTTGTATGATCAGATACTCTGACCCAATTTTAAGGGTCATATACCTTTATTCCTTTTTCTTTTTGTTTCGTCATCATTGGGTTTTGACATACTTATTTGAATTGCAGCTCATCAGATTTTGTGAGATACTGAACTTCTAGACTATTTTTGAAGTCCTACAAAAGCTCAAGACTAGTAAGGTGATGATTTTTGTTACACCCCCTTAAGTCCTGTTTTTCTTGTACAACATTTTTTTTGTGCAAGTGTTATTTGTGACGTTTTGCAGGTGACAAATATTTTTGACACTTGCCATCGGAAGACAATCAAGTCCACTACTTAAGTGTTCATCGCGATGGGTCAGTGATGATCCATCGGAGTTGCTAGGCCAGTTGCTTAATTGTGCTTATCCTAGCAACTAAAGATGACGCTTTTGGAGTGTGTTCGAAGACAATCAAGCCCACTACTTGAGTGTTCGTCGCGATGGGTCAGTGATGATCCATCGGAGTTGCTAGGCCAGTTGCTTAATTGTGCTTATCCTAGCAACTAAAGATGACGCTTTTGGAGTGTGTTCGAAGACAATCAAGTCCACTACTTGAGTGTTCATCGCGATGGGTCAGTGATGATCCATCGGAGTTGCTAGGCCAGTTGCTTAATTGTGCTTATCCTAGCGACTAAAGATGACGCTTTTGGAGTGTGTTCAAAGACAATCAAGTCCACTACTTGAGTGTTCATCGCGATGGGTCAGTGATGATCCATCGGAGTTGTTAGGCCAGTTGCTTAATTGTGCTTATCCTAGCAACTAAAGATGACGCCTTTGGAGTGTGTTCGAAGACAATCAATGGCGACGATCATGTAGCCGAGACATTCCCCCCCTTTTTTTTTGTATTCTCTATTACTCATTCCTCTTTTTTTTTTATAGGATGGTGTTCATTAAAGAATTCAATGATGATAAGCATTCCTACATTGCTCTTGTTGATCGTGAAAGAGATGATCCCAGATCAGGCACTAAAATGGTCATCCGTCGCTCAATGCGCCGCCCTGAGGGCATTCAATCTTTAGTGTGCAAAGATAATTTCTTGAGTGAAATGTATGTCAAGCTTCCTCTTGGTACACACAACGCGTCAACTGTTTATAAGCTTCATAGCATCTTAAAAGACAAGCCTGCTACTGATGATTGCCTTCCCTTGCTCGGTCGCTCTATTCTTTCTAGCTCTGCGAAATAGGGATCCCAAGTTGTTAGAATCATTGGAGATTTCTCTTTCATTCCTGGGTATTGGGAATGGACTGAAGATGTCTTATTTCGTTTTCGCGAAGCTCTTGACTATTGCGGTATTTATAACGCCGTCTACGCTTCACTCTACTCCTATGACAGGGATACTAGCATCCTGCGCGCTTTCTGTGAGAGTTGGTGTCCTACTACCAACACGCTTCATACTGTGGCAGGTGAACTGTCTATTTCCTTGTGGGACCTTCACCGACTCGGTGGATTGCCCATTGTCGGAGAGATTTATGATGAAGCCACCCCTCATCTGAACATCATGAGGGCGCGAGGCGAGGATGGCGATCGTCTTATCTCTAAAGCTTACGAACACCTACTTAATGCTTATCATCATCTGAACAAGCAACTTGAATCCAGGAATAGAGTTTCTGCTCAACAGTGGATACGATTTTGGTACAAGAGAAAAATCACTCATGCAGCACCCGTGAAGAGACGCAGATACTTTGATTTTCGCCTGAAGTCTACTCATAATCCCACTGGTGAGCTTAGAGTTCGGTCGACTGAATGGACAACAGAAGAATCTGCCATGCTTGATTTTCTTGGTGTCTCTGGTGATGTCAGAAGACAGACTACCTATACTGCAGCTTTCTTGGCTTGTTGGTTGTGTGTTTTTGTGCTTCCTGAAAGTGAAGATAGACTCATTAGGCATGATACCTTTGAAGTTGCTACTCTGATGGCTCGGGGTACGACTTTTAGTCTTGCTGCACCTGTACTTGCCAGTATCTACAGAGGTTTGAATGCAATTTCCGCATCTTCAAAGCCTGCCTATTCTGGATCTTTCTTCCCGACGCAATACTTATATAGTTGGCTAGCGTACTACTTCAGTACCAACCATGATGTAGACCCTTCCCCACCAGGTCCTTTCATGACCGTATTTTCGGGGACTCAAGGAGCTAAGTGTTTCAATGAAGTTGATGCTCGAGAACTCATCCATGATGGAAGGAAGGCGAAAGTGGGGTGCACCATCTTGAACAAAAACAAAAATAGCTTATATTTTGACGATGGTAAACTTGACGTCTCAAGTTTCAGCTACCTGATCTCTCTTCGTTCTGCCTATCTAGTCATACGTCAGGGTGATTCTTTTCACGTTGAGACTTATTTCCCCCATCGATTTAGCAGACAGTTTGGCTTTGTTCAAGATGTCCCTGGGACGCCTCGTCGTGGTGTTGAATCTCGAAGCGTAACTTATTATGAAGCTTTGAGATACTGGAGGTTGTTATTGTTTCAGGGTAGTCAGTCCAGACTTTTCGTCCCTACCTGCTCATTAGACTGGCGTTAGTTGACGACCTCAGAATTCCGTGATTGGTGGCCCATGGTGTCTATCAAAGACCTAAGGAATAAGGTTAACATATTGTGTTCGAGTGATGGATCCAGTTCTTCTAAGCCTAACAGGAGCGAGCATCAGCTTGTAGAAAATCCAACTTCAAAGAATAACTCAAATCCTGAAGGTACCTGCGACTACCTTAACAATGATACCTTACATAGGGCAGGAGGATCTAGATAGGCAATGAGTCCAAATCCCAGCAATGGGAGGAGCACCAGCGATGCAGAGTCAGATGTGGATTTCAAACATCAATGCCGGGGAAAAGAAAATCTCCTGATTGTGCACTTGAGGAGCATGGGTTGAACTGTGACAGTTTTTTTTGATCAATTTTTATTGCTTTTGTTATCTAGGGAGATGACTTCAACCTTGAAATGGACATTATGGATATTCCCGACAACTCAGGACATCCCACAATGGTGCTTCCCTCAAAAGTGACCCCTAGAAAGGGAAAGGAATTGAGATTTGCAAGGAATTTGGTTTGCAAGAGTATAGGCGGATCTGCTAAGAGTTCCCCTCCTATTCACAATCATCAATCCGTTGAGGGGACTGCAAGACTGTCAGACGTTCATGCCAAAGCTGCAGAAGCTCTTGTCATTGAGACACCTGAAGTTCATGTATCTAGTTCCTCGACCTCTATGCCCCCATCTGGGTCCTTGATGAGAAATATCTTTGCTAAGGCGATTCGAGACATGGGTATGCAATATTTGGAAACACTAAGAGCAGCATCCTTTAACGAGGTTGCGAAGAAACATGAGGAAGCCTTAGTGCTATACGAGGGTATTGAAAATCTTAAAGGAAATCCCAATCCCTTGAAGCGCAAGATAGAATCCTATGTTAGTGTGGTCAAAGATCATCTTGCTTTAGAAGAGGCTGCGTCAAAGTGTCAACGATCCGAACAAGTAAAAGAGAAGATCATTCTCCGGACAGAAGCGCTTAAGAAGGCTGAGCTTGATTATGATGAGATCGAGACAGAGCGTCTGGTACTTCTGAGAGAGCAATCTTCCAACAAGCTCAAGATCATGGAACTTGAAAATGAACTGGAAAAAGAGCGTGACAAGGCAAACCACTTGACAAATAGCTTGGAGGCCAAGGGGATCACTTTGACATCACTTGCAGCGAAGGTGGAAGACCACAAGAATGCCTTGAGTGATCTAGCAGCTACCCCTGTTTTAAGTACTGATAAGGTCCGCGACCTTGATGAGGGCAAGAGACGGTTGTTGGAGCTCCAGTCGTCATTCACTCACCCAGAATACATAGACTTAGAATGATTCCCCTTCTTTTATGTGTTTTTTATTTTATAGATAGTGTGCACAGACAATTTATGTTTTTTTTTTTTTATTCATACTTGCAATAAGATGGACACACTCTTTGTCTTATAGTTATTTAACCGTTCACAGTTTATACTCTTGCGGGCCAGGAGTATTGCATTTTTTTTTTGTTTCGCCGTTCACACTTTATACTCTTGCGGGCCAGGAGTATTACATTGATAGATTTTTTTTTTTGGTGTGGCTGCACTCGAGTAATGTTTATGTTACCCTAGCTGCCTACGTACTTGCAAAACATCAACAAATTGCTTTTACAAGATCAAGCCAACGTAGTTCAAATGGCACGTATATTTTCTTTCAACATATGCAATTTATCCTCTTGCTTAGGAGTTTAACAACGCTCTCACTCTTCATGAGTAGTAGCGCTTCAGAAACTTGCCGTTGATAGGCCCCACACGTAATCCTTCGGCGTCAACAATTTTATATGCCCCATTAGTGTATACCTCTTTGACAACGTACGGACCATCCCATTTAGAACTGAATTTACTTCCCGTCTTGCGGGAAATAATGATGGGTCTTTTAATTGCTAGGACCATGTCTCCAACTTGAAAGGAGCGAGGTCGAACTTTCTTATTGAAAGCGCGTGACAAACGAGCTTGGTAGCACTCTGATTTTTGTTGTGCTTGGAGTCTTTTTTCGTCAAGCGCCTCCAATTCGGCAAGTCGAAGTTTATCATTTTCATCAGAAGTCAAGCCTTCTTGTATGGCAATTCGCAATGATGGAATTTGAAGTTCCAAGGGGAGAACGGCCTCAACGCCATACACCAAGGAGTATGGGGTTGATTGTGTTGCTGATTTATATGTCCTCCTGTATGCCCATAGAGCTTCCCCTATTCTTTCATGCCAATCACGTTTGGACTAGGCAACCACTTTGCTCAACAAACTACAAAGTGTCTTGTTGAATGCTTCAGCTAGACCGTTTGCTGGTGCATTGTACATTGACGATCTATGTTGGGTGAATTTAAACTTCTCACATAAACTTTTCATCAATTTATTGTAAAATGGTGTCCCATTGTCAGTGACAATTCTTCGGGGTACACCATATCTGTAGATGATGTGAGTACGAATGAAGTCAACAACATTCTCCTTCTTTACCTCGCGTAAGGGGATGGCCTCTGCCCATTTAGAAAAATAGTCAGTCGCTGCCAAAATATATGATTGCCCAGCAGATGATTTTGTTGTGATTGGGCCGACTACATAAAGTCCCCATGCTTCAAATTGCCAAGATGCGATTGTGGGGTGTAATGGCTCTGGAGGTTGATGAATGAAGTTAGCTTGAAATTGGCAAGCTTTACATTTCTTTGCATAGTCCATACTATCTTGTACCATGGTTGGCCAATAGTAACCCATTCTTTTAATACGGTCATGCAGTTTTGGACCTGACTGATGAGCGCCACAAACTCTAGAGTGAGCTTCCTCCATGGTTTGTTTTGCTTCTTCATCTCCGAGACATCTTAACCAAAGACCATGGAAGGATCGTCGATAGAGAGTCCCCTTATAATATATGAACAGTGAGGCTCAACGACGAATCTCTGTCTTATGTTTTGGATCACATGGCAATTTTCTATGTTCCAAATAATCAATAATTGGTTGACGCCAATCTTCTTTGTCGATTTGATAGACAGAGATTATGTCGACTTCTTCAGCATATTCATCAACATCATCGTCATCAGGAGCGACAACCCATCGTTTGCAAACCGGTACAGACATTGTTTCTTCTGCCCCTAGTGCCAAAGTGGCTGCAAGCCCAGCGAGCGCGTCAGCCATCTTGTTGGCACTCCTTGGAACATGTTCTAATTTGATGGTATCAAGTTTGTCAAGCAATTGTGACGCTTGTCTTTGATAGGGGATTAGATCATTCTTTTTGACTTCGTATTCACCCGACAGTTGTTTTAGGACCAATTGGGAGTCCCCGTGAACGTCTAAATCTCGAAGTCCCATTTCAATTGCCATTTGGAGGCCTATTATGAGTGCTTGGTACTCAGCCATATTATTGGAACACAGTTGAGTTAGCACGAAAGAGTATGTCAGTACATGTTTTTCCGGAGAAACGAAGACAACTCCAGCTCTTGCACCGTCATGACGAGCGGCTCCATCAAAGTACATTCTCCAAGGTGGGAGTATTTCAATGAAAAACACATCTTCACCTCGCAGATCGTCGGAAAGCTCCCATTCTGCAGGGATTGGGTGGTTTGCGAAAAAGTCTGCTATTGCTTGCCCCTTGACAGCCTTTTGCGGGACACACAATGTCATATTGTTTTAAAAGCATAGCCCACTTTGCAAGTCTGCCAGACAACACGGGCCTTGAAAGAATGTATTTTATCGGGACAGACCTCGAGATGACATGAACTGTATGAGCCTGCATGTAATGCTTTAATTTTTGAATAGAAAAAAATCAAAGCAAGGCAAATTTTTTCAATAGGTGAGTAATTCAATTCAGCACCCACCAAAGTTCGGCTCAAGTAGTAAAGAGCTGTCTCTTTACGTTCTTCTTGCTCTTGAGCGCACATTGCCCCCAGCGATCGCTCCTGTGCTGCGATATAAAGGATGAGTGGTTTCCCTTTTACTGGTGCCCCTAAGACAGGGGGAGAAGACAAGTACCTCTTTATACTTTCGAAGGCTTTTTTACATGAGTCATCCCATTTGAACGGGGCATCCTTTTTCATGAGATGGCTGAAGGGATGACATCTTCCTGCTAGATTAGAAATAAACCTTCGAATGTAAGCGAGACGCCCTTGGAGGCCACGCAACTCCTTGAGGTTCTTAGGTTCAGGCATCTCTTGGATGGCCTTAATCTTTGCTTGGTCAATTTCAATACCCCTGTGTCTGACAATGAAGCCTAAGAACTTTCCTGAGGTGACGCCAAATGCGCATTTGAGGGGGTTCATTTTTAATTGGCATTTTCGTAGTCTTTCAAAGATTTTACGGAGGTCATGTAGATGATTCTTCTTCTTCTTAGACTTTACCACCAAGTCATCTACGTAGCACTCCACAATTTTATGCATCATATCTTCAAAAAATTTCTGCATTGCGCGCTGATACGTAGCTCCGGCATTTTTCAAGCCGAAAGGCATAACTTTGTAACAGAATATCCCTTTAGGGGTACGAAACGCAGTTGCTTCTTGATCTTCAGGAGCCATGTGAATTTGGTTGTATCCAGCGGTACAATCCATGAACGACAAAGCCTCATGACCAGTGGTGGCATCAATCATAATTTTCGTTACTGGGAGTGGGAAGTCATCCTTCGGACACGCCTCATTCAGGTCACGGAAGTCCACACAAACTCGTAATTGTCCATTTTTCTTTCGTACTGGCACAATGTTTGCTATCCAAGTAGGATACTTGACTTCGCGAATAAATCCAGTATCAATGAGCTTGTTTACTTCTGCCTCAATTTCAGGAATTAATTCTGGCCTGAAACGTCTTTGGGATTGCTTCTTTGGACTGACACCTTTTTTGATGGCTAAGCGATGGACATCAACTTTTGGGTCGAGTCCTGGCATCTTCTTATAACTCCATGCAAATACGTCTTTGTAGTCAGAGAGTAACTTGGAATATTTTTGTTCTTCCTGTTGGGTAAGAAAAGCGCTGACGTAGACAGGGCGTGGCTCTTCTTGAGTTCCAAGATTTAACTCTTTTAACTCATCAACGGTGGCTTGCCCCCCATCTTCAAGAGTTTTAGGGGCCTCATCTGTTTCCATCTCCTCGTCACTTTCAGGAGCCTCATGCCCTGTGATATGGTTAGAAGAAACAAATTCAACATCTTTTTCTTTTTCTTGATTAGACGAACTCCTTTGGTTTGTTAACACTATGACACGACCTTTGGCTTTCAAGGGTGCATGTCCAATGATGTCTACCACCTGTGTACGCCTCATGCGAGATAGGATAACACTTTGAGGTGCGTCCTCGCCTTTGACTTCATTTTTCCCTCTTGTGATGCGACTTAGTACTGACCGTCTTTGTTGTTTATCAATTGAGGTCGATGCACCAAGACGTTTAAAGACATACGCTTTCTTCTTAGAGGATCGAAGATCTTGTGAGGGTGTTTGTGTTTTTGACTTCGCCTCTTCATTTAGCTCGTGTCCACCAAGTCTGCCAAAAACCGATGTATGGTTCTTTATGACAGGAGACTGGAGTCGATCAAAGACCGATATTTTTTGCTGAGGCACACTATTTTCATCTTCATTTTCTTCAACTTCTTCCGCAGTAATATACTGCGTAGAAGAGGTTGTCCCTCTACGCCGTGCAGAAATCTTGATGGGTGTTGAGGTTTCAAATCCCAAGCCTACTTTAGTCGGACGTACCTCAACGCCATACTCTTGCAATTTCTTTTGTGTGTCATTAATTCTATGAGGATCAACCTCAATGACATTGCCCATGGGCGCTGGATTCTCGAAGTCATAACCAGACTTCGCTAAGAGTTTATAAGCATTTGGGTCAAGCCTTCCCTTGTTAAGCCATTTTCTCCTAGATTGATCAACAGATTGTGAGGTTGGAGGCTTAGCAATTTGATTGTGATTGGCTCTAAGTAAAGGAAAAACCACTTCTTGCTTTAAGCATTGAAGAGTAGTCTCATCTACTCCTTTTTCTTTCTTTGGTTCTACTTTCATAACCTGACACCCTGCAAAAGGTGACTCCCCTTCCTTACGACGTGATTTAGGAATGTATCGCAAGACCGGAGTCGTTACTGCCTTCTTCATTGCTTTAATGGGTTGAGCAACAAATTCTTCTTTTACCTTTTCCTTGCATTTTTGTTATTGCATCTCAGTGGTGGTTGACTCGCTAGATCTTGAAGACGAGGGAATATCACCATTTTTATTTGTACCCCTTTTCCCTGTTGAAGGAATTTTAGATGGCAACATTTCACTTGATGGTTCCCCATCTTCAAAAAACTTAGCATCGGCAAAGTATGAATCTGCCGTGCTAAAGGGTTTCACATCCCCATTTATTTTCTTCTCGCCTCCACGATAAAATTTCAGGCATTGATGGAGGGTCGATGCGACTACCCCATTTTCATGCAACCAAGGTCGTCCAAGCAACATTTTATACGACGTCTTTGTATCTATGACATGGAAGAGAGTAGATGATGTTAACTCTCCCATCACAAGGTCAAGGCGTATTATGCCTATGGCACGCTGACTGTTCAAGTTGAATCCTTGGATCATTAGACGACTATCAGAAAGATCTTCCATAGTGATCCCTAAATCAGTCATGGTGGATTTTGGCATGATGTTGACAGCTGAACCTCCATCCACTAAGATACGATTTACTCTCTGGCCGAAAATATAACCAGAAACGAACAAAGATCGGTTGTGAGGTTTTGAACCCAACAATAAGTCTTCATCAGTGAAGGCTAAGGCAAAATTACATGACGCGCATTTAGCCGAACTTTCTATTGGCTCTCCAGCATCCTTCACTTTGTCAAGGTATAGTTCTGGGTGTTGAAGTGCAAGAGCCACCTGTCGACACATTTCTCGAGGTAAATGAAAGATCTGCCTCCATCCCATGCGTGTAGGAAAAGCCTCCAAGATAGCCAATATCTTTGGATCTATCTCTGTCCCTGAATGCTGAACAGTCACTTTAACAGAGATTTCATTTCCTTTCACAGGCTCTTGATCCTCCTTTTCTTCTTTTTCTTCTTCATCCTCAATCAATGAGGTAGCATTAACAGTAACCGTAGTGAAGTAATCTTCAGGAAAGAATTCTTCTAAGGTTACAGGGGAAAGTGGATCTTGTTCGAGCAAGTCAATTGGCAGTACCTGCTGTTTGATATGCTTTTCCTACTTTTTCTTTCCTTTCGAGCGTTTTGAGCCCTTTCTTTTTTTATGTTTCTTCTTATGACAAACAGACTTTGGTTGAGGCTTTGACTGTTGTCTAGGCCTCCTTTTAGTGACCAACATCCACCTTTCGTCATCCTCTCCATGTTGGTTGCCAGTTGGGACACTGTGCCCAACAGATGGCACATCATTAACTTGGAGAACTGGTCGCAGCACATGTACAATTACTGGCTCCAAACTCCCAAACTGCAGAGTTTGAGCCTCCCAATAAGAATCTAACATCGCAGAGGCGTGATTAGCTTCAGCAACTTCATCAAAATCCAGTACAATTTTCCCATCCTTTGCAAGTTGCATAATTCTCTCCTTAAGTGTTATACACTTTTCTATGGGATGACTAATCAACCTATGATACAAACAGTAGTTAGGATCAGAAGTCTTACCGACCTCTGCAGGACGCTTAGCTTCGGGTAACTCAATGACCTTGTTTTCAAGCAAATCATCTAACATTCCGGATAAATCAGAGTCTGGAAATGGATATTTTTTTTGCTTGGAGTTCTTTCAGGGTTGGCCTATTTTTCCTAGGTTCTTGAGAAGATGAACCCTTATTCTTTTCAGTGCCAGCCTTGCTAGAGATCTTGACAGGCGAGGAGGTCATGATTGCCATCGACTCCTTAGTTGAACCTTTAGCAGTCTTGTCAGTCTTCTTAATATCCTTCTTCTCTTTCTTGTATTCTGAAGAAGTGTTGCTTTTGCCTCTATTATTGGCAATGGTAAGCTCCATGTCATGAGCTCGCGTGGCCAATTCTTGAAAAGTCTTAGGCTTTATACCTTGCAGGATATAAAGCAAGTCCCAATCCATTCCTTGAATGCACATCTCAACAGCAGAGACTTCAGTTAGGCGATCTTTACACTCTAGACTCAATGCGCGCCAACGATTAATGTAATCGATGACTGGTTCATCCTTCCACTGGTGAGTCTTAGTCAGTTCAGTCATACTTACAATACGTCGAGTACTATAGAACCTGTTCAGGAATTCCTCCTCCATTTGATCCCAGCTGTCGATGGATTGTGAGGGTAAATCTGTGTACCAGTCAAAGGCCATGCCTTTCAGAGAACGAACAAATTGTTTGACTAGCAAATCATTTGTGGTACCAGCTTGTTGCATGTTTCCACAAAGTGAGCAATGTGTTGCTTAGGATTTCCTTTCCCATCGAATTGCTGAAACTTGGGGGGTTGATAACCAAAAGGCATCTGCAGCTTATCGATCCTTTTGGTATAAGGCTTCACATAGCAATGACTGCCTTGAGAACTTTCTCCAAGTTGATTTTTGACAGCGTGAGCTATCAATCACTCAAGTTGTCGAGCTGTAGGTGGGCGGCGAGCGTCTTCACCACTATCCCCTTCACTTTCATCACCCTGTTTTGATGCTGCGTTGCCTTCCTCAAGTTTCTTGTTGAGGGCAGCGATTTGTTCATTTTGGAGTCGAATTTGAGCATCTTTTTCTTCTCCATCCTTCATTAATTTTTGGAGTAGGCTATTCATTTCAGCAAGTTGCTCCTCGACTGTCATAGCTGAGGTCACCATAACAGCAGTAGTGTTCGATTGTGAAGACAACAAGGGTTCCTCTACATCGAAAATCTTTAGAGGTGATGAGACAACAATATCATCACTTGTTTCGTTGTCACTTTCTACATTGACTGGATCAAAGAGAGGGCTAGTGTGAACGGTCATTCTGTCAGACTTATCAGATGAGAGTTGCTTCCATATTTGAGAAGCAATGAATGATGGCTCATGTTCAGCCAAAGCAGTTGAGCCAAACACGGGGGTTTCACGCTCTTTGTGTGAATCAGGCATGATGGACGATTCACCAGCAACAGGCTTAAAGAGTTTTCTCTGCCTGGTAGGAACATTTGCAGTTCGAAGCTTAGCAGCAGCGGCAGCAACAACAGCCTTTTTCATTCCTCTAGTGCGAAAACCAAGAGTCATGTCATCCGTAAAGTCACCCAACGTTACAAATTTTTGTAGGGTGTCGGCGGAGTTTTCAGAAGATTGAGAGATGTTCTTGCTTGAGGCCATTTCTCAGGTTTGTTGATGATGAAGGAACAGAGATGAGAGGCAGAGGTAGTCCCACCGAGCGTGCCAAAATTTGTATACACAAATTTCGAGTCAAAATAAATATAAGACAGGAAACAATGTAACAAAGAAATTATATTTCAATAAATGTATTGAGTACAATCTCTGTAAACAGTTTATAATGAAAATAAACTAAGTCCTCTGATTCTGTTCCGTAGCTTGAGAGTGACACGTGTTGATGTCGACGTGGCGCTGAGTGTAGACTGACGTTTTGTCAACGTAAACCTGAGTTTGAGTGTCGGATGACGTTTTGTCAACGTCAACCTGAGTTTGAGTTTTGTTTGAGTGTATTCGAATGAGGGCTGTCAAAAGCTTGAATATCAATCGAATGTGTTTGAGTGTATCTGAACAGTCGGCACGAATTTGATGTGCTTGTTGACTATTTGCAGAGAATTCCAAGAGAATTTTATGAGCTCTTGAGAATAATGATTTTCTGGTCCCCTCAACTGAATGAAGTGAGGCCTATTTATAGGGAATGGAGAACCCTTCATGGACTTGGTAGCTTATGGGCTTAGGCCCGTTTATGACTTGGAAGTCTTTTTTACCTTTGCCATTGACCATTTTATTTGGACTATAATATTGGCTGGCCCAAATAGTTGACAACCCAAATTATATTGGAAAAATTCACATAAATAATCCAAACTATTAACCGTTTTCTCAAAATAATCCGAACTATTGATTATTCTAGAATAATCCCAAGTTTCAAGTGTACCTTCTCAAAATGATACGAAATGTTTTATTCTACCCCAAAATAAACCCAAAATGGATCAACGAAAGTAAGTACAATAACAATTCAGATTATTTTGAGAAACTCACCACTAAAGTTGGGATTATTCCTGAATAATTAATAGGTGGGATTAATTTGGGAAGATGAGTGAAAGTTGGGATTAATTATGTGAATTTTTCCAATTATATTTATTTGATTTAATTTGGATATTTTATTTAGGTGGGCTAAATTAATTAAAATGGGCTAATTATATTTATTTTTAGCTCAATAATAATCAATTTATTTTAATGTAACAACACTAATAAATTTTTAGTGTCTACAAAGGTCATCCTGAACTGATTAAAGTTATCAGGCAATGAGTGGAGAATAATGTCAGTAGCGAACTCAACCCTGTAAGGGAATCGAAGTCGTTCCATGTTTTCGAAAAGACCCATCATAGCGAAAACATGGGGGCCAACAGCTTGACCCGGCTTCATGTGACATTCTAGTATCTCCCTATTAGTCTCATACCGCTCAACTCGGGCTTGTGTTCGAAACATAGCCCGCAGCTCTTGCATGATGGTATAAGCATCCTTGGTTTCGAACCTCCTTTGGAGGTCCGGCTCCATGGTTGCTATCATCAAGCAAGTGATCAGTACAGACCTCTCATTGGCCTGCTTAGCACGACGTTTGTCGGCTTCAGACGATCATCAGTAATCACAGGAAGTGGGGTTTCTAAGACATCCTCTCGACCCTCAGGCCTCAATACGAGTCTTAGGGTTCTTTCCCAGTTGATGAAATTTTCACCATTCAGCCTGTCCTTTTCAAGGAAAGGACGAATCTTGAAAACAAAGTTGTTGTTGTTGTTAGACATAGTATCTACAGACATAATAAAACAAAGTTCATTATTATGTTTATAAAACAACCTAAAACATGCAAAGGTTTCTAGGTTGATCACCTATTCAATTTTAATGTCCCATTTGAATAAGTGAATACAAGATCCTATTAACATGCAACACTAAGCAGACGGAGGCCTTATCTTAACGTTACATTCTCAAGGTAAGTAAACTCCTTTACTAATTATAACAATTTATAATTCTTGTTTAGATTGGTAAACATCGCATGCTTAACTATCTCTTGCTTCAAAACCCAAAACGCTTTTGATGATTTTGTTAAGGATAACCAAACTAAGTAGTAAAATTCGCAATTTTACCTTATCTCCCAAAATTAATGATAATACCCTGCGGAGGCATGACCTATTACTATTAATTAAGGGTTAATAAGCACTTTATGTTTGGAAAAGCTAACCTTAATATTTGCGGGACCTAAGTTTATTATGTTGTTATGAATTAGTGAACTCTAGCGAATTGATAACCAACATACAATAAACTCATAAGCATTTTAAATAATAATAAAATGCAAAATAAAATGATCTAGTATGGCCCCTAATCCTAAGAACTATGCATCAATGGCTCATTCTTGGACGCTTCATGGATCTCCATCCACCTTATCCATGGGCCTTCTCTTGATGGACTTCGTCTTTGGATTACATAAGTATCAAAATAATTTAAATAATAACTAAATTAAATAAATTACAAAAATACTTAACGATACGCAGATCGTATTTAAAATTTACAAGAATACATCACGATACGCAGATCGTATTTTCTATCTTAATTTGGGCCATACTAGTCATACATAGCAATTATATCAAAATATATAAAAGCCACATCATAATATCACATATTATACTTGCCATCAATCAAAATATCAAATATTCTTAATTATAGCAAGTAGATAAAATATTTAGTAATTCCTAACCACCTAAAGATTCTATCCTATAATCTAGCCTACTAATTGTAATTAGATTAAAGAATAAAATTATGGAATTAATTTATGACCCAGTCAAAATTAACATAATTAACATAATTGGAATTTGCTTAATTTACTCAACAAAAAGATTTACAAAATTTCAAAAACAAATCTTTTCAATCTGCTGCCAATTATCAGAAATTTTAAAAGAAAACAAAAAAATATATTTTTTTTTATTTATTTAAAGGTGAAACAAACCCAGCAGCACAAAGGGTGCCTTCCACGGCAGCACTGCCCAGAACCACGAACGGCTAGAATTCCGGCAACCCACGTCAAGCAGCCTCACTGGAACTCGCCGGCAACCCATCGCGAGCCGACGCCGGCAAGAGTTCCCTGCACCAGCCAGCAGCATACTGCTGCGCACGTCCAACGTGCGTCGCACGCGTGGCTGCCCGCCAGCGCCACCCTCGTCGACTGCTTTTCGGTCAGCCTCGCCATCCCTCGCCGACCTCTAGGCCTGCAGACCACCGGAGCAGCCACCAGCCGTGGCTGCTCCTCTTCCTCCTTAATTGTTTTTTATTTATTTAATTTGGAGGAAATTAAAATTACAACATATTTGCAAAATTAATTTAGTGATCTTAATTAAATTAAACATAAACTCTTTTATGCCTAATTCAAAAAATTAAATCAATATCTCCATTTTAATTATTTTTAGGGTTATTCACATAAATTAATCTCTAATTCATATAAAACTCTTTTCACATGAATTAATTTTCATACATAAACAAATTTAAACATGAAAATCAGATTAATAATATGAACTTAATATTCGAAATAAAATCAGAATTTTACATTTCAAAAATTAGGGTTGAATTTTCATCAAATTCGGCCACTTTATATTGAAAAATTAAGCAATTAAATCTCCATTTAATCAATTCCAATTAATTATTCATTCCATAATTCAATTCCTCCCCTTAATCAAATTAAAATTAGTCATGAACACATCAAAATAAATCTAATTATTATGACCTAAAAATTATATGCAAGAGGCTAAAACTATTACCACTGTAGGATTATAAGTACTCTAAGCGGAATTTCATGAATCATATTCATAAACACTTAAAACAGGATCTCATGCATATACATTCAAGGATCACATAATAGTTAAGAATTAACCTTTGACGCGTGATTTCCACAAAGCTCTTCGAGATCCGGAGATAGAACCGCAATTGAGATTCCTCTACTAGGTCCACGAATCCAGATCAACGCTCCACCAATGCTAGTTGGAAGGAAGAGGGACTCTTCTATTTCTTGGAGCAGTATTACGTAGCTTTGAAAGACGTAGCTTTGAAAGAGAGAGAAGAGGAGAGAGAAAATAATGAGAGAATAAAACTGACTACTTTATTTTCTCACCCCACACCTAATTATAGGAACTAATTAGGTTAGGAGTCCTCTCCTTTTCTTTCTCCTTGGCCGGCCACCCCTAGAGTCCTACATGGGCTCTGAGTCATTTTTTTATTGATCCGGATTGTGTAAGTGTGACCTTGTAGGATCCATCTAATTGGGATTCGGGTTTATTATTTACTAAACCTGAAGTTCTATAGCATCCTCTAGCAAGACGTATAGACGACCCAATTTAATGAATTTATTATCTCCATAATATGATCCATGTTATATTTAGTAATTGCATTAGAGTCAAGGACACAATTCCTTCATGGGTGACTTTAGGAATTGACGCCAAAGATTTATATGTGTGGGCTTACCAAGACAATGTAAAATATTACGGTAAATTTCGGGCTAATTTCCTAGGTGATGCACCTCAATCTGCCAAGAATAGCCTTTTCCCTGGTTCCACAAAACGAACGACTAGATTCGGAGGTAACTACAATAGTCTTGAACCAGCTGCTGGGGTAACTCGGAATAACATTGTATTAGGAACTCAAAACTTAGACGGCGCCATCAAAAGGGTCTATGGAAAACAAGAAGCTGTTCTAAACCAAGGTAAAGATGAGGCCAAGTTTTTTCTTATTGCCATTCAAATGGTTGCGGAGGCAGCACGGTTTAAATTTATGGAACAGGGAATTGTTAAGGGGGATAAAACAACAGCTTTTAAAGCGAAAATGGTAGCTTTTCAGAACGGTTGGAATCCAATCTCTCAAGCAATTCATAGAGCAGAAGCGGCAGCACATAAATGCACGACGATTTCGCCATCGTTAGTAATCAGTAACATTGGATACAGGCAGGAGGTAAAGCGAGTGGACGCAGTTAAAAATGACATGGGCCTTCTCAAGTATAAATCCATCGGTTCAAGTGTTGTAAGCTCTTGTGCACCAATAAAAAAGAGTGTTTTAAGCTCTATTCTAGCTGATGATGGTGGCAGTAGTCTAGAATTTCTGGAATCTGCACTTCTGTGATTGTGGCCGGCGGCTTCGTTAATTAATTATTGCTAATAGTAGTCTTCGGTCATGTGGGGCGTCATTCACAAAATTCAGAATGACGACTTGTTGCTTTACTTATTGTGTGTGTGTTGTATTATATTATTTGGCGTACGAATTGAGTAAGATCATATTGTAACACCAAAGCCTTCATATGCAATGTAAAAGTGCAATATTCCAACAACTCCTAAAATTATTATATTTGTGTAAGGTATCAGACCCCAATCAATAGCCACCGTCAACAGGCCGGGAATAATAGCATTATTCCTTAAACCACTAGCGGCTCGTTTGGTAAGTGATTATAAATGGTGGTAGCGGTAGTATAATTTCGTATAAATTTGTAAATAAATTTTATTTTCCATATTCATAGTCATGAAACTTCATCACAAAACATGGGCTTTCCTTCATAAATTTCCATTACCACTCAATAATAGTTCCCAAGTGGTAACGGATAATGAAATTTTAGAAAGAACATGAATGTTTATGCCAAAAATCGCACAAGGGACAATTACTGGTTGGGACATCGATAACTAGACTAAGACAAGAAAATTAAAAGGATGAACATAAAAAGAGAGAAGACACACAAAATGGTAACGCAGAAAACCCCGATGAAGGTGGGTAAAAACCGCGGGTGGATGTGAGACCACCAATCCACTATGGTTCGGACGTTAAAGCCGTTGTAATTACAAGTAAATCGAGTGATCATGTATATGTAGCTATTGTGTATATAAAAGCATTGACATAAGGAAATATAAATAAAACTTATACAGAGGGACGGTTGTAGTTTATAGGGATAATGTGTCTCATAGGAAAGTAGCTCATGTATGGAGTGATATAAATATAGTAGTTTCTACTTTCTAGGTAGTAGTGGAATATACTTGTGGAATTGAATGGAATTCGTATGATAGTAGTGTAGGCAGTAGCTTTGTTGGATGGCATCATTGTATGGAAGCCATGAATCATAGTGAACATCTCTTTGGTCCTCCTTTTCTTCGCTGTACATTTATCCTTTTATAGAGCTTCAAGTAACTCACTACTAAGAGTCTCCCCTAAAAAATAGGAAGCAGCTGCAATTCCCATGATTTGGTCTTCCAATGAATATGGATTGATTTGATATGTAGATACATTCACACTACTCCTCTATACTGTTAGACACGTTTTGCTAAATTTCAGGAGGCACAAATAATATCTTCCTTGATTATAGGGGTTGTTACAACCTCCTTGACTTCGTCCGTTGCTCCTGGCGTCATCAGACCAGTTCAGTGACGTTGGGTATCGCTTGTCAGTGTCGGACGTCGACCGTCGGCTTCATATAAAATACGGCCATAACAATAGCCCCCATTTTCCTGATTGAAGCATGCCGGAGATTAGGAAAATAAGCTTCATGTTTGACTTCATGTCTACAGTTCTTCTCGCATCCTTTGCTAGCGACATGTGTCTTTTGTCGGATGACTTCCGTTCACCGTCGTGCCTACTGACGTCTTTGATCGTGGTTGATCTTCATCTCATAGTCATTGGCTTACAAGAGAAACTATATGAACGTGACTTTGAAACTTTGTCGCATCGTAAATGAGTGATATTTGTCGTCGAAGATGAGCTAGTGTCACAACTAATGCTGACATTAGTAACGGATCATTTCATAGGCGTCGTACACTAGTGTCGTAGTCGTTCAAGGTGCCTTGGTTCTTTTCTCATCGTATGTTTGCTGGCGACATGACCAATAGAAAATCTCGGAATGAATACATAGAACGAAGTCAAATCGTATGTCATTTAATATAGCGTAGGAGATATCTGGCGACATGGCCACTTAAGATGTCGTAGCAAGAATTCTGGCGACATGGCCACTTAAGATCTTGTAGAAAGAATTCTAGCGACATGGCCACTCAAGATGTCGTAGAAAGAATTCTGATGACATGGCCACTTAAGACGATGTCGTAGAAAAAATTCTGGCGTCAAAGCCTTCAGAATGTCTTAGTATAACGTTAGCCATTCTGTTGTAATCATTAAGGTTCTTTTCAGGTTGCCTTATAATTGATGTCATCATGATGCATATGCTATGTCATAGGTTACACATTTTAAAAGAAACATGTATGCATGTCTTTGTAGGTGTGGACACTTTGTGTGTTTTGAACATATGCATGCATTAGCTCAGGATGCAATAGCTTAAGCCAACAAACGAAATAATCATAAGTGCATGCATCTATTGATACACAATGTTAAACTCAAAGGTCTTACTAGGTGCTTTAGTGAATTTAGGTGTAAATACCTTTGCATGTCAGTAAGTCATCATAACAAACTTATGTCATCTAATGTCACTTAGCCAATGCATTATCCATTGTTACGAGACT
The DNA here is from genome assembly GCA_947646795.1 of Beta lomatogona. Lineage (NCBI taxonomy): Eukaryota > Viridiplantae > Streptophyta > Magnoliopsida > Caryophyllales > Amaranthaceae > Beta > Beta lomatogona. The sequence continues at coordinate 85,388 of CANSNZ010000940.1, forward strand.
TCATTTACATTGAAACACAGGTGTCATGACATATAAATTATTTCACCATCGAAATATATAATGTGCGTCTAAATGCGTCTACGCATGTCTATATGTTTCCTTTAGGCGTCGTGTGTAAATACTACATGTGGTATGAACATATGCATATTTTTACCTCATGATGTAATGTTTAAACATGATAAATGAAGTGATCTCTAGTGTGTCTGCCGATATCTGGCGTTAAACTGTATGTGCTTAGTAGATGCATGTGAAAAACAAAAAATGAGTACCTTTGTTATGTCGTCATAGCTAATAGTTCATATGAAATGATGTCATGTGATGCTATTGACTCGATGCATCCATGTTCCATGCTTTAAGAACTCGTGTAATCCACGTTTGTGAAATCATGGTTGGTCCCTATGTCATTATCGTGCTAAGCGATTATCATCGCGTCCTTTGGTAGCAGGCATTGTATCGTGTATAGATATGTGTTGCGTCGTCTTCTGACTAGCATCGCGTCGTCTTCTGACCACCATCTCGTCATCTGGAGGCAGGCGTAGCGTCGTTTCGAGACAAGCGTCGCGTTGTCTTTTGACGGAAGTCGTGTCGTCGATCTGGTGACAGGCGTCACGTCGTTTAGAGACGAGCGTCACGTCATCTGGAGACAAGCGTCACGTCGTCATCGTGTCGTCGGTCATTAATTATGCGAAAGAAAGGGTACAACAACGAATGTTCTTGTGATAACCAAGTTAGGAGTGCTTGTGAGGATCAATATAAACATGTGTAATAGATAAGAAGCACAACGAATCGTTCAAACATTAGCAACAAATAATTCATAAGGGATCAATAACACGAGTAATAATTGCATAATTAGAAATTGTTTAAGTGTCTTGATGATGAATTGTAGTAGCGTCGGTGACTGGTCATGGAATACCGATGATTTGTTCTCGTCGTAGCACCTCAGTTGTTGGCTCTATGCTGTCGTCCCCTAAGACTTGTTATATTTGAGATTCTATGTGATTTGCCATCATTTGATATACTGTCTCGCTTGCCTTTAACATACTCGTTGTCTACTGCTCTTGACGTTGACGATGAACGCTGGGTTTTGTGATGAATGTCTTATATAGTTGTCTACTACTTTTGACGTTGGCGTTTGGAGTCAATGGACAAGGGTACTTCTCAAGAATCAGAATTTTGTCAATGTCATTGCTACATGATTGATCTGCAAAACTAGTTCTAAACGCAATGGCTCTTTGGAGGCGTAAGTAAAACGCATTTTCAGAAGTATTATAGAAATTTATGTATTTCAAACAAGGGATAGTTAAAACCATCGAAACATATGTAAGAGATGATGAGAATCATTAGGGTGTAAACAACAGAGATGAACAATTGCAAAGAATAAAGTGAAACAAAAGAAATCAACTATGAAGAAGGAACGAAATTACTTGGAGATTGAGTGACTTTAAGATCGAGTACTCGTTGTTGATGTTTTGATACCTGATGGATCTTCACATTTCAAAGTGTAGGTGTTAGGTCCATTCGTCAATTGATTCTTGTCGTCACCATCATGACCGTGGTCATAAGTATTGTCGTCATTGTGTCAAACGTTTGAAACGTGTTGCCTTGCATCCGACGCTAGGAATCAAGTTACTACTGAACAAATGTTATTGAGCGGTTGGTCTGTGGTATCTGAGGTGGACTTGATGATCATGGCGTCAAGCGTATCTTTAGTTGTAGTTATAGCTTTGCTGCGAGTATGGACTTCAACGACATTTGTCGTCGACCTTTTTCTGCTTTATAAATGGTGTTCACATGTCTTGGCGTCAGGCATCTAGGACATTGAAAATATTATTGAGGACGTCAAGCCCCTAACTCCTATGACATTGCAAGTGTTAGACCTGTGATCAAAGTCTCATTATATATTGTTAGTTACATGTAAAGTTGCAAAAATTCAGATTTATGCAAATCAAGAATTAGAGTATACTATCTTGTCCCCTTGTGGCGACTTCAGGACAACTGCAAAGTTTACTACTTGATATTTGGACTGAAGTCAGCCACAAAATCTGGTGTCATGAGACCAATGACTTATTGTTGTCCTCCAACGGATTTCGATGTTACAGCCGTCTTATGTTATAACCTGGCTTCCAAGTTAATGTATCTCATATAACAATAGGCATGGGTGTTAGACATTTTTATAATTGAGTGAATTTAAAACTGATGTCATGAACATAGATTAATAAAAATATTCGACAATGGAGTACCTCGGCTTTTAATTTCAGTAGAATCTTACTTGTGATGCGATAGGAGAACATTTGCCTTCATTTGTATGGACGTCACTGAATGACAACTGATGTCACGTCCAGAGTTGGTGTCATGTCCAAGATAGTTGTCGTGTCATGATCTGGAGTCGAGTCTGAGACATGCGTCACCTCAAGGAGCGGCGTCACGTCATCACTAATCTTGTGATACATCCTGTCAAACCATGACATCACGTGGTGGCGTCAAATGGAACACCCTTATGTTGTAGTCGTGTGGTAGAAAGGAGAAAGTAGTAGCTCGAAACTTCCACAAGGCATAACTCCTAGCTCCCTACGTCGAGTAAGTCATGCTCCTCAAATTTTCATGTTAGTGCTTGCTGTAGCCGAAAAATTATTTCCGTGCCGCCATCTTCTATGCCAGCTTGTAGGACTTGATTTCATCAATTTTGTTAGTCAGCGCATCTTCGCCTTATGCTAGGAGTACTCCAAAATGGGTTTGGATGACATCACAATGATAGAACTAGACTATGTTTTTTGAAAGGATTTTTGTGGAAATGTGTTTAGAGAAAGAATCTAGCCATCGGCCCCACAGTGGGCGCCAAATTGTTTATGCCAAAAATCGCACAAGGGACAATTATTGGTTGGGACATCGATAACTAGACTAAGACAAAAAATTTAAAAGGATGAAAATAATAAAAGAGAAGACACACAAAATGGTGACGCGGAAAACCCCGATGAAAGTGGGTAAAAACCGCCGGTGGACGTGAGACCACCAATCCACTATGGTTCGGGCGTTAAAGCCGTTGTAATTACAAGTACATCGAGTGATCATGTATACGTAGCTATTGCGTATATAAAAGCATTGAGCAGGTCCTTTTTTTTTAATGATTTTGTATATTAATGCTTTAATTAATGAGTTGGTTTGCTTTTTAGATTTGTTTTGTTTATTTTTTTTTTTGAAGTGAAAGGTAGGCAATATTATTAAGGAATAATGTTCGGAGAATCCGATACAATTAAATCAGAATTCCATGACCGTCCTCCATCGAGCCAAACCGCATCACAAAAATTAGAACTAGCCCACTTAGCAAGTCTATGAGCTATTTCATTACATTCACGATAGCAAAATTTAAAGTTAATATATACTATCAAAGACAGAATTTGAATGGCGTACATCCTCCACAACCATCTGGATATCTCCACTCCTTTGGCAATCACAATTTATGGCCCTTACAATTGTCTGTGCATCTTCATCCACTATCACATTAGACCACCCTTCCTCTTTCGCCATTTCAACCGCCCACAACATTGCTGCAACCTTTGCTCGTTCCACAGACCAGCTATGTAGAACTGTCTTAGCCCACGCCTGAATTACTGCACCATTCGCATCCTTCGCCACTAGCCCAAGGCCCACTCTACTTGCTTCATCTATTAAAACTGCATTTTATCTTTAATACAGCATCAGGAGGGGAACACCACTGAGGCTGATTGCGTGCAACATTAGCCTTTTCTTTAACGTTAAACTTCCTATAGTTGAGAAGAATGTCATGAGCTCTATTCCAAGCAAATTCCGGCGAGCAGCATTTTTGTTGGAACACCAACTCATTTCGGGAGGACCAAGCTTGCCATACTAACATAGCAAAGGCCTCTTGCAACTCCTTATAATGAGTTTCGAAGATCCAAGCAAGCCACTCTTTGAATTTTGTGAGCAGTATACACCCAATCCTCTCTGCCTATACCTTATAACTTCCGAGCCCACTCACACTCCCTCAAAACATGAAGAGCTGTTTCTTCTTCCCCGCATCGAACACACTAAACTGACTCAATAGCCGTCTTCTTCATCAGGTTGTGGTTGTGTGGAATAATATCCCACGCTGTTCTCCATAAGAAATTCCCCACCTTAGGAGGCATACGAAGGTTCCATATATGTTTCCAAAGGGGATCATAGCCTGACGAACTTGATGCTATGTTTTCATTATCAATGGCGAGGCGGTAGGCATCTCTAACTTTGAACACCCCATCTTTTCCTTCTACCCATCATAACTCATCTTCTGGTAAACGCCAACTAATATGGATACTTATAATCCGTTCGACATCCACCGGGAATAACACCTCATTCAAAACATCCTCTCGCCAGCATGCTAAGTTCTCATCAATTAGACATGACACCGTTGCCTCTGGAGGAAGCCCACGAATAGGAGTAATCACCCTACCTCACCCTCCCCACCTAACCACTTGTCGCTCCATAAGTTCACCTTTCTACCAGTCCCTATCCATCTTTTAACACCTTTACTCAACAATTTTCTTGACCCCAGAATGTGGCGCCACGCATAGCTAGGAGTCTGACTCAGCTGCACGTCCCAAATACTCGCGTGCAGGAAGTACTGAGCTTTGTAGATTCGAGCAAACAAGGAGCGGGACTGGCCGTGAAGTCTCCATAGGTGTTTAGCCAACAAGGCCTCATTAAAAGCCTATAAGTCTAGAAAACCCAAACCCCCTTCCTCATTCAGGCGACACATAAACTCCCATTTCTTCCAATGAATACGTCTTTTGCCTCCAGAACTTCCCCACCATAATTTGCTAATTATGCTCTCTATTTACTTGCAAAAGGAACTCGGCAACCTGAAGCAGCTCATAGCATAATTCGGTATTGCTTGATAAGAACTTCCTTCCAGGCTCGTGAGAGGAGCTTCTCTTTCCAACCTTGTAATATTTTCCAAATCCTATCCTTGATGCTAGCAAAGCTCACTTTCTTTGATCTTCCAAGCAGTGTAGGAAGACCAAGGTATTTGTCATGCCGACCTACCTCACGCATCCCCAAGATTGCTTTAGTCGAGTCCCTTTAATTCATCTCCAAATTATTGCTAAATGAAACTTCACATTTGTCTAAGTTGACTTTCGGCCCCTAAAGACCTTCATATTTACTAAGAATTTCTGCTATTACATTCGCTTCTTGGTCATTAGCATGGGCAAATATGATGCTATCATCTGCAAAAAATAAGTGAGTAATCATAGGGGCTCCACGAGCAACAGAAATGCCATGGATAGAATTCGACTCTTGCGCTTTTTGGAGCAAAACACCTAACTCTTGAGCCATAACAAGAAAAGATACGGGGAAATTGGATCCCCTTGCCGTAACCCACGATGCGGAGTCACTGTCTCAGTAGGCTTGCCATTCACCAAAAAAGAATACGTGACCGTTGAAACACACTTCATAATTCTGTCCACCCACCTCTCCGAAAAACCCATCTTCATCATCACCGCTCTCAAGTAATCCCACTCTATTCTGTCATGCGCCTTGCTCATGTCCAGTTTAATGGCCATATGACCCCTCTTCCTAGCTTTCATGTGCTTCATATGATGAAAATTTTCAAAAGCTACCAGAATATTGTCAATTATTAACCTACCATGCACAAAAGCACTCTGAGTCTCACTGATAAAAGTGGGGAGAAATTTTTTCAATCTATTTACTAGCACTTTGGAAATGAGTTTATATGCCACATTACAGAGGCTTCTCGGTCTCAAATCCTTCATTTCTGTAGGAACTTTTTTCTTCGAAATCAACACAACATAAGTATAATTCAGAGTTTCAGGCATGATACCGTTACTAAGAAAATTCAGCACCACTTCAGTAATCTTAGTGCCAATCAGATCCCAGTACCGCTTGTAAAAAAAGAGCAGGGAGACCATCTGGTCCAGGGGACTTACATGGGTACATCTCTTTGAGTATCGCTTTAATTTCTTCTCCGTGAACGTGTTGTCGAATTCGTGAGACATCTCATCCGTGACACATCTTTTCACCATATCAACTGCATTCAAATCAATCGGAGTTCAAGAACTTGTAAAAAGCTCTTTGAAATAATCCACCACAATCTCTGCTATCTCCTCCTTCTCATCCTTCATAACACCATTTTTATCACACATTCTTGTAATTCTATTCCTTCTTTTGCAGTCAGACGCTTTCTTGTGGAAATATTCGGTGTTGCGGTCTCCGTCACGGAACACAAATGGTCTGCACCGCAGCCATGCCGCGGTCTCTTGGCTTCTTCGCAACACCCTTAGCTCCTCCTCAACCTGCTTAATCTCATCTAGCACTCCTCGAGACAGGTTCATATTTGTTAGGCGAACCAGATGCTTCTTCAGCCAATTTAACCTCTTGGGAACATGTTTGTACACCTTTGTATCCCATGTTTTAAGATTCTCTCCACACATTTTCACACTCAACACCCATTGACCCAACCCCAATAAGTCTGCCTCCTCCCATATATCCTTCACTACCTCATCAAAATCCTCTGCCTGCACCCATTTAGCTTCAAAGCGGAATTTATTCGGGTCATTGCTAGAAGGGATGTTTAGATTATTCCCAGCCGTGTTAAAGATTATGGGGAAGTGATCAGAGACATCCCATACTAAATTTGTCGCGATAGTATCTGGGAACAAGTCTCTCCAATTCTCCGTAGCTAGACACTTGTCAAGTCTCTCTTCAACAATAGCTTCATCTGCTCTTCTATTAGACCAGGTATAAGGGTATCCTTCCATCTCAATATCTCTCAAGAGAAGTTCATATACTACACTTCTAAATTGCTGCACTGACTCGAAATCACATTGAACACGACTATTTTCCTCCGTCTCATATATAACATCATTAAAATCACCAAATATCATCCATGGCCCCTCCGTATGCTCATTCAACTTTCTCAATAGCTCCTAGGTTAATGCTTTATTACTACTCTCCGGCCACCCATAGTGTCCTGTTAATATCCATTGCAAACCCGACTCCTCCTTAATCTTCACATCTATATAATGCAGCGCCATGTTCGAGAGGGTAACATCTAAAATTTATCCCACAACATAGTTAAACCTCCAGCTCTACCTATCGGATCAACAAAAATACCATTTTTAAAATATAACCTATGTTTCACTCTCATCATTTCATGTGAAAAAGATTTTGTTTCCGAAAGAAAAATGAGAGAGGGATTTTCATGCTTCACAAGATCGTGAAGGGAGTCAACTGCCTCGAGGATCCCCAACCCGCGACAGTTCCAAGCGATGTACTTCATTGGTCACAGAAGGCCTTCTCAGGGAGGCGAGCCCCTATACATCGATTAAAATCAATTCGTACTTTTTTCCTTTCCTCTTGATCATTCTCCACTACTCCCTTCTTCCTCTTTTTGTCCATTAGCAAGCCCTACGCATTCTCATCTGAGAGCATCCTACAGTCTTGGTTCCTCTTCCACTTTCGCCCACTCATACTATTGATGTCATCAGTAGCCATGACACTTAAAGGATCATTAGACCCCACTACATTTGCTTGCCAAAGGTGCTCTAACACCCAATTGTGAAACAAAATCTTCTCGGTCTCGGTTGATTCTCCTCCCCTCCCTAAACTTGCTCTTCTCCTCTATTCCTCGCACCCTTCTCGCTCCTCCCATTATGCTTACCACCATAATCATCTTTCGGGGGCTCTTCACTAGAATTAGGCACTATCTCATTGAGGGTCTTAAGCTGTCTCCCCCAACAACAACCTCTTCTATCTCCACCGCGGTTCTTCCTCTATACTAAAAATCTTGGCAACCCTTTTTAAGCACTTCTTGTACTATTCTCCCTTCTTTTTTTGTAACCCATATCATTGAAGCTGGAGGGAGCACTAAAGCAAGCGCCAACTTGGGAACCGAGGTACCAGCTTTAGAACCTTTAGGGATCCATTTACCAATTCCCCACCCTTTTTTTCGCTTTTTTAACCCGCCTAAACCTTCCCCTTTCTTTTTTTTTGCCGGGGCCAAGGCGCCGCTGGGGGGAGGGGCGGAAGGGGGGGGGCCCTGAAATGGACCTAGCGGGGAGGGGAGCTTAGTATATCCCGTCCCGGGGATCCCCCCTACCAAAAAAAAGAAAAAAGACGGGGGGCCTTTCTCTACATCAATCCACTTTGGGTTAGTTTTCCCCAACCCAACTCCCCTTCTCGTCCTCAAAGGTTTTTCAAAATTCCCCAAAACCTTTCCCCCCATACCCACCCCCCCCCCCAGGATTGGACTATTCAGGCCCAAAAAACTCTCCCCCGCCCTTATTTTTTCCTTAGCCATCGGTTTTGGTTTGCCAAGGGAAGTCGGAAAAGCAGAAAAAGAACCCAAAATGGAGAGGTTTGCAGGAATGGTTTTTTAGTTGAAAAAAACTTCCTTCCTAAAAAAATAATATTTAATGTTGAAGAACCAAGGGTAACCCCCCACCCCCCCCAGTTTCTATTTTTAATTACCCCATTAAAGAACAAAAAAAAAAATATTCGAAAGACAACAACCCTTTTTTACAGATTTCCCTAATTGGCTATATTGTTCTATTTTTTTTCTCCTCACGTTCCCGGGTTATTCGTGAATAACTTGCCTACAAAATCAAAGGAATCTTAGTATCTATTTCTTTTCTCTTCATTTTTTTTTTTTTTGTTTTTTTTTTTTTTGGTAATTAATTTGCGCTTAACTTTAAAGCAATTTCATGTTTTTTAAAAATATAATTATTCCCTTTTTTAAAAAAATTTTGGAGTTTTAGGTGGAATCTTTTATTTTTTTTATTAAAACTACGAAATTAAATTTTTTTTTTTCAAATTTGGCAATTAAAAGATTAAAAAAACAAAAATAATAACATTAAAGTAAAAAAAAAACCAATTACATAAATAATACAAAAGCTCAAAAAGTAAAAAAAATAAAAAAACAAAAAAAAAAAACCAACTACAAAAAGACTAATTACCAAAATATTAAAAAAAAAAAAAAAAGAAAAAAAAACGAAAAAAAAAAAATCCTAAAAAAAAAAATCAAAAAATCAGAGATCTAAAAAATGAAAAAAAAAAAAATCCTAAAACAAAAAATCACAAACGGATCTAAAAAACGAAAAGAAAAAGAAAACGAAAAAAAAGTTCGGGGCTCGAAGCGAACGAGCGATTCATCACTTTCCACCATCTCGTTTCTCGAAACCCATTGCTTTAGTTGAGAACGATTCAAAAAAATCAAAAGCTGATTCATGGCTCGCGTCTCAACCCTTGAGAAGCCGGATCTCATTTCGTGGAAACCCATTGCTCGCCACCATTGATCGTCGCCGCCTCCTCGCCAACGATTCATCACTCACCATCAGTCGTTCTCGGTTTCGCCATGGTCGACGAATTGTGTTGTGTTCTCGGGTTCTCGTTTTCAAGAAAGAAAAAGATGAAGGGAAGAAGATGAAAGGTCGGAGGTTGGGAGGTAAATGGATGTTGGGGGATGAGGTGAAGGAAATGAGAAGATTGAAGGGGGGGGTTGAGAGGAGTGAGGGGTGATTAGCTAGGGCCGAGCGAAGATAGAGGAATGAGAAGGAAAACAAACCCTTAATTATTTTATTAAGGCAATATATTAAAATATCACTTTTTAATATTATTTTAATATATTTGCTGGTTTTTGGTAAAATCGCAAAGAATAGGTACAGTCAAAAGTCAACTTTTTAAAAAAATTTTCCTATTGATACCATATTGCTGTTTTTGGCGAAAGCGACGGGAATATCTTTTATTTTATATTTTACCTTTTCGTTTTGATATATATTCTTTGCGTATGGGTAAAACCAAGCAATACCACCTCAAAGAATAAGCAATTATTCTACTAGTGTTAGTTCGATCTAATTTCGTTTTCAATTTGTATAGATTTTTTGTTTCGTTTTTTTACGTTCAATCCCTTGGTGTTTTCGATTCGATTTCATTCTTGTATTAATTTTGTATTTCATTCCAGTATTAAATTCCTGGATACGTGAATTTATCTTTTTTAACAAATTTAACATTTTAGATGTAAGACAATGTCCGACGTAAATAGTCTTTTTTTAAAAAAAAATGGTTGATTTCGTCAAACATTGACCAAACATATGACGAAAATGATCTTGGTGATGCTAGGGGCTCAAGGGTCATGTGCGTGGCTCCGCTTTCCATCCGGCGCGAATAGTTATAATATGCGTTGTGTCCGATCCGTCGTAGATTATGTCTCCCAAATTTGCATCGACACTCGTGACGTCGGACCCATGTGCAACGGAAATGGGGTTCGCGTCCAACGCAAATTAATGATTTTGTACTAGTGACCGTCCGACATGAGCCCGGGTAGGGGGTGATCTTGCTGGAGGCGTTTCGCAGCGCAAGGAAACAACATATATTACATACGGCGCGGACAGGGCTGTTTAGTGACATAAAGTCGCTAGACCTTGGAGAACGTATGAAGGCCCTCCCGTGCCAAGGGGGCATAGAAGTTAGATTTTTGGACTTTGGTTTTGGTAGTCCACCTCGTCATTATCCACGTTGACGACGTGGTGAGCCACTGTTTCTTAGAAGTCGCGACGGTGACGGTGACGCCTTTAGGGTTGTCGTTTGCTCGGCGGAGTTTTTTATCTCTTTTTCTTTTCCTCGGGCGCTTGACCATCGCTTTTTGGTCCATAGAACCATTTTGTCTCAATTGAGTAACGTATAGAAATATAGCATCAAAAGTAGTAAACGTCAAAATTAGCAAAGTAAAATGAGATAGTTACATGAAGCCATTGACAAGCAACTTCCTTAGTCGGCGACAAAAAACACTTTTGTATGCCCGTCTCTCCACGTTCACTTGTAGAAATTTCTCCGCTTTTTTGCCTCGAAACTTCCCGAGGCGGTCAAGAGCTTCAGGTCGAGATCCGCAAAAGGTGGCGTAAGCACCAAGTTAATGAAGGCGTTTAAGAAAAACAAAAAGTGAAATTCACATATGTTATATGTTCTAGCCTTCTTTCAAGAAGCTTCCTAAGTTTCCAAAAGATTATTTTGATGAAGATGTATCGATTTTCCAACCCTTATCATTCGCACTCCCGTCCCCAACCGGAGCGTTCCTCTTAGCCCTAACACGATGTGCGAAGTATGTTTCTATTCTTGATTTTAACCTCGTAGCAATACATTAGATCTTGGAGATCAATTGGACCGAGACTATGAAGTTGTTACCCTCTCAACTACACTCAAAACCCTCCAAACTTGGGCATAAGTTGTCCTGGGCTAACGTCAGATTTACATAAGATCCCTAATTACGCGGGAGTGAGAAGGTAATTTGAACAGAATTTTGTAAGAGTATTCATAGAGAATGGCCCAATCGTCTCCACGGTCCTGCGGGCGTTCGTAACAACCCTGCAATATAAGGAATCAAGCCGTTGATCGAGGATATAAAACCAGTGCAAGAATATGAGACACAAGTTTACAAGCACCCAAACTACTCGAGACTTTTTCAAGAAAAGAAATAAATTTTGAAAAAAAAAATATTTTTGTAATTAAAATAGAAATGGCATTTTGGCAAAGACCTTCAAAATTCTTGAATTGATTTCAATTGAACAATTAATTTAATTTTTTCCTCAACAATATCTCCGGATTATATGTGTCAAATTGCTAAAATTTTCCCCATTTATAAAACACAATTCAAGTTCAACCTTTCTTCATCATCCTCCTGCAATTCTTTTTCTGTTTTATCAAGAGAAAGAAAAATCTCAATTGCAAATATAATAAGAGAAAGAAGAAATTATACCACTTACAAGCTTCCAAAGTATTCATCATCAAGCTAGCTATTGTCGGTGAAACCGTGTATTTTTTATGCTCTTGTTTATTTTGTTTTTTGTTTTTTTACTGGTGGGTATATTTTTCAATTCACCTTCAATATTTCAATTACAAAATTGCAGATTTTTTTTTTCTCATTTTGGATTAAAATGCAATAATTAGGGAGACACTATTAGAAAAAGAGTAATTTCTAGACACATTGTCCTCGACACTCCTAATGAGCGTTAGTGGATTTTTGCTTTGCGTGATTTCTCGACGAAATAGAATGTTGAGGTTTAAAAATGAACCACGTGATAATTATCATCTCACGCCTAGCCCGCGAGTTCAAAATATTTGGAGGAAAAAAATCGCGCTACTCATCTAGAAAATGTGGGAAACCGCCTCACGAGTCACCCCTCCAAAGTCCCACCTCTCACTCAAAACCGAAACCCTAACCATTTGGCATCTAAAAATTGTCTCTCACAATACTCACTGACTTTGATTCATCACTAATTGCCATCTCTAATGTTTTTCTTCTCGCAGCTTCTATTACAATTTGCAGTTTCCGTTGGCTTGAATCATACGCTGCTAGTTGGTATGTGTCTTCTGTCTTCAATTTACAATTTGTTTCTTCTTGTATCATAATATTGCAGACTGTAGTCGAATGACTCGAATCTACGAATCGAAGACAAACATAAAATGAATTATGAGAATTTGGTGTGAATTTCATTGCTTTAGTCTGATTTTATTTGTCCTTCAAGAGATTTTGGTTCATTTTTATATTTCTTTTGACGAATTTGTTTGTCTGAATTGCATTAGGATGTCGGTGAATGCTGCTTGATCTGTACTCGTTAATTTTTTGCGATATTTAGGTCGAAAATCAGTCCATTTTACCTTGATTTTTCTTTTTTGGGAAAAGAGACAAGTGGATTTAACATTTCGGGGATGTTTGCTTAGTCTATTCTAAATTCGAATCGAAATAATCCTCAATTGAAATTTTTGTCAGGTCGCCCTTAACTTCACTCTCATTTTTGTGTGCCTTAGTTGAAATTTGATTATGTAAAATAAATATTTAAATTTTGCTCAGTTTTCTTGGTTCCCGAAGTTTTTAATCATCAATCTACACTTCCACATCATCCTTTGATGCTCTTGGTCTATACTTTGTAGCTAGAAACCTCAATGTTTCTCTTTACTGTTTTATAAAGACTCTAATGTCTATTTTATTAGGAAATATATATATATATATATATATATATATATATATATATATATATATATATATATATATATATATATATATATATATATATATATATATATATATATATATATATTTCAAACCTTTGTATCTGCCTTTGTGCATGATCCTACTGAGTGAAGAACAACTTTGGACTGACAGTTCAAGCCAATTTGCCTACTGGTAGATTTGCTATGGTGAAAGTTTTATTTCTAACCTTCAGTGATGATTGTTGTGTTATGGCCTTCTACCTAAAACATGAAATAAAACTGGTTTTAAACCTGAGTGTGACTACTAATATCTATTCTTCTGTTGTTAGATCAACTTTTCCTCATAAGCATGTCTAATTTCTATTCAGGGCAAATAATTTATTATGAGATTCAAAAAGATGCATTAGCTAGAAACTTTATATATCTTGCAGTTTTGGGTGCATCATATGAGAATCTCATTACACTAGAGAGGAGAAAGTGTTCATTACTGAAGTATTCTAATTCATGAACCTCTAATATAAGTCCTTATTGTCTTGGTATTGTAATATTTTCAATTTTATGTTTTTAAAATGGCTAGTGGTTTTGACTATTTCAAACATGTGCAGCAAATCTCCATATATATGAAATTGCCAAATTTTTATACATCTACATGGATATAGTCAAAGTTAATCTTATCATGGTTTGATGTTCAGGTATATGGTCGTGACTATGCTGGCCCTTGAAGATATAGATTTGCGGAGACTTACATAACTTCAAAGGAATAGTCACTAGCTTATCTGCCCGTTGATTGTATCAATTTCTTTTTGTTATGTTATTATGTATTTCATATGATTGATATGGAAAAGTCATTGTTGAATTCGTTCGGTGCTATTCAAGTGTACAACAGATATTTATCAAAAGTATATAATTTATTTATTTATTTTTTATCTAAATCATTTATGTAATTATTGGCATTCATTCATGATAAATATTACTTCTTTGGCTTAGTACCAAAAGACGTGAATTAATCAGAGAAAAAGGCTGCCTTTTGTTGAGTTAATGCTCGAATCTCAACGCTATATTGTGTAAAATTAATGGCGCAAGCTTTAATTTTTATTGCGGCAAGTAAAGTATTCTCGACACAAAAAGGCGCCACAGAATTTTCTTGTCACATAAAAGCGTTGAGATTTTCGACTCCAAAAAGTGATGAGAGTAAGGGCCTCAACGCAAAATAGTGTCCCCACTGTCGACACAGAAATGCGTTGAGAATTCTCCATGCCCAAAATCTCAACGCTTACCAAAAGCGTTGAGAAATTATTTCCCGACGCTTTAATGCGTTGATAATTAATGAAAAAAGCGTTGCGAAATAACGGATTTTGTAGTAGCTAGATGACTAGATGAGAAAAACATTGTTAGATTATATAATAGATTATTAAATGTTGGGCAGCAGTAGATTGTTTTCGTGAATTATTATGCATCATAGAAGAAACTGATATTAGAAAGGAAGAGACACAAGATTGTTAGATTATAGGAGCACTAAACTGCAGTCTGCCACTCAAAAATGATTGATTTATCAATAGTCAAGGGTCCTAAAACAGATAATTTCTTTGTAAAAGGTCCTAAAGATAAGTCTTCTAATAGGCGATTTACTGCAAATTTATATACTAGAGCCTTATCTAATGGAGTAAAGTGTGATAGAGAATGACTAGTTCACTCAAAAAAGCTTGATAAGGTATTCTGTTTTTGTTGCAAAATCTTTAAGAAATGGATTGGTAGAGGTTAATTAACAAATGAAGGTTTTAGTGATTGGGCACATATTAGTGAAAGACTTATAGAACATGAAGCAGGTATGGAGCATATTAGAAATATGGCTACTTGGTACGATTTGCATTAAAGGTTTACAAAAAACAAACCATTGACAAAGTTTCTTAAGGACTAATTGAAAAAGAAAAAAGATCACTGGAAAAAAGTTTTATTAAGAATAAGTACTCTTGTCAAGTTTCTTTCCAAACATAATCCAGCCATTTGGGGTACTAATGAGAAATTGTATCAAAATGGTAATGGAAATTTTTTAGGCTTAGTTGAGATGTTGGCCGAGTTTGACCCTATTGTCCAAGAACATGTTAGGCGTATTGAAAATGAAGAAATTTATTTTCATTATCTTGGTCCTAGCATCCAAAATGAGATAATATTTTTGCTTGCTTCCTCAATCAAATCTGAAATATTTTTTTTTTTAAAAAAAGCAAAGTCTTTTTCAGTGATAATTGATTGTACTCCTGATGTTAGCCACAAGGAGAAAATGTCATTAATAATAAGATATGTGAATGTCTCTTCATATCGTGTTAGCATTGAAGAGTCTTTTTTAGGATTTTTGAATGTGAATGATTCAACTGGACAAGGGCTTTTTAATACTTTGCAAAATGAGTTGCGACTTCTTGATCTTGATATTTCTAATGTACAGCTTATGATAATGGGTCAAATATGAAAGGCAAACATCAAGGTGCACAAAAAAAGACTTTTGGATGAAAATCCTAGAGCTTTTTATACCTCTTGTGGTTGTCATTGTCTTAATTTAGTTTTATGTGATATGGCGAATACTTGTAGTAAAGCCAAAGTTTTTTTTGGAGTTATACAACGCATATATACAATTTTTGCAAAATGTACTAAAAGATGGGATATTTTGAAAGCTAATATACAAGGCTTAACTCTCAAGTCATTGTCTTCCACTCATTAGGAGAGTCATGTTGATAGTGTTCAAGCCATAAGAATTCAAATGGTAGAAATACGAGAGGCTTTACTTCAAGTGGGAGAAACTAATGGTGATTCTTAAATAAGAAGTGAGGCTAAATCTTTAACAACAAATAAACTTGGTGATTTTGAGTTTTTGGTGGCAATAGTAATTTGGTTTGAAATATTGTTTCATGTTAATTTTGTTAGCAAGTACTTACAATCAAAAGATATGCAAATTGATGTTGCCTTGGAAAAAAATTAGGGAAATGATTTCCTTTTCTGAGAGATACACAGAAAGTGGTTTTAATGATGCTTTGGGTTCTGCTAAGGAAATTGCAAATTGCCATTAAAATGGATATAGACCCAATATTTCCTAAGAGGCGTGAAATTCGTAGAAAAAAACAATTTGATAAAAATTTAAATGCATCATCAGAGGTTTCACTATCTGCAGAAAAATCATTTAAAGTTAAGTATTTTTGTTGCATTGGTTATCAAGCCATTGTTTATCTTAAGAGGAGGTTTGAGCAATATCAAGAATATGAAAAAATCTTTGGTTTCTTGTTTAATTCCGACCTCTTAGAAACTTTAGATGATATGAGCTTGAAGTCTTGTTGTAGTCGTCTTGAAAATGCTCTTAAACATAATAGAAATTCAGATATTGATGGAAATGCGTTATATGTGGAGTTAAAACTAAGAAGAGAACTACCACCACTGGAAAAAAAAAGGGACCTACTGAAATTTTGAAAGATTTGAAATTGTTTGATTGTTTTCCTAGTGCAGTTATTGCATACAAAATTTTATTGACCATTCCCGTTACTGCTGTATCCAGATAGAGAAGTTTTTCCAAGTTGAAGTTGTTGAAGTCCTACTTGCGCTCTACAATGTCACAAGAACGGCTTATTGAATTAGCGATGATTTCTTTCTAAAATGATCTTTTGGAGAAAGTAGGATATGAAGAGTTGATTGATGAGTTTGCGTCAAAAAATGCTAGACGAACATCTCTTTTTAAATAAAATATCTCTACTTGGTAATTGTTAACATATCCTTGTTTTGAAATATCTTTAGTTTGTTGCAGCAGCTCTCCTCCCATATGGAGCGTCTTCATGATACTAGGATCATATTTATAATAAAAGCGAAGTTACGTTGTTTGAATTGTGCTTATACTTACAATAAGGGCCTCATGTTGTTATAAGAACGGGGCCACGAGAATCTAAAAAATGGCCCCGCCTGCATTCCAAATAACATAAGGTCCTTGTTAACGTAACAGAGTAAAAATAGAAATTTTCAACAATCACCTGATAAAACTTTTATTTTTAAAACAAATGTCTACATGAAATTTTATTTATCTAATGGGGACCACAATAAATGTTTATAGATACCTTTATAAAACAAGAAATAGTAAACAACTCTTGAATATTAATCGGTAAATTTTTTGTTGTTTCTTCCATGTGAAGCATTGATGAGTTTTCTCTTTCTTTTTGCTTTTTTTTTGTAGGCTGTTTTACTTTGAAATATTTTATGAACTTCCAATAGACTACACCACCCCCTGGGTGTGAAATCTATCTTAGGATTCTACGCAATTATACTTTTCAATGTCTTATAAATTATATCAATTGAAAAAAACAATTGTTTATTGGCCCTTTCAATTTTGTTTAAAGTACGGAGAAATTTCGTGCATATACTCATGAATGTACATCATGAATTGTATAGACTATAGTATGTATCTATACATTTATACACGACCTTTTACTCTAACTTTCCGAACCATCCTTATCAACAACACAAAATAATTAAAACTAAATTTTCTTTTTTGACAAATTCTCTTGGAAACCAATATATAATCTTTATAGGTGTGAATCTACGTGTTTACACTGATTAAATTTCTAATTACATTGATTGAAAAAAGAAACATCTAAGTAACGGGGAACAAAATTCTCACCCATGAGGTACTATTTCTATTGTGCATCTGATCGTTTACTTCGCAAAGTCGTCTTCGTATCTATATGTTGTGCATTTGATCGTCTACTTTGCAAAGTCGTCTTCCTATCTATATGTTGTGCATCTGATTGTTTACTTGGCAAAGTCGTTTTAATCTAGTTATGAATTTAGAGGTAGGCACAGAGCAGGCCTAACCGGACCCAGCCTTGAACAAACACGCAAGAAGACCGTCTTGGCCCAGACCTCCAAATGACCGAGACATAACCGGCTAGAATCGGACAACCAAACGGGTTCTCGTGGGCCAAATTGATGGGTGAGGAATCGGTACGACCTTAACCCTGAACCGAACCGTAAACCGCACCCAGCCCTGAACCGGACCGTGAATCGTACTCAACCCTAAACTTGTTGTTAAACCGGTCGAAAAATGCATAAATACTTCATCCTCGGTCCAGTTATCAAAAAAACTAGTATATATGGATGGTATACAAAATGACTTCATTGTAAATACTAATGCACATGCAATTAAAATTTAAAAATCAAAACGCATTTTCATTTACGCAAAAAAAAGATACTGAACTGTTGGGCCAAATCAGAACCGGCCCGAGTCCTGTACTAGGCCAAACTGGTTCAGGTTTGAGAAAACTCAACCATGAACGGGAACCGGACCGATCAGCTAACCGTCCCAGTTCAGGTTTATGCCGAACTAAACCGGCCGGTGGCCATGTCAAGTTATCATTATATTTATGCAATTATGACCCCAGGTTATCACCAGAATTTTTGGGGTCAACAAACTAGTATATATATATATATTGAGAGCGATTGTAGGCCGCCATGTGTGATCGATATTACATTATATATATTTCAATTTCTTGACCATCAGATTAGTATATCAACATTCCACCACCAAGCTAAGCTACGACATCTTTTTTTGTAACCAAAGACAGAATCCAACTACTAAAGGCTTTTGCCTTATTAAAAATTAGTCTTATATGCAAGTGATGCGCAAGTAGATAGAATGCAAAGTTGTATTATTACATCTGAAGAAAGATTTGACATCATTCCTACTTAGCAAACATTAGTGACTTGCATATGTAGCGAAATTCATTTATTAAATAATGTTTGCATCCTTTTTTAAAATAATTATGATGTCATTGAAGGTATTTTATTCTTACGTGGACACCAAACTGATTAAGAGTTGGCTTATAGAATAGAGACTTAGAAAAATATATAAAATGTAAATAAAATACTTCCCCCGTCCCAAAAAGATCTGAACACTTGTTGGGACACATATTTTAAAGTGATAAGTTGTAGTGTGATTATTAAAGGTTATTTTATTTAAAAAGTAGATGTGATAAGAGTTAGTGGGGTATTTTTTATTAGAGGAGAGAGAAAGTTGGGTAGCTTTTTATTGATAAAAGGTAGAGTGTGGGGCAAAGGAGTGTAAAAGAATTAATATATTAATCGTGGAACCATACCAAAAATAAAAGTGTTTAAACTAATTTGGGACAACCATAAAAGTAAAGTGTTCAGACTTTTTTG
Organism: Beta lomatogona; assembly: GCA_947646795.1. Taxonomy (NCBI): domain Eukaryota; kingdom Viridiplantae; phylum Streptophyta; class Magnoliopsida; order Caryophyllales; family Amaranthaceae; genus Beta; species Beta lomatogona. Next base: position 104,573 of record CANSNZ010000940.1, read on the forward strand.
AAACGGAGGGAGTATAGCAATAAGCACTCCTTAAATAGAACTAAAATTCAAGGCCGAAAGAAATGACCCTATCATTTTTTTTAATAGAAAAATACCCTATCATTTTTTTTTGAATAGAAAAAGACCCTATCATTTTAACATAGTAAAAAAAAAAATGGTGAGACATCGTGCGATCCCACAAACTAGTTTATTTTAGTTGAGAAAAGGGATGAGATTTTTGTTTTTCGTTGTCTGCTCGTTTCCTATTTAAATGAATGAGATGATTTATGGGACAACGCAGCGAAGTTCCATCCCTTTATATCACACACATAGAGGATTAGAGGTGTTGCGACGCTCTCCGAATCACCAGCATAACTGAACCCTTATCAGTTATTTTATTATTGGTAAGCCAAGCTGCATAAGATTGTTACACAATAAATCTGTTACTACTCACTAATAGCCTCTTCTTTCTACCGCTAATGTTTAGTTTATGTAATTCATCTGTATTAGTTTGAAATATATGCAATTAATGTAACATTTTTGCTCATGTCAACAAGCTTAATTAGTTGATAAAGTTCTGTAATGTCACTCAAAGCACCTAATTGAATCTTCTCTATCTACATCAAATTTTTTTTTTGAGCAACTGTCTATACACCAAAACGTCTTATAATCATTTTTACTTGTTTGAATTGTACGTTGTTGCACTTTACTTATTTTGTTCAATTTTGATCTAATCTATTGGTAATAATTTGACAGGTAAAACCAGAAACTGAAGGAAAGATAGAATGAGGGTGTGGCTTGCAGTAGCGATATCGATATGGGTAGTTCTTGAACCAAGCTACGCAGCCGATCTAAGTTTCGATTTGGGAAGTGCTACCAAGACTATCTACTCGAAACTGTTGAGCGATGTGCGTGATAAAGTGAAGGATCCAAAACTTAAGTATGGTGACACGAATTTACCAGTAATTGCGGCACCTTCAAATCCACCAAAGTATCTTCTTGTTGATATCAAGACACCGGAAGGAGCGACAATTACATTTGCTCTGAATAAAAACGATTTATATTTGGATGCTTATCTTGACCAATTTGAGGGAAAGTATAGAGCACATTTTTTTACTAATACTCCCGCTATTGCTAAGAAGAGTCTTTTCCCAGAGGCTAAGGGTGATAAAAATCGTCTAGATATGTACTATGCTAACACGTACGATGCAATTGAGGGTAAGGCTGAAGCTAAAAGAAGCAATTTGGGTTTAGGAATTGAGCCATTAAAAGTGTTCGTTGACTACGTTTTTGGATTGAAGGTTGACAAAAAAAAAGATGTTGATCCAAAAGAAGCAAAGTTAATGCTTGTTTTCATCCAAATGGTTTCTGAAGCAGCAAGATCCAAATATATAGAAGACATGATTCTACATAATTTTGATACATCTATAATCCCAGATCCGAAAGCGACGAGATTGGAAAACCGGTGGGGAAAAATTAGTGAAGGTATTAAGAATTCTAAGAAAGGAGTAATCTCACCGGAGCTTGATTTACTGGATGCTCAGGGTAACGCATGGAAAGTGTCAAAAGTTAAAGACATAGAAGGTGATATGGGGCTCTTGAAATACTCAGGCAAGAAGCTAGTAGCTCTATTTTATGACCTGTTCTTGACTTTTTTTAAAGCCAATAATGAGGAAGCTGAATTGTGAATCAGAACAAGGTGGGTTGCATCAGTGAGAGTAATTAGACGCGTTTTGCTCTAAGCCAATGTATTATGTGTGAACATTATTGGTGTCACAGTCAAATAAGGCAGCAATATTGTGTTTAGTTTGTAACTTTTAATCCCCATCAACATACATGAAGGAATACTAGTATTTCAATCCATGCAACTCAAGATTTCTAAAACAACTAGTGTGTAGCTTGGGCGATGCCTTGAGTTTTCACTTTGAATAATACTTCTATGTATATTTTTTCCAAGCTATATATATTTATGTGGAGTAAAGAGCACATCTAATGGTTGGTTAAGATGGTAAGACTTGTACTTTACAACGTATTGGTCGCATGTTCGAATCTTACCATACAAATTTTTGTAGTACGTATTCCTTGTTAAGTACAAGCCATGACATGTTTCTAGTGAATGAGGGGTTCCACATGACAACATATACTTTCTTAGGAACACCTTTTAATATATTCGCATAGATTGGATCATTTTTACATGTTTTACATTTTTAAATATCATCATCCTTCAACACTTAATTATAATCATTAATGTTAAACGATCTAATTTTCTTATTAATCTACTTATTTTATAGTTTGGCATTGTTCAGATTTTTCTCATTAACTACCATCTATGATTTATACCTAAGGAACAATATAGTCATATGAGTTTTTTAGATTCGTCTCAACATAAGGTTTCGAAATATCGATTTTTTATAATTATAACTTGTTCGTAATCAAAGATATTAATGGTGAAAGATCTACATTGGCAAGCATGAAAGTCAAATTGTGTAAGATTTAAAAAAAACAGAGGTAGTATATATTACTCATTTGGTTCTTTTTAATCTACATACTTTGTACTTTGACACTGGCCTTTTGCATATATACCCCACTTTGACCATCATTTGTGGTTTATACAAAAGGGAAAACATAATCATGTATTGGGATCTTTTTAAATTCATCGCAACAAATGTATTTGAAATATCAACATTTTATAACTTTTCTTTACTTCGTCCTGTTTATAATTATTAATGATAAAAGTTATATGTCGGCAATTGTAAATTTTGAACATATATTACCTCCTTGTTTTTGCTAATTTTATATACTTTTCTAAAGTCAACAACTTTGACATATTAAGTGATTTATAGAAGTATAAATATAAATATATATAATCATGTTGAACTTGTTAGAATCGTCTAAAATTTTAAACGATCTTTTCACCAGGTACCCCTGAGGTTTCACAATATTCACCTGGTACCCTCGCGTTTTCAACAATTCACCTGGTATCCCTGAGGTTTGAAAAAAGTACTGACGTAACCCTGGCGTCAAGTGCCCGTTACAAACTTAATTCACCATTTACCCCTATGGTTTATATTTTTGCACACTTTTTAAAAAAAACTAGCCGTTTGTTTCTCTCGTCATTTTCTTATATAAGTGATACTTGTACTCTAATTTCCTCCACTCTCTCTTCTTGTTTTCTCAATCTAACACCTTCTTTACCCTTTTTTTGGGGCCATGAGTTTACAATCACATAATTCATCTTCTTTATACGAATCCTCATACATAAGAGTTCCAAACAAAACATGCAAGTGTTGAAAAAGGCTTGCAATAAGAAGTTCAGAGAGCACACAAAATCCACCAAGGCTCTACTACAAGTGTGATGAATGTGACAATTTGAAGTGGTGCAAGGGAACTATTAAGCAGCTACACCAAACTGGCAGCAGCTCTCAGAGGACCAGGGGAAGCATGGGGGCTGACTAGTTTACAGAGAATAGAAGTTTGAAGGAGGAGATCCAACATATGAAGAAGAAGCTGAAACAGCAAAAGAAAGTAACCACCAAAATAGGCTTAGCTTTGTTTCTGTTGCTTATATATGTAATGATGAAGTGATTAATGTAATCAAAGTTGAGCAATTACATTTGAGTTAAGTACCTATGCAAGATATTAGCTTTCCTAGACAAAGCATAAGTAGGCATATAATTGTAGCTTTACAAAAAACTACCCCAAGTGGCTAACAAAGAATGATGAATTGTTTTCACACCCAAAAAAACCTAGCTACATCAGTCATATTTGCACAAAATATTATGAACCATGCATTAATCTGTCACAATCGTAGCTTCACTTTTTCTTCCCTTTCTTTGCCCCTTTGGATGAGCTTGCCCCTGATGCATTCTTCCTTTTTGTTCCACATGGGCCAGCACTGGTTCCAGCACCAGAATCACCTGCTCTAGCATCTGCAGCAGTAGTAGTGGAAGCCTTCTTTTGCTTTGCTGTGGATCCACCCCTACAGCTCCTTGCATTGTGACCCACCTCCTTGCACTTGCTGCACCTGACATTGCTACTTCTCTTCCCCTTCTTTGGATTATTTTTACCTCTTCTCCTTAGTTTAGGGGGTCTGCCAGCAGCTCTTTTAATGGGTGGTGGCAAAAATATTTGGCAGATCAAATGAAGGCCATTGAGTGGGGTCCGGCATGGGGTGAATATGGCCTGAGTAGGTCAATTTGTAGGCTGCCCCTTTGAAGTAGGAAGAGACAAAATCAAGAGGCTCAAGCCTTTGCTGATAAATAATCCTTAGGGCATGCTTACATGGTATACCAGAGCTTGCCACTTCCCACATGCATAAGTCCTAGTCCAAAGGCATATTGGGAACTTCACATTCCCATCTCTGACTTCAAATTCTCCACCTCCAGCATTAATCATGATCACTTGACAAAACCTAGAATCCTGAACTCTTTCTTCCAAGATCTTGGCAGCATATGTTGTGAGTTGGTCTGCACCAATTTCAAGTGCCTTGTCAAATCTGATCCCAACCTTCTTCATACACCAACTCCTAGCCTCAGTCAACATGAAATTAATAGAAGAAATAAGTTAGTAGGCTAAATATGAATACAAGAAATGAATGCAGACAGATAGGGGGATGTACCTTCAAACAAAGACATCACAGGTGGATCCCTAAAGGGCTTAGTACAAGCATTGAATGATTTCACAAAATTGGTGGTGTTGTGATCACAACACACTTGTGGATAAAATGTATGCCTACTCCACTGTTCAGGCACATTAGAAAGGTATTCCACAGCAGCAGGATCAAGTTTATTGATCTTCTCCATAGATTTGTTGAAAACATAAGGGTTGCAAGCATTTGCAGCCACCCAAAATAAGTCATGGAATGTGGTGCTACTTCATCCACCATTCTTGCAGTTTGAATACAAATGCATTGCACAAACTCTCCTAACTACCTTTGGGAACACATCATACAATGCACTCTCTACACCATGTGACAGTGAGTTAAACCAACATTCAATTAAGTTTGAACATCATACAAATAAAGCAAACAAGATAAAAGTGCTAATAAAGAGACATACCCTCATTCTATCACTTATAAATGTCCAATCTTCTCTGTAAACTCCCATTTGTGCAAACATAATCTTCATGTTTTTGAAAAAGTAGGACCAACTCTCCAAACTCTCTGTGCTAACAATGCCATAAGCAAAGGAAAATATCTCATTATTCCCATCTATGGCAACAACAGTGAGCATTTGTCCCTTGTAGTGCCCAGACAAGTGAGCTCCATCTATGCCAATGAGTGGCCTACACCCTCCAAGAAAACCTCTAACCATGCAAGCAAATGAAATGAAACAAGCCTTGAAGTGAGGGATTTCACCAGCAGCAACTTCACTCCAAATAACAAGAGAATAACTACCAGGGTTGGTGGTCTTTATCATCTCCACATAACCTGGTAGGAGGCCATAAGAGTCACTGAACCCCCCATAAATCCTCTCATTTGCCACCCCCCTGACTTTTTATAGCAGCCTCAGCTTCACCCTTAACCTATATCTATCCAATCTTAATTTCTGTAGAGACTCAACTAGACAGTCAGAATTTGCTTGCAAATCACCCAATAAGTGCCTACATAGCCAGTCAGAGGACACCATTGGGTTTTATTCAAGCCTCTGACAATTTGTATGCTCCCCTTTAATGGTCTTTATAGCCCAACTGCTCCCATCCATGAGGACAGATGCATGAATCCTCCAAGGACATTTTTCATAGTAGCACCTAGCAGTGTATCTCTTGTTGTCATGCTTATCAGGGCACACAACAAAGCCTTCCTGCACACAATAATCCTTAAAAACTCCCAAAAAATGCTCTTTGTTGGAGAAAATCATCCAAGCCTCCAGCTTTACATCCCCAAACTCCATGTGACCAATAACTTTACCATTCAAATAAATTTTATGCATTGCACTCTGGTCATCCAAGAAATCTTCAAAACCCTTCTCACTTGCATCTTCTTCTAAAACACCCTCATCTTCATCTTCATCTTCATCCACATAATCCTCCAAGTCATCCTCTTCTTCATCTGCTTCTGTTGAGGCAGTAAAGTCCTCATCTTCACTACTCTCACAGTCCTTGGGCTCATCTTGTTCACCATCACGCTCACCAGTCTCCATTTCATCATAACCTGCAACCGCTTCTTTAGCAGGTTGCCTAGGCTTCTTCCTAGTACTCCTCTCACCCCTCCTCTTCTTTGGTACATAAGTACCCTGTCTTTTGGCACTGGTTTTTGGCACTCTGAACCCTTTCTTCTTAGGTTGAGGAGGGGGAGGTGCAGGGTGGTCAGCTAGCTGTGTGACAGTGGGAGAAGGATGAGGGCATGTATGTTGAGGTGGTTGAGTAACATGGGAAGGAGGAGGGGATGGAGGGTGTTCATGGTGTGTGATAAGGGGAGAAGAAGGAGGGGATGAATGTTGCGGTGGGTGTGTGATAGGAGAATAAGGAGGAGGGGATGTATGTTGAGGTGGGTGTGTGACAGGGGAAGAAGGAGGAGGGGATTGAGGGTGAGTTGGTTGTGTGACAGGGGAAGAAGGAGGAGGAGATTGAGGGTGAGTTGGTTGTGTGACAGGGGAAAAGAAGGAGGGGATGGAGGGTGTTCAGGTTGTGTGGCCTCTGGTTGGGGTTGGGACTCGCCCAAAACTTGTTCTTCCTGTGAATAAACCCTAAACCATTCCATGACAGTGAGATCATCTACACTATACACTGGAATCTCAATTGCCACAGGAGGTTGTTGCTCCTCCAACACTCTCATTAACTCCTCCTCTACATCTTTCCTTTTCCTCTCTTCCTCTTGTCTTTTTCTCTCTTCCTCCCTCTCCTTTTCTGCTTGCTCATGTAGTTTTCTAAGATTTTCAGCAGCAGCAATCCTTCTCTGCTCCCTCAGTTCCAACACCAATTTGAAAACAAACCTAGGGAGTTGATTGGATTCCTCTATGAAAATCTCTACAGTATCCGTATCCTTAAAACCACCCCACATATTTGCCAAATGCATATCATCATGCAATTCTACTCTTTCTTTAATTTGTCCTAGGGTTCTCATAATAAATTCTAAAATTTGCTGGCAAGTGCACACCTTGCCTTACAGAATCATCATGAATATCATTCAATAAATCCATCAAACTTATTTCATCAACATCATTAACCCTAACATCAAATTGTGCCCCCTTGTAGTCACATAGCAACCACATTCCATCCGTCATCCTAAACCCAAACAGACATACAAGTATGCATAAATAACAAGAAAGGTAAACCCAGATATTCAAGAGCTATTAATGTTAGAAGAACAAAATTGCAGAATTTTGCTAACCCTAACCCTAATAACTTCACATAATTGACAAATTAATTCTAAAAAAAAACATGAAAGTAACTAAGAAAACAATACCTGATGATCAAGCTACAGTACACTAGAACACTCGTGTTTTTCGCTTAATTGCACCCCTTCTATAATGCTACTCAAAGACGCACAATTTTGCTACCAAGTTTGCTTCAAAGACTCGGAATTTCACTAACAAATTGAGGACAATCTTCCTTGCTGTTTTTCGAAAACTTCACTATGTGATTTTGGGTCAGAGAATCCAGAACTTGAAAAGGAAGAACAGAGGAAGAGAAGAGTGGAAGGTGATGCGTTTTTTTCCGAAAACTTCCAACTGTAAGAAAGGGATTAATGGCTAACGGCAAGGTAACATCGTTAGTCATTAATGGTATTTTAGTACTTTTTTCAAACCTCAGGGGTACCAGGTGAATTGTTGAAAACGCGAGGGTACTAGGTGAATATTGTGAAACCTCAGGGGTACCTGGTGAAAAATCCGAATTTTAAAATATCAATTTCTCGCAATTTTAACTAATATGTAAATATGTTTGTTCATAGTCAAATATATGCATTGGAGACTCGTACACATTCTATGTGTGAGAAAATTTATAGTAAACTCGAGCGTACAATGCTCATGGTGCACTCAAGACTATTTTTTGCTCATTGGTCATTTGAAATTCTCCAGGTGAGAAAAATTCTACTCATTTCTAATTGCTTACTCTCATTCGAGTAAATAAGAAAACTTTCTCAAATGGGCAAATATTTCTACTCATTTGAGACAAAATTAGCAAACAATTTCGCCCAAATGAACAAACTTTTTCGCTTATTTTCTCAAATGAGCATAAGTGTTTGCTCATTTTGAAACTAAAATATTGATCTTAAATGTGAAAATAAGTCCACCATTAGTGAACTCAAAAACTTCAATATTTGTTTTTACAATTGAAGAAGCCCAACTTTGTCAAATCATATTTTACAGTTCATCAATTTAATTAACCATATGTTGAGAGATAAACCATGGAGGGGAGAGACATTTGGAGGTGAGAAACAATGGAGGAGTGAGAAATTTTAAGGTAAGATAAATCTAAAAACTAGTGTTGATTCGTAAATCATCTTTTGCATTGTCGATCATTAATTATGCCCTTAAAATGTTTTAGAAAATCTAATGTTGATTCTCAAATACGAAATTCATTCAGCCGTTGATGAAATTTGGAGATCCAATATTTGTTTTTGCCATTCATTGTTTTCGATGAACATTCCAAATTTGAAGGGGGAGAGAGAGAGAGAGAGAGAGAGAGAGAGAGAGAGAGAGAGAGAGATAAACAATGTAGTTTTGGAGGTGAAAAACAATTTACGAGAGAGGAAATTAAAGGTGAGAAACAATGGAGGACGTTAAAGTTGGGGGTGTTCTGGCTATTAGTCAAAGTTGGCGGTGTTGGATGCACCCGCGCCATAGTTTGTGGTGTTGAGACCAATTTTGCCTTTATATTATGGGTCAAAGGCCAATAACAAGAATTGCGCCATTTAAATGATGACGGTCTTGAGGCTCAGGGGAACTACTCAAAAAACCTAAACCCTAGAAACACTACAAGAAATTGTTCCATTAATGATGGGATTTCCCGTGGCGAACCTGTCATAGAAAGGGGTCGTCATTGATGGAAAATCTCGTCGTTAGCCCATCGCAAAAAACCTTTTGTGACGGTTGTTCCCGTCTTTATTTGGTTGTTAACCCCATCACAAAAGGATTTTATGATGGGATATTTGGCCCGTCATCATTAGGTTGTCATTAATGTCTCAAGTTCAATACATATACCCCTTCTGTTCCTGTTTTCCAAAGGAGGAGAAAAGAGGAGGCAAAACCTTAAACTCTCCCTGCCATTCACATCAAAATGTCTTCCTAGAAGAAGAAAAACAAGCATCGACAGCGTGTCGTTTCATTCGAGAAGATCAGGCACAAAGGCCCTTATTCAAGAAGATCATATTTGTTCATGAGTAACAACAAATTAACATCAAATTCTTCCAGCAGAAGAAGAACAACAAGCATATAAAATGGACGTATTGTCATATTCTACATCAGCATTCTTGGACAAAATTAATCCCATAGACCACCATCTCCAAACTCGTCTTCTTCGACACCGCCGACGGCGTCTATGTCATCGCATGGTCCGAATTCCACGACAATCTCTTAGGTTCCCAGATTCTGTACGACCTCTCTTTACCCCTCTCTCTATTCGCAACCCTGATCTTTTTCATTCTTTGCTAGATCACATGATGTAAACGAAACTCCCTTTCATTCGCTAGATCTAGACAAGGTATGAATCTAGATGTTAATGTTCATTGTTCATCTTCATCTCTTTTTTCACTGTACCCTTTTCAATTTTCTTTCACTCCCTAACTTCTTTGTGTTTTTTCTTATTCTTTTTAATACCCATTTCATTTGCTAGATCTGCCGATAGTTTCAGATTATCTGGAAGTGGTAAGTAAGTTTTTGCCTTTGATTTTTAACTTGATTGTAAGTCATAATTTTTACTTAATTGATGTGTATTTTAGATCACAAATTCGTGGTGCTCAAAATGACTATTCTGAAGACCTAGGGTTGATGAGGATTTTTTTTTAACTTAATTGTAAAAATGGCCGACGATTTCCCGAGGTGTTGCTGTTATTGTTGTTGTTGTTGGAGGTGTTGTATTCATGTGCATTTTTGTTATTTCATTGTTATTTTCTAATTATTTTTGTTTTTTTTGTTGTAATTTCGTTGTTTATTCCTATATTCATATTCAGATCTCCTTTGTATTTCGTTGTTAATTTATTTGTAATTTTTTATGTAATTTTCGTTGGAATTTTTGTTGTTCTTTTTCTGTAATTTGATTTTTGATTTGATTTTTAGTTAGTTAATTCAAATAATATTTGTTGGTTAATTTAGTAAGGGTTTTGGTTAATTCAAGTAATCATTTTGTTTTGATTTTAATAGCCATAAGTCTAATAGATTTATGTTTGTTGGTTGATACAAGAGTGAAAAAAGAAACTCACTTGCCTCTCTTTCATAATATATCAATTATTATTTAGATTTTTATAAATGTATCAATTGCAACATTTTAAAATATCATGTTATCAAAAAATATATTTCTAAATAGCACCAACTTATAAATAGTTTTAAAGGAATAATATTGTATATATTTAGCAAAAGATAAAATTAACATATGTAAATAATTTTGTAGATATAGAACAATAATTGGATTTTAGTAAATTTGTTGAGTTCAGTCATCCAAATAGATATAGATCTTATTTTATCTGGTTCAACCGAACTCTAGTTGAATTCGGGTCGATCATAAACAAATCAGGTTGAATCGGGTATTTACTGGGTTTGATCGGGTTTTGGGTTAATTTCGGGTTGGGTTACGGTCAGGTTCGGGTTTGAATGCAGGTCTTTGTGGTCAGGTTAGAATATGATCTTGCTAGATGCCGGACAAGTATGGTTGATCTCAGGTCGGGTTTCAGTTAGGTTTGGGGTTGACCCTCACAGGTCGAATCAGATTCAAGTCGATTTGGTATCAGGTTGATCCATTGGTTAGGTCTGTTTCTGACGCTACTAGAGAGGGATTAATTGGGCCCGAACAAAGCTAATGCATATGTACCCCGTAAATCGTTGTCCTTTCTAGATAATACAACATGAATAACGTCTATATCCAGACTATAGAACCTTTATAGTAAATTTTTTTTTTTGACAATAACCTTTATAGTAATTATTGTCTCATATCTTTGTTGAGGAAGAGACGTGGAATATGCTGGTCTAAGGTTTTCCCTATGTCTCTCGAACTCCATCTCTCTCTCCAGAAGCTCCCCCCTACACTGTTCACTCTGAAAAACTAAATCCACCAGGGGCACGCCGGCGGCCGCATACAATCTGGTCGCCGGCAAGTCACCGTTATTCAAGCTCTTTTCTTACATGCTTTTATTTTCCTGTTCGTTTCTCAATTTCCGGGTAGTCATCGTTCCAATTCCGGTCAGGTCGAATTGCCAATAATCGAGGGGAGAACCTTCCCTACCTGCTTTGTTTTCATTTCCTCCTACTGGTATCTCTGTAAGTTTAAGGAATTATTTCCTTTTTTCTCTTTTAGGAGTTAGTTTTTTGCTGTGCTTTGTTGTTAGTCTGTTAGCAGGTTGTTGTTAGCAGGTTGTTTTATTGTTGTTGTTGTTGTTGCTTAGTGGGTCTCTTACTCTCTTGTCTTGCTACTTAGTTTGTTACTCTCTAAAATGGTTGGAATTGAAGTCTTGGGGGACCCTTGTAAACTTTCTTCTATCATTATGCATCATTTGTATGAGTTAGATGAGGAAGATAAAGATGTGGAGGAGTTGTTTGTGAAATTCCGCAATCCAGAAGAAGTGATCCCGTTTGTGTCTTTCCTAAAGGAAGAGGGAAATTATCTGTTTAAGCACAAAGATTTTAGTAAAGCATATGTAAAGTATGAGAAAGCTATCAAGTCTTTGTGTGTTGCGGTCTCGGCAATTTGTGAGGACTTCGATTCGTGTGATGAAAATCCGCTCTTCAAAGAATTGGTTATTTCCCTTCATTTGAACCTGGCAGTATGTGCGTTAAAATTAAATAAACTGAAAGTTGCTATTGAGGTTTGCTCATTGATTTTGGGAGTGGATCCGAGGAATGTGAAGGCGTTTTTTAGAAGAGGGTTTGCATTAAAGAAATATGGGCAGTTAGGAAAGGCTCGTGAGGATTTTTTGAAAGCTAGGGAGTTGGAGCCAAATAATAAGGAAATAATCAAAGAGATTGCAAGTTTAGAACAAGCTATTGACCAAAATTATCATATCATGGGCCTGGTGGCAGATGTTGAAGGAAATTCTATCCTTAGAGTTCAAGAGAGTGGAAATTCAGAATCTCAAATTCAAGGTGATTTCGGGGATTCAGAATCAAATCATAGGTTGAAGGAGGTTTTAGTTGGTCATGGAAAGGTTGAGTATAAACAAAAGGCACCAGTAAGGGAAGTTGGTAATTCTTCTATTCCGTTAGGCCTTGGTTCTAGTTTACCCCCTCTTAATTTCCCCCACAAAAGTGCCTCCCAAAAGGATGCTATTGTTAATAGGGATGTAATGGAAAGTGAGATTTTAAAGGAAGGTGGCGATTCGGTTCCTAGAAAAGATGATTATATGATGGTTGACGCTGTGAAAAGGCCTCGGCCACGTCAAAATGAAAAGGTTGTGTTTTCTAACAAAAGAAAGCCGTCCATGCGTTTGTGTGTTTGTCGTGCAGATGTAAACAAGTTAGGAGAAGGGAAAGAAGTTATGCTTTATCAACCTCACTCATTGTCGGTGTTGAAGGTCTGAACCTTCACTACAAAACCAGCTAGTCTAACAAAGCCACCGCTTAATCACACAGGGGAAGCACATGTCAGAAAATAATGATTTATTTGAGAGTGAAGCGCCATCAGCTGTTAATGTCCATTTTCCGAATTCAAAGATCGAGGTAAATGAACAATTGGAAAATGATAAGGATAGTGAAGATCTATTTAAGGAAATGGCAAAGAAGGAGGAAACTCAGATCCATGACAGGGCAGCAAAGGTAAAGAGAAGGAGAATCAGCAGAGTGGGTAGCAGATGTAGAATGGATGGACAATTAGCAGGACTAGTGGATGTTCAAGGAAGAATCCATGTTGGCAGACCGACTCAAAGCACTGCTAAGCGACCCACTTCTAGTTCGAGAGTTAGGACAAGGAGAAGGAAGCCTGCCCAATTCTTGCTTCATGTTGGATCAAAGAGGAAGTGTAGTTCCTCCCCCTCATCAGATTCCGTCTATCATGCTAGGAAGAAATTTGTTAGAGTTAGTGCTCTTTGTTCTTATTGTAAGATATTTCGTTGTCAATGTAGTTGTGTCTCGAGTCTTGTAACCCACGATATGGCCTTGGGCCAAGTCTAGTGGGGTTTGTGTGTGTTTTTGTTTGTGTATGTTCTTGTCGCCAAAAAAAAAAAAAAAAAAAACGTGGAATATCATTTGCTGGTCCTAAAAAGTGATATATTGTCTTTGTTTAGGAGGACACGTGGAGTATTAATTGTTGGTCCTAGATTAACAACAAAATTGTCTTTGCTATTATTTCATGCTTGTACTATTATATTGAGCTCTCCAGAAGAGATTGAGAAAAAAAAAATCACCATTGATAACATGATCCATTGTTACTATAGCCTTTGGTAGTTATTTTCGCATTCGCTGGGTTGGCCTAAATAATCGATACGAATGGTTACATTCAATTGTGGTGATTGTTGTGGCGATTATAATGGCTACAATTGTTGTATCCACTTTCCACAAAAATGTATAGGGTAGTGAATGCAATCGACATTATTGGCTAATTATGGTTGCGAATATAATTGACACTATTTGTTACTTACGGTAGTGAATCTAATCGACACTATTGTTAATTAGCGTCGCGAATGCATTCAACCCCTTTTGTTACTTATGGTACCAAATACAATCAACACTAATGAATAGTTATGGTTACGAATATAATCGACATTATTATTAGTTATAGTCGCGAATACAGTCGACACTATTGAATAATATGAAAACAAATCCAATCGATATTGTTAAGTAATTAAGGTAGCGAATATAATCAACACTATTTGTTAATTACTATCTCGAACTTAATTGACGCTATTAGTTATGGAACCGCCGTGATTGCTAACAAAAGAGTACTACGCCTCAAAAGTTCTATGGCGGCGATTATATTCACCACAATATTGATTGTTGTTTCTTTGTTATTATTGTAACAAATAATTTTACTATCTATTTTGGAAATCACAATTCCTTGTTATATACAAATACAATTTTTGATGATGCTAAAATAATTGGAATATCAAGATACATATTGTAGATTATAACTCCAATATAATCACAAAGATCATTTTCAAATCTTGGAAACATAAAAAAAAATCCTAGAAATTTAACTTGAAAAATTCTACTTGTCCATAAAAAAATTAATGAAACAATTGTAATATTGTAGCTAAAATAAAATGTCCCTAAAGTGAGCTCAACTTCAGTATTTCCAAAGTAGAATTATCTGGAAAATAAAAAGAGCAAAAATTAGTATACAAGTACAATTATAAAGAGTTAGATGTATGTGGTGTCTTAAGTATTAGAGTATGTTTATACTTGACTACCTACTTACTTATTTCAACCTACCTGCAACATCTTCATTATATGTGCACTAGGGAGATTATGCAATGGCTGGGTGTTACTTGGAAGGGTAGAGAGCTTCCTCAAATGTGCAAGATGAGAAATAGATACATTAGCACTAAATTCAAGAGGCAGGTGGTCTTGGCTTCTACCGCTGCTCTTGTGTATATGATATGGAAAAATAGGAATTTGGCATTATGGGAGGATGTTGTTATGACAGTGCAAAAAACTGTCCAGGAGATAAAATACACTAATAAACATGGAGTTGCACAACTTATAGGATCAAAAATCAAAAGGGTGGATAGGATTGGTGTGAAAGTTTGTAAGTAGTAGTGTATGGGTATAACCCAAGTACGTTAGCGGGCATCCCTGAGGAGTCCGTGAACACAATGACAGACGCGAACGTACAAACGTCGCCTACAACTCTAACAAGTCAGTTTACTAAAGCGGTCCGGTTGGCTGTCGCCTAACAAGACAAAATAGAGGAATCTTCCCTTCTATCAGGCGCACCACATCCGTACACGTGTAAAAGGATTACGCACCATGCCAGAGGAATAGTACTTCTATAAATACCCCACTAGTACTATTCTGCAAGTACATTCTCTCACACGCACAATTCTTATCTTATCTCTCTCTCTAAATCCTATTTGGACACATGCTGACTTGAGCGTCGGAGGGGGCTTCCTCGCATCCCCCCCCGAGGGTAGTTTACGTTTACTTTTTGTGCAGTTATTCACCAGCGGACGCCAACTCCAATCCTTGGCGGACTCTTCTCAAGACCGCCAACCGTTCTACAACCTAAACAACTTGGCGCTAGAAGGAGGGGCCTCCCATCTTTGTGAACGCTATCACGGATAAAGCAAACAATGACAGCCGTGATCCACCAGGGTTCGAAGCCGGTCAAGGGTCCGCGCAGCCCATCATTACCGGACCACTTGGTGCCCTACAGTTCAACACCAGGGTGACCGAGAATGTCAATGAGCAGCAAACTCCTGAGAACAATGTATCTTAGGTAAACACTGGTGGCTTACCGATCAGTATGGCTCAGTTAAGTCAGTTCTCCCCTGAGTAGCTGCAAACTGTAGCGTCTTTCATTTAGATGTTAACGGGCACTCCTCAGCCTAATAACACTCCTACTCCCAATGTAAGAGGTGGTCAACTTCGCAAACGGTCAATGGTTATGACCGGCAGAAATGTTGGCGGCGCTCCACTACGGAGGATGCGTACCTTCACTCAAGAGGACGCCAGATGGAAAGACAAATTGACGATCTAGAGTATGAAGAAGCTATCATGGAGAATGAGGATCTCAACAATTCTGAGGATGAAAATCAAAGCCGCTCCCATCAAGAATACAACATCAATGGTGCAAGCAATTATTCTGCTGGCGGGCACTTATTGATCAAGCCAAAGCTGTCTCCCTTCATTCCAGAAATCTTGAATCACCCCATGCCTAGGATCAAGATGCCGTCCTACAAATATGACAGCACCTTGGATCCGGATGACCATGTGGCAGCTTATGAAGGGCACATGTATTTGTACACCCAGGTGGACGCCATCTGGTGTAAGGTTTTTTCGTCCACTCTTACCGGGATTGCCCAGACTTGGTTCAAGAGGATCAAGGCTCGTAATGTTTCTAGTTTTTCTCAGATTTCATCTATGTTCAGCACTCACTTCGTAAGCAACAGGGGTCGTGAGCGCACGACTGGCGAGTTATTATCTATCAAGCAAACTGAGACTAAAAGTCTGTGAGATTTCATCGGACGTTTTAATGCTGAGGCGGTCATTATCCCTTGTCTGCAGCAGGATGTGGCCATCCTAGCTCTGATGACCGGGCTGAGAGAGGGGTTCGCATTCAGAAGTTACCTGAGTCGCAAGACCTTAACATCTCTTGGGCCACTTTTGGGGAAAGCAAATGATTTCATCAGAGGTGAAGAGTTTGATAAGGCCACGAGTAGTCAGAGCCCCGAGCCTGAGAAAAAGAAGGATGAGAAGCAGAAGAAGGAAAAGGGTCGCGAGAATGATCGCGGCCGAGATGAAAGAAAGCAAGAATCAAATGTGGTCAAGAAGGGAAGTGACCGCGAGAAAAATGACCGCGAGAGGTTTGAATACAAAGATAATATTGACGCGTATACACAGCTCACGACCTTTAGAGCTCAGATATACCTGATGAACAAGGACATCGACTAATGGCAACGTCCAAAGCAGAAGTTTTTATGAAACCGCGACAAGAGCAAGTGGTGTGACTTTCATGGTGATCACGGTCACACTACCGAAAACTGCAGGCATTTAAAGGATAACCTGGAAGATCTGATAAGATGGGGTTACTTCACTCAATACAAGGCTCAATCAAAGAATGGAGACGTGATAAAGCCTAGCAACTAGAATGTGCAATCGCGGATTGCTGAAATCCATGTTATAAGTGGCGGACCAATTCATAGCTGCAGCGTTAACGGAGCAAAGGCAAGCCTGAAAGAGTTCAGGCATCAAGTCAACTTCAATGAAAGTATGCAATGGAGGAGGTCGCCAGTGATGCCCGCCATGTCTTTCACAGTAGAGGACGCCAAGCACGTCGTCTACCCCAATGATGACCCACTGGTGGTCACATTGAAAGTATCAAACTGTATGATTCATAGGATTCTCGTAGATGGAGGAAGTTATGAGAACGTACTTTATTTTTCAACCTTTGAAAAGCAGATGATTGGCCGGGAGCATTTGAAGCTTGTCCGCTACCCGGTGATAGGGTTCACGGGAGTGTCAATAAAACCTGAGGGCCTCATAACACTGCCGATTAGGGTTGGAGAAGATGAAGACGCCAAGGATGTGATGGAGGAATTTCTAGTAGTTGACGTGCCAGGAGCTTACAACGCTATCGTCGGACGCCCATTCATTCATGACGTCCAGGGAGTGGAGTCTACTTATCATTTGACAATGTTGTACGTATCCAATCTTGGGACGACAACAAAATTAAGGGGAAATCAGGAGATGGCAAAATCATGTTATCTTACAGCACTAAAGCAACCGTCAAGAAGGATCCCAGTAGAAGACTTGAATCCGCCAACTCGGAAACATAGACGAGTTCAGAGGAAAGCTTTGGCAAATGAAGCAGAATCCGAGAAGATGGACGAAGAGATGATGGAGATATCCATGGAAGAGCTGGAGTCTAGGCCTGATGATACGCCAAGACCCAAGCCTGATGGTGAAACAAAGCAGGAGATACGAGTTGAAGATCCGGCGAGAACAGTTGTTGTCGGAACAGACATGGACCCAAAGGTCAGAGTCAACTTGGTGACTCTCCTACGAGAAAAAGCTGATGCCTTCGCGTTCTCGGCAGATGAGATGCCGGGAATAGATCCGGCCGTGATGGTACATCGTCTGAATGTTGACAGCACAGTCCGTCCTGTTAAGCAAAAAAAGCGAAATTTTCCAATTGAGAAAAACAAGGCCATCAAGGAAGAAGTAGATAAACTGTTGGCAGTTGATTTCATTGAGCCGTGTGATTATCCTCAATGGCTGGCCAACGTGGTCGTGGTGAAAAATGCTAACGGCCAATGGAGGATGTGGGTTGATTTCACAGATCTAAATAGAGCTTGCCCAAAAGACTGTTATACACTACCGAGAATAGACCAGTTAGTAGACTCTACTAGCGGTCATGCATTGCTGAGCTTTATGGATGCATTCTAAGGGTATCATCAGATCAGTTTGTTGGAAGCTGATAGGAAGAAGGCAACATTCGTCACTGACTGTGGTGTGTACAATTACAAGGCAATGCCGTTTGGGCTCCGTAATGCAGGAACGACATACAAAAAGTTGGTCAACAAAGTATTCGCGGATCAGAGGGGGAGGAACATAGAAGCATATGTTGAAGACTCAATCATCAAGAGCAAAATTGACTGTGAACACTTAGACGACCTTGAGTAGACTTTTAGAACATTGAGAAATTACAGATGAAGCTCAACCCAAAGAAATATGTCTTAGGGGTAAGAGCAGGGAAGTTTTTGGGCTTCATGGTAAGCAAGAGAGGGATTGAAGCAAATCCAGACAAAGTTCGTGCCATCATCGACTTACCAGAGCCAAAAAGTGTTAAAGATATTCAGAGGTTGACGGGAAGAATGGCGGCCCTCACTCGATTCATCTCAAAATCAGCGGACAAGGCTTTGCCGTTCTTCGCGCTGTTTAGGGGAAATAAGAAGTTTGAGTGGGGTGAGGAGCAAAGCAAAGCATTACTAGCGGTCAAAAAGCACCTGAAAAGCTTACCTACCATCACTAGGCCTGAGACTAAGGACACGCTACAACTGTATATCTTGGCCTCATCCAAAACGGTCGCGGCCGTTTTGTTGGTGGAAAAGGAGAAGAGGCAGCATCCAATATATTTTTGTCAGCCACATCCTTAACGGTCCGGAGAGCAGTTATCAGTTGGTTGAAAAGATGGCACTAGCTGTAATAATTGCCGCGAGGCAATTTAGATAATATTTCGACTGTCATCCCAATCAAGTCGATTCATGTGGAGAGCATGACGTTGGATAGAAGTGGGTGGAGGGGAAGTATCCATGTGGAGGAAGGGGTGTGAATACTGCATTTATTTTGTTTTTCTCAATTGTGTTGGTATTAAAACCTTTTGTTGAAAACCTCTTTTAAAACTTGTTGGTGTAAACCTAGTTTTCAAAAAAAAAAAAAAAACTTCTTTAAAAATTCTTAAAACTTAAACCCTTTAAAAAAAAAAAAAAACTTTTTATCACCATCGTCGATGCCATCTCCTCTGGTAACGGTTTCAGTTGAAGATTCATGTTAGCCGACCCCAAATCACTTTGGGAATAAGGCTTAGTTGTTGTTGTATCCCATTCAAGTTCTAACAAATCAGCAGTTAGAAAAAGCTTTACACAAGATGGATAGTTCTGGCCGTTTACTATAATGGGTCGCTGAGTTATCAGAGTACGACATACAATACAAGCCCATGACCGCCATCAAGGCACAGGCCCTGACAGATTTCATTGTGGAAGCTTCGTACGAAGAAGAAGAAGTGAAGGAAAAAGAAACCTGGCTACTGGAAGTTGACGGTTTGTCCGCTGTTAGCGGATCTGAAGCTGGACTTGTAATTACCAGCCCAAAGGGAAATTCGTATGAGTACGCCATCAAATTCGCCTTCCCAGCATCAAACAACGAAGCAGAGTATAAAGCAACTATTGCCGGCCTCATAATGTTCTTGGTGGCAGGCGCAAAAAATGTGTCCCTGAAGACAGACTCGCAGCTGGTTAGCGGGCAGTCAATAGGCGAATTTGAGGTCAGAGAAGCTAATATGCAGAAGTACGTGGAAAAAGCCAAGGAGTTGATCGCTCAATTGAATCATTTTGAAATTCAGGACATATCCCGGGCTGAGAACATTAAAGCGGACGCACTGTCCAAATTGGCAAGCTCCAACTCATTCAGTATCGAGAGGATCGTCACTGTAGATGTCCTCAAAGAAAAAAGCATCACGGAAAAGATTGTGACCGTCAACAGCATAAATCAGCAAGGAGAGTGATTTTGTGAGCTGGTGGCGTATAAGTTGACAGGGACGCTTCCCAATTATCCCTCGTCCGCCAAAAAGCTGAAGCGACAAGCAAATTGGTATATCATATACCAAGATGAGCTGTACAAGAAGTTATTCCGTCTGCCTCCGCTGAAGTGTGGAAGTGCATGGGAGACTGTGAAGAATCTTGAAGAAATACATGAGGGTGTTTGCGGCAATTACATTGGCGGCAAAGCATTAGCGCTAAAGGTGTTAAGAGCTGGGTTTTATTTACCGAGCATGCTAGCGGATGCCCAAGGCTATGTCAAGAAATGCGATAAATGCCAAAGGTATGCTCCCGTCATCAACAGGCCTGCCAATGATTTGCAACCTATCCTATGCCCAATTCCGTTCGCTCAGTGGGGGATGGACATCCTAGGACCATTCACCACAGCGACAGGAGGTCGGAGATTCCTAATAGTGGGAATTGACTACTTCACAAAATGGATAGAGGCAGTGCCGACAGCTAAGATTAAGGCAAATCAAGTCAAGAAGTTTATCTGGCAGAATATTATGACAAGATTTGTGATTCCCATGGCTATCGTCTATGACCATGGTGTCCAATTTGATTGTCGTCCCATACAAGCCTTCTTGACGAACTTTCGCGTTAAGTTTGCCTACTCAGCCGTCTGCCACCCTCAGAGCAACAGACAAGCATAAGCCACGAACAAGCAAATCTTGACTGCCCTGAAGAAAAACCTAGATGAGTTTAAAGGAGGTTAGGCCGATATGGTACCAGTCGTGCTATAGGCAAATAGAACAACAGAGAAGGAAGCAACGGGAGAAAGCCCTTTCAAGCTGGTCTTTGGTGCAGAAGTAGTGTTGCCGGTAGAGGTGGGCAAGACCTTCAGAAGAATGATCAAGCACTCAGGGAAAGTCTGGACTTCCTACCAGAAACAAGGCTTATGGCGGAACTGAAAGCGACTGCGTACAAAGATAGAATCAGTAAGGCTTACAACAGGAAGGTCTTGGAAAGGTCGTTAGATGTTGGCGACCTAGTCCTATGCAGAACAGCGGCCACTGGCAAGGCGCATATTGAAGGAAAGCTGACTGCTA
This sequence comes from Beta lomatogona, assembly GCA_947646795.1. NCBI lineage: Eukaryota > Viridiplantae > Streptophyta > Magnoliopsida > Caryophyllales > Amaranthaceae > Beta > Beta lomatogona. The sequence continues at coordinate 125,660 of CANSNZ010000940.1, forward strand.
ATTGGGAAGGTCCCTACATTATTGCCAAGAAGCTTGCTCCCAGCTCTTTCATTCTAAAGGGCATGGACGATACGTAACTTAAAAATTGCTGGAATGCTAGCGTACTAAAGAAGTATTATGTATGACTTGAATGATGTAATAGGCCAAGAGCCACTTTTTGTTACATAAATAATACAAACTTCTACTAGAGTTTCATTAATCGTTTTGTTATTTTCATATGTATTGGCAGACCATATAACAGGTCAACAAATTAAATACTAACGGCCATATAACAGGCATAAACGTTAGAAAAGCCATATGACAGGCTCAAGTGCGTTAACGGTCATATAACAGACCTAGCACACATCAAAGCCATATGACACGCTCAAGTGCGTTAACGGTCATATAACAGACCTAGCACAATCCAAAGCCATATGACAGGCTCAAGTGCATTAATGATCATATAACAGAATTAGCACAAATCAAAGCCATATGACAGGCTCAAGTGCGTTAACGGTCATATTACAGACCAAGCACAAATCAAAATAACATGCTAACGGCCATATAATGATCATAAACAAGAGAAAGATTAAAGCCATAACAAAATAAGATTTAACCAAAACCGCAAAGGTACTTCATTTCCATAAAATAAAACTGGATTGGCGGCCAACTACAATAGAAAAAAGACGGAGGCCAATGAAAAGGCTTTTAGTTGGAACAAAGTACTTGCAATTAAAAAGAAAAATTGTTTACAATACGCCAACATGGGACGAATTCAATGTTAAGGAAATATCCAAAAGATTACAACCTGTAAACTATTGGAAGAACAGGAAGAGCTGATAGAAGGCCGCCAAAAACATCAAGAGGGGGAGACATTCTGATTCGCTTGCTCGGGAACGTCTCGAGGATCCGCGTCCGCAATGGTATCCTCGTCAGCAAATTTTGGATCCCCCTCCATGGGCGTAAGATGCTGACCGTCAGCATGAGCGTCCTCAACAACGTTCCAGTCAAACCCTGAAACGGTCTTGCAGACACACCTCATGGCGGCCGCCCATCCGCCGTCGTACCTCTTGTTGAGGGCCGCAACCTACTCATCAGACTGTTCAAACTTAGCAACAGTCTTGGCGGCCTCCCTGGTCTCAGCCTCAGCAGCGGCAACTAAGACGGCAACCTCCTTCTCAGAATTGGCGGCCTTCAGATCCTTGGTCAATATAGCAACATATTCCTCAATTTCTTCCAGCAGGGCAGCTCACGGCCTCAGGGTCAGCAACTCATCCTCCAAAGGCTACAGGGTCGCGGTCTTTGCCGCCAATTTCTCTTCTGATTCCTTCAGCTGGTCTTGGCAAGTCTCAAGCGACTACTTGTAGTTATCCGCCAACCTCTAGTATTAGACGTACTGCTCAATCAACTCTAGAGCAGCATTGTTGGCCTGCAAAAAGAAAGAACGCATAAAAAAAAGGTAATGTAATACTCCCTCCGTCCCAGAAAGATCTGAACACTTGTTGGGACACGTAGTTTAAGGTGATATGTTGTAGTGTGGTTATCAAATGTTATTTTATTTGAAAAGTAGATGTGATAGGAGTTGGTGTGGTATTTTATATTAGAGGAGAGAGAAAGTTGGGTAACATTTTATTGATAAAAGGTAGAGTGTGGGCCAAAGATGTGTAAAAGATATACTCCCTCTGTCCCAGAATACTCTTTACACTTTCCTTTTTCATCTGTCCCATAATACTCTTTACACTTCTATTTTTGGATATGACCCACTATTATTTTAATCCTTCTACCTTTCAACCATTGGCCCACACTCTCTCTCCTCCAAAAAAAATAATACCACTCTTACTACCTACCAACTCTAACCATTGGCCTACACTATCACTCCACCAAATAAAATAATACTCCCTCCGTCCTAGAAAGATCTGAACACTTGTTGGGACACGTAGTTTAAGGTGATAAGTTGTGGTGTGGTTATCAAATGTTATTTTATTTGAAAGGTAGATGTGATAGGAGTTGGTGGGGTATTTTTTATTAGAGGAGAGAGAAAATTGGGTAACTTTTTATTGATAAAAGGTAGAGTGTGGGCCAAAGATGTGTAAAAGAAATAATATATTAATGGTGGGACCATGCCAATAATGAAAGTGTTCAAACTAATTTGGGACAAACATAATAGGAAAGTGTTCAGACTATTCAGGGACGGAGGTAGTACTACTTTTACTACCTACTAACACCTATCACATCTACTTTTTTAATAAAATAATAATTGATAACTAAACAACTTATCATCTAAAACTACGTGCCCTGATAAGTGTCAAGAGTATTCTGGGACGGAGGGAGTAATATATTAATAGTGGGACCATGCCAAAAATAGAAGTGTTCAAACTAATTTGGGACAAACATAAAAGGAAAGTTTTCGGACTATTATGGGACGGAGGGAGTAATATATATGAAATGAAATGGAAGGTAAAATGTGCTAAGTATGGAATCGTACCACAAGCTGGTGGTGAGCCAGCCTAGCGGCAGAAGTCATCAAAGACCCTACCGGTCTGTCTAGTGGCATTTGCATGCCCATCAGGATCCGGTAAGCCAGTATGCCACCATTCTCTGGGATATCAGCGTATAGCGACTCATCCTCTCTGACGTCTCAATCAGGCTGGTAGACCTTGCCAGGAACGATAGGTCGTCGACCAAAGGACACCGTCACCGCATCACTCCGCACCACCTCTTTCTTCTCAATCCATTCATGAAAGCGGAAGACGATGCCAGGAGAAAGACTGGACATAAAACTTGGAGCCGTGACCATCTCCCTAATTTTTTGGCGGATGGAGGAGTACGAGCCTGAAAGCCAACTGCCGGCAGCTGGTTGATTGACAGGGCCGACATACATGGCCCGCTCTTCATGGACCTCAGAAGAGGCGTTAACAATCATATCATCCACCTGCACAACATTGATGGGGCAGAAGTAGTAGGATCCGCCAGGGCCTGCCGCTTGTTAGCGGATGAATCTGCCGCAGTTTGTTCACACGGTAGCCTTCTAGTTCCGCTACCCCTAACAACAGGTCTAGAGGTAGAAGACCTGAGTGGGGCTGTAGGAGTGACAAGGCTGCTAGAGCCGGCGACCGCAGTAGAGGCACCCCGACCGGAAGTGCGACCAGTGGTTCTACCGAGACCGCGGCGGATATTTTGGGGCTGTTATGGTTTCCCCCTCGACGGCCATTGGTTTTGCCGTGCATTGTCTCGTAGTTTTCTATGGGAACAAGTTGCATGTTAGCTGTCGGCTGGAGATCCTCAGTGACGCAAAGGGTTTCAAGATTAAGTTGGTCGAAGCCTACAAATGGCAAAACAAATAGTAAAAAAAAAAAAAATTCCACGTCAACAGACGGGTTAGTCCGATAACAACACTTACCATTCTCATGAGTGGGGCAGAGCAACAGGGCCGATAAAGGTTAATTCCCGAGAATGTACTTAGAGTGAGGGAGCCAATATTTGGGTTCCTTAACCTTAACCTCCTTCCCGTCCTAATAAGTAACTATATAATCCTCGGTGTCTAAATAGTCGAAGGCTGTCAACTCATTCCTAGTTAGCGGAACCAGGGGTAAGTGTTCCATATGTGGGCGCGGCTGAGTGAAATGGCGGCGCACAGGGTAGCTCTCAAGCACCTGTAACCGAAAAAAGGCATCCTGCCAACCCTTCAAACCGGTAGCTTTTGGCTGAACTGTCATCTTTTTTATCGGCAGTCATTAGCGACCACCACCCCGCTTGACGAGAAGAGTCATTCCTCTTCAACCAGTGGAGATGGCGGAACAAGTTCAGAGTCTCGGAGAAGTCCAAAAGGCGGATCGTCCAAATATAAGCAATCAAATTGCGAACCGCTAGAGGAGTTAGCTGGGCTAAGAAAACATTGAAGGCGTTTAGGATCTTCACCAAAAAAGAGTCCAACGGGAAGCGAAGCCCAAACTCAAAGTGATGAGTGTAAACAGCCACGTGACCGGGAGGACATTCCGTCACAATGGAACCCTCAGGAGGGACCACCAATCTATAACCATCAGGAAATTGGTATAACCGGTCAGCGACCCTAGATAACCAAGGTCAATAGCATCCTGACGCCAAGGTAAATCAATCTCCACACTTAACGGCCCAACGCACTCGTGCTCTGGCAACCATAATGTATCAAAACCAGGGCCGACAACATTTTCCACTACATCTTCCTCCAACTCATTGGAGTTGTCGGCTCTTCTCTTAGCCGTGTAAGAGCTCTCCCTAACCACGCGTTCAGACAAAGGCACACTTGTGCCAATGTTCTCGTCCAAAGTATCGACGATGGTAGACGGACTCTTGATGAGCCATAACGGTCGCAATGGAATCACTATCGTCACCTAAATCAATAATAGGAGGGTCACATATTCCTGTAAATGGTCGTAAAAATTGGCCGCTACCTGAACCCCAGCATCCGCCAAGCTATCCAACCAGGCATGCTCTCTAATAGGGGCAACATCAAGGCAGGGAACAACATTGGCTAGAGGATGCCTAAGTGACTGGCGGGCCGCGGGTGCGTCGTCGTGCACCGCCGCCCGGCCAAAGATAAAATTTCTCCTACTCTCTTTTACAATAAACAAGTATAATGGAAGTAGGGGTCGTATCCACAGGGAAACAGGGACGAGTTTAGTACTTAGCGTGATTCGAAACCTAGATTAAGCTAAGGGCCGAGAAACCTAATAATAATAACAAAGGGGGGTTTCAAGTAGATTATAACTAAACTACAACTAACTAACATATAAACAAGATGAGAAATCAATATGGAAAGATCTTGAATCCGATTAACATACACTTCAATTCATTATCGATCCTTGAACCTCGACTCTAATTAATTCCATTATTATCTATTGTTGAGAATTAATCTCGCGTTCTCCTTATTCTTAGTTGAATAGCACGATCAGCGTGACTATAAAACCCTAACTAAAGGATAACCTAGTCCGATCTGCGTCTAAGTTCAATCCGATAGCAAAGAATAAACACAAGAGAACCAATAGACCCGCTAACGTCATACAAGCGATAAACATTCAACAGGTTGATTCAATTTCCCCAAGAAATAACCAAGATGATCAGCATCTAAATTACTCCCTAGTTTGCTACCAAATGATAAAAGAATAAAACAATCCGATCCTATTCTTAAATCTAGCATTAGATTAATTACACAATCAAACTAGTAACATTCCTAGCATAATTATGCAAAAACCATTGAAAGCAAGCATAGAAATTAAACCATAATCAAAGGAAATAAATAGAGAGGAAAGATCTCACAATAATGCTTGAAGCTCCATATTAATCTCGTTCAAGAACGGTTCAAGCTACAATCGGCATAGCATAAGCCAATCCCATAATTGAAATCTACAAAAACTAAATTAGAAAATAAAAACTAAAAAGATGAGACAACAAGAGAGGAGTGGAGTTTTGGAAACTCCATCCCCTTGTGGCTGCTGCCCCCTAGGTCTAAAAACAAAGTTTAGTATTTATACTAAGCCTCAAAAGTTAGCCGTCATTTAAACCGACCTAGGGGTCGCGAGGTGCGATACGGAGTCGCACCGTGCGATGAGCTACCGCCTTCGCAACGAGCCTGAAGAACCGGGCCAAACCACGCAGGTCGCGAGGTGCGAGAAATATCGCGAGGTGCGAGCTTCGGGTCGCGAGGTGCGACATTCCTCGCGAGGTGCGAGCCGGCTTGGCGTGCGATGGGCGCCGGGCGGTGTGAGCCGGGCGATGCCGGGCCGGGCAAGCTTGGTCGAGGCCGCCGAGCGCCGGGCTTCGCTGCGTTGGGTGAGCTTAGGGCGTGCGGTGCTTCGACGGTGCCGCTTGAGCCGCCGAGCTCTACTTGGGTTGGTGATGACGAGCTTGCGGTGATGCGATGCTTAGGCACACGGTGGAGTTCCAAGAGCTCGGAACTTTACAACTTTAACAACAATTAACATACAAAATTCCGAACTTCCGCTAAGGTCTATTTATATGCAAAACTTAACAATTACGAACAAATCCCTTAGCAAAGTGCACCTAAAATACCACAAGAACATCGTATAACTTGAGCGCATCAAATACCCCCCACACTTGAACTTTACTCGACCTCGAGTAAACTCAAAATGAGGATCACCAAATGAATCATCGCCCAAGCTATCGAAACCAACCTACACTCCCCATCAACTACATCATCATCATCACATCTTAACAAAATACGCTCAAAACCTAAACGTAAGGGATGATGATTCCCCCACACTTAGATTCAAGCTCACCCGAAATATACAAAGACGCGACAACAATAATAACCAAGCAACGCCAACAAGTTTAACCAACAACACCAACGAGAATCAAAATGCCAGCTCACGACACACTAAAGTATCGGCTCTCCCCAAACCTCAAAAGATGACCTACTACTACAACAACTAACTTAAAATAGCAAGCCATGGAACAAAGACAAAAAGGGATAAATTCCATGCTTACTCCCAAAAACAATCAACCAAAAGAATGCGAAAGCCAAAATAAATAGATCTTCACAAAACAAAGGATGAATTCACTAACCCAACCCGAAAACGCTTTCAACCTTATGACACCATCTCCGGCAAATGAGTTTTCAAAGTGTATAATTCTCTCTTAATCTCTCATTTTGCCTAGGAGCCCTTTCGGGTTTTCATCCTAGCTTCTCACATTTTTTTTTTCATCTCACCATCTTACCCGCTCAATATAAGCCACTTTTTTGCATAAGTTGCCCTTTCGGGTTTTCAACCTATCCGGGCCCCCATTTTTGCCTGAGTCGCCCACCCTTGTGGGTTTTCAACTCAGCGGGTTTCATTTCATCACTTTTTTTTTTTTTTTTTTATATTCTTTTTCATTTTTTTTTTTTTTTTTCATTTTCATTTTTTCATTTCCATTTTTTTTTTTTTTTTTTTTTTTTCAAATTGAAAGTAATATATACAACATAGATACATGAGAATGAGAATACCCTCCCCCCCTACTTAAACTACACATTGTCCTCAATGTGTCGACAATTAAAAAGAAAAAGTATACCGAAAATAGGGGGGAAATTTGAAAATCGGGTAAATCGAAGATCGATGGTCAAAACTCATGAAAAGCAATCCGTCAAACTCAAATTTCTTAACAACACCAACTCAAATCTCCTAACTCAACTCACAACCCGCTCCCTCGAATCACTCAAACAAATGACAAGTTCAAAAGTTTTGAATTTTTGAGATTTGCTCCTAGCTTAAGAGATCGAAAAGATACATTAACAATCTCAATCCTCTAGTGTTACCAACTCCTAGCTATTGAAGTCCTCCCAACGGGTTTTCTTTTGTGGATTTTGGTTCCAAGCGAATTAAGATTGGTTGTGGATCTTTTTAGTGGGTAGGCGGTGGGTGAAAGAAAATTTGTTGTGGTGGTGGGAATTTGATGAAAAATAAAGGAAAACAAAGAAAATAAAGGGGTCTCGGGTTGCCTCCCGAGAAGCGCCGTTGTTTAAAGTCGTGAGCTCGACTTAATACCTTAAGCTTAATCATTGGGTTGTGCTCCATGTGTGACAATGGTGGTTCCATGTCAATCTCCACTTCAAGTACCCGCAAAATTGATTGAGAAGAACTCTTGCAATGCATCGTTAATACCTAGCTTACTACAACATGGTTGAGCATATAACATCTGATTACATCCCAAACCTAGCATTAAGGCAACAACAAACATCAACTAGTAGTACTCCTAGCTAACCCAAGTCATGACCATTAATATAAATGTTTAAAGCTAGACAATAACCAAGATATAGAGTATGAGTCAATCAACCATTCCCAAGAGAGTTAAAGCAACAAGTTCCATGCTTCTTGTCCAAAATACGAAAGTGAAATACATAGAGCTCAATGGAAGATGAAAACTAGATACTCAAACAAAAAGGGAATTCTTCATATGAGTGGCCAACCAAAAACAAAGAGCACAAACAATACCATCCAAAAATCACACTAAATACAAACAAGTAACACCGTTTCCCCGGCAACGGCGCCAAAATTTGGCGGGCCGCGGGTGCGTCGTCGTGCACCGCCGCCCGGCCAAAGATAAAATTTCTCCTACTCTCTTTTACAATAAACAAGTATAATGGAAGTAGGGGTCGTATCCACAGGGAAACAGGGACGAGTTTAGTACTTAGCGTGATTCGAAACCTAGATTAAGCTAAGGGCCGAGAAACCTAATAATAATAACAAAGGGGGGTTTCAAGTAGATTATAACTAAACTACAACTAACTAACATATAAACAAGATGAGAAATCAATATGGAAAGATCTTGAATCCGATTAACATACACTTCAATTCATTATCGATCCTTGAACCTCGACTCTAATTAATTCCATTATTATCTATTGTTGAGAATTAATCTCGCGTTCTCCTTATTCTTAGTTGAATAGCACGATCAGCGTGACTATAAAACCCTAACTAAAGGATAACCTAGTCCGATCTGCGTCTAAGTTCAATCCGATAGCAGCAATAAACACAGAGAACCAATAGACCTGCTAACGTCATACAAGCGATAAACATTCAACAGTTGATTCAATTTCCCCAAGAAATAACCAAGATGATCAGCATCTAAATTACTCCCTAGTTTGCTACCAAATGATAAAAGAATAAAACAATCCGATCCTATTCTTAAATCTAGCATTAGATTAATTACACAATCAAACTAGTAACATTCCTAGCATAATTATGCAAAAACCATTGAAAGCAAGCATAGAAATTAAACCATAATCAAAGGAAATAAATAGAGAGGAAAGATCTCACAATAATGCTTGAAGCTCCATATTAATCTCGTTCAAGAACGGTTCAAGCTACAATCGGCATAGCATAAGCCAATCCCATAATTGAAATCTACAAAAACTAAATTAGAAAATAAAAACTAAAAAGATGAGACAACAAGAGAGGAGTGGAGTTTTGGAAACTCCATCCCCTTGTGGCTGCTGCCCCCTAGGTCTAAAAACAAAGTTTAGTATTTATACTAAGCCTCAAAAGTTAGCCGTCATTTAAACCGACCTAGGGGTCGCGAGGTGCGATACAGGTCGCACCGTGCGATGAGCTACTGCCTTCGCAACGAGCTGAAGAACTGGGCCAAACCACGCAGGTCGCGAGGTGCGAGAAATATCGCGAGGTGCGAGCTTCAGGTCGCGAGGTGCGACATTCCTCGCGAGGTGCGAGCTGGCTTGGCGTGCGATGGGCGCTGGGCAGTGAGCTGCTGGGCGATGCTGGCTGGGCAGCTTGGTCGAGGCTGCTGAGCGCTGGCTTGCTGCGTTGGGTGAGCTTGGCTGTGCGGTGCTTCGACGGTGCTGCTGAGCTGCCGAGCTCTACTGGGTTGGTGATGACGAGCTTGCGGTGATGCGATGCTTAGGCACACGGTGGAGTTCCAAGAGCTCGGAACTTTACAACTTTAACAACAATTAACATACAAAATTCCGAACTTCCGCTAAGGTCTATTTATATGCAAAACTTAACAATTACGAACAAATCCCTTAGCAAAGTGCACCTAAAATACCACAAGAACATCGTATAACTTGAGCGCATCAGTGACCGTCTAGCAAGAATTTGATGTCTAAGTTCCCTAAGCGTCTGCCTGTCACCGCTTTCACTAGCTAACAGGTATTTCCTAGTTAAGTTATGCTACTCAATAGTAGCAGCGTCGTTAAGAAACTTGGATCTGAGTTCTTTTTCTCTCTCGGACGTGAGGGGTATGTCCGCTAACAGCCTAGTCCTCCCCACAGGGCTAGAATCTGAAGATGGATTCTTATCGGCCAGGGAGGAAGAAGGTTCACTTTCGGTCATAAACACATCACTAGGGGTATTTTGGCTATCAGACTGGTCCGACATGATGAAAAACGCAAAGAAACTTAAGGAAAAGCGGAGAAAAAAAATCGAAGAGATACGTGGAAAGGAAAAGTCGCCGGAAAGAGACGAACGAAGTTCCCAAGAGCATAATTGCGCAGAAAAACTCGAGCTTGAACCAGAAAGTCGCCGGAAAATGAGAATGAAACACCGTCGAAGAAAGACCCAGAAAAATTGATAGAGAAAAGACGAAATTCTTAGTTCACCAGAATCGGAAAGAGCAGATGAAGATTTCTAGCAAATTTTCAGAGCAATTTGAGTGAGAAAGGGGCGATCTTGGAGCAAAGTAAGCTTCGGTATGGAAGTTTGTCTGAGAGAAAATGAAAAAGGAAGAAGGAAAGCTTGAGAATGTGGTAAAGAAATCCAAAAGTCGCCAGACTGGTCCGACATGATGAAAAAGCCAAAGAAACTGCTTGTATATATACACGCAGAGCAAACGGCTGAGATTGAAAAACTTTTCAACTTCCGCTCCAGATTTCTGCCAACTATCAAAGCATAGCTAAACCCTAATAAAGTAATGGGCGGGATTTTCGGAAAAGTAATCATTAACTTTTCAAAATTCTTCAACTCCCTGCAACGACACGTGGCACCCAACGAATCAACTTCTCCGAAAAATCGAGCACGACAACACTGGCTCGCGTCCACCGACACATTCTTAGCGGTCAAGACCCCAAATGATGTTGGGGGGCTAGTTGTATGGGTATATCCCAAGTACGTTAGTGGACATCCCTAAGGAGTCCGTGAACACAATGACGGACGCGAACGTGCAAACGTCGCCTACAGCCCTAACAAGTCAGTTCACTAAAGCGGTCCGACAACGTTGGCGGTCGCCTAACAAGAAAAAATAGAGGAATCTTCCCTTTTGTCAGGCGCACCATAGTCCTACACGTGCAAAAGGATTACGCACCATGTTAGAGGAATAGTACTTCTATAAACACCCCACTAGTACTATATAGCAGGTACATTCTCTCACACTCACAATTCTTATCTGTCTCTCTCTCTCTCTCTCTCTACTTTTTCTCTCTAAATCCTATTTAAACACGTGCTGACTTGAGCGTCGGAGGGGGTTTCCTCGCATCCCCCCCGAGGGTAGTTTACGTTTGCTTCCTGTGCAGTTATTCACCAGCAGACGCCAACTCCAATCCTTGGCGGACTCTTCTCCAGACCGCCAACCTTTCTACAACCGGAACAAGTAGTTTTTTATTTGGTTGTGGCCTGCCTAGTTGTTGTTAGGTTGTAATTGCTTGGTTTTGGTTATAAGATTACTTGCTTAGCAAAAATAGAAATCAAGAACAAAAATTGGTCATAAGTCGAATTACCCCAACAAACCTGATGAACAACTACAATTCTCATTAAAATCCAATCCTCGACTAACAATTTCCGGCGACTGAACAACAAAGCAGCAAACTAATTCGATGTGTGTACTAACAGATGCTTATTTGTATCGAACTAAGTAGCTAGCAACTAATTATATTTACATCTATTACTCAGATCTTATTGAAAATGTATCATCTATTCCTGAGCTTAAAAATCATCTTCATGAAAACACTCATGATCATGAGAAAAAACAAATATGAATAATTGAAGCAGATTCAGGCAGCAAATTATTCGATTAAACTACGTACTGGAGCTCCAAATTCAAGTACCAAATTCAAGCAGCGAATCATCACACGAATATAAACTGAAAATTCAAATAGAAAAAATCCTACACTAAAAGAGTTTCTCAATTACTAATCAGTGAGTTGACATTTAATTTTTTGAGAACTAATATAATAAATCTCTCTTTCTCTATCCCGGTGGGTGTGTATATGTGTATCTTCATTTATAGGCTATCTCTCTTAATACTAACAACACCATTTTCATTTCTTTTTCATCAACACATTTGGACCTCATATCAACTAAATCAATGAAATTGTGATTTCACTCTGGTTTTCTAGTACTCATATTCGGTCATATTTGCTCCCACTAAAGAAACAAAAATACAAGGTGAGGTTGCATATCTAAAATCTATCTAATATGATGTATCTGCACTTTTGAAGTGCTGCAATATGTCTATACTTGATACCTACTTTATTTATTTCATCCACATGCAAAATCTTCACTATTTGTATTAATACAGACACCTATATGTTTGTGAATTTGACTCAATCAGCTGAAAATGTATCTTCTATTCCTGAGCATACAAAGCATTTTTTTTTGTTTGCTAAGTAAGAAAGATATATTGAAAACAAAAAACCAATTACAACCAACAACTAGCTAAGAGGGGACAAACCAACTAAGTTGGACCCTCCCCAACAAAGCTAAAAAGACCAATTACACACTTATAATGAGATTTGTCTCATCCACATTCTATCCATGTTTGACATCCTTTTAGGCAACACACTATACACTGTATCTATAATAGACCTCTGAATTCTATTTACAAGAGTACTCACAGCCACAACTTTTTGTTCCCAGTAAACTTCATTCCTGGCATTCCAAATATTGTAAATCACAGCAGCCAGGGCAGCAGAAAATAGGTTCTTCTTAAACTTACTCTTACTACATCTCTGAATCCATCTCACCATATCAGAAACAGAGCTTGATATGTTATCCATCTGCAACCAATTTCTGATGAGTCTCCAGATTGCCATGATGTAACTACACTGGAACAAAAGATGATATTGAGTCTCATCAAAGCTACCTCATATGAGACAGGTTGGTGAAGCACTCACTCCTATCTTAAACAATATGTCTGTAGTCTAAAGTCTATTCTTCATAGCAAGCCACATGAAAAATCTATGTTTTGGAATTGGAAGTCTATTCCAAACCTGTTTATTCCACTGCACTCTATCAATATCTCCAACAAACATTGAGTAAATGCTACTCACATAATAAGTTTGCATAGTCTTCAATCTAGTCTCTAAAATATTGTTCTCCATATGATTCTTCACCTCACAAATTTTTTGAAAGTAATTGATTCCTTGAATCATTCCTCAACCTCAACGTAGGTTGATATACCAATATTACAAGCATAATCCTAGGCTATATTTACAGCAATATACCTATATAACTTGCCAAGTTTACAAGATTACTAAGATTACGAATAAATACAAGAATATTCACATAATATTCTAGGATGCTAACACACCCCATAATATTCTAGGATGCTAACACACCCCCGCAGTCGAAACGGGAGATTGGCGAACACTGAGACTGTCACGGAATTCCTCAAATAAGACTAAAGGAAGGCCTTTGGTAAAGATATCTGCAATCTAATGACGAGAAGGGACATGTAAAACACGTACCTCCCCACGAGCAACTTTTTCGAGAACAAAGTGGATATCCATCTCAATGTGTTTAGTGCGTTGATGTTGAACGGGATTTCCAGAAAGGTATATGGCACTGACGTTATCACAATAAACCAACGTGGCTTTGCGAAAAGGACAATGCAACTCCAATAAAAGATTTCTTAACCGGCAGGACTCCGAGACTACATTGGCCACCCCACGATATTCAGCCCCAACACTAGATCGTGACAATATGGGTTGGCGTTTCGCAGACCAAGTGAGCAAGTTATCACCAAGAAAAATACAATAACCAGAAGTAGATCGTCTGGTATCCGGACAACCACCCCAATCTGCATCAGTATATGATACCAGAGTAGAGGTAGTAGAAGGATAGAGATGAAGTCCATGGGTGAGAGTGCCCTGGATATAGCGTATAATACGCTTAAGTGCATGCATATGTATTTCTCGAGGATCATGCATGAATAAACACACCTGTTGCACAACATAAGCAATGTCCGGCCGGGTAAAAGTAAGATGATGAAGGGCCCCGCAAGACTGCGATAGTGAGATGGATCAGCATAGGGGGGGCTACACTCGGCACTTAGCTTCGGTTTAGTGTCAACTTGTGTAGAAGAGGGCTTACAGGATGACATGCCAGCACGATCAATAATTTCAGTGCCGTACTTCTTTTGAAATAAAAAGAGACCACCTGCATGACGGGTAACAGCAATACCCAAAAAATAACTCAACGGACCCAAGTCCTTCATAGCAAACTCTGTACTCACAAGAGAAATAATAGATTGGCGAAGAGTATCAGATGAGGCAGTCAATATAATATCATCCACATATAATAAAAGATAGGCCACAGAAGAGCCTTGGCGATAAATAAAAAGTGAATGATCAGAAGTACTGTGAGAAAAACCAATGGTAGAGACATAATCAGCAAATCTCTGATACCAAGCCCGAGGGGCTTGTTTTAAGCCATAAAGAGACTTTTTCAGCAAACACACATGAGTAGGCCGATCTGGATCACGGTAGCCCAAGGGCTAATGCATATACACTGTTTCCTGGAGTTCACCATGCAAGAAAGCATTTTTGACATCAAGTTGGTGAATAGACCAAGAATGAGACAAAGCCAAACTCAAAACTGTATGAATAGTAGCCGGTTTAACCACGGGGCTAAATGTCTCCCCCACAATCAACACCAACCTGCTGAGTTTTGCCATCACCTACAAGACGAGCTTTATGCCTCGCAAAAGAACCGTCAGAATTTTCTTTATGAGTAAAAATCCACATAGAGCGAATAACATTAGCATCTGGGGGACAGGGTACCAACGCCCATGTCTGATTTTTAATAAGAGCATGATATTCGTCTTCCATGGCCATTTTCTAATTCAGGTCACGGAGAGCCGACACAGGGTTACGGGGTAACGGGGATTTGGAAATAGTGGTATGGAGGTTAAAGGGAGTTTTAGGTTTGAAGATCCCTCGTTGACTACGAGTGATTGGACGCATAGTGGATACATATGAGGGTTGCAGGGAGCCATTAGAGACGTTGGGGCAGGATGATGGGCCTGGGAGGGAAAGCCCAGCAGGTGAAGAAATAGGGGAAAGGGAGATGGGGTCAGCGTAGGGAAACGCATGGTGTAGGGGAAGTAGGTGGGCTGGTTGTAGACCCAGCAACGTGTAAAGGAATATTAGGAGGGGGTCCGCAGCAGGTAGAGGAGAATTAGGATGTTAGACCACATGGGGAGGTTCGGCCGTGGGCTGTGGGTCAGGCTGAGGGTGGGATTTATTTGTGGAGTGGATTTTAAGTGGTGTAAGAGGTAGGGAGACAGGCCATGATCAAGAAATTCATATGTTGAAGAGTTTGGTGCATGCATAGCGGCAAAAGCAAATTGAGTTTCATCAAAAACTACATGGCGACTAATACTGATTTTTCGAGAAGATAAATCATAACACTTATATCCATGATGATTAGAAGGAAATCCCAAGAAAACACACGGGGTAGATCGAGCTTGAAGTTTGTGAATGGTGGTAGAGGGAGAGAGAGGATAGCAAAGACACCCGAAGACTCTAAGATGAGAGTAGGATGGTGTTTGGTGATATAGAATTTGAAGAGGAGATTTGTAGCTAAATAATTTGCTTGGAAGAATGTTTAGAAGATAAGTAGCCATTTGTAACGCATGATGCCAAAAGGAAGGGGGAATAGAAGCATGAGCCATTAATGAACGAACAATATTATTAATGGCGCGGATTTTTCTTTCGGCTTTGCCATTTTGTGGCGAAGTATGAGGACAGGATAAGCGAAAAGAAGTACCATTAGCTTTGGAAAATTCCCAAAATGGCCCATTATCAAATTCCCCACCATTATCACATTGAATATTTTTAACTTCCAGTTCGAATTGAGTGCGGATGAAAGCTTTTAAAGATTTAAATGTGGAAAAGACATCAGCTTTCTTAGATAGGGGAAAAGTCCACAAATAATTAGAAAAATCATCCAAATATAAGACATAATAACGATGTCCTGCAAAACTCAAAACCGAGGAAGTCCAAACATAACTATGAAGAATATCAAATGGCATAAAAGTAGCAGTAGTAGAAGCAAGAAAAGGCAACTTAACAAGTTTTCCAAGAGGACAAGTAGAACAAAAATGTGAACTACGAGTCGGATTACAATGAATCAATTTATTTGAGCTAAGAGAATCTAAAACAGGAAGCCCTGGGTGGCCCAAACGATCATGCCATAGAGAATGAGATAAAGCAGAAAAAGTAGATGGTGAATGAGTAGTAATGGGATATAGCTCTCCCTGACTATCACACCTCATGAGGCGCACTCCCGTCCGAAAATCCTTCACAGAAAACCCAAACGGATCAAATTCAACAGAAACATAATTATCGTTGGTGAATTTACGAACTGAGACTAAGTTTTTGATCAATTTAGGTGCATGAAGGACATTGTTTAAAGCTAAGGGAGGGTGAGGGGTTGATAGTTTAGCATGACCATAACCACGAATCGTAATAGAATGACCACTACCAACAACAATACCACGATTATGGCTCATATTAAAATAAGAGGAGAGGGTACCTAGGTCGAATGTCATATGTGATGTTGCTCCGGTGTCCGTATACCAATTTGCATCTGGAGGAATGAGTGTAAGAGTGTGGATAGCGGCTGCAATATCAGTTGGAGTGGATTGAGGAGCTGCTGCCGTATAAGATTGTTGTGGTCTGGGCCCAAGAATGCTACTGGATTGCTGTTGGGCCTGCTGAAAATATGGTCTGACCCAAGGATTAGGAGTAGTTGTAGGATATGGGCAAGGAGGGAGACCCCATGGCATATAAGGCCACGGCCACTGGGCAGTATTTGCGGCAACGGACTGGCGGCCTTGTTGTCCCTGCTGCTGGCCACCGGAGTTCTAGCGACCACCACCGCTGCCGGAGTGGCTGCCGGCGCCACCATGTCGGCCACCACCACCATTATGTTTCTTGTTTTTCCCATAGTACTTGCAGTTTTGTGGCTTGTTAGAGACATGAAACTGGCGTGAGGAAGAAGACAAGTCAGAATGAGGAGTAGACTCATCAATATCACGAGCCACCATGGCAACATCGGAGTTCACGGCGGCTTGTTTGGCCATGCCCGCTTCTTCTAAAGTCAACATAGAGCGTGCCTGATAAAACGGCGGGACGGGGTTGCTTTGACGGATAAGTGTAGCCACACCACTATATGCTTGAGTGAGGCCCGACACCATTTGAAGTACAAGACGGTGGTTGGTAACCGGAGCACCAACGTTCTTAAGTTGATCAGACAACTCCTTGAGTCGTTGACAATAGGCCGAGGCATTAGGAAAGTCCTCCATCTTAGTATGGGATAATTCTTGTTCAAGAGTAACGGCACGAGAATTTTGGTTATCTTGGAAGATGTCTCGCAAACGGTCCCAAGCCTCCATAGCGGTAGCATCGGGCTCAAGAATAGTATGGAGGAGGTCATGAGATATGGTGGCATATATCCATTGAAGGACCGTAGCATCAAGGGTTGACCATAACTCTTTTTCGTCATCGGTTGTAGGCACCTTCTCCTTGCCTTTTTCCGGTGGAATACTATGGTGAAGAACCTTGTGAGACCGAGCATGGATTTTAAAGAGTTCGGTCCATGTTGCGTGTTGAACATTCTCCATCTCAAGAGTGATGGAAATGTTATTTTTTAATGTTGGAGACACAAAGTGCAGGATGAAACTTTGAGTCAGATATGGCTGCTGACGAAGAGGAAGTGAGATGAGAGAAGAAAAATAGGCGGCAGAGAAGGAGGAGTATAGGGCGGCGGAAGGTGGTTGGGAGAAGGGAGGAATCAAGGCCCTAGGAAATAAACTGATACCATGAATGTAATTGATTCCTTGAATCATTCCTCAACCTCAACGTAGGTTGATATACCAATATTACAAGCATAATCCTAGGCTATATTTACAGCAATATACCTACAACAATATAACTTGCCTAGTTTAGAAGATTACTAAGTTTACAAATAAGTACAAGAATATTCACATAATATTCTAGGATGCTAACATTTTTTTCCAATACCAACTACTCCCCACAGAAGGTTGGTACTCCCACCAGTCATGAGCTCCAACATAAAGCTCACTCACCCATTTAATCCACAGGTTGTCTTTTTTAGGGGACACAACATAAACATGTCTCCCCATTGCAGCATTATTGTTCCAGTGAGTAACTTGTCTGGTCCCTAACCCCCCAGCATACTTAGGCAAGCAGACATTAGCAATTCGTGAAGGTAAGCATATTCGTGAAGGCACTCATGATCAGGGAAAAAAAAAAGGAAATACTAATTATATTTACTTCTACTACTTAGATATTACTAGCAATCATCTACATGTCATACTAAATAAATTTTTACTTGTTTAGATATCACTATGGGTCTCTTTGTATCTTTCACTATCTATGTCTCACATAACACACTCTTGCTAGCTAGTTAGTGATTACATATTCGAGGATTATAACAATGTCAGTTGGCTTTATCTCTATAGAAATACATATCTGATATACAACAAATACGATGACTGATATACAACAAATACTGATTAAGATAGACAATCTTCAAACTGACAAACAATTGGACCCTAACCACCCAAACTTATTGTGAGAATAATGATATGGCTACCCTTATGAGGGTGTCAGGGCTCATATATATATATAATAGAAGTACAAGAGTACAATGACGAGGATACTCTTAGTATCCTCTATTACACCCCTCAATCTGTGCAGGGGGAACCACGTACAGATTGGACCTTAAAACCTCAAAACGCTGACCAGACAAACCTTTGGTAAAAATGTCAGCAATTTGTAACTCAGTAGAGACATAACGAACAACTAAGTCACCATGAGCAACACGCTCCCGAATAAAATGATAATATATCTTAATGTGCTTATTACGATCATGCTGAATAGGATTAACAGCAAGATAAGAAGCAGAAACATTATCACAAAACAACTTGACGGGAGCATGGATGGCGAGTCCCAACTCAGCTAATAAGGAACGAAGCGAGAGGGTGTCTTGAACCGTGTATGCAACCACACGATACTCAGCCTCAGTAGAAGAATTGGAAACAGTGGGTTGCTTTTTCGAGCGCCAGGAGATAAGGTTACCACCAAGGAAGATGGCGTAACCAGTGGTGGACCGACAACTATCCGAACAACCTGCCCAATCAGCATTAGAATAGGCAATCATGAGGGACATGGTCTTAGAGGGGCGAAGCCAGAGACCGTAGTCTGAAGTACCCTGCAAGTACCTGTAGATACGCTTAACAACCAGCAAGTGAGCAGTGCGGGGGGCATGCATAAATTAGGAAACTAAATGTACATCATACGTAATATCAGGTCTAGTCATAGTCAAGTACTGTAAAGCCCCAACCATACTGCGATACTCAGTAGGATCGGATAAGAGATCACCATCTGTAAGCGAGAGAGTAGTCCGACTAGGAAGAGGTGTGCGAACTGGTTTGACAGTGTACAAATGAAATTTAAGAAGAAGATCATGAACATACTTCTTATGACACACAAACAAACCTTTAGGTGAGCGGATAGCCTGAACACCTAAGAAATAGTGAAGATCACCCAAATCCTTCATAGCGAACTCCGCGGACAAAAGAGAAATGAATTTGGTGATCAAAGAAGTGGAGTTACCAGTGACAATAATATCATCAACATATAGAAGAAGATATAGAATATATTTGCCACGACGAAAGATAAACATAGAAGTATCAGATTGAGAACAAAGGAAGCCCTGTTGAAGGAAAAAACTGTTGAAGCGAAGATACCAAGCTCGAGGAGCTTGTTTCAAACCATAAATAGCTTTCCGGAGGCGACAAATATGATTGGGAAAATCGTGATGAATAAAACCCGCAGGTTGTTTCATGTAGACCTCCTCAATGAGATCACCATGTAAGAAAGCATTTTTCACATCCAATTGGCGAATGACCCACTGATAAGAAATAACTAAGGACAAAACCAGCCAAACAGTAGCTGATCTTACAACAGGGCTAAAAGTCTCAGAATAATCAATACCTTCCCGCTGACCAAAACCTCAAGCAACCAGACGAGCCTTAGGCCTAATCACATGACCCTCTTCATCAGTTTTTATCGTATAAATCCATTTAGTACTAACCAAGTTCTTTGTAGCATCAAATGGTACCAAATCCCATGTTTTGTTGACCAACATTGCATTAATCTCTTCCGCCATGGCTTGACGCCATTTTGGAATTTTATTTGCTTTAGAGAAACAAGTCGGAGCATGTTCTTTTTCAAGAGTTGTCAAACTTAGAATAGATTTGGGTTTAAAAATTCCATCTTTAGCATGAATTTTCATTTCATGAATATTTTGGGAAGACGGAACAACAAAGACACCGTGCGGAGGAGATGCATGCAAGGAATCGGCCGACAAAGGACGAGATGATGAGTTGAGGGACTCAGACAAGCCACGGTGGGGAAAAGTAGCATCACTCGGGGGGATGAGCCCAGCCAATGGGTCGCTGGCAGCCGACGCGGGGAAGGGAGTCCCATTGGGCACTAGCTGGCCAGCGTATGGACCAGCAGCACTCAACGAAGGAGATGGAGGCCCATCTGGCGCTGGGGACCTAGCGGGTGAACCAGCAACCAGTAGGGAGGGAAGAGGAGGCCCATAGGGCGACGACAGGCCAGCAGGGGAAGTGGTAGGCACGCGAGAGCAGAGCGGTGAAGGCCCAGTAGGCGCGGGGGCCCTAGGGGCTGGTCAGACGCGATGTAGGCGTGCCAAGGGGAGGGGATGTGCCAAGAGCCGGAACAATAGAGCCAAGGGAGGAGGGAGTGGTATAGGAAATCGCTAAAGGCAAGTGGAGAAGAGAGGGATCCGTATCGCTAGAGTCAAGAGTAGACGAGGGTCGAGACGACACTAACTGACGATAGGGAAA
This sequence comes from Beta lomatogona, assembly GCA_947646795.1. Taxonomy (NCBI): domain Eukaryota; kingdom Viridiplantae; phylum Streptophyta; class Magnoliopsida; order Caryophyllales; family Amaranthaceae; genus Beta; species Beta lomatogona. The sequence goes on from CANSNZ010000940.1 coordinate 146,249, forward strand.
CTTCGACTCAATAAATTTCACATGACGACTCACATAGACACGACCTGCCTTGGGTTCATAACAGCGATACCCCTTGTAACTCAGAGCATAACCAAGGAAACTACATTGAACAGACCGGGGAGTCAACTTGTTTGATGGTTATGCAGAAAAATTGGGGAAACACGCACAACCAAAAACACGGAAAAACGAGTAATTGGGAGGCTTCGAAAACAATTTTTCGCAAGGAGACAAACCATGCAAGACGGGAGTTGGCAAACGGTTTATGATGAAAGTGGCAGTGTACACAACATCGACTCATAATTGGCCAGGAAGCGATGATTCAATGAGCATCGTGCGGACAAGCTCAATTACATGTCAATGTTTGCATTCAACAACCCAATTTTGTTGTTGAGTTTCAGGGCAAGATTTTCGAAAAGCAATCCCACATTTACGAAAATGATCAAGTAAAGGTTGGTTATCGAATTCCCGGCCCCCATCACTTTGGAAACATTTGATTTTGCAGTCAAATAAATTCTCAACTAAAGCTTGGAAATCTAAAAAACGATCATGCACTTCAGATTTGCGTTTTAAAGGATATAGCCAAGTATAGCGAGAGAAATCATCAACAAAACATACATAATATTTGAAGCCAAGATTAGATAAAATCTTTGATTGCCATAAATCAGAATGAACTAGTTGCAATGATTTATCAAAAGAGTGTATTACATTTTGGAAAGGTAAGCGATGAGACTTGCCTAAGCAACACGAAACACAATCAAACAAATGAGTAGTGGCACAAACAATGGCCTTATTTTGCTTAAGGGCACCTAAAACCTTATCACCACAATGACTAAGACGACGATGCCAAGTAGGACCGTACGCAGAAAGGGACAGAAGAGCAACGGGCCTTCTAGGATGGTGAGTGAGGGTGATGGGATAGACATTGCCTTGACTAGAAGCTTTGAGAAGCACTTCCCCCGACCGATTGTCCTAAACAAAAACATGAAAACCATTAAAACTCACAGTACAATTGTTATCTTTAGCCAACTTTTGAACTGATATTAAATTAAATTTAATATTAGGACAATGATAGGCTGGGTTGAGAACTAGAGGATGACTGTTAGAGTTTAATGTGACAGTGCCAACATGTTTAACTGGGATTTGAGTACCATTTGCTACTTCAACAGAAATCGGACCAGTATAAATAGATTTATTAGATGATATACCTGGATCGTTGGTCATGTGTGAAGATGCTCCGAAATCAGGAAACCAAGTGGTTTCATTTTGCTCACCAGTGGGAAGGCCAACAAGAGCAGCATTGGATGTCTAAGCATAACGAGAAGGACAAGAAATAGCAGAATGACCTGGATGAAAACAAATCTGACAGGCTATATTGGTAGACTGAGAACCAAACACACCCTCAACGGTGGAACTCCCTGTAGACAAATGATTAGTATCGCAAGAAGTAAGGGCTACTACAACACTTTTAGATGATAAAATAGAGTTACATATAACTGTACCTCCTGAGTTTTGTATTTGGGTTTGCTTTGCACCTCCACCACGACCTTTTCCACGACCACCGCGATTACGGCCCCGACCTTTGCCCCCTCCACGACCACCTTGTTGATTGTTGTGGGAACCAGTGGTCGAAGAGGATAAGTCAGTCGAAGAAGAGACATTAGGGGCATGAGCAAGCAATGCCTGATGAGAAGAAAAACCTTGTTCCCGAGCATGGCGACTTTTAATGATATGTTCTTGAATCAACAGTTTCTCCCGAACATCATCAAAACTAAGATTGCCAGAGAAGTGTGTAATACTCGTAGTGAGGGAATCATAATCCCTTCCAAGACCCATGACAGTATGTTGAATTAAGTCTCGCGAAGAGACAGGGGCACCAATCACAGCAAGAGAATCAGCAACAAGTTTAATTTCACGCAAATAAGCATCCATGGTTTGACTTTCAGTCTTAGCAACATGTTGCAACATACTTTTCAACTCCATAGAACGACCCAAACTAGCATTCATAAACCGGGATTGGAGTCGAGTCCATATAAGCATAGAAAACTTAACATCATGCACCTCAACAAGCATTTCTTCGGACAAAGTAGCAAATAACCATGAACGAATAGTTTGATTAATACGCAACCAATGATAGTATTCAGGGTTCATAGATTGACGATGTTGATGATCAAGCACATAAATCTCAGGCATAGTAATAGAACCATCAATCATGCCTAATAAGCCATGAGATACTAAAAAAGATTCAAATTGAGTACGCCAAGGCAGATAATTTTCAACAATCCGATTAGAGGTAGATGTTACTAGAGTGGATGATAAGGATACAAAATTAGGTTGTAGAGTGAAGAAAACTGGTGGCCCACCATTACCGGTGGGCGTGTGTTGCTGCGGCAATAGGCCCAGGTGGCCACCAAACGTAGAGCCCCCGAAGGAGGGCTACCGTGGCGAGGAGAAAAGGGGCCCACGAGACACAAGTGGACCCGAGGCAGCAGCCTCGATTTGGAGACACTGCAGCCTCGAAGAGACGGTGCCATGTAGGATGCGAGGGAGTCCATGAAAACCCGAGGGAGGAGCCAAGGCTCGACAAGCCAAGGGTGGACTAGAGAGAACAGAAGCCTGACGCGCCAGCAGGCATGCTTGGCTGCGAGTGAGGGGCGAAGAAGTGCGGCCCAGCAGCACCGGTGATGGGCGGCACAGACGCGACAACAGTAGACGTCGGTTGTTGGATCACGGAAGACAAGGAAGCAGAGGCTGAACCGGCCATTGATGCAACCACGAGTTGATCACACGAGAAAAATTTGAGCGCGGAAGCGAGCGCAAGGATCGAATAATTAGAGTTCATAAACTTCTTGCTTTTGATACCATGTGAGAATAATGATACGACTTACCCTTATGAGGGTGCCGGGGATCATATATATAATAGAAGTACAAGAGTACAATGACGAGGATATATACCCTTAGTATCCTCTATTACTTTTCTTTCAACCCAACATCTCAAACTCACGACTCACTTCTACTTCTGACAGCAAATATGAATAAAAACATATTTTAGTTGGAGGATAAAAGGGTAGAGAAATAAAACATATTCAAGCAGCAAATTGATCGACTCAACAACTCAAGCAGTAAATTGAGGCAACGAATTTGAACACCAATATGAACTGATAATTCACATAACAAATTCTATTAATTACCGACAGCAAATATGAATGAAAACAGATTTTAGTGGGCGGTGGTTTTTGGTGAAAGTCCGTCAAGGCGCCAAGTTTTGAAAATTCCACTAAAAAAAAGGCGCGCGGGCCGGCGTTATTTTCGAGGTTTCGTGTACCGATTTTTTGGGGGATTAACATGGCTATTGTAAAATGATACAATATTTAGTATCTAATATGTATATAAATTCGCGGGAAAATAAATGGTGAATAGCTCTTATTAGGCTTATCGTATCGATTTATGGTGATTGTAAAGTGTTACATTTTTCTATACTATTTCATATACAATAGTTGTTTATTGTACATGAAAAGGTAATTTTATTGTTGTGTGATTGGGTTTTGGTTTAATATCGGGTTGGGTTACAGTCATGTTCGGGTTTGCATGCAGGTTTGTGTGGTCAGGTCAGAATATGATCTTGCTAAGTGCTGGTCTGGTGGGGTTGATCTCAGGTCGGGTTTGAGTTAGGTCTGGGGGCCGACCCTCACAGGTCGAACCAGGTTCAAGTCGATTTGGTATCAGGTTGATCCACAGGTCAGGTCTGTTTCCGACACCACTAGAGATAGAGTAATTGGGCCCGAATCAAGCTAATGCATATGTACCCCATAAATCGTTGTAAATTCTCGATAATACAACGTGAATAACGTTTATATCCAGACTACAGAACCTTTATAGTAATTATTCTCATATATTTGTTGAGGAAGAGACGTGGAATATCATTTGCTGGTCCTAAAAAGAGATATTTATCTTTGTTTAGGAGGACACGTGGGGTATTAATTGCTGGTCCTAACAACAAAATTGTCTTTTGCTACTATTTCATGCTTGTCCTTAGGAAACAATAATTTTTTTTTTTTTTTTTTGTGAACAAACGGAAACAATAATTTACTTGACTATTTTTTTTCTTTGAAAGGAATAATTTACTTGACTATTATATTGAGCTCTCTAGCAGAAATCGAGAAAACCAAAATCACTATTGAAACAAGTGGAGACGCAATAAAAATGAGAACTCTCATGTAGTCATGTGCAATGTCGCTTACACCAACGGATATACATAGTGCTGTCAGTTTGGCTGAAAACCGATGGTTAAACTGCAAACTGATGACCAACTGAACTGAATAAACTGAACTGAATTGACCCATAACTGAAAAGTTAAAAACCGATAAGTCAATCAGATTAAAATAAACTGCAATTAACTGAATTGAAACTGAACTGATACTCAACCGAAAACAAACCAAACTGAAATTAACTGCACGAAAAACCGATTTAAACTAAACCGAACCGAACCGAAAATTAACCGAATTTAATCAAAACTGTTTCAAACTGTTTTTAACCGAATCGAATCAAACCGAATAAAATTTTTTAATCGAACTGAATCAAACCGTTTTTAATCGAACCGTATAAAACCGAACAAAACCGTTTTTAAACCGAATCGAATCAAACCGAATAAAACCGTATTAAAATGTACAAAATAAAAGCTGTCTCAAACCGAACTGTTTCAAAATGTAACAACTAATTTCGTAATATTTTTAATTTACCTAAATTATTGACGTACAATGACATGACACCTTAATAACTAGACAAAGATAAAAAAAAAACATGATTTCAATTTTCAACTACTATCTGTATTTAAAAAATTGAATTCTCAATAGTCAAAATTCAATAAACAATATCTTTGTGTATTTTAATAAAGAAAAATGCTTGCATAGTTGTATGGAGTTGTGATTATTCATAAATTCACCTAACTAACTTCAATAAATCAAAAACATCATTTGTCACAAGACAATCACAAGAAATGATATGATTCTTCAAATATCACAATTTTGGCATGACGATCACTATCACCACCACTTTTCCGTTTGACACCATCTCTAGCTTTTGGCTCTTTTAATTATTTCCCAAACACCGGTTCGACCTACAATGCAGTCACTAAATAAGATTTTAACTTCAAGGCAATTATACTAGTAAAAGAAGCGAGAAGTCCATGTTTAATAGCGAAGGATACTACCAACAATTTATCAAGAAACAAAAAAAATAAGGAACAAAAGAGTAATCGGATATGAACACCTATTACCCCTTTCTGCGAGAGGAGCTTTTCCTTCGGTCGTAGCTTAAAGAGAAGCTTGATCGCAGATGTAAGGCTTTGCCATCCGGATAAGTTGTCCATCAAGGTGAAACGAAATGAGTCCACATAACAAGTGACATGATATCATGACAAACCTTTAGCAACTTTACCATCAATCTTGGCAGATATTTGAACCTACCCAAATGATAAACAAATTGAGGAATAACTTTCACGGTAAAACTAGGCCTCATGGTAACCAATATGAAAAAAGAAATTGCATCAATAATTCACACATCATTCCTACTATTTACTCCAAATGAAAATCACCTAAAGGATAAAAACATAAAACTTATTATAAAACAAAGAATGTCTCTATCAAGTTCCTCGACTAATGGTGTTTTTCTCACACTCCAACTTGAAAGAAATCATCAAAACTCTAGCTTTAATTTAGATGTATAATCTTTCTAGCCTTTCGCATTTAAAGGGAAATTCATAAGTCCCATGATAGGTTTCGATGTATATAAACAAAAGTGAACCTCAAATTCAAAAATGAATGTTTTTCTCCTTTTTAATTCCTTTCGTGAAACCCACATTATAATATACAATCAATTTAAACAACTAATCCTTGATGAGCTAATCACATAACAAGTTTTCAGCCAAAGAAGAAATCACTCTCTCCACAAAACTAAAAAAAAAAAAGGCTATTTCCTCATCTGAAAGCAGACCCCATAGTAGAAAAACAGCAATAACTTACTCATTAAAATAAAAACAAGCAACAAGAACATATAATTCAAGGTCACTGAGCTTGAATTCACCAAGTAACAAGAACATACAATTGAAGGTTACTGACTGTAAAAAAAAAAAATCTAGGAAACAAATAGCTTCAACAAATTTAGGAAAATTCAATAAAACATCAACACTCTAATTCAGCACGAAAACAAAATCACCAAAAGAAAAAAATTATGAACTTCACCAAAAAAAACCAACAAAAGTTTAGAGAAGAAATTGATACCCAATTACTAGGAATTAGGATTAGCGGTAACTACATCCACATGACAACCCACAACTTTTTCGGGTTCAACCTCGGCTTCGACACCTCTACAACAAATAAAAACACTATCAAACCAACGAAATCGACCAATTACGGATCTAAATGAAACAAAATCGATCGATTTGATAGAAATTAATAAAGAGCAAAGAATCAAACCCGCGGTCGTAGATTATAGCGAGCATTGCTGTAATTAGAGCACCGACGCCGACGCTGAGTTCGACATTAACGCCGGAAAAAGTTCGCATTTGCTCCATCACCGGGATTGAAAATGGAAAATGATGAATGTTTATTTGACAGGAGGGAGATGAGATGAGGAAGGCCTGTGAGAGAGAGGATTGTTAGGGTTTGTTTCGAATTTCAGAGAGAGAAAGAGAGAGAGGGAGATTGTTGGGAACTGGGAAGGAAGAGGATGTAATTGATGGTAGTCGTTGGATGTACTTGCGATGCTGCAATCAGACGGTGTATGTTATTGATCCATGTATTCTTTTTTGACTCATTTCAATCGTAGATCTTTTCTATCCAACGGTGCATTTGGCACTTATGAGACCCTAATGGATTGTACCTTAGACAATAATCTTTTTTTTTCATGCTATTAAGTCATTGTTATTATTATTGTTATTACTATTATTATTATTATTATTATTATTATTATTACTATTATTATTACTATTATTATTATTATAATAATCATTATCATTATAGTCATATTGAGTCATTTATATAAATAAAGTCACTTATGTACAAAGTTAAGAGAAGATAGTAAACACTATACTATTTATTAATTATAGTATAATATATAAGGTTATGATAATAACTAATAAGCCCTCTTTTTGGGTTGTATCAAGATTTTCAAAAATGAAATAAGATTTATTTGATAAAAAATTATAGATTGATCTATTACATAATATGCAAGTGATGTATGTGTTGATGTACGAAAATCATAATTAATAGAAAAAACAGCTTTGACATATTAATTCATCACTAAATAATGACTCTCTTTGAACTACTTAAATATTTCCCCTGAAAAAAACTACTTAAATATTAGTTGAACATGGGTAATATAGATATTTTAAGTTATCGACTAATACAATGACACTTTTTCCATCTAATGATAATATTAGAGCATAGTGATACTCGAGTCGAGTCTCGATAGCCCATAGCACAACTGAGATTGAATGCTTAACATAAATAGAGTATAGTTATCTTGAATTAGCTTATTGACCAACATCGAGACATTCATCTAATCCAATAACAACACGTTTTTTCAGTTTGATTAGATGTTTTTAGTTTTTAAATGCATTTCACATAAAAATTATTAACTCAAATGTTGTATTGTTATCTTAAATTTGTTTATCGACTGCCATTGACACATTTATTTTGTCCAATAAGTACTCTGAATCATTTAAGTAGATGTTTTTAGTTTCAAAATGCATTACACTTAAAGACGATTAGCCTACTGACTACCCACTCACATTGACTATTCTAAACACTAATCAATTCGTATTAGCTTGTGTTTATACTAATCTATATTCGATATCTTGATCTATATATTCCATACATTAATATATACTCGAAATACAACACATCGATCTACACATTATACTGATCTAGTTTAGCCTAATGATTACCCACCTACGCCGATTTTTGTCACATTATACTCGTATTAGTTTGTGTTTATCGACTTTAATCATCATCATCATCATTAATTATGATGATTCACCATTATAAATCATCATCACCTTGATCACCGTCAATCATCAATCATTAATAGTTACAAGTCAATATACACATTGGAAAACTACAGAAAACATAATGTTATTACATAGTAACATTACAAAGTTATCATACATAATTACATTTAGTATCACTAACGTAATTATAGTCAACATACAAATGAATAATGACTAGACATTCTATAATGAACAATTTCAAATTGAAATATTGAATATCGCCCAAATATATTGTCGAACCTTTGATAAAACAATTTCACAAAGTGAAGTTAGCAAGTTTCAAATGCGCTTTTGTAGACAAATATAAAACGTCTCTTGAATCATGATGGCATCGCTGGTTTTGACAAGTTCAGCCGATATGAGAAAAGTCCAACCGATTTCAAATTTTCTGTAACGGATAAGACTTTGACCCGCATCATGAAGAAAAAAGCATATGGCATAACCGATATCCAATTCCACCGAGTTGATGCAATTTTAGTTAAGAAACTGAAATTAACTGAATCCGAACTGAAAATAACCGTTTAACTGATAGTAATAGGTAAAAAGTCAACTGTTTAAACCAAAACTGTACGAGTCAAACCAAAAGACAACTGTAAACTGAACCGAACTTAACTGAAAATTGGATTAACTGTATGGATTGAAACTGAAACCGAAAAAGTTTAAACTGAATCAATTAAGATCGGAAAAACAAACTGAATTAACTGAACTGAAGTCAACTGAACTGTTTGGTTTGAACCAGAACTGAACTGGTTAACTGAATTGACACCACTAGATATACACTCCTAATACGAGAGAAAATTAGCTATGTATATTTATGATTTAAGATTTATTAGATAATATTTGCATCCTTTTTAAAATTAACTAGTATTTTGGCCCGGGCGATGCCTCGGGTCAATTACAATAAACAAATATGTTATTATTCATAAATTTCATAATTCATCTGTTACTTTCGTATTTTTTTGTCTAGTAAAAAATTGTAAAATTGACGTCATGACGTGATAAGTAAAAAAACCTTAGAGTTCATTTTCAAAATAATAGCTTAAAAGAAATTGGGGTAGGGCAACATGTCATCAATAGTTCTTAGTCGTCATACTACCATAATAAGAGTTTTAGAGATGTAAATACTTGATTGAATCTTTTTAGTTAAATATAATTATTATTATAAGACTTTATCAAATTTTAATTGAAACATTAGATAATACAGTGATAGTGTATTGATGGTTAAGCCCTCACTTTTCATTTCAAAGGTCACGTGTTCGATACCTTGTAGTTACACAATATTTATATTTTTTAATTGAGCAGTTCACATGGACATAAGACAGTTGCATTGGATGCTTGAGGAGAGTGCCACGTGGCATGTGGGCTTCCTTTGAAACGCCTTTTAATATATTTGTATAGATTATGATGTCATTGAGAGTATTTTATTCTATTTATGTGGAAATCAAACTGCTTAAGAGTTGGCTTATAGAATAGAGACTTAGAAAAATAAAAAGTAAATAAAATATAGCAATAAGCACTCTTAGATAGAACTAACAACTTGTTTGGTAGAAAGATTTCGAAGGAAAAGAAAGATAGTGGAAGGAAACTTGTTACTTTCCAATGTTTGGCTCAAAAATAAATTTAAATAAAAGGAAATAGAATGAATGGAATGGAATGACTCCTTAATAAAATTTCACTTTCCGCTCCTTCCGAAAGTAGGGGAATTTCGAAAGAAAGAGAAAATTTAAACCAAACATGGGAAGGTTCGTTATCCTTAAAACGATAACAGGATTATGGACATGCAAGGACTTTTCTCTCTCTAAAATTTTTTCTCAACACACTTAAAACGTGAGTTGTTGCCATGGCAAGAAAATCGGCGGGAAAATCTCTGGCAAATCCTCAGCGAAAAATTGATGGCAAACCTCGAGGGCCAGATTCTGACTCTCAAGCTTTACGCACAAGATCTGTGGATGAAATAATGGGTATAGAGGCATTGGATTTTGGTTTGGGTGTAGGTGAAATTCTTACTCCTAAATCGTCTCTAAAGGAATTGCAGCAAGGATCCGAGATTCGTCACACATTCAATGAGTGGCTTCAGTCGATTCATCGAAGTGCTGATTCTAATGTATCTCAGAAACGTTTGGCTTCATCAGGTATTCCTATCCTTCAACAATTTGATGAAGTTGCTGTTGAATTGAATGATAATAATGAGGAACAATTTGTTAACTCTAAATAGAACTCTATCCATATTCAATTAGAAGATATACAGGAAGAAATTGATTTCTGGTATTCTTCAATTGTTTGCTATGTCATTGGTGCTAATCCACCAATACAAGTGATGGAGGGTTATTTTAGGAGGATTTGGAGAGATTTTAATGTTGATAAGGTTGGCTTAGTTAAGAAGGGAGTTTATTTGGTGAGATTTTTGGCTGAGGAAACTAGGGACAAGATTTTGAAGGGGAATTACTTCTTTGATAGTAAACCTTTGATCATGAAACCTTGGTCACAGGATATGAACTTTGAGAAGGATGTTGTTAAATTTGTGCCCATTTGGATTCAGCTTAAACTTGGATTTAAGTATTGGGGTGAGAAAGCTTTATTTAAGATAGTTTCTCAAATGGGTAAACCGATTCAGAGGGATGAAGCTACCACAAAACGAGACAAACTTCAGTTTGCCAGGGTGTTAGTTGAGGTGCAAATGGATCAACATTTTCCAACAACCTTGAGTTTTTTTGATGAGAATGGTATGAAGGTGGATGTTGTTGTGACATATGAAAGGAAACCTAGTCTTTGTGATGCTTGTCACAAGGTAGGTCATGATACTCAATAATACAGAGTACTTAAACCTAGGAAAGTCTGGATTCAGAAAAGAAATGTTCAGTCTGTTCAACTAGTGGAGCAGATCACACAGGAGAAGGTTGATGTAGATCCTGATGGTTTCCAAAGGGCCCTTAAACCCATCAGAGTCAGAGTCTCTCAGCCAAAAGCAACACAGATTAATAATGTTTTTGAGTTATTGGAGGAAAATCAGATTGGAGAGGTACAAGATAAGGTACCTGTTGAATTGGAAATGGGAAGGGGGGGACCCTTCCACCTCCAATGGATAGGATTCTATCCTGGAATGTCCGAGGGATCAACAACATTAAAAAACAGAATGAGGTTAATAATTTCATTCAATCTCATTCAGTTGGGCTTGTTGGTCTTCTCGAGACAAAGATAAAGGCTACTAATATGGGTAGTCTTTATCAGAGAGTTTTTGAAGGCTGGTGTTTTACTTCGAACTCCTTTTTTCAAAATGGTGGACGTGTGGTTATGGCTTGGAAGCCAGGTATTTTCCATGTCAATATTGTGCAGGGTTCTAGTCAGTATATTCACTCATATGTGCAGCCTATTAGTGGCTTGGCAGGATTCTTTTGCACCTTTGTTTACGCTTTTAATGAGCAGGCTAGAAGGAATTAAGGAGCTTTGGGAGGCTTTGGGGAGTCTTAAAACTAATGATCCATGGATCATTTGTGGTGATGTCAATTGTGTTATGAGCATTGAGGAAAAAGTGGGAGCTCCTGTGAGGAATTCTGAAGTTGACCAAATTGTGCAATGCATGACTGAGTGTCACATGGAGGATGTAAAGGCTACTGGTCATTTTTTCACTTGGAATAACAAGCAGGAGGGAAATGCTAGAGTGTTTTCTAAACTTGACAGGATCATGGCAAATGAAGCCTGGTTAGGGATTTATGAGACTGCTGAAGCTGCTTTTTTGAGTAAGGGTGAATTCGATCATTCAGCTGGTCTCCTTACAGTGCATCCTAGAATGGACTCAGGTTAGAAACCCTTCAAATACTTTACAATGTGGAGGTTAGCTAGTCAGTTTAGAAGTATTGTGGAGAATGCTTGGAGTATTGATGTTCCAGGTTCCAAGATGTATGCTGTGATCTGTAAGCTAAAGATGGTGAAAAAAAATCTCAAAGAGTTAAACAGAACAGGGTTCAGTGAAGTTCAGGCTTCATACTTGAGAGCATATAAGGACATGATTGCAGCACAGGATATCATGCATCAATATCCTAGTAATGAACAGTATGCTAATGCTGAACTGGAGGCTGTGAAGATGTATAAGCTGAATCACAAGATTTACATGGAATTTCTAAGACAAAAAGCTAAAATGTCTTGGATTAAAGAGGGTGATGAGAACACCTCTTTATTCCACAATAGTATCAGAGCTAGAAGAATGCAAAATCATGTTTATGCTATTCATGATTCAGAAGGTGTGTGGCATGATGAGAGTAATGCTGTTACTCAAGCTTTCTTGAATTACTACCAGCAGCTTCTTGGTAGTACTCAAGAGAACAGAAGAGCTGTTATTCCAGAAATTGTTCATAATGGTCCTCTAGTTACTGATATGCACAGAAGAATTCTGGATGCTCCTTACTCTGCCAGGGAGGTGCAGGATGCCTTGAATTCTATTCATGGGGATAGAGCTCCTAGCCCTGATGGATTTGGGTCTTATTTTTATAGAGATGCATGGGAGATTGTTGGAGAAGACATGGTTAATGCTATTCTGGACTTTCTCAGAGAAGGAAGATTGCTTAAAGAAGTCAATGCCACTGTTATTACTCTCATTCCTAAAAGCAAATGCCCTTCTAATGTGAGTGATTTTCGCCCTATTTCCTGCTGTAATGTAATTTATAAATGCATTACTAAGGTTTTGAGCAATATGCTGAGGAATGTTTTGCCTGATATTATTGATGAGAATCAGGGTGGTTTGTTCATGGTCGTTATATTGTTCACAATATAATGGTGATTCAAGATCTTGTTAAGCATTATGGTAGGAAGTCTGTTGCTCCTAGTTACTTAATGAATATATATCTTCAAAAGGCATACGACACTGTTGATTGGAATTTTTTGAGAGAAATGCTCCATGCTATGAATTTCCCTGCTCATTTTGTTCACCTTGTTATGGAGTGCGTTACAACTCCAAAATTTTCTCTGATGATAAATGGTAGTATGAAAGGTTTTTTCAGTTCAAAGAGAGGCTTAAGACAAGGAGATCCGATTTCTCCTCTCTTGTTTGTCATCTGTATGGAGTATCTTTCCAGAATTCTCAAGCTAGTAGGTGGCATGAATCAGTTTCACTTTCATCCTAGGTGTAAGGAGGTGAAGCTAACGCATATGTGTTTTGCGGATGATTTGATTATGTGTTGTAAATGGGATTTCAGATCCATGTATCTCATGCTTCAAGGTTTTAAGCATTTTTCCAACTCTTCTGGCTTGCAAGCTAATAGTCAGAAATCTGCCTTTTACTGTTGTGGTGTGTCTGATTTTGATGTGCAAAGAATAGCTGCAGTTTCTGGCTTTACAAGGCATTCTCTTCCTTTTAGATATTTGGGGGTTCCCATTTGTTCTAAAAGACTTATAGCTTCTCAGTGTAATGCTCTGGTGGATAAAATGACTAGTAGAATCCAGATTTTGAGTTCCAGACATCTTTCTTATATGGCTAGAGTTCAAATGATTAACTCGGTCTTGATGAGTCTTCACATGTACTGGGCTCAAGTTTTCATTCTCCCCAAGCAAGTTCTTAGAGACATTGTTCAAATTTGCAGATCATATCTTTGGAGTGGGCAATCTTTTAGCCAGAATCCTGGTTCTGTTGCTTGGAGTACGTTGTGTTGTGGTAAGAATGCTGGTGGTCATGGCTTTAGGGATGTGTTTAATTGGAATATTGCTCATATGGGAAAATATGTGTGGGCTGTGGCTAATAAGCAAGATAATGCTTGGATCAAATGGGTGAATTCTGTTTATCTGAAGGATGCAAGCTGGTGGGATTACTCACCAAATTCTGGTTCCAGTTGGTACTGGAAGAAAGTATGCCAGGTTAAAGACATTCTGAAACAACACTATTCTTTAACTGATATGTGTAATATGCCTACATACTCTGTTAAGGTTATTTATAATAAGCTTGCTGGTGATAATGTTCCTGTGCACTGGGACTTTTTTGTCTGGAATAGGATTAGTATGCCTAAACACATAATCATTTGTTGGTTGGCAATTCAGGGTCGTTTGAAAACTGCAGAAAAACTTGTTCAAATTGGGTACAGTTCTAATGATCAGTGCTGGATCTGTGCTAATGTAATTGAAAGTCATCATCACTTATTATTTGGCTGTCATCTAAGTTCTATTTTTTTGGAGAGTATTAAAAATTGGTTGGGAATTACAGCTCATTCTACAGAATTGCAAAGTTTCATCAGATGGATCAAGCATAGCAGAGCTTCTAAGTTCAAGAAAAGTGTGTGGTGTGCTGCTGTTAATGCTGTGATTTATACTATTTGGAAGTGCATAAATGAATGCTTCTGGAATGGGTCTGTTCCCTTACTTCCTAGAATCATTAGTGATCTCAAGCAGGTCATTAAAATGAGAATTAGCTTGGTTTTACCTCGGAAAGTTTCTGTAAGAGATAAGAACTGGTTTAGGAGTCTGTAAGCTTTGGCTTGGCTGTTGTTTTGTTTGGGTTTTGCTGCTCTTGTTCCTTACTGTTTGCTTGGTCTTGAGTTGGTTTGGTTGTAACTGGTTTCTTTGGTGAAATATTACTTATCTCTTACTTAGCGGAAAAAAAAAGGTTTGTTATCGTTTTTTGTTTTCAGTTTTCATTTTTTTTTTAATAACTAAAAATAAAAATCAGTAAACCAGAAAAAGTGGTTTTCACTTTTGAGTTGTCAGTTATAAAAATCATCATGTTTCTAATATGTTTGACTAATTTTTTATCCATTATAGGACATATATCTGTTGGAAATAATCAGTATGATTGATGTACTCATGAAGAACAAATATATAAACAATATTGATATACAATATAAAGAAGAAACTTATCTGCAGATAACAATCAACTGAACTTGATTGAATTCCACAAGAACAACGTTGCGCCGTGGTATGGAGGCCACTGCCTTAGAAACGAATTTCGCCATCTCCAGTGCGGATTCCTGATGACGTTCGTCCCCCAAGGTTCACACAACGATCCCCGACTCCGTGCACTCGGATCAAGGATTGGAGTTTCCCAAGAACTGCTCAAATCTCAGAGAGAATATGTAGGTTTGTGTTTTTAGGGTTCAAGAGAGAATCTCACTGATTACCTCGGTTTTAGGATGAAGTATTTATATAAAATATAAAAAACCAAGCGACATAAAACGCGGAATCCGAAAACCGCTAAGAAGGAGTTTGCCCGGGCGGGTCGGACGGAATCCGCCCGAACGAGCCCGCAAGGAAAGCACTGGGCGAAGAAGAAAGAAATCGTCTCGCCCGGGCGGGCGAACCATTGCCCGGTCGGGCGGAGCAAACCTGGCTAAAGACTCGTCTCGCCCGGGTGGGTCGGGCGGACCCTCGCTCGGTCGGGCGCGACGAACCAGATCCGAATAGCTTCGCGTTCACCTGGATGTTATCCAGCAATCCCCCACAAACGCGAAGGTACAAAAACAAGAAATGAGCTGTAAAAGGAAGATTTGATACTTACAAACTAGTGTCCAAGGATTGAACTAGCATGTTAGTGAGATGGGGTGTCCCCTCATCTACAAGTGTCCACTGGATTGAACTTGCAGGAGAGAGAAGGGACCCGATAACACATATCTTACCCTTAGAGCTTGAAAAACTCTGCGTTATCCATGAATTGCCTCTTGAACAACATACAACACTGTTGATCATACAATTCATAATCCTGTTAAGACAAGTCACATGTCTTTCAAATGATTGTGAACATACACACAGTTCAACAATCCTGGCCATCACCCTGGGATTCCAGTGAGCGCTCTAGAATGCCTACAAGTACGACATTCGATAGAAGGAGGCCATCCCTTCACACTCAAATCTGATGTTCTATTACGTTCAAATAAATTTGAATTAGCCACGAAGGCCATAGAAACATCAAGTCCATTACGTTCAATTAAATGAATCAGCCATAAAGGCCATGGACTCCAACACAATCCCTGTCGGTTGCCGCCGAGTACCATCAGCTCCACTTGTCAAACCACCATAAAAGCTATAGACTCTCACAATCCATTAGGTTTGAACAAAGTAGACCATCCTTTTTTTACAGGATAATGATACCGACCATGTGAGATCATGCACAAGGCATCACAACGGTGTAACCATCAAGTCCATTCCAAGGACCACCCAAGCCTGCTGGGATATGGAAACATTAAGAGCGGTCAAGCTCAACCTCACATACAGTATCTCATTATATGCCACATATAACATCACATTGTATGCCAGGTGTGTCTATAAGTCCTATCTTGGAACTATAGACACTTTAAGGACAATCTCTGTCCAACTTGATATATATGAATCTACCGAGTTCAATTGCCAGTTGAACCAACCAAAGGTTATAGGTTCATCAATCCATTAAGCTCAAACAAAGTAAGCCACCACAAAGGTAATGGATTGTCATGTCACTATACCATCAAGCTCACTATTCAAACCACCAAGTCTGGTAATAGATCCTCACACATCCATTAAGTTTGAACTAGCTGAGCCACCAAACTGGTTATGGTTATGTGACCCCACGTGAGCATTGCTAGTCCCAACATGGGTCCTCTCAGTGAACACAACAACAACCTGTGCATGCTCCTATCCATATGTGCAACCATTGCCTTCACATGACAATGTACGTAAGCATCTGAAACATCACAATGTAAATAAGTGAGTATTTCATTACCCCCACAACCGGCAACTTGCCAAGGATTTCCTCATCAGTCGACTTCTTGACTCAATCAGTTCAACTCAATGAACTTATTCTTATGGTTGACTCTGCAACACATCTTACTTTGCATCTCCTCAACAAAGCAACCAGTCAAGAATAATGTGCCAACATATACACTTATAAACATATAAGCATAATCATTTAGAAAATCACTTTCTAGAGACATTTTATAAACATGAATAGAGAACATAATAGTTCATGCTAACTATTCAATTCCTTCTAGTTGAACCTGTTACAAACCATGTTCTCTTAACAAGATTGAGATAAAAGGTGCCTTTGCCAATACATTGGCATTACATCCATGAACCACATGAATTACCTCATCCCCAATTTTCATCTTGGCTCAAAAAATCGAAACCTTCAGTTTCATAAAGACATCAAGAGTGTGAACATCAAAGACATAAGATCAATCATAGACACATGATCACCAAACAATGTCAAATTGATCAATATCACTCAAACAAATACCATCTTGAAAAACCAAGATACAAAACTTAGTTCATCACACGGAACTAATTATACAAGTGGTATAAACCATAAACCACCTACAGACCATTCAAGTCTTCTCACCAAGGAAACCTTACAGGTCAGCTCCAAATACCGGAAGATCTAATGACTCTTCCTTCTCTAAGATGCCATTCAATTATGCACTTTACGAATCAAATTGATACGCAATCAATTAACACGATCCCAATGCAAACACAGCCACTAGCCTAGGCAAACTTAGCCACAGGTGAGATAACTACATAGGTCAATATCAAAACATTAATGAACCTCATAACCATGTACCTTGCCTATAGCTTTTCAAGCTTACAACTTCAAAGTCTATTGAAGGTCAACACACAACCAAAGTATCAACTATGGTCCGGCAAATACATACACATCGAGTATGACAGGTCACTAATGAGTCATTTTAAAGCTTGCTTTTCTCTAAGCACTAGTCCCGATCAGAAGTCATAAAATCCCCTTGTGAATTGATTACCACTTCCAGAGATTAACCCCTAGACTGCACATAGTTGATCAACAATGTCAACTTTCTAACCACGGAGGTTACAAGTAAGACTAGACTTTGTCAACTTAGATAAGTAACATTTAGCTACTCTTTTGCTGAACTACACATCAACAATACTAGGAGAGACACCAATTAGAATTGAGCAGCAAACATATAATCATGACTACTGAACAATCATATCAATGACTAACAAATCATTAATGATATCATGAGATTCATCCAACATAGCTTATTCAAGAAGAAATAAACACATCATCAAATTCAGCACAACAACAACCATAAAGATCTAAATCCTCACACCAACTATGTAAAGGAAGGATAGAAATCCGACCATAGCTAGAAACCCCCACAATGAGAACATGGAGAATAACTAACATCTCATCAGCTTATCCTACATAGGTCATAACTTGCTGAAAATGACGATAACCCCCACATGAGAGATGATACCCAAAGATGGTCTGAAGAATACTCATAACCCTCTTAAAAACCCTCATGATCCTTCATCCTTGAATGATTTCACTCACTTGGCACACAACCACCATTAACCTCAAAATTCTGCTTATTTACAAGGAGTCCCAAATGGTCTCATCTAGACCCTTAACAAAAGGAATGCTATCCTCTAATCAATCAACACATGAAACGTGATAGCATTCACCAATCATTACTCCAAGTTTACCAAAGAAGCTAAGTCTTCGGGAATTAACTCAAATAATTCAATAACCCTAATAGACACAACTATAGGGTTACTCCAAGACACGACTTAGCACTAGAGTTGCAGCTAGTAAACCCAAAAGGTCATTCAACCAATCCAAAAGTACATATGACTAAACATGGTCAACAAATTTAAACTCTACAAGAGTTTTACAAAGCAACTCTAACCCACCAAATATACGACTTGTATACAACATATACAATGCAACAAGCAGAAGTAAACAATTCCCAGCTCAAAAGGTCAATCATGAAGTTTGCTTTCTCATCATGTCTACTCAAGCAGGCCAAACTAATATACTCATTGCTCTCAAACACAAACTCATTTCTCAAAAGAAACTAACAGTTTGAGGACACAAGTATAAATTTGAAAACCAAGCAATGGGTACATAAAATAAATTATGTAAATAAGCTATACTTGGAATATTAATGCTAAGAGAAAAACCTCACTTTCACCAAGCCTATTGAAGATACTATGAATTCCACATAGTTGCCACACCTCCAACTCTCCTTTGCTTGCTTGAACGTCTCAACCTCTAACTCGACCCCCACATAGACTAACTTGACACCAAGAATAAATTTTATATATAGCACAGGGGAATGCAAAATTATTTGCGTGAAGTTAGAAGTCTGACAATAAATAAATTAGAGAGGAAACTTCCCTGAAAGTGACGTAATTACTTTAGCAACCAACTTGTGCTCCATCACTTCCCTTTCGATCTTTTCTCATTGAGAAATTTCGTCGAACAGTTGGCATGCATCAGCAAAAACTAATTTCCTTCCTTGGAAATAAAACTAGCAGCCAGTTTCCATATAACAAGAATAATATGCAGTTGAATCTATGCTCCTCCAAAAGCCTTAACTTCCTCGATTATGAACATTGACAGTTGCATTACAGTGGGAATTACAGTCACACCACCACTTAAAGCACATGAGGACCAATTTCGCCATTTGATTGCATAATATCCAAGATTCAAACTTTATAAGTTTATTACACCCCTTGAGTAGTGCATTGACTCCACCAAAGGCAAGAGTTTGAGAAATTCAACCCAATATTATAATGGCATGAGCCATTCTTGCCAGCACCAAGAGCTTCACGAAGAAAGTTGGAAGAACAAAGCAACCGAATTTCCCTTGACTCCAACAAAGTCAATTGGAAAAACCATGATAATTATAGATAAAATATACTTCAAATTTTCCACCTCAAGTCTATTCACAAGACTTAATTATTCTAACCACACCTAAATAAATAATCACTCAAGGAATCCTTTCCATGGTAGATAAGTGAAATTAGGTT
Organism: Beta lomatogona; assembly: GCA_947646795.1. Taxonomy (NCBI): domain Eukaryota; kingdom Viridiplantae; phylum Streptophyta; class Magnoliopsida; order Caryophyllales; family Amaranthaceae; genus Beta; species Beta lomatogona. Next base: position 166,026 of record CANSNZ010000940.1, read on the forward strand.
AGAATAAATTGTACATCAACATGAATACAACAATCTGAAGAAATTCATTTCTAAATTGTTGGAAATAATCAGTATGATTGATGTACTCATGAAGAACAAATATATAAACAATATTGATATACAATATAAAGAAGAAACTTATCTGCAGATAAGTTTCTTCTTTATATTGTATATCAATATTGTTTATATATTTGTTCTTCATGAGTACATCAATCATACTGATTATTTCCAACAATATCATATGACTTTTAAATACAAAAAACTGAAAACCACAATAATAACGAACGAGCCCTAAGGTTTTTTTTTTTTTTTCCTTTCTCTTCCCTTCTTTTCCTTTCTCTTCCTTTCCTTTACTAAAAAATCAACCAAACAACTAACAAGCTGTAAGAATCAAGACCGAAAGAAATGATCCTATCATTTTAACATAGTAAAAATAATTGTTGAGACGTTGTCCGATTCCACAACTAGTTTTTTTTTTCTTTTCAAAAATGGATGAGATTTTTGTTTTTCGTTGTCGGCTCGTTTTTCCTATTTAAATGGATGAGATGATGTATGGAACAACCCAGCGCCTTCCCATCCCTTAATATTCCTCACCCCTCCGACGCTCTCCAAATCTCCAGCATAACTGAACCCTTATCAGTTATTAGTATTGGTAAGCCAAGCTGCATGAGATTGTTACACCATAAATCTGTTACTACTCACTAGAGCCTCTTCTTCTTATCGCTAATGTTTATTGTATGTATTCATCTCGATTAGTTTGAAATATATGCAATTAATGTAATGTTTTTGTTCATGTCAACAAGCTTAATTAGTTGATAAAGTTACGGGGTGTTAATCAAATCATCTACTTTAATCCTCTCTACATCATATATAGTTTTTTTTTTTTTTTTTTTAGCAACTGTCTAAGTGTCTATACACCAAAAAGTCTTATAATCATTTTTACTTGATTAAATTGTACATTGTGGCACTTTACAAATTTTGATGAAGTTTGATCCAATCTAATGGTAATACTTTGACAGGTAAAACCAGAAACTGAAGGAAAGATAGAATGAGGGTGTGGCTTGCAGTAGCGATATCGATATGAGTAGTCCTTGAACCAAGCTGCGCAGCCGATCTAAGTTTCGACTTGGGAAGTGCTACCAAGACTATCTACTCCAAACTGTTGAGCGATGTTCGTGATAAAGTGAAGGATCCAAAACTAAAATATGGTGGCACGAATTTACCAGTAATTGCGGCACCTTCAAATCCACCAAAGTATCTTCTTGTTGATATCAAGACACCGGAAGGAGCGACAATCACATTTGCTCTGAATAAAAACGATTTATATTTGGATGCTTATCTTGACAAATTTGAGGGTAGCTATAGAGCACATTTTTGTACTAATACTCCCGCTACTTCTAAGAAGAGTCTTTTCCCAGTGGCTAAGGGTGATAAAAATCGTCTAGATATGCACTATGCTAACACGTATGATGCAATTGAGGGTAAGGCTAAAGCTACAAGAAGCAATTTGGGTTTAGGAATTGAGCCATTAAAAGTGTTCGTCGACTACGTTTATGGATTGAAGGTTGACAAAAAAAAAGGTGTTGATCCAAAAGAAGCAAAGTTAATGCTTGTTTTCATCCAAATGGTTTCTGAAGCAGCAAGATTCAAATATATAGAAGACGTGATTCTACATAATTTTGATACATCTATAATCCCAGATCCAAAAGCGACGAGATTGGAAAACCGTTGGGGAAAAATTAGTGAAGGTATTAAGAATTCTCAGAAAGGAGTAATCTCACCGGAGCTTGATTTACTGGATGCTCAAGGTAAAGTGTCAAGATACGTTTAGGGTAAAGCTTGCCCCTCCTCTATTGATTTCACAATATATATATATATGTTACATAAATGGAAACCAAGCATATATGAAACGTTATACATATGGAAACATATTATTTCCTAACAACCCCCCCCCCTCAAGGTGGGCATGGGAAGGATCATGAATGCCCAACTTGGACACCAAGAAATCAAATTGAGTCTTTCCAAGAGCCTTGGTGAAAATATCGGCAAGCTGAGTCTTGGTAGGAACATAAGAGGGAAGAATAAGACCATCATTAACTGCATCACGCACAAAGTGGCAATCAACTTCAATATGCTTCGTGCGTTCATGAAAGACTGGATTCTGAGCAATATGAAGGGCAGACTGACTGTCACAAAACAGAGGAATAGCCTTGGGATGATTACCACCCAAGCTCAACAACAAAGCCTTCAACCACTTCAACTCACAAGTAATAGAGGCCATAGAACGATATTCTGCCTCGGCAGAAGAGCGAGGGACAGTATGCTGTTTCTTGGTCTTTCGAGAAATAGGAGAATGACCCAAGAAAACAAGCCAACCGGATAATGAACGACGAGTGATGGGACATGCGGCCCAATCAGAATCACACCAGCCCTGTAGAAAGAGATCACTGTCAGCTCGTAACAGAATACCCTGCCCAGGAGTACCCTTCAAATACCGAACCACACGCAAAGCAGCATCCCAGTGCTCAACGCGTGGCTCCTGCATAAACTGAGAAAGAACATGAACCGAATAGGCCAAGTCAGGCCGAGTGACAGATAAATAGATCAAGCGTCCTACAAGACGACGATAAGCTGCAGGATCGGAGAACAATGGACCGGAAGCATGTGCAAGACGATGATTTTGTTCAATAGGAAAGGCACTGGGTTTAAAACCCAATAAACCAGCCTCAGAAATAATATCAAGAGTGTATTTCCTCTGATAGAGGAAATTACCAGAAGCACTCCGAGCAACCTCAATGCCAAGAAAATACTTCAGAGAACCCAAATCTTTCATCTTAAAGCAATCACTCAAATAAGCCTTGAAATAAGCAAGAGCAGCGGAATCGTTACCAGAAATGACAATGTCATCAACATACACCAAGACATTAATCTGAACAAATTTTCGAGTGAAAGTAAACAGAGAGTAATCAGAGAAAGATTGAAGAAAACCGTACTCTTTCAAGGCAGTGACCAACTTGGCAAACCAACATCGTGGAGCCTGTTTCAAGCCATATAAAGATTTGCGCGGGACGCAAACAAGATTTGGATTTGAACACTCAAACCCAGGAGGAAGCTTCATATAAACCTCTTCTTCTAAATCACCGTGAAGAAAGGCATTGTGCACATCCATCTGATGAAGCTCCCAATTCTTGGAAGCTGCAATAGCAAGAAAAGTACGCACAGTGGTCATCTTAGCAACAGGAGCAAAGGTCTCTGTATAATCAATACCTGCCTCCTGATGATTGCCTAAAACCACCAAGCGAGATTTGAGACGCTCAACAGCACCATTAGACAGATACTTGGTGCGATACACCCACTGACTACCCAAAGCACGTTTCCCGGGAGGCAACTCCTCCAAGGTCCATGTGCCATTATCCTCCAAAGCCTGAATCTCAGCCTGCATGGACTCCTTCCACCCATCACATCGCATAGCCTCCTTAAATGATTTTGGTTCAGTAGTAGAGACAACAGCTGCAATGAACTTTAAATAATTTGTAGAAAAATTGGCACAATTTATATAGTGAGCTATAGGGTAAGGAGTACCTGAGGAAGAAGACGGAGAGGGAGTAGATGTAGATGGACTTTTTGAAACAACGGAGTGAGTGACAAAATCTTTTAATAAAATAGAGGGAAACTTGTCCCTCATACCACGACCCAATTCTGCTGCAGGCGAGGGAGATATATCTGGACTGGAGGGCGGCCCAGACTGGCCCAAAGAAGAGACCACAGACGGATCAGGAGGGGAGAGCGCTGAAGTGGGAGCGCTGGAAGAAGATGGGCTCGCGGATATTGGGCTTTGGTTAACAGGGGGCGGTATATTGTGAGGAGTGGGAAGTAGGGGTGAAGGTGGGCTGGGAGATGTAGGCTCGGAAGTAATAGGGATATTTGGGTTGGTGTTGTGAGGGGAAAAAGTAGGAGGATGAATAGAAGTGGGCTGATTGAGGGGATTGGCAGTGGGAGAGGAAATATTTGGTGGAGAAGTAGACGCAGGGGTGATATAAACATCATCAATGACAACATCCCCAAAATCATCGTGAACCAAACCATCAGTAGGCACCAAATCATCAGGAACAATATTGACATCCTCCGGAGTCAAAAAAGGATATACATCCTCAAAAAATTTTACATCACGGGATACAAAAAATTCTTTCGTATCAAGATCAAACAATTTCCATCCCTTCTTACCAAATGGATAGCCGACAAAAACGCACTTTCGACTACGACTTGCAAATTTATCCCCTTTAGTCTTATGATTATGAGCAAAACAAAGACAACCAAAGGTACGAATAGCTTCATAAGCCGGAGAAAAACCAAAAAGGATGTCAAAGGGAGATTTGTTGGTTAAGAGAGAAGAAGGAGTACGATTAATCAAGTGAGCTGCAGCAAGAATACTTTCACCCCAAAAATAAATAGGAAGATTAGCCTGAAACCTCAAAGCACGCCCAACATTTAATATATGTTGATGCTTTCTCTCAACCCTCCCATTTTGTTGAGGAGTAGCAGCACAATAAGTTTGAAAAATAATCCCAGTAGAAGAGAAAAACTCAAGCAAACAATTAAATTCAGTGCCATTGTCACTTTGAACAACTTTAATTGTTTGAGAAAATTGTCTATCAACCATAGCTACAAAGCTCATAAACATACGAAAAACCTCAGTTTTGTCCTCCATCAAATAAACCCAAACGGCTCTACAGAAATCATCAACAATAGTCAAAAAATAACGGGCCCCACAAGATGAAACATGCCTATAGGGACCCCACAAGTCACAATGAATTTTCTCAAAAATTCTAGTAGCATGATTATTGTCACTTAATGGAAACTTGTCTCTAGAATGCTTAGCACGAAAACAAATTTCACATGCTTTATTCAAACTACCCTGATGACCACAAAGTGGAGGAAGTAACTTCACTACTTTCTCCGAAGGATGACCCATTCGACGATGCCAGAGATCAAAATCGGAAGTCACACCATTCACAGAAGCCAGCTGCACAGGATCACCACCGTTGAAATAGTAAAGTCCATCTTGTCTACGTCCCGTTCCAATCAGCTCCCTCATGTGGTCCTATATAGCACACATAGAAGAGTTAAATTGTACAATGCAGTTTAAATCATGAGTCAACTGAGTAATAGAAATCAAGCTACAACTGAACCGAGGAACCAAAAGAACATCAGTGAGAGTGATAGTATCAGACAACCGCACAAAACCTTTTTGAGTGGCAACAACGGAATCCCCGTTAGGAAGACCAACGGGACAGGGAGGAATAGAGACTAAATCAAACATCCAAGAAATCTCACCAGTGACGTGATGTGTAGCACCACTATCAATAATCCAAGAAGTGGAATCAAACTTACCACTCAAACGGTCATCTGAAACCTTTGTAGAACCAAAAAGTCCAGCAAGAGCCTTCCATTGTTCAGGAGTAAATAAAGTAGAGGATGCAGTAGAAGGAGACGGGGAAGATGATGAGGTACCAGCAACATTGGTGACGTGGGCTTTGACATTACCACGGCCACGACCAGCCGAGGGATGAGAGCCACTACCCGAGCTCACAGTGCGAGTGTTGGAATCCCACCCTTCCGGATAACCAACTATTTCAAAACAGCTCCCAACCTCATGACCATTTTTCTTACAATGTGAACAAACCAACAACTTCCAACAACGAGAAGCTTCGTGACCTACCTTATGGCAATGGCTGCAAGTAGGACGTTCTGGCTGACCACGGCTACGGCCAGCAGCAGTCCGCACCGCGAAACCAAGCACGTCAGTAGCCTTGTCATCAGTGGCAGGCTTGGCGGAGCGAACACGTTCATCTTGTATAACAAGCTGATACGCTCGATCTAAAGACGGTAAAGGTTCGGTGGACAAAATTTGGGTACGTAAACGGCCATAATAATCCGAATACAAACCCATCAAGAAGTCATGAAGCTTTTGAGTTTCGCGACGATCTTCATGTAAAGCACCAGCCGTGCATTTAGAACAGCAGGAGCATGAAATTAAGGGCTCATGCTTATATAACTCCTCCCACAGTACATTCAATTTTCCATAATAATTAGAAACACTCATGATTTTGGTTTGTTCACATCTAGCTATAGCCGATTTTAGTTGATGAATGCGTGGACCATTAACAGTGGCAAATCTAGTTTTGAGATGATCCCATAGGCGTTTAGCATCGCGAAATTTAGTGAGCGTACCTTTAACTTCTGGGTCAATGGTGTTCATCACCCACGAGACAAGCATTGCATTCACGGTTAGCCAATCTGACGCAGTATAAGGATCAATGGGGGCTGTGATCGTGCCATCAAGGAAGCCGAACTTGCGGCGCGCTTCAAGAGCCAATTGTATGTCTCCTGCCCAGTCGTCATAGTTATCGGCACGGAGACGAGTGGGAGTGATGAAGTCTCCGGGTCTATCACCGGTACCAAGGAAAAATGGGTGTGTGATGTCGGTCTTAGATGGTTGTTCCTTTGGCGGCTGTTGGTCGCCAGTCATGGTGAAGATGTTAAAAAAAAATTCAGGATTACGGCTCCGATACCATGTCAAGATACGTTTAGGGTAAAGCTTGCCCCTCCTGTATTGATTTCACAATATATATATGTTACATAAATGGAAACCAAGCATATATGAAACGCTATACATATGGAAACATATTATTTCTTAACATAAAGCATGGAAAGAAATACTCAGGCAAGAATCTAGTAGCTCTATTTTATGACCTGTTCTTGACTTTTTTTAAAGCCAAGAATGAGGAAGCTGAATTGTGAATCAGAACAAGGTGGGTTGCATCAGTCAGAGTAATTAATTAGACGCGTTTTGCTCTAAGCCAATGTATTATGTGTGAACATTATTGGTGTTACAGTCAAATAAGGCAGCAATATTGTGTTTAGTTTGTAACTTGTAATCCCCATCTACATACATGAAGGGAAAATAGTATTTCAATCCATACGCAGGATTTCTACAAAGAATTGGATCATTTTTGCATGTTTTACATTTTTAAATATCATCATTTCTCTACACTTAATTAGCTATTTCAATTATTGTGACATGTTAGAAATTATTAATTATAATCATTAATGTTATACGATCTAATTTTCTTAGTACTTTACTCACTTTATACTTGGCACTATTCAAGTATTTCACTTCAACTATCATTTGTGATTTATACCTAAGGAAAAATATAGTCATGTGAGATTTTTTAGATTTGTCTCAACATAAAGTTTCCAAATATCAATTTTTTATGATTATAACTTGTTCATACAAGCATGAAAGTCAAACTGTGTAGATTAAAATAAACGGAGGTAGTATAAATTACTCCTTCATTTCTTTTTAATCTACATACTTTTTACTTTGACACTTTTTGCATAGATAGCTCACTTTGACCATAATTTGTGGTTTATAAAAAAAACATAATCATGTGTTGGGATCTTTTTAAATTCATCATAACTAATATATTCAAAATATCAACATTATATAAATTTTCCTTTTTCCTGTTTATAATTTTTAATGGTCAAAGTTACGTGTTGGCAACTGTGAAAGTTGAACATATATTACCTTCTTGTTTTTGCAAATTACTCTATATGTTTGTCTAAAATCAGAAGCTTTGACACATCTTCAGTGATTTATAGAAGTATAAAGATAAATATAATCATGTTAAACTTGTTAGAATCGTCTAAAATTTTAAAATATTAATTTCTCATAATTTTAAGTAATATGTATACTCATAGTCAAATATATTCATTGGAGAGTCGTGCAAATTCTAAGTGGAACACAAAAGGAAGGAGGAAAGTGAGAAAATTTATACTTCCTTCGTTTCTTTTTAAATGCAACAATTGGACTTTCATGCGCAACGAGACATTACTTTGACCATAAATATCTATAATTACATATAGGTAAAAATTATAAAAATTACATATTATGAAAGTAGATCACGAGACAAATCAAACAAGATCACACTTGACTATATTTTTCATTATGTACAAATCACAAATCATAGTCAAAGTGGTAGGTATGAATAGTGGAAAAGTCCAATTGTTGCATTTAAAAAGAAACGGAGGAAGTAGTAAACTTGGGTGTACTATGCTCACAGTGCACTCAAGACTATTTTTACTCATTTATAATTGCTTCTACTCATTAATTCGCGTAAATGAGCATATATACGACTTTATCATATGGGAAAATATTTTTGTTCATTTGAAAAAATGAACAAACTTGGTTTCAAATGTGAAAATAAGTCAACCATTGAAATTAATATTGATTCTCATATCTGAAATTGATGCCTTCATTGATGAAATTTGGAGCTCCAATATATGTTTTTGCCATTCATTAATTTTAATGAAGGTTACAAATTTGAACGAGAGAGAGATAAACAATGTAGGAGAAAAATTTGGAGGTAAAATACTATTGAGAAGAGAGAAATTTGAAGGTGAGAAACAATGAAAGAGAGGGAAATTTGGAGGTAAAGAAACAAGGGAAGAAAGAGAAAATTGTTGGTAAGAGAAACAATGAAGAAGATGAGGAGTAAATAAGAGGAGGAAAGAAATGAATAAAATGATTAGAAATAAGCGCTTAGAAATGAGTAGACTTTTACTCATTTGGAGAATTTATTACAGAATATATTACCCTTGAAGTGTACCATGAGTGTACTATACATGTACTCGAAGGAAATACATATGTGTCATGCACGAAAAAGATGGCCTGTCCAAAAACACAGCCTCTTGGCTAGACGTGCTTGAATAGAGGCCCATCTCCAAACTTTCTCGGCCAGGGAGCGTTTTTTTTATATATAAAGGTTAGGAGAAAAGAAGGTTAGGAGACCCTTCACACGAGGGAAGCTCCAACCTTATCATTTACAAAAATAGAGGGAGTATTATCTATATTAAACTGAGAATCATCGGCCAAGGAGCGTTTATTCATGAGAAGAATATCATATACTTAACTTATACATACTATCTTCATTCTAAATTATTTGCAATGTGGGTAGACACAGGTTCTAAGGATGAAGTGCATGTCAACTGTAAAGATGAGAAAGATATATAAAATTAAAAAGAGGAACCATATGTTGAGGGGAAATTCTCATTGGTAACCTTGTAGTACTGGAAATTATATTTGGTAACCAATCTCATTGGAAATTCTCATTGGTAACCTTGTAGTTAGTAAATTATTACCAGACGTGACATTAATGAGGTAATTAGTTAACTTTTCCGTTAAATGTCATCTTTGAACACACCATCCCCCGCACCCCCCACCCATGCCGCCTACCACTCCACCCCCCCCCCCACCCCTGCCAGCCCTCACTCCACCCCCCACCCCCCGCAACCCCCCCACAACAACCCCCCACACAGCCCCTCTGCCAGTTCCCCACCGCATTCCTGCAGGCCGCCCCCACACCACTCTCACCATGGAAATGAAACGAGATCCACCACCACCAACCTCAATCCCTAATCCCGACATTAATGGCAATCCTACCAAACCTTCTTCCAATGGAAATCCTACCATCACCTCTGCGAATTCCACGCTCTTCACTCTTCTCCGTGGCCCGCACCATCTTCGCGCACATTCCGAGGTCGGTTTTCGCAGATTAAAACCCTATTTTTTATTTTCTATTTTCTGTTGTTGATTTTTATCTGGAGTTTTTTTTTTGATTTGGGTGAAATTTGTTATTGGATTTTCTTCAGAATTTGATCAACAATGGAGGGTTTCGATGCGTTGGTTCCGGGTTGGTGGTGGGTACTTGCTCCTTTGTTAAAAGAGAGAATTTGGATTCTAACTTAGATATTACTCTTTTTATTATTTTGTGATGATCAAAGGGGGAAGGGTAGGAGAGGGACGATCGGCAAGCAGGGGAAAGAGGGTATGCGAGGGGGGAAGGGTAGGAGAGGGGGGAGGGCAGCAGCAGCGAAGGAGGGAGGCGAAGGATGGTGTGGGGGTTGGCGGCCTGCAGGAATGCGGTGGAGGAACCGGCAGAGGGGCGTGTGGGGGGTTTTTGTGGTGGGGTTGCGCAGGGGGGGGTGGAGTGAGGGCTGGCGGGGGTGGGGGGGGGGGGTGGAGTGAGGGCTGGCATGGGTGGGGATGGTGGAGGTGCAAGGGATGGTGTGTTCAAAGATGACATTTAACGGAAAAGTTAACCAATTACCTCATTAATGTCACGTCTGGTAATAATTTACTAACTACAAGGTTACCAATTAGAATTTCCAATGAGATTGGTTACCAAATATAATTTCCAATACTACAAGGTTACCAATGAGAATTTCCCTATGTTTGAGAGACACAACAAGCGGGCTAAAAATTTTGAATTCGTGATGAGGAGACGGAAAGAGAGAGTTCATTACTGATAGAATATAAATATAGTTAGGATATATTTTGTTCTTAGAGATATACTTTGTCTAAGTTACCTAATCATAATAGGACTATCCTAGGATGTAACAGTATAAATATTGATCAATGGTAATCACTCCAGTTGAGGAGTTTTCCCAAATCTAGCATGGTATCAGAGCTATAGGTTTTCCATAAATTTTTATTTTATTTTTCTTGGCTCTTGCGCATATCCCACTGTTCTTCCGCCGTCGCAGTGTGTTTTCTTTTTACTTCCCACTAATTTCTCCAAGTGTGCTGGACTATTGCATCCAAAATTGGATCTTGGCCACGTGTGATCCATCATGACCAAGGAAGATGCTCAGCCATCCCCTACTGCATCTACTGATTTTCATCCGGCACTTTCTATCAATAATATACGGAATGCCATCCCGTTAATTCTTGATCGAGAAAAGGTTCACTATTCCAATTGGGTGGAGTTGTTTGAAACACATTTACATGCTTTCAATGTTTTGGATCATATTGATCCCAAAACCCCTCGTCCCTCGGATATATCTGATATTATGTGGAACCGTCTTGATTCCATTGTTAAACAATGGATTTATGGTACTATTTCATCTGATCTATTACAGACTGTTCTTTGCCGTGGAGATTCCGCACAAGCTCTTTGGGACAAATTAAAGGCAATTTTTCAAGATAATAAACATACCAGGGCTGTCTATCTTGAAAACCAATTCAATTCTCTACACTTGTCCAATTTTTCGGATGTCTCGACGTATTGCACAAAATTAAAATCTATAAAGGATCAACTTGCAAATCTTGACCAACCTATTTCGGAGCAAATGTTGGTTCTTCGGCTCGTTTCCGGCCTTAACGGTACAGATTTTGATGTTGTAGCAACGATGATCCAACAAACGGAACCTCTACCTTCGTTTGAATCTGCAAGATCGCGTCTTTTACTTGAAGAATCACGCCGGGCTCAAGATTTCGTCCCTCAAACCTCCACTTTTTTGGCTCAAGGGCCACCGGCAGCAGCTGCAACCGCCGCCACTGCCCCACCGCCGCAACAATTGCAGACCAACCACCGTGGTGGTGGTGGTCGTGGCCGCGGCAGGGGACGCGCTGGACGTGGGCGCCACACATCGACCCAGCAGCAGCAGCACTCGATGCCTGCTCCTTCACCAACCCAGCAGGCTGCTCCCATGAGTTGGGCTGGGCCTCCACCGCAACAGGCTTGGTCTGCCCCTCCTCATTGGGCTCAGGCATGGGCTACTGCTCCAGCCCCATTCCCACAGCAGCCCAACTATTTTCGGCAGCCCCATCCCACGGCATATGGGCCCTCTCCAGCCCACCGCGTGATGCCCCAGGCCCACCACACTTCATACGCACCATATCCGGATCATGGGCTTGCTATGACCCCAACTGAGTTGGCAAATTCGTTTGCTACCATGACACTGCCACAAGATAACTCTTGGTACATGGATTCGGGTGCGACCGCTCATATGACAAATTCTTCAAGTACTCTTATGCCCTTATTTAATTTAAGCACTCCTAATCATATTTTGGTTGGTAATGGTCATCGCATTCCTGTGTTTGGTTATGGTCACTCAAACCTCCCCAACCCTCACCCACCATTATCCCTACATGATGTTTTGTTTGCCCCACAAATAATTAAAAACCTTATTTCTGTCTGAAAATTTACCACTGATAATAATGCCTCCATTGAATTTGATCCTCATGGCTTTTCTGTGAAGGACCTTCGCACAGGGAATATTCAAGCGAGATGCAATAGTTCGGGAGAGCTCTATCCAGTGACTTGTCCTCAACCTTCCACATGCTTAGCTACCGCCCTCACGGCCACTTCATCACCAACCTGGCATAGTCGCCTTGGACATCCAGGATCTCAAGTTTTAAATTTTCTTAGGTCTAGAGATTTAATACATTGTAATAAAGGACCTACCTCTGATTTTTGCAATTCTTGTCAAGTAGGCAAACATATTCGTTTACCATTTCAACCTTCAAATAGTAATACGATTTCTACTTTTGTTATAATTCATGCTGATTTATGGACATCTCCTATTCGTAGCTCTCAAGGTCATAAATATTATTTGGTCTTTTTGGATGATTATACTCACTATGTGTGGACCATACCCCTCAAATTTAAGTCTGAAGTCTACCAATCCTTCATTAATTTTCGCCAGTATGTCCATACTCAATTTGAAAGACCCATTAAAGCTTTTCAGTGTGATCATGGGCGGGAATTTGATAATACCTCTTTCAAACTTTTTTGTGTCAAACATGGCATCATTTCGCTTTTCTTGCCCACATACATCGTCACAAAATGGGAAAGCTGGACGCATGATCAAAACTCTAAATAATATGTCCCGCACGCTTCTTTGTCATGCCTCCATTCCTCCACAATATTGGGTTGAATCTCTTGAAACGGCTACATACCTTGTTAATCTCTTACCTACTAAGGCTCTCAGTAATCTCCCCCCGGCCAAAGTGTTATTTCACATCACCCCCTCCTATGATCATATTCGGGTGTTTAGGTGTCTATGTTTTCCAAATTTAATAGCCACTACTCCTCACAAATTAGCACCTCGTTCCACTCCATGTGTGTTTCTTGGCTATCCTCCCCATCATCGGGGATATAGATGTCTTGAGTTGGCAACAAATAAAATTATTATTTCCCAACATGTCACTTTTGATGAATCTACCTTCCCTTTTGCCAATTCAGGTCAATTTATGCCTACTGATTATGCCTTTTTAGAGGATTCTGGGCCCAGTCCCTTAATTTTACCCTTTTGGGCGCCTATTTCCCAACCCACTGGTCTGCGTCCCACCCTTAATGCAGCCCAGCCTCCTCCTACGGCCCAACAATCCAATGCAGCCAAGCTGCGCGCTACATGCCCACTCTTACCCTCCTCGGTGCAGACCCCCCCGTGTCCAGGCCCAGCGTCCCACAACCTCCCCTCCCTCCCCTCATCCGGACCCAGGCCCACTCTCTCTCACAGACACGCTACAGCCCTCCCCCTCTTCGTGGGTTGCCTGCTATTAGGCCCACACGCCCACCTCCCTCCCCTCATCACATGCATACCAGGTCCAAATCTGGAATTTTGAAACCCAACCCCAAATATTCCGTAAACACTATTTCTCCTTCTATTCCTCTTCATCGTTCCCTGCTTCCTAAAAATCACAAACAAGCCTTGACTGATCCTAATTGGAATGCGGCGATGCATGATGAATATAGTGCTTTAATTAATACAGGGACATAGGAATTAGTACCTAGGCCTATGGGGGTGAATATTGCAAATTGCATGTGGATTTATACTCACAAAGAAAATGATAAAGGTGACCTTTAAAGGCACAAAGCTCGTCTTGTTTGTGATGGCAGGTCTCGGGAGGTTGGTGTGGACTGTGATGAAACTTTTAGTCCAGTTGTTCGTCCTGCTACTATTCGTGCAGTCTTGGGGATAGCTATGGCTCGAAACTGGTCGATTCATCAGCTTGATGTAAAAAATGCTTTTTTACATGGTGACTTACAGGAGACAGTTTATATGCATCAACCCCCCGGTTTTGTTGATAAGAGGTTTCCTCATTATGTTTGTCGCCTTCACAAGGCTCTCTATGGCCTCAAACAAGCTCCCCGGGCTTGGTATCAGCGTTTTGCGTTTTTTCTTCTTCAGATGGGATTTGTTGTTGCTCAGAGTGACAACTCTTTATTCATTTTTCGTCAGGGTAATGATCTGGCATATCTTCTTCTATATGTCGATGATATCATTTTATGCACCTCTTCTGATGCTTTGCGAGATCGTATCATTGCTCACTTGAAGTCTGAATTTCCTATGTCTGATTTGGGTCCTCTCAGTTATTTTTTGGATATTTCTGTTACTCGTACACCTTCCTACATGCTTCTCTCTCAGAAAAAGTATGCACAGGAAATATTGGAGCGCGCAGGTATGGGGACTTGTAAGCCTACGGCGACTCCTGTTGACACTAACTCTAAGCTTAGTGCCGATTCGGGTCCTCCGGTGGCAGATCCGACTCGTTATCGCGGTTTAGCAGGCGCTTTGCAGTACCTCACTTTCACTCGTCCTGACATTGCTTATGCAGTTCAGCAGGTGTGCCTTTTTATGCATGATCCCCGAGAGACTCATTATAATGCATTAAAGCGCATCATGCGTTATATTCAGGGAACCATTGATCATGGGTTACATTTATATCCTACTACTCAGTCGCGCTTGATCACTTATACTGACGCTGATTGGGGTGGGTGTCCTAACACTCGTCGTTCTACTTCTGGTTATTGTTGTTTTCTCGGTGATAACCTGATTTCTTGGCAGTCTAAGCGTCAACCTACTCTTTCTAGATCAAGTGCAGAAGCAGAATATCGAGGCGTCGCCAATGTTGTCGCGGAAGCTTGTTGGCTACGTAATCTTCTTTTGGAGTTACATTGTCCTCTCCGACAGGCTACTATTGTTTATTGTGATAATGTCAGTGCTATTTATTTATCTCGCAACCCAGTGAACACCAACGCACCAAACATGTTGAGATGGATATTCATTTTGTTCGGGAAAAGGTTGCGTTGGGTCAAGTACGTGTGTTGCATGTTCCTACTAGATATAAGTTTGCAGACATTTTCACTAAAGGTCTTCCACAACAGTTATTCTTGGAGTTTAAGTCCAGTCTCAGCGTTTGCCCTCCTCTCGCTCCGACTGTGGGGGTGTGATAGAATATAAATATAGTTAGGATATATTTTGTTGTTAGAGATACACTTTGTTTAGGTTACCTAATCATAATAGGACTATCCTAGGATGTAACACTATAAATATTGATCAATGGTAATCACTCCAGTTGAGGAGTTTTCCCAAATCTAGCAATTACTATATAAAGTAATGTTGTAGTTAATTTAAAATTTACAAGATAGCGAAGTGTTACAATTAATTTGAAAGAGGGGAAGTACGAAACTACTTTTAGAGACAAAAATCTTTTAATTTGAACCATATGAAAAATTTTAAGTCCTATTCATGGTGGCCAAAAGTAGACCATTTAAGTGCTCACATGTGTCCTCTAGAAGAGTGACACGCATCCTTTATTTGTTTTGAAATGTTGTTTTTGGAAAGGGAGTTAATTTCAATAAGCGAGATATATATGAAAATTTTGTTAAATGCCACATTATTATTTTGACTCATTAAAGTCAAATATTGACTTTTATAAAAAAAAATATAGATGATAAGTAAAATTAATTAACTTGGGCCTATGATAAAATATGGTCTATTTTAATTGATTATCATTTATATAATGGGTCAAAAGGCCAATTAATGGGTCAAAGGCCAATAATAAGAATTGGGTGTTTGGGTCATTCAAATGATGACGGCCATGAGGCTCAGGGGAACTACTCAAAAACCCTAAACCCTAGAAAGCTCTCTAAATAGACCCCTTTTATTATTATCCTGAGGAGGAGAAAAGAGGAGGGAAAACCTAAAACTCTCAAATACTTTCCCTGCTTGTCACATTAAACTCTCTCCCTAGAAGAAGAACAACATGCACCAAAGATCAAGCCCAAAGGCCCTTATTCAAGAAGATCATATTTGTACATGTTGTTCAAATATCCTACGCCAGCATCCTTGGATAAAATCAAGTCTGAATGCCCTTATTCAAGAAGATCAAAGTTGTTTGTGAATTGCAAAGTTTAAATATACGCGGAGATCGAATCAGATGATCAAAATATTAGAGATTGTAACCCAAAAATGCAAAGATCAATAAAATATTATTTTGTTTCAAAGATTTTAATCCTCTATAAATTTTGTAGATTTAAAATTTATGTTTACAAGATGGTGTAGTGTCGTTGTATGAGGAGTGTATGCTTTGAAGATTGGATCGGATCTGACTTGGAGTTGGCAGTGATTGTATAATTTGGCATTTGGAGTGGGAACTTCCTAGGATATTAATAATATAATGCTGCAGGAATTTCCAAGTTGGAAGGTGTTGGAACACAAGGTGACACTCAAGAAAGGGGGGGGTTGAATTGAGTGGCTAAAACTAATCGATTTTCGCAAAAACCCCTTCTTATGGCACAAGTGTTGTGCACTCGTGTTATTCACTCGTAAATTCTCCGATTGATGTTTTTGCTTGAACGAAATTGTATCAAACAATAAAACAATGAAATCAAATAATAAGACACAGGTATTTAATGTGGTTCAATCTCACCTCTGAGATCTACGTCCACACAAACTACTCTTTTATTATTTGAATCGTAAAATATCAAACTCTCGATACAATTCGATTCCCCCACTACTAACTCTAGTAGTGCTCCCCAACACTTAACCCTAAGTGTTGCTACTCTCTATAATATAAGAAATTACAGAAAGAATAATCCCTCAAAAGTGTGCTTCTTATTTAAGCAAATTAGAGGACAATTACAAACGTTGTTTAGTTTCCTAATCGACTAGAACTCGTGATATACTCCGTGCCTTAGGAAACCTGTTTTCAGCTCTTAATATCTCCGATTTTTTCTCTCTCGAAAACGTTAGTTATAAAACCGAATTGCAATCCGTTATATGCTTCTTGACCGATGAAAATCTTTCATAAAAAATATGTTTATCTTTTACTCCTTAAATTAAGGGATAAAGCTTTTTCCTTATTAACAACAAATTTTATCTTTCAAAAAAACTGATTTTCTTTTTCCTTGTAGGATAATTCTCCATATCTTATATTAACTAGATCAACTCTTAAATCGGTTTTTTTATTAAACAAACTTTATCATATTCAAAAATCAGTTTTTCTCCTTATTATCAAAATTCTTTAAAAACGTTTTATGATTTTTTTTTCTCCAGAAAAAAAAACTTTTATCTTTTATAAATCGGTTTTTCAAAATCCTTTTCCAAATCGGTTTTTTATAAAACTTGATTTTCGAATATCTTTTTCCTTTTATATAGATATATAAAATTAACATAATTATTTATTTCCTTAACTCTAAGAAAATAATAATTATCCTAATTTTATATTTCTATACTTGGCACATAATATATCATCTAGTTCAAGTATATTACATTTTGCATATAGTAACTAAACTTAGGAATATGAACTTGGACTTCAATATCGATTCTTCATTTCTTCAAAGTCTTCATTCACTTATTCCTTTCTCAACCATCTGTAACAAACTTTCAGACTATAACATATTATATTATTTTTCATCATCAAAACTTAACATGCACATGCACAACAAATTCCCCCTTTTTGATGATGACAAACATTCAATATAATATTATTAAGTAATTACTTTTTCCCCCTCAAAACATGCACCATTAATCACTTATGCACCATTAATCACCATTAATCACATTAGGGAAAGTAACATAACATCATTTCATTAGTCTAGGTATTATACCCATCTTCCCCCTTTTGACATTATCAAAAAGGAGAGCATCAACATGTTTAGCGAGACAAAGTGCAATATAGTCAGCAAAATAATTCAAGTAGCTCAAGCAATAAATACTAAGGATGCTGGTGCTATGTCATAATCCAACTCACAATCCGAAGTCATTAAGCAAAAATATAACCCAACTCACAATCCAAATTTATGAAGCAAGAAATAATCATGAAGGATCATGGTTGATGGCTAAGATTGTAAGATGAATATAGGTAATGCAAGCTTGAAGATTTGAAATGACAATTGGCTCAACAAGTGCTTAAACCCTTTTTTCATATTTTCAACTTCCGCAAATAAACATCATAAGACTTTCTTAACTGTGGCACTGTGTGTGGCACTGTGCCATTGAACAATCTATTCCCTTTCAAATATAACTAATCTTCGGATATACTGGAATCCAAAATGATGATCTTCAAAACTTTGATAATGTTCTTCACATTTGAATTAAACTCTAGGACTTATCTAAAATAAATGTCTTACTCTCCTTTTTTTTTTTTATAAAGGAGAAGCAGACCATACAATATTACTAGAGTCAATCAATAAGAGATCAAAGATAATAAGTTAATTCGGACCTCATTTTCTTTTTTTTTAATGCATCTCTTGGCACTGTGCCTTGCACAGTGTGAATCAGTACTTTTCCTTCATTCACGTATTTGTATTTTTTGCAACCTTTTCATGTTCCCCCTTAACTGATGCTTCTTTTTCTTCCATCATCTTATCAAGATGTTCTTGCCCCATAAAATCATTAATCAAGATTAAAAGCACTTGTTGAAGTTTGGATAAGGTGAGGAAAAGAAGGATAATAATAGAGAATTGAAGATAAGGTGGGACATATGAGAGAAAGAAATAATGAGGCACAAATGTCAAACTCATAAATAGAAAATCAGAATATTGGGCTTGCTATAGGAGAAAGTATTTGCATTTCATAGCTCAAAAATTCAGCAACTTAGGATCATATAGCTTATTAGTTCGGCAACTTAGGATCATGACATTAGGACAGCATCATTGAACCATTACGAGTCCTTTTTATATCAAGTAGACCTTTACTCACTAAGCTTCACAAAAACACGCATCAACATTCAAAGCCAAATTAACATATTTAAAGGAGGACAACAAACATAATACTCAACTAATTTCCTGAAATTAATCCCAAAGCCACAAATTATCTTGTAAAACATTCATGCATGAAATTCAACATAATTACCTTGACCACCCAATTTTGGTATGCTTAACAATTTATTTTTCAACCCACTTACCAACATCACATTCTCTATGGAGTGTGTTAGGGATTTGCCGGCGTTTCAAATACAATTATTTATCCCTTTTTGTTATCGCCAAATGTAACACACCCTCCATGGTAGGCTACTAGTGAGAGGAATTGAGATTTATCACTAGTCATATGTCTTAAGCAGCCGTTGTCGAGATACCATAGGCTGCGTCCTCTCACGTTTGCCTGCAAAAGGATCGCTTGTTAATTTTAGGAACCCAAATCTGTTTGGCTCCCTTTTTCTTTCGTTGAGCTTCTAATAAGTCTTTTCTAACCCATATTTGAGTCACATACTCTACATTTTTCGCAACACTCTTTTTCTTGACATTACAATTATCCATAAGATGTCCATTCTTTCCACAGAAGTTGCAAATCAAATATTCAGGTAGATCGACATATTTTCTTTTACGAAAGTCTCTTTCAAAATTTTGGGCATTGTGCCTTACACTGTGCCTTTGGTCTGTATATCCTAAACTAATTCTGTTTCGATTGCTAGTTGTACTGGAAATATAGTTTAGGGCTTTTTGACCATCTAACCATTTTTCATACATTTTCCGAGCAATAGTCAATTGTGATTCTAAGAATTCCACAGAAGTGTTTAGATCGATATTTCTTTTTCTTGAAATTTTCAAATCTCTTTTAGCTTTATCAAGTTCGTCACTTAACTTAGCATCATGAGGCAAGCATAAGTGGAACAATTCTAGATCTTTGTCTAGACTCTTTCTCTTTAATTAACTCAAGTTTCAAAGATTCAATTTGTTTTTCAAGATTCGAATTTTTAGCTTCTAGCTCAGTGTACGGCACAGTGTTATCAACGACTTCTTTTGTGAGAGACTTTTCGTACCTTAAGGCACTTAACTCAACATTTATTTCTTCGACAGTTTTTTCCAGTTCATCATTCTTTTTCATCAGTTCTTTACAGTCCTTTAATAAATCCTTATATTCCAATTCCAACCCAGTCTTTTGCTTAGTTAAATTTTTTACTTCCTTTTTCATGATTGAAAAATCATCATTCATTTCTTGACAATCATCAATTATATTTCCAAGCAAAGTAACAAGTTGGTTTTTTGAAAGAAGATGTATTGAAGGTTTTAGAGAAAGAAGACTTACCTCACTGTCTTCAGTTTTATCTTGGGAGTTCGAACTTTTCGCCATTAGACACAAGTGAGAGTCGTCCTGGCACTGTGCCCTTCTCTGTGATGTCTGTACAGCATTCAGACATAATTTTTCTTCATGGCACTGTGCCTCTGACTGTTCTTCATCAGAATCTGAGTCTCCCCAAACGGCAGCTATCATAGCCTTTTTGAATTCTTTCTTGGATTGCTCCCTTCTTTCTTTAGGCTTCTCATCATCCCATAAGGGACATTCTTTAATCATGTGATTTAACTCTCCACACTTGAAACAACCCGAATTAGTAGCACTTTTCTTAAAGTTAGAGGTAGTGCTCTTACCTTTGAAATTTTCATCTTTTCTAGGATTTTTGTTTTTGTTCTTTTTGAGAAAATTTTTAAATCTCCTAGTAAGAAAATCAATATCATCATCACTATCACTATTTTCAATTTCCAATTCAGTTCTCAAGGCTATACCTTTACTTTTTGGTTCATTAGTTTTAGAATCTAAGACAAGTTCATGAGTCATTAATGATCCAATAAGTTGTTCTAGTGAAAGTTTAGTCAAATCTTTAGCTTCTTGAATAGCGGTTATTTTTGGGAGCCATCGATTTGTTAAACTTCTTAACACCTTTCTCACTAAATCTTCAGAAGTATATGTTTTGCCTAGAGAACGTAATTCATTAGTGATTAGTGTAAATCTAGTGATCATCTCTTTAATAGATTCATCCTTATTCATAGTAAATAATTCATATTGTTGGACAAGCAAATCTATTCTAGATAGTTTTACCTCATTCGTACCTTCGTGGGCCAACTCCAGCGTGTCCCATATTTCTTTTGCTATAGTACAAGCCGAGATCCTTGAGTATTCATCAAGGTCCAATTCCATATTGGAGAATACTCATAGCTTTGAAGTTTTTTTCGCTTTTGCATAGTCGACCGAATCATAGTCATCTTCATCCTTGTCGACCATCTTTCCTTCAGCATTTTTGGCTTGAATAAGGATTGGTCCTTTCCTTATGATTTCCAGCATTCATAGTCCGATCCTTGGATGTAGATCCTCATCCTAGCCTTCCACCATCCGTAGTCTTTTCCGTTAAAAATCGGACATTTTGTGTGTCTATCTCGAGAGTCATCTTGCATGTTCATGAATCCTATTCTCTAGGGATGAGCCTTTCGAGAATAGCCTGCTCTGATACCACTTGTTGGAACACAAGGTGACACTCAAGAAAGGGGGGGTTGAATTGAGTGGCTAAAACTAATCGATTTTCGCAAAACACTCTTATGGCACAGTGCCGTGCACTGTGTTATTCACTCGTAAATTCTCCGATTGATGTTTTTGCTCGAACGAAATTGTATCAAACAATAAAACAATGAAATCAAATAATAAGACATAGGTATTTAACGTGGTTCAATCTCACCTCTGAGATCTACGTCCACACAAACTACTCTTTTATTATTTGAATCGTAAAATATCAAACTCTCGATACAATTCGATTCCCCCACTACTAACTCTAGTAGTGCTCCCCAACACTTAACCCTAAGTGTTGCTACTCTCTATAATATAAGAAATTACAGAAAGAATAATCCCTCAAAAGCGTGCTTCTTATTCAAGCAAATTAGAGGACAATTACAAACGTTGTTTAGTTTCCTAATCTGACTAGAACTCTGAGATATACTCTGTGCCTTAGGAAACTGTTTTCAGCTCTTAATATCTCCGATTTTTTCTCTCTGAAAACGTTAGTTATAAAACTGAATTGCAATCCGTTATATGCTTCTTGACTGACATAAAATCTTTCATAAAAAATATGTTTATCTTTTACTCCTTAAATTAAGGGATAAAGCTTTTTCCTTATTAACAACAAATTTTATCTTTCAAAAAAACAGATTTTCTTTTTCCTTGTAGGATAAGGATTTCTCCATATCTTATATTAACTAGATCAACTCTTAAATCGGTTTTTTTATTAAACAAACTTTATCATATTCAAAAATCAGTTTTTCTCCTTATTATCAAAATTCTTTAAAAACGTTTTATGATTTTTTTTTCTCCGAAAAAAAAAAACTTTTATCTTTATAAATCGGTTTTTCAAAATCCTTTTCCAAATCGGTTTTTTTTATAAAACTTGATTTTCGAATATCTTTTTCCTTTTATATAGATATATAAAATTAACATAATTATTTATTTCCTTAACTCTAAGAAAATAATAATTATCCTAATTTTATATTTCTATACTTGGCACATAATATATCATCTAGTTCAAGTATATTACATTTTGCATATAGTAACTAAACTTAGGAATATGAACTTGGACTTGGACTTCAATATCGATTCTTCATTTCTTTAAAGTCTTCATTCACTTATTCCTTTCTCAACCATCTGTAATAAACTTTCAGACTATAACATATTATATTATTTTTCATCATCAAAACTTAACATGCACATGCACAACAAATTCCCCCTTTTTGATGATGACAAACATTCAATATAATATTATTAAGTAATTACTTTTTCCCCCTCAAAACATGCACCATTAATCACTTATGCACCATTAATCACCATTAATCACATTAGGGAAAGTAACATAACATCATTTCATTAGTCTAGGTATTATACCCATCTTCCCCCTTTTGACATTATCAAAAAGGAGAGCATCAACATGTTTAGCGAGACAAAGTGCAATATAGTCAGCAAAATAATTCAAGTAGCTCAAGCAATAAATACTAAGGATGCTGGTGCTATGTCATAATCCAACTCACAATCCGAAGTCATTAAGCAAAAATATAACCCAACTCACAATCCGAATTTATGAAGCAAGAAATAATCATGAAGGATCATGGTTGATGGCTAAGAATGTAAGATGAATATAGGTAATGCAAGCTTGAAGATTTGAAATGACAATTGGCTCAACAAGTGCTTAAACCCTTTTTTCATATTTTCAACTTCCGCAAATAAACATCATAAGACTTTCTTCACTGTGGCACTGTGTGTGGCACTGTGCCATTGAACAATCTATTCCCTTTCAAATATAACTAATCTTCGGATATACAGGAATCCAAAATGATGATCTTCAAAACTTTGATAATGTTCTTCACATTTGAATTAAACTCTAGGACTTATCTAAAATAAATGTCTTACTCTCCTTTTTTTTTTTTTTTATAAAGGAGAAGCGGACCATACAATATTACTAGAGTCAATCAATAAGAGATCAAAGATAATAAGTTAATTCGGACCTCATTTTCTTTTTTTTTTAATGCATCTTGGCACCGTGCCTTGCACAAGGGTGAATCAAGATCTTTTCCTTCATTCACGTATTTGTATTTTTTTGCAACCTTTTCATGTTCCCCCTTAATCGATGCTTCTTTTTCTTCCATCATCTTATCAAGATGTTCTTGCCCCATAAAATCATTAATCAAGATTAAAAGCACTTGTTGAAGTTTGGATAAGGTGAGGAAAAGAAGGATAATAATAGAGAATTGAAGATAAGGTGGGACATATGAGAGAAAGAAATAATGAGGCACAAATGTCAAACTCATAAATAGAAAATCGGAATATTGGGCTTGCTATAGGAGAAAGTATTTGCATTTCATAGCTCAAAAATTCAGCAACTTAGGATCATATAGCTTATTAGTTCGGCAACTTAGGATCATGACATTAGGACAGCATCATTGAACCATTACGAGTCCTTTTTATATCAAGTAGACCTTTACTCACTAAGCTTCACAAAAACACGCATCAACATTCAAAGCCAAATTAACATATTTAAAGGAGGACAACAAACATAATACTCAACTAATTTCCTGAAATTAATCCCAAAGCCACAAATTATCTTGTAAAAACATTCATGCATGAAATTCAACATAATTACCTTGACCACCCAATTTTGGTATGCTTAACAATTTATTTTTCAACCCACTTACCAACATCACATTCTCTATGGAGTGTGTTAGGGATTTGCCGGCGTTTTCAAATACAATTATTTATCCCTTTTTGTTATCGCCAAATGT
Source organism: Beta lomatogona (assembly GCA_947646795.1). NCBI lineage: Eukaryota > Viridiplantae > Streptophyta > Magnoliopsida > Caryophyllales > Amaranthaceae > Beta > Beta lomatogona. The sequence goes on from CANSNZ010000940.1 coordinate 190,190, forward strand.
AACACACCCTCCATGGTAGGCTACTAGTGAGAGGAATTGAGATTTATCACTAGTCATATGTCTTAAGCGAGCCGTTGTCGAGATACCATAGGGGCTGCGTCCTCTCACGTTTGCCTCGCAAAAGGATCGCTTGTTAATTTTAGGAACCCAAATCTGTTTGGCTCCCTTTTTCTTTCGTTGAGCTTCTAATAAGTCTTTTCTAACCCATATTTGAGTCACATACTCTACATTTTTCGCAACACTCTTTTTCTTGACATTACAATTATCCATAAGATGTCCATTCTTTCCACGTAAGTTGCAAATCAAATATTCAGGTAGATCGACATATTTTCTTTTACGAAAGTCTCTTTTCAAAATTTTGGGCATTGTGCCTTACACTCGTGCCTTTGGTCCGTATATCCTAAACTAATTCTGTTTCGATTGCTAGTTGTACTGGAAATATAGTTTAGGGCTTTTTGACCATCTAACCATTTTTCATACATTTTCCGAGCAATAGTCAATTGTGATTCTAAGAATTCCACAGAAGTGTTTAGATCGATATTTCTTTTTCTTGAAATTTTCAAATCTCTTTTAGCTTTATCAAGTTCGTCACTTAACTTAGCATCATGAGGCAAGCATAAGTGGAACAATTCTGGATCTTTGTCTAGACTCTTTCTCTTTAATTAACTCAAGTTTCAAAGATTCAATTTGTTTTTCAAGATTCGAATTTTTAGCTTCTAGCTCAGTGTACGGCACAGTGTTATCAACGACTTCTTTTGTGAGAGACTTTTCGTACCTTAAGGCACTTAACTCAACATTTATTTCTTCGACAGTTTTTTCCAGTTCATCATTCTTTTTCATCAGTTCTTTACAGTCCTTTAATAAATCCTTATATTCCAATTCCAACCCAGTCTTTTGCTTAGTTAAATTTTTTACTTCCTTTTTCATGATTGAAAAATCATCATTCATTTCTTGACAATCATCAATTATATTTCCAAGCAAAGTAACAAGTTGGTTTTTTGAAAGAAGATGTATTGAAGGTTTTAGAGAAAGAAGACTTACCTCACTGTCTTCGGTTTATCTTGGGAGTTCGAACTTTTCGCCATTAGACACAAGTGAGAGTCGTCCCGGCACCTTGTGCCCTTCTCTCGTGATGTCCGTACAGCATTCGGTGCATAATTTTTCTTCATGGCACTGTGCCTCGACTGTTCTTCATCGGAATCTGAGTCTCCCCCAAAACGGCAGCTATCATAGCCTTTTTGAATTCTTTCTTGGATTGCTCCCTTCTTTCTTTAGGGCTTCTCATCATCCCATAAGGGACATTCTTTAATCATGTGATTTAACTCTCCACACTTGAAACAACCCGAATTAGTAGCACTTTTCTTAAAGTTAGAGGTAGTGCTCTTACCTTTGAAATTTTCATCTTTTCTAGGATTTTTGTTTTTGTTCTTTTTGAGAAAATTTTTAAATCTCCTAGTAAGAAAATCAATATCATCATCACTATCACTATTTTCAATTTCCAATTCAGTTCTCAAGGCTATACCTTTACTTTTTGGTTCATTAGTTTTAGAATCTAAGACAAGTTCATGAGTCATTAATGATCCAATAAGTTGTTCTAGTGAAAGTTTAGTCAAATCTTTAGCTTCTTGAATAGCGGTTATTTTTGGGAGCCATCGATTTGTTAAACTTCTTAACACCTTTCTCACTAAATCTTCAGAAGTATATGTTTTGCCTAGAGAACGTAATTCATTAGTGATTAGTGTAAATCTAGTGATCATCTCTTTAATAGATTCATCCTTATTCATAGTAAATAATTCATATTGTTGGACAAGCAAATCTATTCTAGATAGTTTTACCTCATTCGTACCTTCGTGGGCCAACTCCAGCGTGTCCCATATTTCTTTTGCTATAGTACAAGCCGAGATCCTTGAGTATTCATCAGGTCCAATTCCATATTGGAGAATACTCATAGCTTTGAAGTTTTTTTCGGCTTTTGCATAGTCGACCGAATCATAGTCATCTTCATCCTTGTCGACCATCTTTCCTTCAGCATTTTTGGCTTGAATAAGGATTGGTCCTTTCCTTATGATTTCCAGCATTCATAGTCCGATCCTTGGATGTAGATCCTCATCCTAGCCTTCCACCATCCGTAGTCTTTTCCGTTAAAAATCGGACATTTTGTGTGTCTATCTCGAGAGTCATCTTGCATGTTCATGAATCCTATTCTCTAGGGATGAGCCTTTCGAGAATAGCCTCGCTTCCGATACCACTTGTTGGAACACAAGGTGACACTCAAGAAAGGGGGGGTTGAATTGAGTGGCTAAAACTAATCGATTTTCGCAAAACACTCTTATGGCACAATGGCCGTGCACCGTGTTATTCACTGTAAATTCTCCGATTGATGTTTTTGCTCGAACGAAATTGTATCAAACAATAAAACAATGAAATCAAATAATAAGACATAGGTATTTAACGTGGTTCAATCTCACCTCTGAGATCTACGTCCACACAAACTACTCTTTTATTATTTGAATCGTAAAATATCAAACTCTCGATACAATTCGATTCCCCCACTACTAACTCTAGTAGTGCTCCCCAACACTTAACCCTAAGTGTGTCTACTCTCTATAATATAAGAAATTACGTAAAGAATAATCCCTCAAAAGCGTGCTTCTTATTCAAGCAAATTAGAGGACAATTACAAACGTTGTTTAGTTTCCTAATCTCGACTAGAACTCGAGATATACTCGTGCCTTAGGAAACTGTTTTCAGCCTCTTAATATCTCCGATTTTTTTCTCTCGAAAACGTTAGTTATAAAACCGAATTGCAATCCGTTATATGCTTCTTGACCGACATAAAATCTTTCATAAAAAATATGTTTATCTTTTACTCCTTAAATTAAGGGATAAAGCTTTTTCCTTATTAACAACAAATTTTATCTTTCAAAAAAACAGATTTTCTTTTTCCTTGTAGGATAAGGATTTCTCCATATCTTATATTAACTAGATCAACTCTTAAATCGGTTTTTTTATTAAACAAACTTTATCATATTCAAAAATCAGTTTTTCTCCTTATTATCAAAATTCTTTAAAAACGTTTTATGATTTTTTTTTCTCCAGAAAAAAAAAACTTTTATCTTTTATAAATCGGTTTTTCAAAATCCTTTTCCAAATCGGTTTTTTTTATAAAACTTGATTTTCGAATATCTTTTTCCTTTTATATAGATATATAAAATTAACATAATTATTTATTTCCTTAACTCTAAGAAAATAATAATTATCCTAATTTTATATTTCTATACTTGGCACATAATATATCATCTAGTTCAAGTATATTACATTTTGCATATAGTAACTAAACTTAGGAATATGAACTTGGACTTGGACTTCAATATCGATTCTTCATTTCTTTAAAGTCTTCATTCACTTATTCCTTTCTCAACCATCTGTAATAAACTTTCAGACTATAACATATTATATTATTTTTCATCATCAAAACTTAACATGCACATGCACAACAAATTCCCCCTTTTTGATGATGACAAACATTCAATATAATATTATTAAGTAATTACTTTTTCCCCCTCAAAACATGCACCATTAATCACTTATGCACCATTAATCACCATTAATCACATTAGGGAAAGTAACATAACATCATTTCATTAGTCTAGGTATTATACCCATCTTCCCCCTTTCGACATTATCAAAAAGGAGAGCATCAACATGTTTAGCGAGACAAAGTGCAATATAGTCAGCAAAATAATTCAAGTAGCTCAAGCAATAAATACTAAGGATGCTTGGTGCTATGTCATAATCCAACTCACAATCCGAAGTCATTAAGCAAAAATATAACCCAACTCACAATCCGAATTTATGAAGCAAGAAATAATCATGAAGGATCATGGTTGATGGCTAAGAATGTAAGATGAATATAGGTAATGCAAGCTTGAAGATTTGAAATGACAATTGGCTCAACAAGTGCTTAAACCCTTTTTTTCATATTTTCAACTTCCGCAAATAAACATCATAAGACTTTCTTCATCGTGGCACTGTGTGTGGCACCGTGCCATTGAACAATCTATTCCCTTTCAAATATAACTAATCTTCGGATATACAGGAATCCAAAATGATGATCTTCAAAACTTTGATAATGTTCTTCACATTTGAATTAAACTCTAGGACTTATCTAAAATAAATGTCTTACTCTCTCCTTTTTTTTTTTATAAAGGAGAAGCGCACCATACAATATTACTAGAGTCAATCAATAAGAGATCAAAGATAATAAGTTAATTCGGACCTCATTTTTTTTTTTTTAATGCATCTCTTGGCACCGTGCCTTGCACAAAGTGTGAATCGATACTTTTCCTTCATTCACGTATTTGTATTTTTTTGCAACCTTTTCATGTTCCCCTTAACTCGATGCTTCTTTTTCTTCCATCATCTTATCAAGATGTTCTTGCCCCATAAAATCATTAATCAAGATTAAAAGCACTTGTTGAAGTTTGGATAAGGTGAGGAAAAGAAGGATAATAATAGAGAATTGAAGATAAGGTGGGACATATGAGAGAAAGAAATAATGAGGCACAAATGTCAAACTCATAAATAGAAAATCGGAATATTGGGCTTGCTATAGGAGAAAGTATTTGCATTTCATAGCTCAAAATTCAGCAACTTAGGATCATATAGCTTATTAGTTCGGCAACTTAGGATCATGACATTAGGACAAACATCATTGAACCATTACGAGTCCTTTTTATATCAAGTAGACCTTTACTCACTAAGCTTCACAAAAACACGCATCAACATTCAAAGCCAAATTAACATATTTAAAGGAGGACAACAAACATAATACTCAACTAATTTCCCGAAATTAATCCCAAAGCCACAAATTATCTTGTAAAACATTCATGCATGAAATTCAACATAATTACCTTGACCACCCAATTTTGGTATGCTTAACAATTTATTTTTCAACCCACTTACCAACATCACATTCTCTATGGAGTGTGTTAGGGATTTGCCGGCAGTTTCAAATACAATTATTTATCCCTTTTTGTTATCGCCAAATGTAACACACCCTCCATGGTAGGCTACTAGTGAGAGGAATTGAGATTTATCACTAGTCATATGTCTTAAGCAGCCGTTGTCGAGATACCATAGGCCGCGTCCTCTCACGTTTGCCTCGCAAAAGGATCGCTTGTTAATTTTAGGAACCCAAATCTGTTTGGCTCCCTTTTTCTTTCGTTGAGCTTCTAATAAGTCTTTTCTAACCCATATTTGAGTCACATACTCTACATTTTTCGCAACACTCTTTTTCTTGACATTACAATTATCCATAAGATGTCCATTCTTTCCACGAAGTTGCAAATCAAATATTCGAGTAGATCGACATATTTTCTTTTACGAAAGTCTCTTTTCAAAATTTTGGGCATTGTGCCTTACACTGTGCCTTTGGTCTCGTATATCCTAAACTAATTCTCGTTTCGATTGCTAGTTGTCTTGGAAATATAGTTTAGGGCTTTTTGACCATCTAACCATTTTTCATACATTTTCCGAGCAATAGTCAATTGTGATTCTAAGAATTCCACGTAGTGTTTAGATCGATATTTCTTTTTCTTGAAATTTTCAAATCTCTTTTAGCTTTATCAAGTTCGTCACTTAACTTAGCATCATGAGGCAAAGATAAGTGGAACAATTTCGGATCTTTGTCTAGACTCTTTCTCTTTAATTAACTCAAGTTTCAAAGATTCAATTTGTTTTTCAAGATTCGAATTTTTAGCTTCTAGCTCGGTGTACGGCACGGTGTTATCAACGACTTCTTTTGTGAGAGACTTTTCGTACCTTAAGGCACTTAACTCAACATTTATTTCTTCGACGTTTTTTCCAAGTTCATCATTCTTTTTCATCGGTTCTTTACAAGTCCTTTAATAAATCCTTATATTCCAATTCCAACCCAGTCTTTTGCTTAGTTAAATTTTTTACTTCCTTTTTCATGATTGAAAAATCATCATTCATTTCTTGACAATCATCAATTATATTTCCAAGCAAAGTAACAAGTTGGTTTTTTGAAAGAAGATGTATTCAAGGTTTTAGAGAAAGAAGACTTACCTCACTGTCTTCGGTTTTATCTTGGGAGTTCGAACTTTTCGCCATTAGACACAAGTGAGAGTCGTCCCGGCACCGTGCCCTTCTCGTGATGTCCGTACAGCATTCGGACATAATTTTTCTTCATGGCACCGTGCCTCCGACCGTTCTTCATCGGAATCCGAGTCTCCCCAAACGGCAGCCTATCATAGCCTTTTTGAATTCTTTCTTGGATTGCTCCCTTCTTTCTTTAGGCTTCTCATCATTCCATAAGGGACATTCTTTAATCATGTGATTTAACTCTCCACACTTGAAACAACCCGAATTAGTAGCACTTTTCTTAAAGTTAGAGGTAGTGCTCTTACCTTTGAAATTTTCATCTTTTCTAGGATTTTTGTTTTTGTTCTTTTTGAGAAAATTTTTAAATCTCCTAGTAAGAAAATCAATATCATCATCACTATCACTATTTTCAATTTCCAATTCGAGTTCTCAAGGCTATACCTTTACTTTTTGGTTCATTAGTTTTAGAATCTAAGACAAGTTCATGAGTCATTAATGATCCAATAAGTTGTTCTAGTGAAAGTTTAGTCAAATCTTTAGCTTCTTGAATAGCGGTTATTTTTGGGAGCCATCGATTTGTTAAACTTCTTAACACCTTTCTCACTAAATCTTCGAAGTATATGTTTTGCCTAGAGAACGTAATTCATTAGTGATTAGTGTAAATCTAGTGATCATCTCTTTAATAGATTCATCCTTATTCATAGTAAACAATTCATATTGTTGGACAAGCAAATCTATTCTAGATAGTTTTACCTCATTCGTACCTTCGTGGGCCAACTCCGACGTGTCCCATATTTCTTTTGCTATAGTACAAGCCGAGATCCTTGAGTATTCATCGGGTCCAATTCCATATTGGAGAATACTCATAGCTTTGAAGTTTTTTTCGGCTTTTGCATAGTCGACCGAATCATAGTCATCTTCATCCTTGTCGACCATCTTTCCTTCAAGCATTTTTGGCTTGAATAAGGATTGGTCCTTTCCTTATGATTTCCAAGCATTCATAGTCCGATCCTTGGATGTAGATCCTCATCCTAGCCTTCCACCATCCGTAGTCTTTTCCGTTAAAAATCGGACATTTTGTGTGTCTATCTCGAGAGTCATCTTCGCATGTTCATGAATCCTATTCTCTAGGGATGAGCCTTTCGAGAATAGCCTCGCTTCCGATACCACTTGTTGGAACACAAGGTGACACTCAAGAAAGGGGTTGAATTGAGTGGCTAAAACTAATCGATTTTCGCAAAACACTTATGGCACAAGGTGCACCGTGTTATTCACTCGTAAATTCTCCGATTGATGTTTTTGCTCGAACGAAATTGTATCAAACAATAAAACAATGAAATCAAATAATAAGACACAGGTATTTAACGTGGTTCAATCTCACCTCTGAGATCTACGTCCACACAAACTACTCTTTTATTATTTGAATCGTAAAATATCAAACTCTCGATACAATTCGATTCCCCCACTACTAACTCTAGTAGTGCTCCCCAACACTTAACCCTAAGTGTTGCTACTCTCTATAATATAAGAAATTACAGAAAGAATAATCCCTCAAAAGCGTGCTTCTTATTCAAGCAAATTAGAGGACAATTACAAACGTTGTTTAGTTTCCTAATCTGACTAGAACTCTGAGATATACTCTGTGCCTTAGGAAACTGTTTTCAGCTCTTAATATCTCCGATTTTTTCTCTCTAAAAACGTTAGTTATAAAACTGAATTGCAATCCCTTATATGCTTCTTGACTGACAGAAAATCCTTCATAACAAATATGTTTACCTTTTACTCCTTAAATTAAGGGATAAAGCTTTTTCCTTATTAAAAACAAATTTTATCTTTCAAAAAAACTGATTTTCCTTTTCCTTGTAGGATAAGGATTTCTCCATATCTTATATTAACTAGATCAACTCTTAAATCAGTTTTTTTATTAAACAAACTTTATCATATTCAAAAATCAGTTTTTCTCCTTCTTATCAAAATTCTTTAAAAACATTTTATGATTTTTTTTTCTCCCGAAAAAAAACTTTTATCTTTTATAAATCGGTTTTTCAAAATCCTTTTCCAAATCGGTTTTTTATAAAACTTGATTTTCGAATATCTTTTTCCTTTTATATAGATATATAAAATTAACATAATTATTTATTTCCTTAACTCTAAGAAAATAATAATTATCCTAATTTTATATTTCTATACTTGGCACATAATATATCATCTAGTTCAAGTATATTACATTTTGCATATAGTAACTAAACTTAGGAATATGAACTTGGACTTCAATCTCGATTCTTCATTTCTTCAAAGTCTTTATTCACTTATTCCTTTCTCAACCATCTGTAACAAACTTTCAGACTATAACATATTATATTATTTTTCATCATCAAAACTTAACATGCACATGCACATGCACAACAGAAGGGGTTTATAAATTTGATTTTTAGCAACAGTTATGGAGTCGTTTTCAGTTTGAAATTTGTCAAACTTCTTCATTTACATCAACATATTTCAAACTTGTTGCTGCTTATTAGTCCAATCTAGCGTTACCCTATAACCCGATTCAAAAAATTGAGGGGTGTCTGACTTTTATAAATTGGGTCATGGGCTAAATTTTTCAAGTACACTTAAAAAGTTTGTACTCGTATTTTCGAAGATCCGAAAACAAAGTCTGAATACAATGTGTTGATAAATTATTTCTAATAGCAATGAAATATTTTTTAGTAGTACAATACAAATTGGTCTAAAATAGTACTATTAGAGTAAATAGCCTCTTGTGCCAATATTATTTATTCTTCGTAATATAGTACCATTGGAATACTTTTTTTTTTTTAAAGGGAAACCATTAGAATACTTTTTGATACTAGATATATAATCAATTATTAGTACCCACTCATATACTTTTCAACACTTAAAATAAACTATTTTGAATACCAATACAAAATGTAATTTTTGAGGGTGTGTATTAGACTCCCTTTAATGGATAGAGTTACGCAGTGGATAGAAAGACTCCTCGCCCTGGCGCTGTGGCTTCGATCCTTATCCCCAACATTATGTTGAGGTGTTTCTTTTCGCATGCTATGCATGCCTTACCACCCAATGTGTTGGTGTTTCCTACATGCGCCAAGAACTTCAGAGGATTAGCAGTACGACTTAATCTCCTAATAAAAAAAAAAAGTATTAGACTCCCTTTGTTATACATATTAGACTCCCCTGGTTAGTACCCACTCATATACTTTTCACTTTCATTTTTAACATGGTCCCACTATTGTTATACTCTCTGTTTCTTTTTGTTCTTTCTATTTGGAATCTTGACTTTTTATTTAGAAGTTAAAGAGAAATCTTTTAAGTTTTATCTAACATGCAAGAGAAAACATATAGTCATGTGGGTTTTTTTTTTTTAATTCGTCTCAATGATTACATTAAGAATATCGAACTTTTATAATTTTTACAAACATAATTTGACATATTTATGATATAAAATTTGCATTGACAAAAGTTTTTTTTTAAAAAAAAAAAGCAAACTAGAAGAACAAATTAAAAATAAATGTAGTGAATATTAATTTAGCATCCTATCTCTATAAATAAAAAAAAAAATACCCCACTTTCTTTCCCACTCAATAAAAAACAAAAAAAAAAAACTTGAATGCACAAGGTGTATAATAACATACTATGCACCATCTATTGTATGTTATAGTCATTATTTATATAATTTGATACAGGGGTTTTATTTGATAGCTTAGACAATTTTTTGTATGATATTATCACCATTAAATTAATCTTTTATATAGTCATTTTTATATGATATAATCAATTGTTGACATTTTGTATTATGTAGTTCTTTTTTTTTATTATAGTTCGTTTTCATCCGTCTAGATTCGCAATCAATTATTGTCAACCTGATTTATGGAAGACTTGTTGATAAAAAAAAAGTAAATCATTAACTTTTAAAAAATTACTTTCCAACTTTCTTCTCAATATCTCAACATCTGTTCAGATAATTAGATCTTCACAAACTTTTGTATGTAATGGCCAGCCACACCTATTAGTTGATGGTGTAGCCACTTCACATATAAGATAATTAATCAATTATTAGGGGCTACGACTATGATCAAATGAGGTTACCATGATATAGGGGGTTACTCTAACGGAAAAATGGAGTTACTTTTATTAATAAGTAGAATTACTCTTCTCATAGCTAAAACAAAATAATAGCTAGGGTTACTTAAAATAACAAATGACATTACTTTTTTAAAAATTGGTTGATTTTACGTATATATTGAATTGAGGTTACTTTTAACCTTGTGATTATATGAAGGTATATGTATGAATAAATAGATGTTATTTTAATGAACAAATATAGCCACACCATATATTGTTGTGTAGCTGGCCACACATAAAACTTGTTGTTAATTAGATCTTTATGGAAGAGGGAGTAATTGGGCCCGAACCAAGCTAATTTACCCCATAAAGTCGTTGTCCTTTCTGGATAATACAACGTGAATGACGTTTATATCTAGACTAGAGAACCTTTTCAATTGTTGTCTCATATCTTTCTTGGTTCAGGAATTAGAAGAGAAGTGCAGCATCATTTGCTGGTCCTAGAAAGAAAAAAATTTGTATATTATCTTGGGTTATTTGTCAGAGACAACCTTTTAAAAACCACTTTTTGCGAAAGACAACCTTTTAAATTTTTTTGGGCAACTTCAGACCTTAAATGTAATTTTTTTTGTTGGAAACAAACTTGGTCTATTTCCCGGCGTTGACCAGCCGGATTCCGGCGTTGACTCGTATTTTGCTTCATTTCAACCTTTTTCCCTCCATTTCTCCCTAATTGTTACCCATAACCACCCACCCTACATCATCTTCAACCCTCGCACCACCGGCGAAACCATCCGCTAGTCATGCCTCGCCATGCCCCCACCGACAACCACCACCACTCCACCCAGAAAACTCAAACCAACAACACCTTCAAAACTCAAACCCACTATTCAAACCGCCACCACTATCGTATTCGAACCCACAATTCGAATTGCCACCACCATCATATTCGAACCAAAACCACCCAAAATGCACCACCACCACCAAGTGACATGATTGTGAAGAGGGGGAGAGAGAGAGAAGGGGCGGTTTGGGTTTCGACTATATTGGTGGTGGTGCTATGGTTGGAGGTTGGTTTGGGGTTTGGTGAAGAAAGAAACGGTGGTTGATGGGTTTCGATGTTGGTGGTGGAGGTGGTGTGGTTGACGTTGGTAGGTTTGGGGTTTGGTGAAGAGAGAAACGGATTATGTGGGGTGGTTCGGGTGGGGTGGTTGGGGTGGGTGGTTCGGGTGGTCTCGGGGGTGGGGCTAGGGGCCGAGGCGAGGGTGGTTCAGGTGAGTAGGGGTGGGGGAGGAGGGAAAGGGTTCAAATGGAGCAAAACACGAGTCACGTGCAACTCACGTGACTGACTTATGTGAGTCAATGCCGGAATTCGACTGGTCAACACCGGAAAATAGACCAAGGTTGTTTCCAACAAAAATATTTACATTTAAGGTCTGAAGTTGCCCAAAAAATTTTAAAAGGTTGTGTTTCGCAAAAAGTGGTTTTTAAAAGGTTGTCTCTGACAAAAAACTCTATTATCTTTTATCTTTGTTTAGGAGGACACGTGGAATATTAATTGCTGGTCCCAGATTAACAAAAAAATTGTCTTTGCTATTGTTTCATGCTTATCCTTAGTAGTTAGGAAACAATAATTTAGTTGACTATTATATTGAGCTCTCCAGCAGAGATTGAGAAAAAAAATCATATTGAAACAAGTGGAGACGGCTATAAAATGGGGACTCTCATATTCAATGTGACTTAGACCAACGCATAAATACATACGCCGCATAAGAGAGAAAATTAGCTATATTTAAGATTCAAAGAGATGGGCAAGAACATGAATGTGCTACTCAATACTCATGGTTGCCATTGTGGTGATAGGCACCATAGTTCAGCCATCATTGGCGGCGCGTCGAACTCCGTTTACGGCAACCATCATCTCATACGAAATTCCCCTCTCAAACATCATGCTTGAGGGGGTTGTCACTCGACCTCAGCGCTGCCAAAAAAGAGGCGAGATCTGCAATGACTATCTTAAGTGTTGTCCAGATATTGTGTGCTACACTCGAGGTACTTGCGGGGATCTGGTTTAACAATGAGGCTTCCATGCATCAACCATCGTCGTTTTCATTAAGTTATTAATTATGTAATGTGATGTTGTACCATGCATGCTTGTCAATGTAGTGAAATAAAACAATGATATGACGTCATTCGTTTGAATTATATCTTCAATGCCACATGAGTACGACTTCTGAAATGCTAAACATCGCCCGAAAATTACTTAAAATCGTCTCGGTTCCACCAAACATTTCCAACTTTACCGTTTCCTTTTTTTTCTTTTATTTTCCCAAACCACCACCACCATCCCCACAACCACCACCGAAACCACGCAAACCACTACCGAGGCCACGCACCACCACGAGCAAGCCGCATAAGTAAAAAAAAAATATTTGGGGCGATCCACCACTGAAACGTCTGGCCTCAACATTTCCATCATGGCAGAAACGTCCAGGCCAGACGTTTCCGCGGTGGATCGCCCCAAATTTTTTTATCGTGGCGGAAACGTCCAGGCCAGACGTTTCCATGGTGGATCGCCCCAAATTTTTTTTTTTTGGTTTCTGCGGTGGTTGTGCGTGGTTTAGTTGGTGGTGTGCGTGGCCTCGATGGTGGTTTGCGTGGTTTCGGTGGTGGTCGTGGGAATGGAGGTGGTGGTTGTGGAAAAAAAAAGGAAGGGTAAAATTAGAAATGTTTGGTAAGACCGGGGAGATTTTAAGTAATTTTGGGAAGATGTATATTAACATTTGTCTTAAGGGGAATCGTATATAGACTTGAACAAATTCGGATAAAAGCCCTAGTTCAATAATTGTATCAAGAAAGTTTAGTTTAATTTAAGTTTATATATCTTATCATGGCGTGGCTAAGAAAGTTATTTATGGGATCTAGCATAGATTTCCTTTTTATTTTGCCAATCACGTGGATTTTATTCGTTTATAAAGATCGGTAAATTACTAAAGATACTATTCTATATTGAATGAAGAAAACGAATTTACAATGAATACAAAATTTTTGGGAAGGAGGCATCACTCATCAGGAGCTCAATAAGGGCCTCTGCAATTTCAAAACAATCCAAATTAAGAATCTCTATCATCACATTTCAATGCTTTGAAATTTATACAATTATGCACATGCGTACAACAGTTTATACTAGCCTTTTATGCACGCGATGCGTACGTCGATTGTTTGGGGTTGTTTTTAAATTTCATCTAAATATAATTTTAAAATTGTAATTTATAATTATTATAGTACAAACTAATGTAATTTATAAAGTGTTTAGAAATTGTGATGAACATTTAGATGTAAATTCATAGTCAAATTAAATTTGTAAAAGTTTTTTTTAATTGAATAACCATTTTTCTCATTATGTCAAGTTACTTTATTAATGCTTATTTAGTTTATAATTGGAATGTTAAGGAGATTCCAATACACATTATGACCCCATCTTTAAATTAGAAAATGATATAATTGTAGGAGATCTGAATATGCAATTATATACTACCAATCTTTATAAACGAATACTTTCATATTATATAAAGATATATATACTTTTCCCATTCTGAAATAAGTGAAACAATTCTCTCTAAAACTCTCACATGAAAGAGATAAGTATTTCACTTATTTCAAAATGGAGCAAATATATATAAAAAAAACAGAGAAAGTATATATACTAACTCCGTTTGTTTTTAATTATTACAATTCACTTTGGGGGATAATTAAGGCAAGGCATAAAAAACATGACAAAAGTGCACTAAAAGTTAATTTTGTTTTGGGAAATGTAAAAAAAAAAACATTGAAATATTGGATGAGAGAGAAAAGTAGGATAGATGAGATGGTTCTTGATTTTTTTTTTTTTTTTTTTTTTTTTTGATTAGGAGATTAAGTCACCCCAATGGCTAACCCCTACAAGGCTACTAGCACAGGAAACACCAACACATTGGTCGGTAAGGCATGCATAGCATGCGAAAGAAACACCCCAGCATAATGCTGGGGGTAAGGATCGAACCCCTAACCTCAGGGGCCAAGGGGGAGTGCTCTATCCACTTGAGCTAACTCCTATCAGGGGTAAGGTGAGGTGGTTCTTGATGGGTTAATAAAAGGGGTGATGGGCCAAATGAGGTAGAAAAGTGAGTAATGTGATGTGACATGTTTGTTTTTTTTTTTTGATAAATTTGGGTTTTATTTCATTACTTCAATTACATCATACTAGCATTTTTTGCACGCGATGCGTGCTTAGTTTTTTTTCGAGACAGAAACTTTTTTTTTTTTTTTGCATATGAGTCAAAATTTGATTTGTTAGTATGAATACATTAATACTTGTAGACAATTGTAATCATTTATGGTGGCTAAGTTATTATAAAATTGTTTTCAACATTTTTGTTAACTTTTTTAATGCTATATTATATTTGAGTTTGATTTTTTTTTTCTTTTTTTGGGCAAAGTAGTTAATTTATTCATGAGGGTAGTAAAATAATGTCCTCGGGGAACACCATAGCTCCCCCCTTCCTTTATATAATAAAGATATAATTGTGTTCAATATTTTTTTTAACTTTTTTATGCTATATTTGAGTTTGATTTTTTTTTTTTTTGGCAAAGTAGTTTATTTATTCATGAGGGTAGTAAAATAATTTCCTGCGGGGACACCATAGCTCCCCCCTTCCCTTATATAATAGATATTAGCCTAATGTGCACGCTATGCATGCGGTAATATTTTAGTAATAATATTGATATTCAAGCGTTAAAAAATTGGTTGAATGACAGTTTAAGGGTGCAGACATTTTTTTATTTAATAAAAAAATAATTGATGTACTAACAATTACTATTTAAATACATAGTAATTGACAAATCAATAGGCAAAAAAAAAATTTGTTTCATAACTCTTAGTATTTCAAATTTTATTAATTCTCATAAAAAATCACGCACACTTGTCAATCCAAACAACTTAAAATAATTTTTTTGATGTATTTTTAATAACAGTTTTAAGTTTGTATTTTTAATAACAGTTTTATCTAGTAGGGAAAAGCATTAAGTTTGTATTTTTAATAACAGCTTTATCTAATGCATTATCCTAAATAGTTTTTTAATGTGTCTTTGTTAATTTATGGTAAATTTCATTGTTTTTGTCAAACCTAATTTATGATTTGCATTGATTGTGTTATAAATTTTATTTGATTAGGCCTTGATAGGCAGTGTATTTGTTTCCTTATTTTGTTTCATATGTATTTGAATATGACATGTTCACAGTTGTATAAGATTGATTGTTTTTTTAAATTTGCAAAAGTTTCCTTATTATGGTATATGCTTTATTTGAATTTGCAAAATATATTTAATTGCTAAGGTAATGTGAGGGATATTTTGGACTTTTCCAAGGGGGACACCATAGCTCCCCCCTTGGCTTATGTAATAGAGATAGTCCACAAGATACAAGGAGAAGATGGGAATCAAACATCAAATCTCAAAACATAAAATGAGAAACAAACATAAAATCTCAAAACAAGCTAAAAACTACATCCAAGCAATAAATTCCGAAGAGCAATGGAGACCTTGTTTTGCAAGTGAGTCTGTAACAACATTTCACAATCTTCCTTTGTGGACGATGGATACCATTAATCCTTGGTTATATATAGGCATTTGTCATGAAGTTTAGAATGAAATTCAGATTCCAAGACCCTCGAAAATTTCATTACACCATTTAACTATATTTGACGAGTCTGATTCAAAAATGATATGATTACTTCGGATACCATCACTACCCATGGAATTTTTTATTGCATGATGGATTACGAATACTTTAGCTGAATTAATCTCCATAAGAGGGATCGGGGTAGAGAAGAGACAAATAAAAATACCCTCACAGAGTTACCAAGAACATCGTCAATAAGCATTTGAGTGAATGGGATCAAAAGAGACATCAATATCCATTTTAGTGTGTTGGGAGGTGGTGGCTTCCACTGAACAATTGCCTTTGACACTAGCAATGCAGATGATGCACTAGAGTGGTTGCTCCAAATAACTAGGACAACTTAGATTTCTAATAATGTCCTCCGGTGAATATGATAAAAGGTCCACCCAAACCTTGATCCACCATCTGAAATGGGTCAATACCAACTGACGAAGCTGAGCGATTGGTGAAGAGGAATTATTGAAAATTCGAGAATTATGCTCTTTTCCATAGCGTCCAAATCACAATGAAGAAAGAAGCAACCCTGGGTTTTTTTTGAAGAAAACTCCTCGTCCATCAAAATAGCTTAACACTAAAACTAAGAAAATTCATCGAAAGAAGCAACCCTGAGTTTTTTTTTGAAGAAAACTCCTCGTCCATCAAAATAGCTTAACACTAAAACTAAGAAAATTCATCGAAAGAAGCAACCCTGAGTTTTTTTTTGAAGAAAACATTGCAACAAAAGGATTATAACTTCTAATTGTATTCAATTAAATTAAACTCAATGTTACTCATCCTTTTCTATTCAGTATTTATCATATTTTTTTCCTTAAGTAAACTACATTATGTATCTTCATGATTTTTTTTGTTGACTTTGTGCCTGAAATCTTGATCACAGTTTCATAAGGATCAATTGAATGTAAGATACAAATGAAATATATTCTCTATATAATAAGTTGAGCCACACAATTATTGTATCGAAGTGGAAAACACATTTCCTCTTTAATTCTATTTATAAATATTTAGTACATAGTCTAAATTGTTACGTCACTACTTTTATGTCTTTCGTATTTTATTAATAACATTTACACCATCATTTTATGAAATATATCATAAATTCTTAATTTTAGCAAACAAAAAAATTTCGTAAATTTTTAACGGATCTAAAAGCTAATTTCATATAATTTAAAAATGTCAAGAGAAAGGCCTTTCTGAAGTAAGTCTACCTAACAAGGTGGATTATTATCACATCTTGTTAATGCAGACAGCTAGACAAAAAAAAAGTCTTGTGGGGGTGGTACCCAAGACTTGGGATCGAATCCCGTCTACATAATTGCGCTTAGGCTCTGTTCTTTTGAAATGAACTAAACTGAACTGAACTGAAATGAATTAGTCTGAAGTGAATTGGGCCGAACTGAACTGGATGCAAATTGTGAGAGAAAAACTAACTAAACTGAACTGAACAGAATTTGTCTGAACTGATCAGAACTGAACTGAATTTTCATTAATTCAGTCTAAAAAAACAGAGCCTTAGTCGCTCATTTACAACCAAAAAAGAACAGCCAGACCAAAGTCTAGCACGCACATTGTATCTAGGGAATATTTTTTTTTTTTTTGACAGGAAGAAAAATAATTTCATTCATAAGGGATAGCCAAACGGTACTTACAATCAAATCCTGAAAAATCGAAAATTCCAACATAGGTATATAACACCTTAGAACTAGATACATCGCAGATTTGATTAAAAATAGCCTTAATAAAAAACTTCATCTGAAGCAATACAATATGTGAGTTCGCCCTGATTCGGCTTAACTTCCCTGATGCATAGTCTTTTAGGTGAAAATACTTCTGTGGTCTTCTAGATTCTTACAGGGAATAGTGATTGTTAGATCTTCCTTCTTCATTAGATGAACAAAAAAAGAAATTGAACACCCTAAAATAAATACCATCTTAAGGATGAGATATACTTATTGGAAGCAATTAAAGGGGTTTTTGGAAACAATATGCGAAGAAAGTTTCGTTTACAATTTGCTGACTTGGCTATGATTCCCACCTCTAGCTTTGTTTATAACACCTGTAGGCTTTAGCTTCAAATTCCAAAGACTCTTATATATTATTTGTTTTAACATAAATTATATATGATTTTTCCTTTTCAACATAGAAATTTTCACACGATAATATAAATTATTTTCGAATATATTGTTTTGTGTAATCATTTTCTTGTAAGTCGTAAACGATACTTGATTATTCTTAATCAAATCCATATGGCATCTACAATAGACTTTCTATACCCACAAAATCAGATCTAACAATTTATACAAAAAACTTATGTATCAGAATTATAGATTAGAAAACATCTAGCAGTTTACAAGTTTATACATATTTGCCATCAGTTTATACATATTTCATATCATTTTATACATATTTGTCATTAGTTCTACAAATCTTATATCAGTTTATAACTAAGCTAAATATGAAATACATACCAACCGATATAAAATACTTCCTCCGTTCCATTTTAAATGAAACGTAGGGCCTTGGCACGGGGATTTAGAATAGGAGAGAGATAGAGAGAAAAAAAAGAAGGGACCCATGTGATGAGGAGAGAGATAGAGAGAAGTGAATACCAAATAAGGTAACGTTTCACTTATTTTGAAAGGCCTAAAATAGTAAGTGTTTCATTTAAAATGGAACGGAGGAAGTATGAATAAATTAAGCTTGCAATAAATATATATATAAATTGATATGAAATGTGCATAAACTGATAGAAAATGTATATAAACTAAATATTGTAATGAAATATGTTTAAACTGATATGAAATATATAAACTAAAATATTGTAATGAAATATGTTTAAACAGATATGAAATATGCATAAAATGACAACAAATGCATAAAGTGATAATAACTGAATAATCTAAAACAACAGATACATGTAAACTAAATATGGTAGAAACTCGCCCATCTACAAGAGGTGGGTAGCTATTCAAAAGCAAATTTAAATCATGCTGGTCTTAAATATGGTAGAAACTCAGCTCAATAACTTATGGTCTAAGCCAAGTTTTTGATTTTTTAAATACAATTTTACCTTAAAAAAAGTAATACAGAGATCAATGGTTAGTTGCGCTGCCACTACTATTGTTATAAAACAAATTTCATATTGAAACAAACAAATCGAGAGAAAAGGCCTACTAAAGTTATTTCTGCGATGCCAAAAAAAAAAAAAAAAAAGTTATTTCTTCCTACGCGTACTTTTTTTTTTTTTTTTTAATTTAGTAAGATGAATAACCTCTGGACTGTCCTCGCACAGGGCCGAACCCAGAGGCCCAAGCACTTGGAAGGAGGGGGAGTTATAAGGGAGTTCTCCTCCAAGTGCCCTCACTTGGTGGGATTCAAACCCCCTGTCCTTAAGGTCATGAGGTGAAATTCCTATCAAGTGAGCCAAGCTAAGCTTGGTGCCTACGCGTAGTTGGATACAACAACAATAGTTGCCATTATTATTATTTTTATTATTACATTTTTTTGGGACCCCCCTTTCGATAACTCCGTGGTAAGAAGAATTTTCCTCTGGACTGCCTTCGCACAGGGTACTCATCCAAAGACCCAACAAACTACATTGAAATTTTTGCTTTCACCAAGATTTAAACCTTAATCTCTTACGTAAAAGATTGGAAGCAATACTATTGAACTCAAAGATCCTTGATATCTTTATTATTACATCAATGATTCGAATATTGTTAATCTAGAAGAATACCGTCTTCAGCGTACGGAACATCATTTGTTTAATGTATAAATAACATCATCTTATCTTGATTAGTACCTTTCGTTTAAAATATCCTTATAAAAGTGAAGTTCTATCCACTATTCACTCATATCCTACTGTTCAACCCTAACGCAAAAGCCACCGAAGCCGGGATCCACATGATGCTTCTAGTAATTTACGGTTCAACTAGTCAGTTTATTTATTAAGTAGAATCTTTGTCCTATATCTTTCAGTCATTTACTTTTTTTAGACCCCTTCCGGAAATTTTATGGTAAGAAAATTTCCTTCGGCCAGGCTAGACAGGCCACTCACCTCGGGCGCACAACAAGCCCCAACCCCAAACCCCTCCCTCCCGCCACAACGTTGAAATTTGCTTCCACCATGATTTGAACCTTAATCTCCCATGGGGTGATAGAGAACTATACCATTGGATCCAAGGGTCGTTGGTATTCGTCATTTGCATCTTAGCTTCAATGCTTTGATAATTATATTATTTATATACTTAAACATTGATTATTTTTGGTTAACCATATGAATTAGGGAAGAGATACTTTTAATCAAGCTTGCGTTTACTAGTGGAAATAAAGCGTTTATCGAGGGTAAAAAACAGACATTTATTTATGAAAAACATAGCAAGTAAAAAAACCGAAAAAAGTGGTAAGAAATGAAGCATAGCTAGGTTGCGGCCCTTGTTGGAAAGTGGGTTCTTGGGGGAGGGCGGGCCACTACAAGGCAAGGGGAAACGCAAGGTAGTTAAGGGATGATCTTTGGTCCGTAGTAATAGTATTTAATTTCATTTCAAGCGTGTTTTCCAATTTTCTCTTTTATAACTTAAGGGATTTAATAGTTTAAACCTCTACAGATTCTAGAATATTTTTTAAATTCCTTCAAATTTAGAAAAACAATAATAGAACAGAGTTGATTAGTAAAATTAACAAATTTTTGGTTCCCTAGTATAAAATGTACAACCACGAAGAGACAATCCCTATTCCGCATCAATATGGAAGAGCCAGGCAGCCGTTAAAAATTGAAACATCATGATCTACGAAGAGATAATCCCTCATCTTCAAAATATTTGCATTATTTGTTGTTTAGAGAGCAAAGTGTATTATATCTTACCCTAAACTTTATGCCCACTAATGGATATATATATACTCCCTCTATGCCATATTATTTGATACGTATATTATATAACCTACCTTGATCATATTTTTCTAGTAATATATAAAGATAGATTAGAAGATATTGTTGGATTTGTGTTAATGTATATATATCAAAACATCAACATTCTATAACTTTGTTAATAATCGATAACAAAATATACTATAGGTCAAAGTTGTGCATATTGACATGTGTGAAGTCTAACTGTATCGATTAATATGGGAAGAAGGAAGTATGTAAGAAACTAGTATCATGCGGAATCTTATAATATTCGTATCAATATGTATTTGCAAAATATTTAATTTTCACAAAATGTTTTGAAATGATAGAATCTAATAATCAAATTAATAAATCTATTAAAAGCATATGATAGGGTCAGTTGGATCTTCCTAATAAAAGTCTTGAGGGCTTATGGATTCCCAGAACACTGGGTTTCTCTAATTTATCAATGTGTATCATCGGTCTCCTTTCGAGTTCTGGTGAATGGGATGATGACTGACTCCTTTCAGCCGAAATGTGGTTTGAGACAAGGTGACTCCCTCTCTCCATACCTCTTCCTGTTTTGTATGGATGTCTTATCAAGAATGACTGACTTAGCCACGGATATCAAACTGTTGGAGGGTATATCTATCCGCCGAGGGGGTCCCACGATTTCCCATCTTTTTTTCGCCGACGATGTGATGTTCTTCTTCAAACCCACAGGTCCAGCCTGTATGGAATTGGCCACCCTCCTCTCCCGTTTTTGTAATATATCAGGACAGAAAGTCAGTTTACAAAAGTTATACATCAAGTTTAGCCCCAACATCTCCATGGATCAACAGAATAATTTGAAATCTCTCCTCAGAATAGAGAGTCAACCATCACTTAGACTGTACCTGGGAGCTCCCATTGACATTCAGGGTCCCCGGGTCCGACATTTCACCTTCCTACTTGACAAAATCTCCAAGACCATTGAGTGTTGGAACTTCAAGCACATCTCCCAGACTGGTAAACTTATCCTGATAAACTCGGTGCTAATAGCTTCCATCTCTCATATTATGAGCATCTTCTATATACCAAGCACTATTACCAACAAAATAGATGCCTTGATTGCTCGCTTTTTTTGGTCCAATAATAATGGAAAGGGAATAGCATGGAGGAAAAAGGAAGTCCTACACCAACCAAAAGGGAATGGCAGGCTTGGCATCCGTAATGTCGGGACCTTCAACCAAGTCCTCCTCATGAAAAAGGTAATCCGGATTTACAATCAGCCCCATCTTCTACTAGCCCGGGTTTTTGGCTCCCAGTTCCATCGGTATAAGCTGTATCCCAAGAAGGGCTCTCAGTCTTGGGGTTACAGAGGCCTACTCAAAGCAGAGACCACATTGCACTCTCATAGTGCCTGGAAAGTTGGTAATGGTCGGCATATCTTAGCTTCTAAGCATAAATGGGTTCAGGGGAAAATCCCAATTATTAGAGACAATTTAATGTCACTCTTGCCCAGGCAGCAAATATCCGAGTACATCACCTTATTCTCCCCCACTCACACCAATGGAACACTTCAACCATTTCCAGCCTATTTACAACGGAGAGTGCAAGACAAATTCTAGGGACTGAACTCCCTCAAGAAGGGGACCCCCCCTGATGCCCTCTACTAGCCGCACACTCGGTCGGGTGTTTTTTCTACAAAATCAGCATACTACCTTCTTTTGAAGGAACAAGAAATCTATAGCATGAACGCACCACAAGACTCTGCCTTCTTTAGACGCCTGTGGGGCTTGAGCATCATGCCCAAATGTAAACTTTTCATCTGGAAATTGTGGCATAATAGTCTGGCAGTGAAAGCTAATCTCTTTAGAAGAGAGTTAGGGGAGGATAAAACGTGCCCTGTGTGCCTTTCCCAAGTTGAAGACCTCCAGCACTGCTTTCGCAAGTGCCCTAGCGTCGTTGCTGTTTGGTCTACTAGCCCTCTTCCTCAGGGCCTCAGTAGGGAGCCAGACGTCCCCTTCCATCAATGGCTCATTGCATGGGTCTCCAAATTCCAGAAATTAGATACCTAGGGAAGCACCTGCCTTCCCACTTTCATAGCGACCTTATGGGGGATCTGGTGTGCACGCAATAATGTTGTTTTCCGTCAACAAACAGCTACTACTTAGGCAGCGCTGAACCTCATTTCAGAGGCTCTGAGGCAACAACAGCTTTTTGAGACCACCTCCAATACCCAAAAGACTATTCCCTGGCTCCTTGCTTTCCTCCAGGGTTCCTACTAGCCAATCTGGGTTCGCTCACTCATGGGTCCCCCCAGCTTATAGTGATAACGGAAGACTCTTGGAAACTTCTGACTCACCACGGGGGAGCTGCTTGGGTGCACATTACTGGTCAAAGCCAGCCTTAGGAAAGGGAAGGTATCAGTATGTTGGCCAACTCCTCATTACAAATGGAAGCCCAAGCTGTCCTTGCTGCTTTAACTTGGGCCACCTCCAAAGGCTACACGCATATCCAAATCAACACAGACTCTGCCCTTCTGGTTCAATTGTTGCGCTCTCCGACAGTTTTGAACATTTCCATCCACTGGCTGGTAAGTATTATTCAGAAATTGGGATGCAGGTTGCAATGGTGCCAAGTGGTCAAGGTATCAAGAGCACACGTCCAGCATGCACACGATCTCGCACAATGAAGTCGCTTAAATAATGGTAGTATAAGGGTTAAATTCTAATTTTTTTTAAGTTTACTTGATGTAAAAAAAAATCATAAATACCCCTAAAAAAATCATAAATACAGACAATGAAGCAAAGATTTTGGGAGAGATTAAAAATTAAAAGTAATTAGGAAAGCCATTTCCTTAAGGTTACTCGTCTTTTCAGAGTCGCACCTATTTTTCCTCCACTTCAATGGAATAATACTAGAAGCAACATATATAATGTAATTGGATATTCTTATATTAAATATTAATCAACTAAAAGGCCTATATAGCTACATTAATCCAACTAGTTGGACAATGGCATATGTAATATGTTAGCTATATGTCCAACTAATCGCACCCATAAAAATATTTAGTCCACCAAGGCGACTGAAAGACACCCTTTACCAAATTGTTAATAATAAAAGCATCACCGTCAACCTTCTTATCCTCTGCCTGAATAATGAGAACCTAGCTAGATACTCCCTCCGTCTTTTAAATGTTGCTACATTTTGCCATTTAAGTGTGTCTCAATTTAGTTGCTACATTTCTCTACATTTCTATTTTTAGTATATGGTCCCCACATTTTATTTACAATTTCACCCTTACTTTTGTCTTCATTCTACCTACTAATGACATTTAAAATAATAAAATCTCTATTATATAAGGCAACTCTTGAGGACTTTAGTGTCCACTTGAGTTGCCCAAATTACCCCCAACTATAAACAAAAATTACAATTGCAACCATTTAATAAATTTAAAAAACAAAAGTAAAATAACGAAAAAAAAAGGGGAAAAGAATCCTAACATTTGCGTTAAAATAGACAGCCAAGCAGTTATGTTACTTCACTGTGTTCACCTTTTCCAATTTTTTTTTAATGCAGTAATTAATTGTAAAGGCAGTTTTTTCTACTTCTTCAGTTTCCCCTCTTCTCCTTCCTCTTATTTCAACTTCTGTCATGAATGAGGATTAAATTGAAAATATCCATAAAATCACGCATACGTGATGTCATGCACGCATCGCGTGCAAAAAATACTAGTATTCATAACCCAAACCCTAACCCCTTATTACTTTTCCTCCGCCCCATTTTCTGATTTCTCTCTTCTACTCCTGCAACTCCTTTTCTCTCTTCTCACCTTCAAAAAATTTCAGATCTTGTTAATTCTAGTTCAAATTCCATAAAAAAAACACCAAAACAATAATCTAGACTTTCTTGTGGTTCTTTTGAGACCAATTTCTCCTACTTTTGTGGCGTTTGAATTTTTTTCCTCTGTTTCAATCTCTTCATTCCTTCCTCTGTTTCGACCTCCGTGAAGAACATGAACAATAATGGTTGCTCAACCCACTGTTGGTGAAAAATAATCAGAAAGTTCGTCACATCTGTCGACTTCTAGGCTTTGCAAGTCCCAAATAAGATGAGTCCACTCAACTTAGATCTTTATTTTATTTATCTTTTTTTACTTGAATTTTACTAGGATTTTCCTTTGAAGGTTGTATGTTGTTTTAGTAAACATGATTTTGGGTTGAAATGAATTGAGTTTATTATGATATTTATAATAAAACAAATCTGTCTTTTTTTTAGGTTGAAATAATTCTTGGAGTGATGATTGAAGATCTGGGTTTCTTCTTCGAAATGAAGATCCATTTTTTTTTTATGTTCCCATTCACGATTCTAAGAACTGGGTTTCTTCTTCTTCCTAATTGCAAAATTCTGTTCTTTTTCCTAATTCTATGTATTTTTGTTGTGAATTCATTTATTTCCAGAATTTAATTTTAATCTTTTTTTTTTATACTGTGATTCATCTTGTTTGTAGAAGGTAGAACCGTGTAATTGTTGTGAATGTAATTAGTTTAATCAAAGAGATTAAAACCCACTTGCTTTTGCTTAATTCACTATCTGTACACTGGGCCCCCACTCCCTCCTTGGTCGGTGTGATAAAGCAAATGTAGCAACAATTAAAAGACGGAGGGAGTATTACCGAACGGCTAACGACAAGATTTTTTCCCCTAATTAAGTCATAACTAGCGCGTTATATATCCTTTAGTTCGTCATTCTGTGATTTCATTTAATTTTCTGTAGTCCCTTGCCAAGTCAGCCTATTTTTAGAAGATGGTGTATTGTAACTTGTGACACTAAATTTTCAAGCATCCTCCTAGTTACAACTTTCTCCTTCATCCACTCAACGCTTTAGCTCTATTTTCGTAAGTTAACAATTATGCATTTTCCATCATACGCTAATTCATGTCACATTGTTAATGTTTCCTTACACACTGTTTAATTCAAATTATTTTGACGTATCTGAAATTATTTTGTCTTATATGAATTTATCTTATTATCTAATCAGATCTTATCTTATTAGAACTTATCTTATCTTATCTGAACTTATCTTATCTTATATGAATTTAACTAATCGTATCTTATCTGAACTTATATTCTAGTTTATTGTGTTGTGTAACCTAGTTACTCCATCTTATTCAACTTATTTTATCTTATCTGAACTTATGTTATCTTATGTTATCTGAACTTATTTATATAAAATAAGTTAAAATAAGTTGAACATAACACAACCTTAGTCATTCGATCTTTTTTACACTTTTCTTTTACATTTGGTTGAGAACTTTCTTAATTATTAGCACTATTTTCGTAGACCCGAACTTTTCTTTATCTATATCTATTTTTTATTCCCATTTTTCTTCTTTTTTTTTTGTTCATTTACAAATTCTAGAATGAGACCTGTGCACAACAAATTGTCGTAAGATGGGAGAAATTTATCATCTATAGAAGTGATCATTTTAAGGTAAAAAGTCGCCTTATTTTTAAAAGCGACTCCGTTTTACTTACAAAATGACCCCTATGAACTTAAAAAGCAACATTTTTAGTCTAAAAGTGAAAGAGCATTATAATAAATTATTGTGCACTCGATGTACTCAAGATTTTCTATTGTTTATATTAGGAATATCTTTGCAATACTCTCATTAATTAGTAGAGCTTATTCAAAATTATTACTATTCATCTTGTTGCTTTAGCTAAAAAAGCGTCATCTTTTTGTTAAAGTTGCAATTTTCTTAATCCAATTATAATTTACATAGTTAACAATTTAAAACAAATTACTTGTTATTTAACACTTCCTCCATCTTTCTTTTAGTTGCTACGCTTTCACTTTTGCATACTGTTCATATGCAAAATTTGAAAATGATTTATTACTAACTTATACAAATAAATATCATTATGCAAGATGTTTAGTTGGTCTCAATGTACAGTGGTCAACATGGACAAAACATTAGAAGACCAAGAATTGAACCCCCAATAGATTAAAAATTGAATATTTACCATTCATTATTAATTTTTTGTTCTTTATAATCAGTTTTTCTAAAAATTAAAATCAAAATATGGAAACCGCAAAAAAAAGCAACTTCCATTTTTCAGTTGTAAATTTTTAAAATAAATATGATTAGTTTAAGTTTAAAATCTTAGATTCATAAAACAACTTTTATCATATGACCGTAAAAGTCTTAATTAAAACCAAAAGGTTGGATTTTTTAGTGTGATACCCAAAGGTCCCTTCATTTCCAAGATACGACTTCTACAACAACATACCTTTAATATAAGCCAAAATATAATTGGAGGGTTGGGACTTTACTCGCCCCAACTAAGATTCTCCTCTGTTGCTGAACATCAAAATATAATTGGAGGGTAATTGTTACTATCTAATAGATTATTAAATATATTAAAGATCTAAAATTATACATTGGAATGCATGAAAGTTAAACATGCGCACTTGTAAGTATATAAAATAAACAAAGGAAGTATATGCTGTATTATTTTCATATTTTATGTTATGATACAGATGCATTAGAGTGACAAGAAAAATATGAAGGCATTGACAGCAGCAAGATGGATTCGGTGGTGCATTATAATATATGGTAGTGGTTATTGTTGAATATAAAAACAAAGATATAATTTGTAAATAAAGGAACAATGCAAACACAACTAAAACATGATTAATTTTCTCTAAACTTTACGAGTACAAAGAGGCTATATATAAGCTAACATTAACCAACTAAAACTAGGAAGTAGGAGACCCTAACTGACCCACTAACTGACCTCCACTAACTATTCCACTAACTAAAACAATCGGCTCCTATTATTAAGTCATGCATACCTCCACTAATCAAAGCATCTTAAATATTAGTAACTACCACATGTTCCTAAACTATAGGAACTAATTTTGAATAAGTCACTCAACACTCCCCCTTATTAAAAAAACTCACATACTCCACTACTGTATATTATTTACTTCGAACATGCCATCTAGATTGCCATAGACACACTTCACTGCTGCTGCTTCACAACACTTTTTCAACTTGGACTTAACACATGACACACACACTTCACTTCGACTTAACAAATCTTCAACTTGTAATCTTGACCAAAAACATCAAGATTCCACACTGCCACCACTCACATTTTTTAGAAGAGCTTGCTATCTTCTTCTTCTTCAACCTTTTGAGCAAAATTGCTTTGATTACCTTGCTCATCCCTTTGCTTATCCCAACACCGGTCTTCTTTGTGCCCATATCTTTTGCAGTAGTAACATTGGATGCTACTCATAGATTGGCGTTGTCATACGTATTGACCACGCCCTCCACTTTCTTCGCGACCTCGACCTCGACTAGCCATACCACGACCCCGACCCCGACCACGACCATCACGACCACGACCTTCTTCATAATGCCATTCATTTGACATTTCCCCCTTAACTTGAAAGGCTTTCTCCTCGACATTTTCATCCGACCTTAAAATTCTATCTTCATGGGCTAAAAGGGAACCCATCAACTCATCAAACCCATAAGAGGACATATCTTTGGACTCCTCTATAGCAGCAACAACATGATTGTAATTTTTTGTAAGACTCCTTAAAACTTTTCGCACCACCGTTGAGTCACTAATATTTTCACCAAACGACCTCATTTGATTAACTATACTTGACACTTTAGACAAATAATCTTGCACAGACTCTTTTTCTTTCATTTTAAGTGATTCAAAATTACCATGGAGGTTTTGCAACTTGACAGAAATTACCTTACTATCACCTCTATACTCCATTTTCAAAATTTCCCAAGCTTCCTTTGCCGTCTTAGCGGTTGAAATTCGAGGAAATATATCATCATCTACTGCAGATTGGATAATGAATAAAGCTTTCGCATTTAATTTGCGATTGTCACGTAACTTTTTATCGGGTACCTCCGGTGGCTCCTCCGGTTCCTCATACCCGCTCTCAACAATATCCCATAACTCATGGGATTGAAATAGAGTTTGCATCTTGATACCCCATAAATGATACTTCTCACCCTTAAAAATTGGAATTTGGGGCGTATTTGAATAAATACCATTAGTGGCCATGACAAACACTTTCTCACAATTTGTTTTATTTTGAAAAAACCTCTCCTCCTTCTCCCCCTTTTTTTGTTTCCCTCCCTAGAATCTAACTTGAAGCTCTTGATACCATGTTGAATATAAAAACAAAGATATAATTTGTAAATAAAGGAACAATGCAAACACAACTAAAACATCATTGATTAATTTTCTCTAAACTTTACGAGTACAAAGAGGCTATATATAAGCTAACATTAACCAACTAAAACTAGGAAGTAGGAGACCCTAACTGACCCACTAATTGACCTCCACTAACTATTCCACTAACTAAAACAATCGGCTCCTATTATTAAGTCATGCATACCTCCACTAATCAAAGCATCTTAAATATTAGTACTACCACATGTTCCTAAACTATAGGAACTAATTTTGAATAAGTCACTCAATAGTTATTGTACCATTAACAGCAACAACAACCGAAGATGAGGCAGTTGGCAAGAAACTAAGCTACACCACTGTAACATTCGAACTAAAATACGGTGTTGAGCCATTAAAAGGATACTCAAGTTTCTTAACAAGACTCCGCAATGCAGTGGAAGCCCCCACCAGGGCATGCGGCTTACAATTTACGCGAAAAGTTTCATTAACAGGCAAACAATATGCTTTAGTAGACCTTAAGTTTAGTAACACACAATGGGTGACTTTAGGAATTGACGCCAAAGATTTATACGTGTGGGCTTACCAAGACAATGTAAAATATAACGGTAAATTTCGGGCTAATTTCCTAGGTGACGCACCTCAATCGGCCAAGAATAGCCTTTTTCCTGGTTCGACAAAACGAACGACTAGATTCGGAGGTAACTACAACAGTCTTGAACCAGCCCAGCTGCTGGGGTAACTCGGAATAACATTGTATTAGGAACTCAAAACTTAGACGGCGCCATCAAAAGGGTCTATGGAAAACAAGAAGCTGTTCTAAACCAAGGTAAAGATGAGGCCAAGTTTTTTCTTATTGCCATTCAAATGGTTGCGGAGGCAGCACGGTTTAAATTTATGGAACAGGGAATTGTTAAGGGGGATAAAACAACAGCTTTTAACGCGAAAATGGTAGCTTTTCAGAACGATTGGGATCCAATCTCTCAAGCAATTCATAGAGCAGAAGCGGCAGCACATAAATGCACGAAGATTTCGCCAACGTTGGTAATCAGTAACATTGGATACAGGCAGGAGGTAAAGCGAGTGGACGCAGTTAAAAATGACATGCGCCTTCTCAAGTATAAATCCATCGGCTCAAGTGTTGTAAGCTCTTGTTCACCAATAAAAATGAGTGTTTTAAGCTCTATTCTAGCTGATGATGGTGGCAGTAGTCTAGAATTTCTGGAATCTGCACTTCTGTGATTGTGGCCGGCGGCTTCGTTAATTAATTATTGCTAATAGTAGTCTTCGGTCATGTGGGGCTTCATTCGCAAAATTCAGAATGACGACTTGTTGCTTTACTTATTGTTGTTGGAATTAAAGCCTCAAAGTTAGCCTTAGTTATGGAGTATTTCCTTGTTTGATTTTGTTCATGAAATACCCAAGTCCCACATGGAAAGAATATGAAGGTCCTACCTTGTTTATATACTATTATGTTCCTTTTAGCTTTGTTGAACAATGGGCTAGAAGAATGGCAAGCCACACACGCGCGCGCGCCGGCCGGGCTCGGGCGAGCGCGGCGACGGGCGGGGGGCCGTGGGCTCGCGGTCCGTTTTATTACCCGCTTTAATTTTTGGGACTTGTTTGTTCCGTTATTTCTTTTGCGAGATTCACGCAATCAATTAGTAACGGCAAATCAATTCTTGCCGTTTTGTCGCAGCTTTCACTCCATAATTTCCTCCCAGAATTTTTCATTGCCGTTTTAACTTTGCTCCTCTATTCTATATAAATCCTCCCACTGATTACAGAAGAAGATATTATTATTCAGTCTTCCTCTTCACATAAAATTGTTCTCCAATATTTCGGGCTTAGTTTGTCACTCCATCCGTCTCGCTTGTGAGTGCACACAATCGGGCGGGCGCCGTGCTAATCCTGGAGGGTGGTCATCGGGAGGAAGCTTGCACTGTGCTTGCGGCGAAATCACCTTTAAGGACAAGTGGATCTCTCCACGTCACAAAGATTCTGTTTCTTTGTTTCTCCTTTCCAAGTAAGATCGTTCTAATTGTTTCTCTGTAGTCTGTCTCCTTGCGTAATAGTGCTAACAATCTTAAAGGTGATTTAGTATAATTCTCTTGCTATGGCATCTCGTATGACAATTCCTGATATGTCTAAAATCGAGTCTCTTGAGGGGAAAAACTATAAACGTTGGGCTGTCAGGGTTAGGTTTTACCTTGAATAAATTGATGTGGCTTATGTGCTTGATGATCCTGTTATTCCTTCTGATGAGACCGAGAAACTAGCTTATGAGACTAAATTTGCTAAGGATGACAGAACCTGTAAGGGGATGTTATTACATTATATGTCCAATGCTCTGCTTGATATTTACATGACTTATAACCATGCTAAGGACATTTGGGATACCCTGGAAAAGAAATATGGTGTTGATGATGCTGGTTCCAAACGCTATTGTATTAGTAAGTGGCTTAATTTCATGATAGATGATGAAAAACCTATTATCGACCAAGTTCATGACTATGAAACTATTTGCACCAATATTGCTGCTGAAGGACTTGTTATTTGTGAGTATACCCAGGCTATTGTACTTATTGAGAAACTGCCACCTTCTTGGAAAGACTATAGGAACCAACTTATGCATAAAAAGAGAGACCTTACCCTTGAAAAACTTATTGGTCATCTGAAAATTGAGGAAGAAAACCGTCTTAAGGACAAACCTTCCAGTCATGCTGTATTTCCTAAAGCTAATCTTGTGGAGTCCAAACACTCCAATTATGACAGGAACAAACAGAAGACAAAAGGTTTTCACAAGGGAGACAATAGTCTCAAATCTCATGGAGGTGTGCAGAAATACAGGTTCAAAGGCAGCTGTCATGAGTGCGGTAAACCTGGACACAAGGCTGCAAACTGCTGGAACAAAAAGAAGAACCAAGCAAACTTGGTAGAAGCAGTTGAAAACTTTGTTGCTGTTGTATCCGAGATCAACCTAGCTGGAGATACTGCTGAATGGATCGTGGACACAGGAGCGACGAGGCACATCTGCACCAACCGAGCCATGTTCAATCAATATGAAAAGCTGGAAGGTGAAAATGTGTTCATGGGCAACTCGCTTCAAGCAAAGTCACGGCAAAGGGAAGATTACTCTCAAACTCACTTCGGAAAATTGCTTACTCTTACAAATGTACTTCATGTTCCTGAAATGCGTAGAAATATAATTTCCGGAAGTTTGTTAATTAGGGGCTGGTTTGAGGTTGTCTTTTGATTCTCGATAGACTTGTCATCACCCATAATGGGGAATTTGTTGGGAAGGGATATTGTAATGGGGGGCTTTTTCTTTGTTGATGCTACTTGTTGAACTCATGAATAAATCGCTTCTACTTCTTTCGTTTATATTGTCGAGTCTATTGATTTATGGCATTCTAGATTAGGTCATGTGAATGCAGCCTCCATAAAACGGCTAAAACACTTGAATTTGATACCTAGTTTCTCCAATTTTGATTTGCCTAAATGTGAAATTTGTGTTGAAGCTAAATTTGCTAGGAAGCCTTTTAAATCGGTTGATAGGAAATCGAACTTCTTGAACTCGATTCATTCAGACTTAGGAGACTTTAAGAACCATGAAAGTTGAGGGGGAAGAAGTATTACATAACCTTTGTAGATGACTTTTCCCGTTACACCGTAGTATACCTTCTCGAAATCTAAGGATGAGGCAGAGGGAATGTTCTTAAAGTACAAAGCCGAGGTTGAAAACCAATTGGATAGGAAAATTAAGAGACTTAGAAGTGATAGGGGAGGAGAATATGATCCCACTTCCTTTAAGACTTTTTGTGAACAAAATGGGATTATTCATGAGTTGATCGCCCCTTATACCCCGAACAAAACGGTATAGCCGAAAGGAAGAATAGAACCCTTAAGAACATGATGAATGCTATGTTGATTAGTTATGGACTTCCCGATAACATGTGGGGAGAGGCTATTTTATCTCGCTTGTCATGTCTTGAACCGTGTGCCTCATAAGAAGTTAGACAAAACCCCATATGAGATGTGGAAAGGCCATATCCCTAACCTCAAATACCTGAAAGTGTGGGGGTGTCTTGCTAAAGTTGCAATACCTTCTTTTAAAAGGGACAAAATAGGATCAGAGACTTGTGATTCGATTTTCATTGGTTATGCTTTTCATAGTGCTGCTTATCGCTTTCTTATTAAGGATGCTAGAGGTTCTTATGCTTGTGGTTCTATTGTTGAATCAAGAGATGCTGAATTCTTTGAACATGTGTTTCCTCTGAAATGTTCTTCTACTGCTTCAAGTTTTTCTTTCGCCGATCATGCTTTGTCTGTGCCTAGTCCTCTTGTGACTGTATCCGTAGTAGAAGAAGAACCTAGGAGGAGTAAAAGACCTAGGAAAGATAACAGTTTTGGTTCTGATTTTGTCACCTCCTTCCTTACTGAAAGTTGTGTCCTAAATGAGAGTCTAGTGTCTATTTTTATCTTAGAAGAAGACCCTAAGACCTATGATGAGGCTATGAAAACTGTTGATGCTGTTTTTTGGAAAGAGGCCATAGATAGTGAGCTAGAGTCCATCATGAGTAACAACACTTGGGAATTAGCAGACCTTCCTAGGGGTTGTAAGCCCATCTCTAGCAAATGGATCTTTAAAAAGAAGTTAAAGCCTGATGGTTCAATTGACAAGTATAAGGCAAGATTAGTTGTGAGAGGTTTCACTCAAAAGGAGGGAATTGACTATTTTGACACCTATTCCCCAGTTACTAAGATTGCTACCATTAGGACTCTGATTGCCTTAGCTGCTTTACATGGCCTTGTAGTGCATCAAATGGATGTTAAGACTGCTTTCCTAAATGGTGACCTTGAGGAAGAAATCTATATGGATCAACCTGAAGGATGTGTAGTTTCGGGTCAAGAGCACAAGGTGTGTAAGCTAGTAAAATCCCTTTATGGTTTAAAGCAAGCCCCTAAACAATGGTACCAAAAGTTTGATAACACCATAACCAGTTTTGGGTTTCTTGTAAATGAGAGCGATACCTGTGTTTATTCTAAAAATGACTCTCGAGGTTGTGTGATCATCTGTTTATATGTTGATGATATGTTGATTTTTGGGACTAGCTTAGATCTTGTGAATGAAGTGAAAGAATTCTTAAGTACTAAGTTTGAAATGAAAGATATGGGTGAGGCTGACCTTATTTTGGGAGTTAAAATTTCTAGGTCTCCTCATGGTTTCAGTTTGAGTCAGGCCCATTATGTGGAAAAGTTACTTAGGAAGTTCAACTCTTTTGATGTTGATCCAGTCAGGACTCCTTATGACTCTAGTATCCACTTGGTGAAAAATAAGGGAGATCCTGTGGGCCAATCTGAGTATGCTAGAGTAATTGGTAGTATTATGTATTTGATGAACTGCACCAGACCTGATGTTGCATATGCTATTAGTAGACTTAGTAGGTATACACATAATCCTAGCAAGGATCATTGGGGTGCTTTGTGTCGTTTGCTTAGATACCTTAGAGGAACCATGGATTGGGGCATTCACTATTCTTCTTCACCTGCTGTTTTAGAAGGTTATTGTGATGCTAATTGGGTATCTGGAAATGATGAGATTAATTCTACTAGTGGTTTTGTTTTTACCTTGGGTGGTGGTGCTATTTCTTGGAAATCTTGTAAACAATCTTGTACTGCTATGTCAACAATGGAATCTGAATTTGTTGCACTTGAGTTGGCTGGAAATGAGGCAGAATGGCTTAGAAACTTGTTGAATGACGTTCCATTGTGGGGGAAACCTGCTCCTTCGGTTAGACTTGCATTGTGACTCCCAGTCGCTATTGCGGTGGCAAAGAATAATGTCTACAATGGAAAGAAAAGACACATTCGTCTCAGACACAAGGTTGTAAAAGATTTGATAAGTAGTGGAGTGATATCACTGGACTATGTGAAGTCCGAAAAGAATTTAGCGGATCCGTTTACTAAAGGCCTTTCTAGAAATGTAATTGTGGATGCATCCAGAGGGATGGGATTGAGACCCATTTGAAATGTAATAATGAATCCCTACTCTATGCAAATAGAGTTCAAAGGGCAACATTAGTA
Organism: Beta lomatogona; assembly: GCA_947646795.1. Classification (NCBI taxonomy): domain Eukaryota; kingdom Viridiplantae; phylum Streptophyta; class Magnoliopsida; order Caryophyllales; family Amaranthaceae; genus Beta; species Beta lomatogona. The sequence goes on from CANSNZ010000940.1 coordinate 225,307, forward strand.
ATAAAGGCACTTGTTTATTTCTATCCCTCTTATGAAAATTGTGTTGAAAAGTGCTTACCACTAGTGATTGAGGATGAGCAAAGGGCTCTTAATGAACCCATATCCACAGTTGTGAGGTGGTGTGTGGTGGTACACACTTGATGGGATTCACCTACTTAGATGTGGAAGTGGGGCCGCTTCCTATGAGAAAATGTGGGTCATTTCTCTAGAGCATCTATGAGTATCCAGGTAGGCATATGGCCAGTATAGGCGCCACATTGATCGCGGAGTGACTACTTCTTTTAAAGATAGATGTGTGTTTTAGATAAAGGTTTCAAGCTCTCTTAAGTTCAAGATGAACATCACTTAATTGAACAAGATTCCCAAATCTGATTCACTAAGTGTTAATTCAAGTCGTAAGACATTAACACTAATGCATCACTTCTTTTTCAAGCCCGAAATTGTCTATTCTTCTTTTCTCCTTCTAACTTTGATTCTTGTGGGGGATTGTTGGAATTAAAGCCTCAAAGTTAGCCTTAGTTATGGAGTATTTCCTTGTTTGATTTTGTTCATGAAATACCCAAGTCCCACATGGAAAGAATATGAAGGTCCTACCTTGTTTATATACTATTATGTTCCTTTTAGCTTTGTTGAACAATGGGCTAGAAGAATGGCAAGCCACACACGCGCGCCGACCGGGCCGGGCTCGGGCTCGGGGCGAGCGCGGGCGTGGGCTGTGGGCCTGCGGTCCGTTTTATTACCAGCTTTAATTTTTGGGACTTGTTTGTTCCGTTATTTCTTTTGCGAGATTCACGCAATCAATTAGTAACGGCAAATCAATTCTTGCCGTTTTGTCGCAGCTTTCACTCCATAATTTCCTCCCAGAATTTTTCATTGCTGTTTTAACTTTGCTCCTCTATTCTATATAAATCCTCCCACTGATTACAGAAGAAGATATCATTATTCAGTCTTCCTCTTCACATAAAATTGTTCTCCAATATTTCGGGCTTAGTTTGTCACTCCATCCGTCTGCTTGTGAGTGCACACAATCGGGCGGCGCTGTGCTAATCCTGGAGGGTGGTCGTCGGGAGGAACCTTGCACTGTTTGCGGCGAAATCACCTTTAAGGACAGTGGATCTCTCCACGTCACAGCATTCTGTTTCTTTGTTTCTCCTTTCCAAGTAAGATCGTTCTAATTGTTTCTCTGTGTTCTGTCTCCTTGCGTAATAGTGCTAACAATTGTGTGTGTGTTGTATTATATTATTTGGCGTACGAATAGAGTAGGATCATATTGTAACACCAAAGCCTTTATATGCAATGTAAAAGTGCAATATTCCAACAACTCCTAAAATTATTATATTTGTGTAAGGTATCGGACCCCAATCAATAGCCACCGTTAACAGGCCCGGAATAATAGCATTATTCCTTAAACCACTAGCGGCTCGTTTGGTAAGTGATCATAAATGGTGGTAGCGATAATGTAATTTCGTATAAATTTGTAAATAAATTTTATTTTCCATATTCGTAGTCATGAAACTTCATCACAAAACATGGGCTTTCCTTCATAAATTTCCATTACCACTCAATAATAGTTCCCAAGTGGTAGCAGATAATGAAATTTTAGAAAGAACATGAATGTTTATGCCAAAAATCGCACAAGGGACAATTATTGGTTGGGACATCGATAACTAGACTAAGACAAGAAAATTAAAAGGATGAAAATAAAAAGAGAGAAGACACACAAAATGGTGACGCGGAAAACCCCGATGAAGGTGGGTAAAAACCGCGGGTGGACGTGAGACCACCAATACACTATGGTTCGGGTGTTAAAGCCGTTGTAATTACAAGTAAATCGAGTGATCATGTATACGTAGCTATTGCGTATATAAAAGCATTGACATAAGGAAATATAAATAAAACTTATACAGACGAACGGTATGTAGTTTATAGGGATAATGTGTCTCATGGGAAAGTAGCTCATGTATGGAGTGATATAAATATAGTAGTTTCTACTTTCTAGGTAGTAGTGGAATATACTTGTGGAATTGAATGGAATTCGTATGATAGCAGTGTAGGCAGTAGCTTTGTTGGTTGGCATCATTGTATGGAAGCCATGAATCATAGTGAAGATCTCTTTGGTCCTCCTTTTCTTCGCTGTACATTTATCCTTTTATAGAGCTTCAAGTAACTCACTACTAAGAGTCTCCCCTAAAAAATAGGAAGCAGTTGCAACTCCCATGATTTGGTCTTCCAATGAATGTGGACTGATTTGATATGTAGATACATTCGCACTACTTCTCTATACTGTTAAACACGTTCTGCTAAATTTCAGGAGGCACAAATAATATCTTCCTTGATTATAGGGGTTGTTACAACCTCCTTGACTTCGTCCATTGCTCCTGGCATCATCAGACCAGTTCAGTGACATTGGGTATCGCTTGTCAGCGTCGGACGTCGACCGTCGGCTTCATATAAAATACGGCCATAACAATAGAACGAAGTCAAATCGTATGTCATTTAACATAGCGGAGGAGATATCTGGCGACATGGCCACTTAAGATGTCGTAGCAAGAATTCTGGCGACATGGCCACTTAAGATCTCGTAGAAAGAATTCTGGCGACATGGCCACTTAAGACAATGTCGTAAAAAAAATTCTGGCGTCAAAGCCTTCAGAATGTCTTAGTATAACGTTAGCCATTCTGTTGTAATCATTAAGGTTCTTTTCAGGTTGCCTTATAATTGATGTCATCATGATGCAGATGCTATATTATAGGTTACACATTTTAAAAGAAACATGTATGCATGTCTTCGTAGGTGTGGACACTTTGTGTGCTTTGAACATATGCATGCATTAGCTCAGAATGCAATAGCTTAAGCCAACAAATGAAATAATCATAGGTGCATCTGTTGATACACAATGTTAAACCCAAAGGTCTTACTAGGTGCTTTAATTAATTTAGGTGTAAATACCTTTGCATGTCAGTAAGTCATCATAACAAACTTATGTCATCTAATGTCACTTAGCCAATGCATTATCCATTGTTACGAAAGTTCATTTACATTGAAACACAGGTGTCATGACATATAAATTATTTTACCATCGAAATATATAATGTGCATCTAAATGCGTCGACGCATGTCTATGTGTTTCCTTTAGGCGTCGTGTGTAAATACTACGTGTGGTATGAACATATGTATATTTTTACCTCATGATGTAATGTTTAAACATGATAAATGAAGTGATCTCTAGTGTGTCTGCCGATATCTGGCGTTAAACTGTATGTGCTTAGTAGATGCATGTGAAAAACAAAAAATGAGTACCTTTGTTATGTCATCATAGCTAGTAGTTCATATGAAATGATGTCATGTGACGCTATTGACTCGATGCATGCATGTTCCATGCTTTACAAACTCGTGTAATCCACGTTTGTGACATCAAGGTTGGTCCCTATGTCATTATGGTGCTAAGCGATTATCATCGCGTCCTCTGGTAGCAGGCATTGTGTCGTGTACAGATATGTGTTGCGTCGTCTTCTGACTAGCATCACGTCGTCTTCTGACCAGCGTCTCGTCGTCTGGAGGCAGGCGTAGCGTCATTTCGAGACAAGCGTCGTGTCGTCTTTTGACGGGCGTCGTATCGTCGATCTGGTGACAGGCGTCACGTCGTTTGGAGACAAGCGTCAAGTCATCTGGAGACAAGCGTCACTTCGTCATCGTATCGTCGGTCATTAATGCTGCGAAAGAAAGGGTACAACAACGAATGTTCTTGTGATAACCAAGTTAGTAGTGCTTGTGAGGACCAATATAAACATGTGTAATAGATAAGAAGGACAACGAATCGTTCAAACATTAGCAGCAAATAATTCATAAGGGATCAATAACACGAGTAATAATTGCAGAATTAGAAATTGTTTAAGTGGCTTGATGATGAGTTGTAGTAGCGTCGGTGACTGGTCATGGAATACTGATGATTTGTTCTCGTCGTAGCGCCTCAGTTGTTGGCTCTATGTTGTCGTCCCCTAAGACTTGTAATATTTGAGATTCTATGTGATTTGCCATCATTTGATATACGGTCTCGCTTGCCTTTAACATATATACTCGTTGTCTACTGCTCTTGACGTTGACGATGAACACTGGTTTTTGTGATGAATGTCTCATATAGTTGTCTAATGCTTTTGACGTTGGCGTTTGGAGTCATGGACAAGGGTACTTCTCAAGAATCAGAATTTTGTCAAAGTCATTGCTACATGATTGATCTGCGAAACTAGTTCCAAACGCAATGGCTCTTTGGAGGCGTAAGTAAAAAGTTTTTGCAGAAGTATTATAGAAATTTATGTATTTCAAACAAGGGATAGTTAAAACCGTCGAAACATATGTAAGAGATGATGAGAATCATTAGGGTGTAAACAACAGAGATGAACAATTATAAAGTATAAAGTGAAACAAAAGAAATCAACTATGAAGAAGGAACGAAATTACTTGGAGATTGAGTGACTTTAGGATCGAGTACTCGTTGTTGATGTTTTGATACCTGATGGATCTTCACATTGCAAAGTGTAGGTGTTAGGTCCATTCGTCAATTGATTCTTGTCGTCACCATCATGACCGTGGTCATAAGTATTGTCGTCATTGTGTCAAACGTTTGAAACGTGTTATTACCTTGCATCCGACGTTAGGAATCAAGTGACTACTGAACAAATGTTATTGAGCGGTTGGTCTGTGGTATCTGAGGTGGACTTGATGATCATGTCATAGCTTTCCTGCGAGTATGGACTTCAACGACATTTGTCGTCGACCTTTTTCTGCTTTATAAATGGTGTTCACATGTCTTGGCGTCAGGCATCTAGGACATTGAAAATATTATTGAGGACGTCAAGCCCCTAACTCCTATGACATTGCAAGTGTTAGACCTGTGATCAAAGTCTCATTATATATTGTTAGTTACATGTAAAGTTACAAAAATTCAGATTTATGCAAATCAAGAGTTAGAGTATACTATCTTGTCCCCTTGTGGCATCTTTAGGACAACAGCAAAGTTTACTACTTGATATTTGGACCGAAGTCAGCCACAAAATCTGGTGTCATTATACCAATGACTTATTGTTATCCTCCAACGGATTCTGATGTTACAGCCGTCTTATGTTATAACCTGGCTTCCAAGTTAATGTATCTCATATAACAATAGGCATGGGTGTTAGACATTTTTATAATTGAGTGAATTTAAAACTGATGTCATGAACATAGATTAATAAAAATATTCGACAGTGGAGTACCTCGGCTTTTAATTTCAGTAGAATCTTACTTGTGATGTGAAAGGAGAACATTTGACTTCATTTGTATGGACGTCACTGAATGACAACTGATGTCACATCCAGAGTTGGTGTCATGTCCAAGATAGTTGTCGTGTCATGATCTGGAGTCGAGTCTGAGACAGGCGTCACCTCAAGGAGCGGCGTCACGTCATCACTAATCTTGTGATACATCCTGTCAAACCATGACATCACGTGGTGGCGTCAAATGGAACACCCTTATGTTGTAGTCGTGTGGTAGAAAGGAGAAAGTAGTAGCTCGAAACTTCCAGAAGGCATAACTCCTAGCTCCGTGCTTCGAGTAAGTCATGCTCCTCAAATTTTCATGTTAGTGCCTGTTGTAGACGAAAAATTATTTCTGTGACGCCATCTTCTATGCCAGCTTGTAGGACTTGATTTCATCAATTTTGTTAGTCAGCGCATCTTCGCCTTATGCCAGGAGTACTCCAAAATGGGTTTGGATGACATCACAATGATAGAACTAGACTTTGTTTTTTGAAAGGATTTTTGTGGAAATGTGTTTAGAGAAAGAATCTAGCCATCGGCCCCACAGTGGGCGCCAAATTGTTTATGCCAAAAATTGCACAAGGGACAATTATTGGTTGGGACATTGATAACTAGACTAAGACAAAAAAAATTAAAAGGATGAAAATAAAAAGAGAGAAGACACACAAAATGGTGATGCAGAAAACCCCGATGAAAGTGGGTAAAAAACGCCGGTGGACGTGAGACCACCAATCCACTATGGTTCGGGCGTTAAAGCCGTTGTAATTACAAGTACATCGAGTGATCATGTATACGTAGCTATTGCATATATAAAAGCATTGAGCAGGTCCTTTTATTTTTAATGATTTTGTATATTAATGCTTTAATTAATGAGTTGGTTTACTTTTTAGATTTGTTTTGTTTAAAAATTTTTTTTTTTGAAGTGAAAGGTAGGCAATATTATTAAGGAATAATGTTCGGAGAATCCGATACAATTAAATCAGAATTCCATGACGGACCTCCATCGAGCCAAACCGCATCACAAAAACTAGAACTAGCCCACTTAGCAAGTCTATGAGCTATTTCATTACATTCACGATAGCAAAATTTAAAGTTAGTATATACTATCAAATTAAAGACAGAGCTTGAATGGCGCACATCCTCCACAACCATATGGATATCTCCACTCCTTTGGCAATCACAATTTATGTCCCTTAGAATTATTTGTGCATCTTCCTCCACTATCACATCAGACCACCCTTCCTCTTTCGCCATTTCAACCGCCCACAACATTGTTGCAACCTCTGCTCGTTCCACAGACCACCTATGTAGAACTGTCTTAGCCCAAGCCCGAATTACTGCACCATTCGCATCCATCGCCACTAGCCCAAGGCCCACTCTACTTGCTTCATCTATTAAAACTGCATCTGCATTTTATCTTTATCACACCATCAGGAGGGAGACACCACCGATGCTGATTGCGTGCAACATTAGCCTTTTCTTTAACGTTAAACTTCCTATAATTGAGAAGAATGTCATGAGCTCTATTCCAAGCAAATTCCGGCGAGCAGCATTTTTGTTGGAACACCAACTCATTTCGGGAGGACCAAGCTTGCCATACTAACATAGCAAAGGCCTCTTTCAACTCCTTATAATGAGTTTCGAAGATCCAAGCAAGCCACTCTTTGAATTTTGTGAGCAGTATACACCCAATCCTCTCTGCATATACCCTATAACTTTCGAGCCCACTCACACTCCCTCAAAACATGAAGAGTCGTTTCTTCTTCCCCGCATCGAACACACTAAACTGACTCAATAGCCGTCTTCTTCATCAGGTTGTGGTTGTGTGGAATAATATCCCACGCTGCTCTCCATAAGAAATTCCTCACCTTAGGAGGCATACGAAGGCTCCATATATGTTTCCAAAGGGGATCATAGCCTGACGAACTTAATGCTATGTTTTCATTATCAATGGCGAGGCGGTAGGCATCTCTAACTTTGAACACCCCATCTTTTCCTTCTACCCAGCATAACTCATCTTCTGGTAAACGCCAACTAATATGGATACATAAAATTCGTTCGACATCCATCGAGAATAACACCTCATTCAAAACATCCTCTCGCCAGCATGCTACGTTCTCATCAATTAGACATGACACCGTTGCCTCTGGAGGAAGCCCACGAATAGGAGTAATCACCCTGCCACACCCTCCCCACCTAACCACTTGTCGCTCCATAAGTTCACCTTTCTACCAGTCCCTATCCACCATTTAACACCTTTACTCAACAATTTTCTTGACCCCAGAATGCGGTGCCACGCATAGCTAGGAGTCTGACTCAGCTGCACGTCCCAAATACTCACGTGCAGGAAGTACTGAGCTTTGTAGATTCGAGCAAGCAAAGAGCGGGACTGGCCGTGAAGTCTTCATAGTTGTTTAGCCAACAAGGCCTCATTAAAAGCTTATAAGTCTAGAAAACCCAAACCCCCTTCCTCATTCAGGCGACACATAAACGCCCATTTCTTCCAATGAATACCTCTTTTGCCTCCAGAACTTCCCTACCATAATTTGCTAATTATGCTTTCTATTTACTGGCAAAAGGAACTCGGCAACCTGAAGCAGCTCATAGCATAATTCGTTATTGCTTGATAAGAACTTCCTTCCCGGCTCGTGAGAGGAGCTTCTCTTTCCAACCTTGTAATATTTTCCAAATCCTATCCTTGATGCTAGCAAAGCTCACTTTCTTTGATTTTCCAAGCAGCGTAGGAAGACCAAGGTATTTGTCATGCCGACCTACCTCACGCATCCCCAAGATTGCTTTAGTCGAGTCCCTCTAATTCATCTCCAAATTATTGCTAAATGAAACTTCACATTTGTCTAAATTGACTTTCGGCCCCGAAAGACCTTCATATTTACTAAGAATTTCTGCTATTACATTCGCTTCTTGATTATTAACACGGGCAAATATGATGCTATCATCTGCAAAAAATAAGTCAGTAATCATAGGGGCTCCACGAGCAACAGAAATGCCATGGATAGAATACGACTCCTGCGCTTTTTGGAGCATAACACCTAACTCTTGAGCACATAACAAGAAAAGATACAAAGAATAAGTGACCGTTGAAACACACTTCATAATTTTGTCCACCCACCTCTCCGAAAAACCCATCTTCATCATCACCGCTCTCAAGTAATCCTACTCTATTCTGTCATACGCCTTGCTCATGTCCAGTTTAATGGCCATATGACTCCTCTTCCTAGCTTTCATGTGCTTCATATGATGAAAATTTTCAAAAGCTACCAGAATATTGTCAATTATTAACCTACCATGCATAAAAGCACTATGAGTCTCACTGATAAAAGGGGGGAGAAATTTTTTCAATCTATTTACTAGCACTTTGGAAATGAGTTTATATGACACATTACATAGGCTTATCGGTCTCAAATCCTTCATTTCTGTAGGATCTTTTTTCTTAGAAATCAACACAACATAAGTATAATTCAGAGTTTCAGGCATGATACCGTTACTAAGAAAATTCAGCACCACTTCAGTAATCTTAGTGCCAATCAGATCCCAGTACCGCTTGTAAAAAAGAGCAGGGAGACCATCTGGTCCAGGGGACTTACATGGGTGCGTCTCTTTGAGTATCGCTTTGATTTCTTCCTCCGTGAACGTGTTGTCCAATTCGTGAGACATCTCATCTGTGACACACCTTTTCACATATCAACTGCATTCAAATCAATCGGAGTTCAAGAACTTATAAAAAGCTCTTTGAAATAATCCACCACAATTTCTGCTATCTCCTCCTTCTCATCCTTCATCACACCATTTTTATGACACATTCTTGTAATTCTATTCCTTCTTTTGCAGTCAGACGCTTTCTTGTGGAAATATTCGGTGTTGTGGTCTCCGTCACAGAACACAAATGGTCTGCACCGCTGCCATGCCGCGGTCTCTTGGCTTCTTCGCAGCACCCTTAGCTCCTCCTAAACCTGCTTAATCTCATCTAGCACTCCTCGAGACAGGTTCATATTTGTTAGGCGAACCAGATGCTTCTTCAGCCAATTTAACCTCTTGGGAACCTGTTTGTACACCTTTGTATCCCATGTTTTAAGATTCTCTCCACACATTTTCACATTCAACACCCATTGACCCAACCCCAATAAATCTGCCTCCTCCAATATATCCTTCACTACCTCATCAAAATCCTCTGCCTGCACCCATTTAGCTTCAAAGCGGAATTTATTCGGGTCATTGCTAGAAGGGATGTTTAGATTATTCCCAGCCGTGTTAAAGATTATGGGGAAGTGATCAGAGCCATCCCATACTAAATTTGTCACAATAGTATTTGGGAACAAGTCTCTCCAATTCTCCGTAGCTAGACACCTGTCAAGTCTCTCTTCAACAATAGCTTCATCTGCTCTTCTATTAGACCAAGTATAAGGGTATCCTTCCATCTCAATATCTCTCAAGAGAAGTTCATATACTACACTTCTAAATTGCTGCACTGACTCGAAATCACAGGGACACGACTATTTTTCTCCTCTCATATAAAACCTCATTAAAATCACCAAATATCATCCATGGCCCCTCCGTATGCTCATTCAACTTTCTCAATAGCTCCTAGGTTAATGCTTTATTACTACTCTTCGGCCACCCATAGAGTCTTGTTAATCTCCATTGCAAACCCGACTCCTCCTTAATCTTCACATCTATATAATGCAGCGCCATGCTCGAGAGGGTAACATCTAAAGTTTCATCCCACAACATAGCTAAACCTCCAGCTCTACCTATCGGATCAACAAAAATACCATTTTTAAAATATAACCTATGTTTCACTCTCATCATTTCATGTGAAAAAGATTTTGTTTCCGAAAGAAAAATGAGAGAAGGGTTTTCATGCTTCACAAGATCGTGAAGGGAGTCAACTGCCTCAAGGATCCCCAACCCGCAACAGTTCTAAGCGATGTACTTCACTGGTCAGAGAGGGCCTTCTCAGGGAGGCCAACTCCTATACATCGATTAAAATCAATTCGTACTTTTTTCCTTTCCTCTTGATCATTCTCCACTACTCCCTTCTTCCTCTTTTTGTCCATTAGCAAGCCCTACATATTCTCATCTGAGAGCATCCTACAGTCTTGGTTCCTCTTCCACTTTCGCCCACTCATACTATTGATGTCTTCAGTAGCCATGACACTTAAAGGATCATTAGACCCCACTACATTAGCTGCCAAAGGTGCTCTAACACCCAATTGTGAAACAAAATCTTCACAGGTCTCAGTTGATGTCTCCTCCCCCTCTAACTTGCTCTTCCTACTCATTCCTCGCACCCTTACATTGCTCCTTGTCAATTCCCATATGCTTACCACCATAATCATGCTGGTGCTCTTCACTAGAATTAGGCACTATCTCATTAGGGGTCTTAACTGTCTCCCTAACAACAACCTCTTCTATCTCCACCGCCGCTTCAGTACTACCCTCTATACTAAAAATCTTAAGCATCGGTTCATGTGGTGTCACATCAGCCTTGTTACTCTCCTCATTCTCCCTTCTCAAAGATGCTGGAGGAGTATTGAAAAGCACTCGTCAAGCAGAACTTGGAGGTCCAAGCTTAACAACTTTGGGATCATTATAAGTAGATTTACCACTTCCTTTACCTTGCTTCAAACTAGCTAGCCATTCTATTTCTTTCTCATAGTTTTACGCTGTAGGCTTTCGTCGCCTTCGTGGGGATACGCGTAACCAGGGGCCATATTGATACACTATCTCATGAACTTGCTCTGGAGCGGAATCTTTGTGCATACAATCCCTGTCTACGTGACCCAATCTGCCACAAAAATATCAAAAGTCATGGGGCATTTCATACTTGACATCAATCCACTTCGAACCAGTTCTCCCCAATCCAATTTTCAGTCCTCGTCTCAAAGGTTTCTCAAGATTCACCATAACCTTCACTCTCATATACTCCTCCCATCCCAAAGGATCTGACATATCATGCTCAAGAAATCCTCCCAACGCATTCCTTATTTCCATCGCCATCTGATTTGTACGTCTACCAAAGGGGACATCCATTAAACGAACCCAAAACGGAGAGGTTTGGAAAGAAACCTCAGATGGTTGTTGATCACAAGTAACTTCCTTCAAAAGAAGAAGTTGATTATCAAAGGACCATGGGTAACCCTCCATCACTCGAATTTTATCTACCTCATTATAGAATTGAAAGACAAAAATATTTGTGTCAACAACCCTTATTGATATCTTTTCACGAATTTGCCATATCGATTTAATTGTTCTCTGCATCGCCTTTGTGTTAAAAGGCTTATTCGTGAACAACTTGCCTACCAAAATCAAAGGAATCTTAGTATCTATTTCATCCTTATCATTTTCTCCGCCTCCTACCATTATATCCTCCTCATCCGTAAGTTTGAATTTCTCCCAATCATTAATAATGTCAAGAGCCATTGCTGAATTCAAAGGATTTTGTCTCTAATCAAAAAAGATGCGTGGAAAATCAGTTGTCAATCCCTAGGGAGGGATTGGAAGTGAGTCTTTGGAGTCGCCAGACTACTGAACCCTAAAGAGGGATTCGATTTGTTTTGTTTTGTTTAGTTAGATGAATTTAGTGAGGTGCTTTTGTAACTTTTGAAGCAGTCTGATTTTGATTTTTTGCGGGTTACACTAGTAGAATAATTGACTATTGATGCGATCATTAAGTGGCCTATTGCGGTGGTTTTGGCCGTGCAACAATAGGTAATTAATATATTGCTGAGGTTTTAAACCGCAGCAATAACTGAACATATTGCTGCGGTTTCTAGCCAAAACCGCAGTAATGTATTTATTTTTTATTAAAAACGTACAACGTATTGCTGCGGTTTTGGCTAGAAACTGCAGCAATAGCTTGGCCTATTGTTGCTGTTATTGCGCAAAACCGCAGCAATAGGTCCTGGTACAGGTAAAAAAAAAATTTTTTTTTGGAATTTGGCAATTAAATTTGAGAGATTAAAACCATGCAACTAACCCATCCACTATCCACCAAATTCGCAGACAAACTAAAGATTAAATAACATGAATTTGATTAATATAAAGCTAAAAAATCTAATTACATAATTAATACAATAGATCAAAAAGTAAAATGAAAAAGCAAAAATAACAAAACAACTATTACAACTTAATGATTAATTACAAAAATTATAATAAGAAACTAATCTAAAAAAACGAAAAAAATCAAAAAAAATCCTAAAACAAAAAAATCTAAAAACAGATCTAAAAAAACGAAAAAAATCAAAAAAAGAAATCCTAAAACAAAAAATCACAAACAGATCTAAAAAACGAGAAAAAAAAAGAAAAACGAAAAAAAAACCGAAAAAAAAGTTCAGGGCTCGAGCGAACGAACGATTCATCATTCACCATCTTGTTTCTCGAAACCCATTGCTAGTTGAGAACGATTCAAAAAAATCAAAAAACGATTCATGGCTCGCGTCTCAACCCTTGAGAACTGGATCTCATTTCTCGAAACCCATTGCTCGCCACCATTGATCGTCGCTCGCCTCTCCTCGCCAACGATTCATCACTCACCATCAATCGTTCTCAGTTTCACCATGGTCGACGGATTGTGTTGTGTTCTCAGTTTCTCGTTTTCAAGAAAGAAAAAGATGAAGGGAAGAAGATGAAAGGTCGAAGGTTGAGAGGAGGGTGTAGGGTGAATGACAAGGGATGAGAGTGAAGGGTAGAAGATGAAGGGTAGAAGGTTGAGAAGAGGGAGGTTGAGAGAATTAGTGAGGAGTGATAACTGAACGGCTGAGAGGATGAGAGAATTATGAGGAAAAAACAAACTCTAGTTGCGGTTGTTGCACGCCTTTTATATATTTTTTTGAATATTTTTTAATGATATTGCTGCGGTTGTTTCAAAAACCGCAGCAATATATTAAAATATCATTTTTTAATATTATTTTAATATATTGCTGTGGTTTTTGACGAAAACCGCAGCAATAGGTCTGGTAAAAAAGTCAACTTTTTTTTAAATTTTTTCCTATTGATACCATATTGCTGCGGTTTTTGGCCGAAACGGCAGCAATATCTTTATTTTATATTTTACCTTTTCGTTTTACGATATATATTGCTGCGTATGGGTAAAACCGCAGCAATAAGCAATTATTCTACTAGTGTTAGTTCGATCTAATTTCGTTTTTCAATTTGTATAGATTCTGTTTCATTTTTTTTACGTTCAATCCCTTGGTGTTTTCGATTCAGATTTCATTCTTGTATTCAATTTTGTATTTCATTCCCGTATTAAATTCCTGGATACATGAATTTATCTTTTTTTAACAAATTTAACATTTTAGATGTAAGACAATGTTCGACTTAAATAGTCTTTTTTTTTAAAAAAAATGGTTGATTTGCGTCAAATATTGACCAACATATGACGCAAATGATGCTGGTGATGCTAGGGCTCAAGGGTCATGTGCGTCGAACTCCACTTTCCATCCGACGCAAATAGTTATAATCTGCGTTGTGTCCTGATCCATCGTAGATCATGTCTCCCAAATTTGCATCGAGACCTGTGGCGTCGGCATGTGCGACCCAAATGGGGGTCTGGCGTCCGACGCAAATTAATGTTTTTATACTAGTGGCCGTCCGACATGAGCCCAGGTAAGGGGTGATCTTGCATACGTTTCGCAGCGCAAGGAAACAGCATATATTCTGCTTCAGGCAAGACCAACCTGTTTAGTGACATAAAGTCGCTAGGCACTGCGACAACGTATGAAGGCCCTCCCTTGCCAGGAGGCATAGAAGTTAGATTTTTGGACTTTGGTTTGAAGCCGTCCACCTCATCATTATCCACGTTGACGACATGGTGAGCCACATGTTTCTTAGAAGTCGTTGACGATGACAGCGACGCCTTTAGGGTTGTCGTTTGCTCGGCGAGTTTTTTGTCTCTTTTTCTTTTCCTCAGCGCTTCAGCCATCGCTTTTGGTCCATAGAACCCTTTTGTCTCAATTGAGTAACGTTAGAAATATAGCATCAAAAGTAGTAAACGTCAAAATTAGCAAAGTAAAATGAGATAGTTACCTGAAGCCATTGACAAGCAACTTCCTTGGTCAGTGACAAAAACACTTTTGTATGCCCGTCCCACCACGTTCACTTGTAGAAATTTCTCCGTTTTTTGCTCGGAATATTCCCGACAGTCCAAGAGCTTAGGGTCAAGATCTGCAAAAAAGGTGACGTAATCACCAAGTTAATGACAGACGTTTAAGAAAAACAAAAGTGAAATTCACAGACGTTATATGTTCTAGCCTTCTTTCAAGAAGCTTCCTAAGTTTCCCAAAAAATATTATTTTGATGAAGATGTATCGATTTTTCCAACCCTTGTCGTTCGCACTCGTCCCTAACCAGAGCGTTCCTCTTAGCCCTAACATGAAGTGCCAGTATGTTTCTATTCTTGATTTTAACCTCGTAGCAAGACATTAGATCTTGGAGATCAATTGGACCAGACTATGAAGTTGTTACCCTCTCAACTACACTCAAAACCCTCCAAACTTGGGCATAAGTTGTCCTGGGGTTAACGCCGTAGATTTAGATAAGATCCCTAATTACGGGAGAATAAGGTAATTTGAACCAAATTTTGAAAGAGTATTCATAGAGAATGGCCCAATCGTCTCCACAGTCCTCTGGACGTTCGTAACAACTTTCTGCAATATAAGGAATCAAGCCGTTGATCAGGGATATAAAACCAGAGATTGCGAGAATATGAGACACAAGTTTACAAGCACCCAAACTACTCTGATACTTTTTACTTCTCATCTTTGCTACAAACGAAATAAATTGTGCATAGATCATTAACTTAGATTGTATTGACTATCGTTCTCATCAGACGACGGTTGCATATAGTGGATTGGTGTATTGACTATTGTTGTTGGTTTTTTACCCATCTTCATTTAGATTTTTCAGCGTCATCTCCTTGTGTCATTCCCCCTGAATTTCCCTTGTCATTTTAGTTCGTCGTGTTGTGCTAATCTGGTTGTTGATGTCCCAACAACTGTTATTGTCTTTACACAAAAATCGACCTAAATAGTATTCCTATCGGGAAAAAAGAAATATATCTTTTGTATTTTATCTTTCTTGCATTCAGGGTCGGATTTTATCCAGTCCATAATGGTCCACAGCGTAGGACCACATTTTTTTAGGGGCCCAGATTTGAGGTAAGCCCAGCTGAAGAAAATATAATATTTTTGTGAATTAAAATGAATACCCCTTTCTCTCTCTTCCATTACTGATATCTCTTTCTGAAAAAAAAACCCAAATCACGCCATAGATTTTCATTCCCCAAGTCATGCTTCAAATACTTCATTGATTTCTCTCTCTATATTTGGGAAGTAGTGATTATGGCAATTTTGGCAAAGACCTTCAAAATTGTTGAATTGATTTCAATTAAACAATTAATTCAAATTTTTCCTCAACAATATCTCCAGATTATATGTGTCAAACGGCTAAAATTTTCCCCATTCATAAAACACAATTCAAGTTCAACCTTTCTTCATCATCCTCCTGCAATTCTTTTTCTGTTTATCAAGAGAAAGAAAAATCTCAATTGCAAATATAATAAGAGAAAGAAGAAATTATACCACTTACAAGCTTCCAGTATTCATCATCAAGCTAGCTATTGTCGGTGAAACCATGTATTTTTTATGTTCTTGTTTATTTATTTTTTCTTTTTTACTGGTGGGTATATTTTTCAATTCACCTTCAATATTTCAGTTACAAAATTGCAGATTTTTTTTTTCTCATTTTGGATTAAAATGCAATAATTAGGGAGATGACTAGATGAGAAAAACATTGTTAGATTATATAATAGATTATTAAATGTTGCGCAGCAGTAGATTGTTTTCGTGAATTATTATGCAGCATAGAAGAAACTGCTATTAGAAAGGAAGAGACACAACATGGTTAGATTATAGGAGCACTAAACTGCAGTCTGCCACTAGTTATGCATCATAGAAGAAATTAGTAGCATACTATACATAATTATATGAATTATGAAAAAGGAAGAGACAACTCTGTTATAGAATAAAATTAGAGGTTTCTTGAATTATTATGCCACTTGTTTTGTGTCCTGGGCATTCCTTATTTTGATATTTTAAAAAAAAAAGTTTTTTAAGGTTGAGATTTATTACAAAATTGCAGTATGACTAGAATTAGCGATGCAGTGATGCTATTACTATGAAGTGCCAAATTACCAAGATATGGACAATCAAGATTTTGTTGTTGAAAATGACTATGATATGTACATTGATATTGAGAATGATAATGCTTTAGATGATTCTGATAAGGACAATGTTGCCCAAGAAACATGTGAAACTTTTCCCGTGCTTGATATTTTTGATCCAAGGAATTGGGATGGACTTGACACAAAAATGATTGATTTATCAATAATCAAGGGTCCTAAAACAGATAATTTATTTGTAAAAGGTCCTAAAGATAAGTCTTCTAATAGGCGATTTACTGCAAATTTATATACTAGAGCCTTATCTAATGGACTAAAGTGTGATAGAGAATGACTAGTTTACGCAAAAGAGCTTGATAAGGTATTCTGTTTTTGTTGCAAAATCTTTATGAAATGGATTGGTAGAGGTCAATTGACAAATGAAGGTTTTAGTGATTGGGCACATATTAGTGAAAGACTTATAGAACATGAGGTAGGTATGCAGCATATTAGAAATATGGCTACTTGGTACGATTTGCATTAAAGGTTTACAAAAATCAAACCATTGACAAAGTTTCTTAAGGACTAATTGAAAAAGAAAAAAGATCACTGGAAAAAAGTTTTATTAAGAATTATTACTCTTGTCAAGTTTCTTTCCAAACATAATCCAGCCATTTGGGGTACTAATGAGAAATTGTATCAAAATGGTAATGGAAATTTTTTAGGCTTAGTTGAGATGTTGGCCGAGTTTGACCCTATTGTCCAAGAACATGTTAGGCGTATTGAAAATGAAGAAATTTATTTTCATTATCTTGGTCCTAGCATCCAAAATGAGATAATTTTTGCTTGCTTCCTCAATCAAATCTGAAATATTTTAAAAACAATAAAGCAAAGTATTTTTCTGTGATAATTGATTGTACTCCTGATGTTAGCCACAAGGAGAAAATGTCATTAATAATAAGATATGTGAATGTCTCTTCATATCGTGTTAGCATTGAAGAGTCTTTTTTAGGATTTTTGAATGTGAATGATTCAACTGGACAAGGGCTTTTTAATACTTTGCAAAATGAGTTGCGACTTCTTGATCTTGATATTTCTAATTCAACTGGACAAGGGTCAAATATGAAAAGCAAACATCAAGGTGCACAAAAAAAGACTTTTGGATGAAAATCCTAGAGCTTTTTATACCTCTTGTGGTTGTCATAGTCTTAATTTAGTTTTATGTGATATGGCGAATACTTGTAGTAAAGCCAAAGAGTTTTTTGGAGTTATACAAAGCATATATACAATTTTTGCAAAATGTTCTAAAAGATGGGATATTTTGAAAGCTAATATACAAGGCTTAACTCTCAAGTCATTGTCTTCCACTCATTAGGAGAGTCATGTTGATAGTATTCAAGCCATAAGAATTCAAATGGTAGAAATACGAGAGGCTTTACTTCAAGTGGGAGAAACTGATGGTGATTCTTTAAAAAGAAGTGAGACTAAATCTTTAACAACAAATAAACTTGGTGATTTTGAGTTTTTGGTGGCAATAGTAATTTGGTTTAAAATATTGTTTCATGTTAATTTTGTTAGCAAGTACTTACAATCAAAAGACATGCAAATTGATGTTGCCTTGGAAAAAATTAGGGAAATGATTTCCTTCTTTGAGAGATACACAGAAAGTGGTTTTAATGATGCTTTGGGTTCTGCTAAGGAAATTGCAAATTGCCATTAAAATGGATATAAACCCAATATTTCCTAAGAGGCGTGAAATTCGTAGAAAAAAACAATTTGATGAAAATTCAAATGCATCATCAGAGGTTTCACTATCTGCAGAAGAATCATTTAAAATTAAATATTTTCTTTGCATTGGTTATTAAGCCATTGTTTATCTTAAGAGGAGGTTTGAGCAATATCAAGAATATGAAAAAATCTTTGGTTTCTTGTTTAATTCTGACCTCTTAGAATCTTTAGATGAAATGACTCGAAGTCTTGTTGTAGTCGTCTTGAAAATGCTCTTAAACATAATAGAAATTCAGATATTGATGGAAATGCGTTATATGTGGAGTTAAAACTAAGAAGAGAACTACCACCACTAAAAAAAAACGGGACCTACTGAAATTTTGAAAGATTTGAAATTGTTTGATTGTTTTCCTAGTGCAGTTATTGCATACAGAATTTTATTGACCATTCCCGTTACTGTTGTATCCAGATAGAGAATTTTTCCAAGTTGAAGTTGTTGAAGTCCTACTTGCGCTCTACAATGTCACAAGAACGGCTTATTGAATTAGCGATGATTTCTTTCTAAAATGATCTTTTGGAGAAAGTAGGATATGAAGAGTTGATTGATGAGTTTGCGTCAAAAAATGCTAGACGAACATCTCTTTTTAAATAAAATATCTCTACTTGGTAATTGTTAACATATCCTTGTTTTGAAATATCTCTAGTTTGTTGCAGCAACTCTCCTCCCATATGGAGCGTCTTCATGATACTAGGATCATATCTATACTAATATATTAAAAGGCGTGCGTGACAACGTATACACGCCACGTGGCACCTCTGTTACTCTACAAGAACTGTCTAGTGTGTACATATGTCATGTCAATTAACAAAGGTAAAATTGGCTTGCAACAAGATTTGGACACGTGACCTCTTGCTATTATACATAGCACAATTACCATCTCAACTAACTTTTAATCATGCTTTAAATGTCCATAGTATTATATATGTACCTTTTAAGTGTCGAGTTTTCTTTAATATATTTTAATGCGAATGAAAAAAAAAATGCATATCAAGTTTGGAAACACAATACCACTCGGGGCAACGCCCAGGCCCAAATACTAGTTTGTAATAAAAGCGAAGTTACGTTGTTTGAATTGTGCTTATACTTACAATAGGGGCCTCATTTTGTTATAAGAACGAGGCCACAAGAATCTAAAAAATGGTCCTGCCTGCATTCCAAATAACATAAGGTCCTTGTTAACGTAACAGAGTAAAAATAAAAATTTTCAACAATCACCTGATAAAACTTTTATTTTTAAAACAAATGTCTATCATGAAATTTTATTTATCTAATGGGGACCACAATAAATGTTTATAGATACCTTTATAAACAAGAAATAGTAAACAACTCTTGAATATTAATCGGTAAATTTTTTGTTGTTTCTTCCATGTGAAGCATTGATGAGTTTTCTCTTTCTTTTTTGCTTTTTTTTGTAGGCTGTTTTACTTTGAAATATTTTATGAACTTCCAATAGACTACACCACCATCTGGGTGTGAAATCTATCTTAGGATTCTACGCAATTATACTTTTCAATGTCTTATAAATTATATAAAATTGTTTATTGGCCCTTTCAATTTTGTTTAAAGTACGTAGAAATTTCGTGCATATACTCATGAATGTACATCATGAATTGTATAGACTATAGTATGTATCTATACATTTACACACGACCTTTTACTCTAACTTTCCGAACCATCCTTATCAACAACACAAAATAAATAAAACTAAATTTTCTCTTTTGACAAATTCTCTTGGAAACCAATATATAATCTTTATGGGTGTGAATCTACGTGTTTACACTGATTAAATTTCTAATTACATTGATTGAAAAAAGAAACATCTAAGTAACGGGGAACAAAATTCTCACCCATGAGGTACTATTTCTATTGTGCATCTGATCGTTTACTTCGCAAAGTCGTCTTCCTATCTATATGTTGTGCATTTGATCGTCTACTTTGCAAAGTCGTCTTCCTATCTATATGTTGTGCATCTGATTGTTTACTTGACAAAGTCGTTTTAATCTAGTTATGAATTTAGAGGTAGGCACAGAGCAGGCCTAACCGGACCCAGCCTTGAACAAACACGCAAGAAGAACGTCTTGGCCCAGACCTCCAAATGACCGAGACTGAACCGGCCCAGAATCGGACAACCATACGGGTTCTCGTGGGCCAAATTGATGGGTGAAGAATCGGTACGACCTTAATCCTGAATCGAACCGTAAACCGCACCCAGCCCTGAACTGGATCGTGAATCGTACTCAACCCTAAACCTGTTGTCAAACCGGTCGAAACATCCATAAATACTTCATCCTCGGTCCAGTTATAAAAAAAACTAGTATATATGGATGGTATACAAAATTACTTCATTGTAAATACTAATGCACATGCAATTAAAATTTAAAAATCAAAACGCATTTTCATTTACGCAAAAAAAAAGATACTGAACCGTTGGGCCAAATCAGAACCGGCCCGAGTCCTGTACTAGGCCAAATCGGTTCGGGTTTGAGAAAACTCAACCATGAACCGGAACCCGACCGATCAGCTAACCGTCCCAGTTCAGGTTTATGCCGAACTAAACAGGCCCGTGGCCATGTCAAGTTATCATTGTATTTATGCAATTATGACCCCAGGTTATCACCAGAATTTTTGGGGTCAACAAACTAGTATATATATATATATATATATATATATTGAGAGCGATTGTAGGCCGCCATGTGTGATATCACATTATATATATTTCAATTTCTTGACCATCAGATTAGTATATCAACATTCCACCACCAAGCTAAGCTACGACATCTTTTTTGTAACCAAAGACAGAATCCAACTACTAAAGGCTTTTGCCTTATTAAAAATTAGTCTTATATGCAAGTGATGTGCAAGTAGATAGAAAGAAAAGTTGTATTATTACATCTGAAGAAAGATTTGACATCATTCCTACTTAGCAAACATTAGTGACTTGCATATGTAGCGAAATTCATTTATTAAATCATGTTTGCATCCTTTTTTAAAATAATTATGACGTCATTGAAGGTATTTTATTCTTACGTGGACCCCAAACTGATTAAGAGTTGGCTTGTAGAATAGAGACTTAGAACAATATATAAAATGTAAATAAAATACTTCCCCCGTCCCAAAAAGATCTGAACACTTGTTGGGACACGTATTTTAAAGTGATAAGTTGTAGTGTGATTATTAAATGTTATTTTATTTAAAAAGTAGATGTGATAAGTGTTGGTGGGGTATTTTTTTATTAGGAGAGAGAGAAAGTTGGGTAACTTTTTATTGATAAAAGGTAGAGTGTGTAGCAAAGGAGTGTAAAAAAATTAATATATTAATCGTGGAACCATGCCAAAAATAAAAGTGTTCAAACTAATTTGGGACAACCATAAAAGGAAAGTGTTTAGACTTTTTTGGAATGGAGGGAGCATAGCAATAAGCACTCCTTAAACAGAACTAAAATTCAAGACCGAAAGAAATGACCCTATCAATTTTTTTTTTAATAGAAAAATAACCTATCATTTTTTTTGAATAGAAAAAGACCCTATCATTTATACATAGTAAAAAAATAAAAATTGGTGAGACATCGTGCGATCCCACAAACTAGTTTATTTTAGTTGAGAAAAAGGATGAGATTTTTGTTTTTCGTTGTCTGCTCGTTTCCTATTTAAATGAATGAGATGATGTATGGGACAACGCAGCGAAGTTCCATCCCTTTATATCACACACATAGAGGATTAGAGGTGTTGCGACGCTCTCCGAATCACCAGCATAACTGAACCCTTATCAGTTATTTTATTATTGGTAAGCCAAGCTCCATAAGATTGTTACACCATAAATCTGTTACTACTCACTAATAGCCTCTTCTTTCTATCGCTAATGTTTATTGTATGTAATTCATCGGTAGACCGTAATAGTTTGAAATATATGCAATTAAAGTAACATTTTTGCTCATGTCAACAAGCTTAATTAGTTGATAAAGTCCCGTAATGTCACTCAAAGCACCTAATTGAATCTTCTCTATCTACATCATTTTTTTTATTTTTTTTTTGAGCAACTGTCTATACACCAAAACGTCTTATAATCATTTTTACTTGTTTGAATTGTACGTTGTTGCACTTTACTTATTTTGGTCAATTTTGATCTAATCTATTGGAAATAATTTGACAGGTAAAACCAGAAACTGAAGGAAAGATAGAATGAGGGTGTGGCTTGCAGTAGCGATATCGATATGGGTAGTCCTTGAACCAAGCTACGCAGCCGATCTAAGTTTCGATTTGGGAAGTGCTACCAAGACTATCTACTCGAAACTTTTGAGCGATGTTCGTGATAAAGTGAAGGATCCAAAACTTAAGTATGGTGACACGAATTTACCAATAATTGCGGCACCTTCAAATCCACCAAAGTATCTTCTTGTTGATATCAAGACACCGGAAGGAGCGACAATCACATTTGCTCTGAATAAAAACGATTTATATTTGGATGCTTATCTTGACAAATTTGAGGGTAGCTATAGAGCACATTTTTTTACTAATACTCCCGCTACTTCTAAGAAGAGTCTTTTCCCAGTGGCTAAGGGTGATAAAAATCGTCTAGATATGCACTATGCTAACACGTATGATGCAATTGAGGGTAAGGCTAAAGCTACAAGAAGCAATTTGGGTTTAGGAATTGAGCCATTAAAAGTGTTCGTCGACTACGTTTATGGATTGAAGGTTGACAAAAAAAAAGGTGTTGATCCAAAAGAAGCAAAGTTAATGCTTGTTTTCATCCAAATGGTTTCTGAAGCAGCAAGATTCAAATATATAGAAGACATGATTCTACATAATTTTGATACATCTATAATCCCAGATCCAAAAGCGACGAGATTGGAAAACCGTTGGGGAAAAATTAGTGAAGGTATTAAGAATTCTAAGAAAGGAGTAATCTCACCGGAGCTTGATTTACTGGATGCTCAGGGTAACGCATGGAAAGTGTCACAAGTTAAAGGCATAGAAGGTGATATGGGGCTCTTGAAATACTCAGGCAAGAATCTAGTAGCTCTATTTTATGACCTGTTCTTGACTTTTTTTAAAGCCAATAATGACTGTGGGTTGCATCAGTGAGTTTACGTGTTTAGTCTTGCTGGACATTAAATCGGCTTATCAACAGAGGAGATACCGGTTCACTCCCTACCATTTATTCCATACCGAAACAGTAATTATTCTCATATCTTTGTTGAGGAAGAGACGTGGAATATCATTTGCTGGTCCTAAAAAGAGATATTTATCTTTGTTTAGGAGGACACGTGGAGTATTAATTGCTGGTCTTAACTCCTAACAACAAAATTGTCTTTGCTACTATTTCATGCTTGTCCTTTTACTTGACTACTATTGAGCTCTCCAGCAGACTGAGATCGAGAAAAAAAAATCACCATTGAAACAAGTGGAGACGGCAATAAAAATGGGAATTCTCATGTAGTTATGTGCAATGTCACTTACACCAACGCATACACACTCCTAATTAGAGAGAAAATTAGCTATGTATATTTATGATTTAAGATTTATTAAATAATATTTGCATCCTTTTTAAAATTAATTATGATGTCTTGAGAGTATTTTATTCTATTTACGTGGACATCAAACTGCTTAAGAGTTGGCGTATAGAATAGAGACTTAGACAAATTAAAAGTAAATAAAATATAGCAATAAGCACTCTTAGATAGAACTAACAACTTGTTTGGTAGAAAGATTTGAAAGGAAAAGAAAGATAGTGGAAGGAAACTTGTTACTTTCCAATGTTTGGTTCAAAAAAAATTTAAATAAAAGGAAATGGAAGGAATTGAATGGAAAGACTCCTTAATAAAATTTCAATTTCCGTTCCTTCCGAAAGTAGGGGAATTTCGAAAGAAAGAGAAAATTTAAACCAAACATGGAAAGTTAAGGTTTTTTTTTTCCTTTCTCTTCCTTCCCTTTACTAAAAATCAACCAAACAAGCTGTAAAAATCAAGACGGAAAAAAATGATCCTATAATTTTAACATAGTAAAAGTAATTGTTGAGACGTTGTCCGATCCCACAAACTAGTTTTTTTTTTTTTTTTTTTTTTCAAAATTGGATGAGATTTTTGTTTTTCGTTGTCAGCTAGTTTTTCCTATTTAAATGGATGAGATGATGTATGGAACAACGCAGCGCCTTCCCATCCCTTAATATTCCTCACCCCTTCGACGCTCTCCGAATCACCAGCATAACTGAACCCTTATCAGTTATTAGTATTGGTAAGCCAAGCTGCATGAGATTGTTACACCATAAATCTGTTACTAGCTACTCACTAGAGCCTGTTCTTCCTATCGCTAATGTTTATTGTATGTATTCATCTCGATTAGTTTGAAATATATGCAATTAATGTAATGTTTTTGTTCATGTCAACAAGCTTAATTAGTTGATAAAGTTACGGGGTGTTACTCAAATCATCTACTTTATCCTCTCTACATCATATATAGTTTTTTTTTTAGCAACTGTCTATGTGTCTATACACCAAAAAGTCTTATAATTTGTTTAAATCGTACGTTGTGGCACTTTTACAAATTTTGATCGAGTTTGATCCAATCTAATGGTAATACTTTGACAGGTAAAACCAGAAACTGAAGGAAAGATAGAATGAGGGTGTGGCTTGCAGTAGCGATATCGATATGGGTAGTCCTTGAACCAAGCTGCGCAGCCGATCTAAATTTCGACTTGGGAAGTGCTACCAAGACTATCTACTCCAAACTGTTGAGCGATGTTCGTGATAAAGTGAAAGATCCAAAACTAAAATATGGTTGTGTTGGGCCGCCGAACCCGTGCCCACACACACGCACACAACAATATTGTCCGCTTTGGGCCTAAGCCCTCACGGCTTTGCATTTGGGCCACCCCCAAAAGGCCTTGTTGTAGTGTGTATGTGAGCACCTCTATATAAAGAGCTTCTTCACTTCATAATTCTCCAATGTGGGATTGGGATGCACTTCCCAACAATTATGTGAGCACCTCTATATAAAGAGCTTCTTCACTGCACGAATTTACCAGTAATTGCGGCACCTTCAAATCCACCAAAGTATCTTCTTGTTGCTATCAAGACACCGGAAGGAGCGACAATCACATTTGCTCTGAATAAAAACGATTTATATTTGGATGCTTATCTTGACAAATTTGAGGGTAGCTATAGAGCACATTTTTTTACTAATACTCCCGCTACTTCTAAGAAGAGTCTTTTCCCAGAGGCTAAGGGTGATAAAAATCGTCTAGATATGCACTATGCTAACACGTATGATGCAATTGAGGGTAAGGCTAAAGCTACAAGAAGCAATTTGGGTTTAGGAATTGAGCCATTAAAAGTGTTCGTCGACTACGTTTATGGATTGAAGGTTGACAAAAAAAAAGGTGTTGATCCAAAAGAAGCAAAGTTAATGCTTGTTTTCATCCAAATGGTTTCTGAAGCAGCAAGATTCAAATATATAGAAGACATGATTCTACATAATTTTGATACATCTATAATCCCAGATCCAAAAGCGACGAGATTGGAAAACCGTTGGGGGAAAATTAGTGAAGGTATTAAGAATTCTAAGAAAGGAGTAATCTCACCGGAGCTTGATTTACTGGATGCTCAAGGTAAAGCATGGAAAGTGTCAAAAGTTAAAGATATAGAAGGTGATATGGGGCTCTTGAAATACTCAGGCAAGAATCTAGTAGCTCTATTTTATGACCTGTTCTTGACTTTTTTTAAAGCCAAGAATGAGGAAGCTGAATTGTGAATCAGAACAAGGTGGGTTGCATCAGTCAGAGTAATTAATTAGACGCGTTTTGCTCTAAGCCAATGTGTTATGTGTGAACATTATTGGTGTTACAGTCAAATAAGGCAGCAATATTGTGTTTAGTTTGTAAGTTGTAATCCCCATCTACATACATGAAGGGAAACTAGTATTCCAATGCATACGCAGGATTCCTACAAACAATTGGATCATTTTTGCATCTTTTACATTTTTAAATATCATCATCTCTCTACACTTAATTAGATATTTCAATTATTGTGACGTGTTAGAAATAATTAATTATAATCATTAATGTTATACGACCTAATTTTCTTATTAATTTACTCACTTTACTCTTTGGCAACTGTTCAGGTATTTCACTTTAACTATCATTTGTGATTTATACCGAAGGAAAAATATAGTCATGTGAGATTTTTTAGATTCGTCTCAACATAAAGTTTCCAAATATCAATTTTTTATGATTATAACTTGTTCGTACAAGCATGAAAGTCAAACTGTGTAGATTAAAATAAACGGAGATAGTATAAATTACTCCTTCATTTTTTTTAATCTACATACTATGTACTTTGACACTTTTTGCATAGAAACCTCACTTTGACTATAATGGTTTATACAAAAGGAAAAACATAATCTATGTGTTGGGATCTTTTTAACATTCATCATAATAAATATATTCGAAATATCAACATTTTATAAATTTTCCTTAATCCTGTTTATAATTTTTAGTGGTCAAAGTTATGTATTGGCAATTGTGAAAGTTGAACATATATTACCTTCATGGTTTTGCTAATTATTCTATATGTTTTTCTAAAGTCAGAAGCTTTGACATATTCACTGATTTATTGAAGTATAAATATAAATATAATCATGTTGATCTTGTTAGAATTGTCTAAAATTTTAAAACATCAATTTCACATAATATTAACTAATATGTAAATATGTATACGATCATAGTCAAATATATGCATTGGAGAGTCGTGCACATTCTAAGTGGGACACACAAAAGGAATGAGGGAAGTGAGAAAATTTATAGTAAACTCGGGTGTACCATACAAAAAAGTGCACTCAAGACTATCTTTTGTTCATTACTGATTTGAAATTCTCCAAATGATGAAAATTCTACTCATTTCTAATTGCTTCTACTCATTAATTCGCGTAAATGAGCATATATACGACTTTCTCAGATGGGCAAATATTTCTGCTCATTTGAGAAAATGAACAAACTTGGTTTCAAAGGTGAAAATAAGTCCACCATTGATAAAACCCAAAAGTTCAATATTTGTTTTTTGCAATTGAAGAAGCCCAACTTTCTCAAATCATATTTTACAGTTAGTCAATTTCATTGACCATGTTGAAAGAAAAACCAGAAAGGGGAGTGAAATTGGAGGTGAGAAACAATGGAAGAGAGAGAAATTTTGAGGTAAGAGAAATAATCTAAACTAGTGTTGATTCTTAAATCATCTTATTTTGCTTTATCGATCATTAATTCCGCCCTTAAAATCTTTTGGGAACTCTACTATTGATTCTCAAATATGAAATTAATTCCACCATTGATGAAATTTGAAGCTCCAATATTTGTTTTTTTTATTCATTAATTTTAATGAAGGTTACAAATTTGAAGGAGGGAAAGATAAACAATGTAGGAGAAAATTTTGGAGGTAAAATACAATTAAGGACAAAGAAATTTGAAGGTGAGAAACAATGAAAGATAGAGAAATTTGGAGGTAAAGAAGCAATGGAGGAGAGTGAAAATTGTAGGTAAGAGATCAAACAATGAAGAAGAAGAGGAGTAAATAAGAGGAGGAAAAAAATGAGTAAAATGATTAGAAATAAGCGCTTAGAAATAAGTAAAATTTTACTCATTTGGAGAATTTATTGCAGAATATATTACCCTTGGGTGTACCATGAGTGTATTATGCATGTACTCGAAGGAAGTATATATGTGTCATGCACGAAAACGATGGGCTTCCCGAAAACAAAGCCTCTTGGCTAGACGCGCTTGAATACAGGCCCACCTCCGAACTTTCTCGGCCAGGGAGCGTTTCTTCATGTGAAGAATATCATATACTTAACTTATACGTACTGCCTTCATTCTAAATTATTTGCAATGTGGGGGATAGACACAGGTTTTAAGGATGTGGTGTTTGTTGCAACTGTAAAGATGAGAAAGATATATAAAATTAAAAAGAGAGACCATATGATGAGAGGCACAACAAGTGAGATAAATTTTTTGAATTCGTGATTAGGAGAAGAAAGAGAGATCAGTTGATTACCATATAAAATAATATTGTGGTTAATTTAAAATTTACAGGATAGCAAATTGTTGCAATTAATTTGAAAGAGGGAAGTACGAAACTACTTTTAGAGACAAAAATCCTCAAATTTGCACCATATGAAAATTTTGGGAAATTCTCGTTGGTAACCTTGTAGTATTGGAAATTATATTTGGTAACCAATCTCAAAAGTTTATTCAAAACGTGACCTCTTAGTTAGTATATTGTTACCAGACGTGACATTAATGAGGTTTTCTGTTAAATGTCATCTTTAAACATAAATTTTTTGTCTCACTCCACCCCCCCCCCTGCCAACCCTCTCGCACCCCCACCATCCCCTGCACCGGTACCCCACCCCTGCAACCCCCCCACAACAACCCCCACGGCCTCTTTGCAGTTCCCCCACCCTCCTTCGCCCCAGTTGCCCCTTTGCAGTTCCCCTCTCCTACCTTCCCCTCTTAACACCAGCGAAACGATGAACCTGCTTCAGAAACCATTCTTCACAAGACCAAAATAATCCAGTTCTTCGGTCGTTCATTAAAACGACAATGGCCCCTTGCCCTCTCCTCGCCATCGTACTTCTCTCTCTCTCTCTCTCTCTCTCTCTCTCTCTTTCCATTTTTAGAGTTTCGCTTTCTTCTTTAATTGATGGAGAAGATGGTATGCCGGAGTTGGGTAATCGATGAAGGTGGAGAAGATGGCAGGGGGTATGCGAAAATTCCGACCACTTCACCCCACCGCAGACTTACTCACCAACGTTGAGTAACTCACGCTTCATTTCTCACAAAATCAAAATATCTTCTCTTTTCCGGCGAACACAAATACAAACACAACCACCTCTTCTCTTTCAATCTTCAACTTCAATCAAACCTCCACAATCGAAACAACAACAAAAAAAAATACGAAATCAAAACCCTAGATCGGAAATTAGAGGAAAGAGAAAGAGAAATATCGATGAATTTAGGTGAAAAAAGTGATGAAGCAGAGGTTGTTGGTGGAAGTCGTAATGGCGGAGTTGGCGACGAGCCACCGTAAGCAGCACTGATTGTGCGGTAGTAGCAGAGGTGGTCAACAACGAAGAGAGAGAAAGACCAAGCAACTAACCATAGCTAGCACTAAATGGCTAAAAACATGAGATTTAACGGAATAATTAACGTAAAACGTCATTAATGTCACGTTTTGTAAAAAATCAATACTACAAGGTCACGTTCTGGAATAAGGTTTTAAATTGGTTACCAAATACAATTTTCAATACTACAAGGTTACCAATGAGAATTTCCCGAAAAATTTCAAGTCCTATTGATTGTGGCCAATAGTAGACCATTTCAGTGCTCACATGTATTCTCTAGAAGAGTGACACATGTCCTTTAATTTGTTTTGAATTGTTGTTATGGGAAAGCGAGTTAATTTCAATATATATATATATATATATATATATATATATATATATATATATATATATATATGCACGAAAATTATGTTAAATGCTACATCATTTATTTTGACTCATTAAATTCAAATTTTGTTTTTTTTTTTTAAAATATAGATGATAAGTAAAATTAATTAACTTGGGCCTATGATAAAATATGGTCTATTTTCATTGATTATCATTTATATAATGTGTCAAAGGCCAATAATAAGATTTGGGCCATTCAAATAATGACGGCCATGAGGCCCAGAAGAACTACTCAAAAACCCTAAACCTTAAAAATCTATGTACTTCCTCCGTTTCAAATTACTCGCTACACTTTCCATATAGGGAAGTTTCATATTACTTGTTATACTTTCTTTTTGGGCAATAAACTCTCTCTATCTCTTTCCTCTCACATGGGTCTCTTTTCTTTTTACTCTCTACCTCTCTCTTCTCCAAAAATTGCCTAGGAGTCCGTGAATTGAAAAGTGTAGCAAGTGAAATGAAACGGAGGAAGTAAGTAAATAGACCCATTTTATCATTTTCCAAAGGAGGAGAAAATAGGAAGCAAAACCTAAAACTCTCAAATATTCTCCCTGCCTATCACATTAAACTCTCTCCCTATAACAAGAACAACAAGCACCAACGATCAAGCCCAAAGGCCCTTGTTCAAGAAGATCATATTTGTTCGTGAGTAACAACAAATCAACATAAAATCCTTTCAATAGAAGAAGAATAATAACAAGCATACAAAACTGATGTGTTGTTCAATTCTACGTCAGCATCGTTGGAAAAAATCAAGCCCGAAGGCCCCTATTCAAGAAGATCAAAGTTGTTTGTGGATTGCAAAAGTTCAAATATACGCGGAGATCGAACTAGATGATCAAAATATAAGAGATTGTAACCCAAAAATACAAAGCTTTATTTATAAAATATTATTTTGTTTCAAAGATTTTGACACACTAGAAATTATGTAGATTTAAAATTTATGTTTACAAGATGGTGTAGTGTCTTATATGGAGGAGTGTATGCTTTGAAGATTGGATCGGATCTGACTTGGAGTTGGCAGTGAGTGTATGCCATTTGGAGCGGGAACTTCCTAGGATAGACTAATAATATAATGCCGCAGGAATTTACAAGTTGGAAGGGGTTTATAAATTTGATTTTTACCAACAGTTATGGAGTCATTTTCATTCTTCAGAACGAAATCTGACAAACTTTTCATTTACATAAATTATAAATATATTTCAAACTTGTTGCTGCTTATTAGTCCTATCTAGCGTTACCCTATACCCCGACCCAAAAAAAATTGACGGGTGTCTGACTTTTATGAATTGGGTCATGGGCTAAAATTTTCAACTACACTTAGAAAGTTTGTACTCGTAGTTTCGAAGACCCGAAAACAAACTCCTGAATACAATGTGTTGATAAAATAATTTCTAATAGCAATTAAATATTTTTTAGTAGTACAATACAAATTGGTCAAAAATAGTACCACTAGAGTAAATAGCCTCTTGTGCCCAGTGCCAATAACATATTTCTTCGTAATATAGTACTCCCTCCCAGGGGCGGGGTTACCATTATCGGGGGTCGGGGCCCTGCTCAAATTCTCATACTTGAGCCCCTTGACTCATATGTAAAATAATAACAAAAAAAATTTTACCAAAAACTTTAGTAAATTATATTAAAAAAATTGTCAATTACACAATTATAAATTTGACTAAAATCAAAAATTAACTTTTAGACTTCTACAAGCTATACAAAGAAAAACAATTAAAATTTCAATTTTTATCAACCAAAATAGAAGCATAATTGACATAAATTATTGAATGTAATATAAAATCAAAAGCTATAAAGATTTAACATTACCTTTGAAAAATTATTTGCGTTGTTAAGGGGCTCTCATTAGATTTTGTGGTTAATTCTCTTGCTAAGCAAGGCCTTCACCTTAGTTCTGAATTCATACCTTGATTGCAGCCTTTGAGGTTTTTTGGTGGTATTTTTCTATTTTTGGGACTTTTTGGGGTGTTTTAACCTTTAATGTAAAGGTTTTTGTATTAGACTCCTACTCTCTTGGACTTTACAATGCCATTATGCGTGAACATAATTAATGAATTAGATTGCAAATTATCAAAAAAGAAGGAACCATCTCTTCAAATTCAGCAAGTAATCTGCATCTGGAGAATTGGCGATTTTTGTTCATGGGGTATTGTAGGGGACAAAGCAATTAATGTTTTGTCTCGTAAAGTGCCTTTGGAGGAAAAAAGAGGAAGAGAGTAAGTATAAAAATTGTCAAGAAATGAATGAAAATAGGAATTTTTGTATGCTATTGGATTCGAACACTGTATCTTGGTTTAAAAGGCCATATATCTTACCAACTCCTCCACATACTTTCCTGTTAATATTTTTATTTTACAAAGGTTAAGTACAAAATTTTGGGGCCCCTTTAATGCTGGGACTAGTGGAAAAATAAGGAAGGGTTGCGGTCAAAACAACCCTAAGGGATGCGTTGTTGGCCAGCAGCCCTTTCCGTAGCAGCCCTTCAATAGAAAAGAAGGGTTGCGGTTTTTAACCGCAACCCTTAGCAACAAAGGGCTGCGGTTCAGGCCAAAAACGCAACCCTTCTTAGCTCGAAGGGCTGCGTTTTTGGCTTAAACCGCAACCCTTCTTTAAGTTAAGGGTTGCGGTTTTAAGGCAAAAACGCAGCCTTTCTTTAAGTGAAGGGCTGCGGTTTAGGCCTAAAACCGCGACCCTTCGTATTCCTATGTTTTTTTTTTTTAAAAAAATAAATCGCTAGCCCCGCATGCCCACCCCCGCACTCCCCACCCTACCCCCACCACCCCACCGCCCGCCCCCGCCCTACCCCCTGCCCACCCCCTTGCCCCCGCCCCCCGCCCCCTCACCCTAGCCCCTACCCGACCCACCCCCGCATTTAGGGGTGTGCACTTTGGACCGGGAAACGAGTCGAACCGGATGGACCCAGGCACGGACCGTAATGGACCTGACCGAAATTTTCCGATCCGGTCCCCAGTCCATGAAAAGTTGGGATTCCAGGTTTTCGTTCAGGTCTGGACCAAACCCGGTATTTTCCGGTCCGGACCGACGGACCGGAATTCATGTTTTTTTAAAAAAGAAAAAAAGTTCAATGGTTAAAAAAAAGTTTAAAACTTAAAAAATTAGAAAGTTAAAACCTCATATTTATTGCCTTTTAGATTATTGCTTTTAGAATTTTTATATTTTAATATATTGAATTTATAAATATATTGAAATCTAAGAAAAAAAAAATTTATAAAAAAATATAAATTCTGGTCCAAAACCGACCGATCGGAATTTTTCCTGGTCCGGTCCGGTCCTGGTCCAAAAAAATTTTGGATTCCGGTCCGGTCCGGTCCAGTTTTGGACCGTGTGCACACCCCCGACCGCACTTCTTCCCAGCCACCCCACCCCCCGCCCACCCCCCACACCCAGCCCCCACCCTTGCACCTCCCGCGCCCCGCACGCCCGGGGCACCCACCCTGCACTCCCCCAAGTTCGCCCACCCCTCTGGCTCCCCCTCCAGACTGCCCACCCTAGCCCCCCACCCCTAGCCCACCCCGCCCTGCCCCTTGCCCCCAGCCCATCCCTCGCACTCCCCCAGCCCACCCTCGCACTCCCCCACCCCCGCCCCACCCCCCGCACTCCCTCCTCAAGCCCCGCCCACCTCTCGCACTCCCCCCTGCCGTGCCCCCCGCCTCCGCCCGGCCCCCCCCCCACCTGACCCACCTCATTCACTCCCCTGCATCCCCACTTCGACCCACCCTCTCGCAGCCCCTCCACCCATTCTTTGCCAAGAACCCCAAAGACCCAACCGACCTTAATAGCCCGGTCCGTGACCCACTGGGGCAACCCCCCATCCCACCCCCCACCCAAAACCTCCCCTTTGACACAAAAAAACGATCAAATTGCAATAATATATGACAAGTTTTTGAACGTAATAATTAACTTTAAATATGTATATTTAATAATGTAAAAAGTGTACATAGAATTGATACAAACTAGTAGATCTAGCTAATTAGATCACAAATTCCACCAAAATGTATCATAAGCAATCATCACAAAGGTGGGACGCCAACTTATCCCGAACTTCATGTTAGGCCCTAAAACTTGGTGTGTTATTCATATAAACCTTGCAAAACAACCAAGGAATAAACACATAATATAAGAATTCAATCATTTACCGTAGTTAGTAGTTCTAAAAATGACATATACCTTCCCGAAATTCAATCAAAAACAAATGCAACCCTAAAACTCTACACACTAGTTATATTATACCTCATATTATCATATTCAAAAAGAAAATGGAGTTAAATGACTAGAGAAACAGAAATTCGACGCGAAAAGGCAAAAATAGGCCTAAGATCATGTTTACGTTCCTGATATACAACCAACAACAAATGCAAGCCTAAGAATCTACACAATAGTTACATTATACCTCATATTATCATGTTCAAAATGAAATTAGGGTTAAATGACGCAACAAGTATGAATTGGACGCGAAAAGGCAAACATAGGCCTAAAATGCCCTTTTTGTTCCCAAAATTCAACCTATAACAATTTCAAGCCTAAAAATCTACACAATAGTTACATTATGCCTCACATTATCATGTTCAAAATGAATTTGGGGTTAAATGACTCGATAATTACTATTTGGAAGCGTAAAAGGCAAAAATAGGCCTAAAAATGACATTTTCGTTCCCAAAAATATGCATGTGCTACTTTGGTTTCTAAACCAATTAATACATATTACCAATCAATCTAATCTAAACTAACATATACTAATAAGTTACATACCTTTTGAAGATCATCGACGTTAGTGCAATAGTTGACGATATCGAACATGTACCTCAGCACGTAATAGCCACATGCAAGTCCATCATCTTGTTGCGGACACTAAATGTTCACCAAAGGATGCATCCAATGACATTCATATTAGATGTGTAGTATGTGGCGAAAAGTGTTTCTATATAAGGACAAATAAATTAGTCATGTTACCTCGATTGATATCCAAACAGGAGCTTTTGGTGCTCAAAGTCCTGTTGCACTAATATGCTTCATCACACTACATCAATACATTATTATAAGATTAGATGTACTAACTATTTATATATATAAAGATGATGAATAATGTGTAATATTAATAAGTGCGCATATATTGAGTTTCGATTAGGCTACCTATTTAACTATGATTTGATTAGTAAGGACCGTGGTGGTTGTCGAGGCAAAGAATCAAAGTGGTAGACTTCGTTACGTGACAAACATATCGTAAGCAGTGTCCAATGAGCCCTACAACAAGAAAATATAGTTATTATTAATCGTAGAACAATTAATAGGTCAATTTAATTATCGAATAATAAAAGTAAAGCGAGTTTAACAAGCATACTTTTCAATATAAGGGACAAGAATGATCTGATGATATCTAAAACGAGATGATGCTTTGAAACTGATATCGAGATACTCTTTCACTTCGGCTTTGTTTTGTAAATTCTCATCTCGTATTATGTTTGGACATAACCAACCAAACATTGACTCATCACTAGATGTTGCAATCAATTCATTGTATAATAACCTGAGAAATCATATTGATTAAAAGTAAACTTACTTATTCTGGAAGTTGAATTGAAAACTACTTAAGGCATATGTATATGTATATTTAATTTATATACTTATGTATTACCTCATGAAAGTTTGTATCATGGAAACATTCAACTGTACCCCACATAAGAATTCTTTAATATCGACCTTAGAAATGAATGTCGATGACTCCTCAAAGTAGTGAAATTGTTGCTCCCCCAAAGGAACCTCAATTATACTATGATTGGGTAAATCGCTAGCGCACTCATGTAACCAATAGCATGGAATACTAAGGCCTCGCACCACCTCTGGCTCGATAATAAGTGGATTCTTTGTCATAGAAGCATTTCCCTTCAACACATTTCGTTCACCTTCATCACGTAAACTTGCCTTCTTATCAGGTGAACATGCCTTCTTTGCCTTCTTGTCATGTGAGCTGGCCTTTCCCCAAACCTAGTAATTAGTTAAAAGTAAAGATATTACTAACTATCATAGGAAATAGAAAAGAAAACACGCATATATATATATATGTATGTTAATTATTGTACCTCATCTGAAAACCGCACCAATGTACACGGCCATAGAACATAACTGCGAAGGGCATCATTCAGTAACTGTAGACCAACTTCTGGCTTCGGCAGCGGAAGAGGTAACACTTCGGAACCAGACACAATTTCATTGAGGGTGACCACATAGTGATTATCATCCACTAAATGGTTATGCAATCGTACTCGGTCATTAAGGGGTTGTGCATGGCCATAAGCTACCAGAATGAAACTATCATAACCATCTCCTCGAGCTAATAGTTCACATGGTGTCTCCTCCTTTAAAAAAAACTCCATTTATAGTTAGTCTATGAAACAACATTATTATATTAAGAATTTAATGCATTTAAGAACAATAGTTGTGTAACAAAGCAAAGGGATTAAGTGATTACCTTCAACTCCAGTACCACAGGTGGATTAGGTAAAGGTATCATCTGATCAATAGATGTTGGTGGATCACTGGTCGGCTGGCTAGGTGTAATATCACTACCCTTCTTGAACGCAGCAAAAGTCGGTAAACCCATTTGCTCCAAAATGGCGTTGAAGTTATGTGTCATCTCCTCTCTGAGCTCCTCCCGAATTGCAGCTTTCATAGCCTCCACATCTACTGACGCTGCCGAATTCACACTACTTGCACTCGATTTTGTCGTTGTAGTGTATTGATCACCATATACCTTTCTCAAACAGAGGCGGACACCTCCTACGCCCCTCACGTGTCCACTGTGGTCCTTTCCTAAAGTTTCGTGCAATGCATCAATGTGTCCTTTAGGAGTGAACTCACCAGTTGCCTCTTTTTCCTTCAAGCCAATCTACATAAGGATAAGAGAGAAATGCTCGTGAGTGCACAAGTTATATTATATATACCTTATATAACCATATAATCTATATTTACAATGGCGTTGGCTATCTGTTGTGTTCCGGGATCAGGCAAGACTCTTTTTCTCTTTGCATCAACCCCATGCATCGAGCCCCACCAATCGAGGACTCTATCTGGTTGCCAAGGCTGTGGAACTGTCGTCGTTGAGCTAGTCCCCGTTGCCGTTGTCGACCCTATTGTGGGATAATTGCTGAACATCCACTTCTCTCTCGCCTCATTGTACGAATGAGCACCCAAAATGATGATAATACTTCCTAGCTTTTGCACTCGCGCTACTTTTCTCACGACTTGCCTAAAATACACAATTATAAACAAAGGTTAGGTACGGTGTTATACAATAATACTGGCTCTAAGTATATTAAATCTTAATAAAATATTCTTACAATAGCTTGTGGGGTTGTTTTTTTTGGCAACAAATGATTCCCACTCTTCAGGTTTGATAGTTTTCCATATCTGAAATGGGAATTTGGATGGTCCAGATGATGTTTCCGGTGAAGCCTCAGGACCGGCTTGTGTTTCTCCGCCGTAGATGTTCTTCTTCTTTGTACCTACTACTTTCCTCAGCTTAGTGATCCACCCAGACACTAACTTAGCCTTGAAATCTCTGAATCTCTGGGCAACCGCGGATAAAAATACATTCTTCTTGGCTTCATCATCTTCGATATTGAATTGATTCTACAAAAAAACGCAGTTCACAAATTAGTTTTCGCAAATGTTGTACTTTATATGCTATCAGTAATATTACACATATATTTAACTAAATAATTAAGAAACTAAACGTTATTGTACATGAAGCTTACCATAGTATCTTCCCATAGACACCGCTTCAATCCCTCGGGCACCTCTTTCCATGAGTGCAGAATGGAGAGTTTATGCATGCAAATGCCAACTTGCATGCCATACTTTGGACGCCACTTTCCACAAGGTTGACTCATATTATCGTACTCCAAAGTCAGATTTGTGTGTTTCCCTAGTGACTTTGTAGGTCCCCTTCCTTTTCTCTTCTTCGTTTGCCAATGACTTCCTAGGCATTTGTGCATTTATTTCTTCACGGCGAGGTCGAGCCAATTTACCCCGTTCCTTTCTCGCATCGAAAGACTCATCCTCGATAGTGTGTTCAACACTCGTGCTGTTATCCGTATGCACCTCTGCCATCTCCCTGAAATCGTACAAATATACGCGTTAATATAAAAAAAATTCACATTGCCACTAGGGGGAGGAGTGTGTCAAGGGAGGGTTTGTGTGCGGGGGAGGGCAGCGGTGGAGGGAGGGCAACAGTGAAGGTGTTTGTGCGGGGACGGGAGGGGTCAGGCGGGGGTGTGGGGAAGGGGTTTTGTGTGCATGGGGGGTAGGGTGGCGGCAGTGGGGGGAGGGGAGGGGAGGGTTCGTGCGGGGACAGCAATGGGGGCGGGGAGGGGAGGTGCGGTAATGGGGGGAGAGGAGGGGTGTGCGGGGGGGGAGAGGGGGGTGTGTGCAGGGGAGGGGGAGGGGCAAGAGCGTGGGGGAGGGGAGGAGGGTCTGTGTGCAAGGGGGCCGGGCCGGGAGCGGTGGGGGGAAGGGGAGGGTTATGTGCGGGGGCAACAATGGGGAGGGGGAGGGGCGAGGGCGGGGGTGTGGGGAGGGGGTGCGTGTGCGGGGGAGGGTTGGAAGCGGTGGGGGGGGGAGGGGGTGTGGGGGGGGGAGGGGGCATGTGCGAGGGCTTGGGAGGACCGACGGCGGTAGGTGATCACCCGCTCACTGCTCGCTAGCCCTCCCAAGCTCCTACACATGCCGCCCCTCCCCCGCATAGCCCCCTCCCCTCCCCCGCACACCCCTCCCCTCCCCTGCTTCTTGCCGGTCCTCCCCTCTCCACACGAGACCCCCTCCCCTCCCACGCACGAGACCACCACCACAAAATAGAAGAGAAATGAAATAAAACAAATTAATTAGAGAAATGAAAAAGAAGAGAAAGAGTGAGAGGGGAATTATCGACAATGCAGTAGTGGTGGTGGTGGTGGCGTCAAGGTGGGCTGAGAGAAGAGAAGAAGAAGCTCAGGTGATGGTGCGTTGCTCAGGCAATGTTTCCGGCGTCAGTGCGTCAATGACGGTGCTCCGGCGATAGGTCGGTGCTCAGGCGATGTGTTGGTGCTCCGGTGTTAGGGATGTGCGAGTGAGTGTGAGGGAGAGGGGTGGGGGAAAATTTTTCCAAGGAAGTGAGCTAGCGAGGGAAATTTGTGTGTGTACTGTGTGTTGCGCGCAAAACTAAAGGCTTGGGCGGGATGTGAAGGGCTGCGGCTATCCCAGAAACCGCAGCCCTTCATACAGTTTGAAGGGCTGCGTTTTCTTGTTAACCGGAACCCTTCACTAAAAGGGCTGCGGTTCCCTTGAAAATCGCAGCCCTTCCTTTTTTTTCCCCTAGTGTGGGACCCTGCGCGGTCGCGCTGCTCGCGCATGCCAAGAACCTCCTCTGCTCCCTCCTTCCCAAAATATAGTTCCTGATTCTTTTTTTTCACGGGAATTAAGGTAAGTAGAATCCAAGAGTGATAGTAAAGATTTTTTGTTTATTTAAATAAATGTTGTATGGGAAAAGATGATTTTAGGAAAAAAAATGGAGAATAATTGGTGAAAGAGCATTAATTGTAACACTTGGGTTGAATAAACAAAACAAAAAACAAGTTTCAAGAAGCAGTAAATGATGGGGACACGGTTTTTATAGGCAAATTACGGGAAAATGTGGAACTAAATTTAAAAACAAGAACTATATTTTGGGACACCCAGAATGAAAATAGGAACTATATTTTGGGACGGAGGGAGTACCATTAGAATACTTTTTGATACTAGATATATAATCAATTATCAGTATCTACTCATATACTTTTCAACACTTAATTAAAATGAATTATTTTTAATACCAATACAAAATGTAATTTTTGTTGGTGTGTATTAGACTCCCCTGGTTATATGTTTATATGTTTGGAGTTTCTCAACTACTCTCTTTGTCTTATAATAGTTTGAATATATTTTTATTTTTCCTAAATTAGTTGATATTCCTTTATTTTTTAATATGGTCCAATTATTATTATATCACAACTATCTTTTAACATTTAATAAAATACTTATACTCCAATTTGTCATCTTAATATCTCAACATGTGTTTAGATAATTAAACTAGTTTTTAGGTAATCATAATTTTATTTATTAATATTATACTTTAAGAAGATGACACTAAATAACACTTGGTCTAGTGGTTAAGACTGTAGTATATAAACTTTAAGTACGGGATCGAACTCTGTACTATGCAATTTCTAATTTTTTTATTGTATGTTCATTACATAGAGTAAAATGCCCTTAGGGAGAGTGTCACATGACACCGTTCCTTCTTCCGGAACAGCTTTTAATATATTAGTATAGATAGATATTTTTGTCGTGTCAAAAAAAATTACTCCCTCCGTCTCATAATATAGTGCTTACATTCTATTTTGGGTGTCCTAAAATGTTGTTCTTGTTTCTTTTTTTTAATTCCACAATTCCCCTTGACTTGCCTAAAAAACCATGCAACCATCATTTATTTGTTCATTAGAAATAGTTTTTTTCTTTGTTTATTGAACCTAAGTGTTGAATTAGTCATATATTTAATGCTCTTTTACCCATTATACACCATTCTCTATCCTAAAATCAGCTTTTTTCCTACAACATTAATTGTTTATTATTCATGTTTCACTTTCCTTAATTCTCGTAAAATATGAGAAATATGCACTATACTATGGGACGAAGGGAGTATTTTTTTAGGAGATAGAGTAATTAGGCCCGAACCAAGCTAATTCACCCCATAAAGTCGTTGTCCTTTCTAGATAATACAACGTGAATGACCTTTGTATCGAGACTAGAGAACCTTTTCAATTGTTATCTCACATCTTTCTTGGTTTAGGAAGAGACGTGCAGTATCATTTGCTGGTCCTAGAAAGAGAAAAAAAATTGTATATTATCTTTTATCTTTGTTTAGGAGGACACGTGGAGTATTAATTGCTGGTCCTAGATCAGCAAAAAAATTGTCTTTGACATTGTTTCATGCTTATCCTTAGTAGTCAGGAAACAGTAATTTAGTTGACAATATTGAGCTCTCCAGCACAGATTGAGGAAAAAAAATACATTGAAACAAGTGGAGACGGCTATAAAATGGGGACTCTCATATTCTGTCACTTACACCAACGCATACATACATATTACATACCCCGCATAAGAGAGAAAATCAGCTATATTTAAGATAAAAAGAGATGGGCAAGAACATGAATGTGCTACT
This sequence comes from Beta lomatogona, assembly GCA_947646795.1. Classification (NCBI taxonomy): domain Eukaryota; kingdom Viridiplantae; phylum Streptophyta; class Magnoliopsida; order Caryophyllales; family Amaranthaceae; genus Beta; species Beta lomatogona. The sequence continues at coordinate 266,331 of CANSNZ010000940.1, forward strand.
CATGTTTGCCATTGTGGTGATAGGCACCATAGCTCAGCCATCATTGGCGGCGCGTCGTACTCCGCTTACGGCAACCATCATCTCATATGAGATTCCCCTCTCTAACATCATGCTTGAGGGGGTTGTCAATCGACCTCAGCGCTGCCAAAAAAGAGGCGAGATCTGCAATGACTATCTTAAGTGTTGCCCAGATATTGTGTGTTACACTCGAGGTACTTGCGGGGATCTGGTTTGACAATAATGAGGCTTCCATGCATCAATCATCATCGTTATCTTTAAATACTTATGTAATGTGATGTTGTACCAGCATGCATGCTTGTCAATGTAGTGGAATAAAATAATGATATGATGTTGTGTCTTTCGTTTGAATTATACTCCCTCCGTTTCATTTTAATTTACTCACTTTATTTTGGGGGAGAACCAAGGAGAAAGTACAAAAGTATGAGAGAGAAGCTGAAAAGGTGGAGAGAGAAATTGAACAGTGAGAGAGAGAAACTAAAAAGTGGGTTAAAATATTAAAAAGTGGATGACATGGGTGGAAAAAGAGGAAAAAGTAGATGAGACATTTACCAAAAATAGAAAAAGCAAAAATGTGTAGATTAAAAAGAAATAGTCCAAAAAGGAAAGTGTGTAGATTAAAAAGAAACGGAGGGAGTATCTTTAATGCCACACATGAGTACTACTTTTGTGCTCCTACTTCTATTATTATTATTATTATTATTAGGCAAATGCTAACAGGTATCCCCGGACATTAGATAACACTAATATATCTTACCTATATTAATCCTAGTCTTAAAATAATACTTTTTAAAGATAAAATACATTTTACTTAGAATAGAAAATCAATAGGGTTTTCCTTTTTCTACCCAAAGAAAAAAAGGAATATGTTTAAGTTCGATGGTAGGAATTATAGAGAGAGAAAGTGGTGGTGCGTGGTGGTCTCGGAAAGAAGGAGCTTCAGTGGCGGTGAAAATATTCAGTTATGATAGATGTCAGAAAGAACAAATAGTGAATGCAAAACAAAAAATAACCACACACAGATTTAACGTGATTCACCAACGGAGTGTTGGCTACGTCCACGGGCAGAGAGAGAATAATATTATTGATGAGCAGAATAACCAGAATTACAGAGGTGATTAATGACTTAATCGTCAATTAAATAAACTAGGTTTAAAACCTATTTATAAGCAAATCCGAAAATGCGTTTCCGCGTCAAACCATCGCCCGAGTCGTAATTCGCTACGACGTCCGATCGAGCGGCCTGCTCCTTGAGCACCTGCTGAGACGCTGACCCCGCCCGGTCGGGCGAACAGACGAACACCCCTTCTGACCATATTCAAGGCACATATTCCTACAAATCTCCACCTTGATTTGAATCCTCTCACAATGAACCAGATTCTCCCTGCAACCAAATTTGCCCCAAAACGACAACCAGACCAGATTTGTCCCTTAAGGACACCATATTAGCCCCTAAAGGCACCAGACTTGCCCCAAAGGGCAATTAATAATCACGAACACTGAGAAAGTTCAAACAATGTTGAAACTTACTATGTGGAATATGTTTGGTGAACATATCAGCAAGATTATCAGCAGTACCTACTTTCTTCACGTTAATCCTCTTCTCACTCCTCAGAAAATGATATCTCACATCAATGTGCTTAGTCCTCTCATGATGGACTTGATCCTTGGCTAAGCATATTGCACTCAAACTGTCACAATACACAATGGCCTGATCGTGATGCAAACCAAGATCACTGACTAGCCCCTTTAGCCATATTACCTCTTTAGCAACTGTTGTCAATGCCATGTATTCTGCTTCAGTAGTAGACAAAGTAACTGTAGCCTGCAAAGTTGTCTTCCAACTATCAACAGAGCCACCAAGAGTAAATACATAACCAGTCATAGACCTTCTACTGTCTACATCTCCAGCATAATCAGAATCAGAATAACCAGTAACTAAACACTGAGTATCATTTCCATAAATGAGACCAACATCAGACGTACCTCGAATGTAACGAAAAATCCTCTTGACTGCCTGCCAATGCTCCTTACTAGGATCACCCATGAACCTACTAACAACACTGACTGCATGTGCAAGATCCGGCCTAGCGCAAACCATAGCATACATCAAACTCCCTACTGCACTAGCATAGGGAACCCGACTCATGTACTCCTTCTCCTCAGCAGACTTGGGTGCAAAAGCAACAGACAAATGATTATTGGAGGCACTTGGAGTATCTATAGGCTTAGCTGTTGACATGCCAAACCTTGACAAAATCTTCTGAATGTAGCCTTTCTGTGACAAGAAAAGCCTCCTCTTATCTCTTTCCCTATAAATCTCCATCCCCAAAATCTTTTTCGCAGCACATAAATCTTTCATCTCAAACTCAGCACTGAGAAAACCCTTCAATCTCTGAATATCAGACTTGGACTTTGCAGCTATGAGCATATCATCTACATACAGGACCAAATAAATTCATGATTCATCTTCTAGCTTGTTGTGATACACACAACAATCATACAGACTCCTGTTGTAGCCCAATTCAATCATATAGTTGTCAAACCTTTTATACCACTACCTAGGAGACTGCTTTAGCCCATACAAGGACTTCTTCAGTCTGCAAACATAGTCTTCTTTATCAGGAACTTGGAACCCATCTGGTTGGGTCATATAAATCTCTTCTTCCAACTCCCCATGTAGGAAAGCTATTTTCACATCTAGTTGCTCAAGTTCAAGATCCTGATGTGCAACTATTGCTAGTAGCACCATGATGGAAGTGTGTTTGACCACTGGTGAGAAAATCTCATTATAGTCAATCCTTTCCCTTTGAGTGAACCCTCTTGCAACAACCCGAGCTTTGTACTTGACCCCTTCAGAAGGTGAGGTCCCTTCCTTCTTCTTGAAAACCCACTTGCAGGTGACAATTTTCCTCTCCTTAGGACGTTTGACTAGCTGCCAAATCTGATTCTTATCCAGATACTCCATTTCATCTCCCATAGCAGCGAGCTATTGAGCAGACTCATTACCTGAGACAACTTCTCTGTAGGTGGATGGTTCATGAGTATCTACCTCCACCTCCTCCGCAACCTGCAGTGCATAAGCAACCATATCCTCAAAACCATACCTCCTAAGAGGTCCCACACCAACTCTTCTAGCTCTATCAAGTGCTATACTAGTTCGATGTGCTTCAGATGAGACATGTTGATCTTCTCCATCTTGGTGCTGTGATTCACTCTCATCATGAGTGACTTGCAGCTCTACCTGTTTATCAACATTACTACCAACAGACACCACCATGGACTTCACAGTGGGGTTAAGCATATAATTTTCATCAAATATTACACTTCTACTAAGTATAACTCAACTATCAGAAGGTGACCAGATTCTATAGCCCTTAACTCCACTCCCAAAACCCACAAATACACCCTTCTTAGCTCTAGATTCCAATTTACCCTCACTTACATGATAATAAACAGTAACCAAAAACTCTCAACAAAGAATAATCTGCAGGCTTACCAGACAACACCTCATAAGGTGTTTTATAATCAATACCAGTGTGAGGTCCACGGTTGATCAGATAGCAAGCTGTACTTACAGCTTCTGCCCAAAATCTTCTAGGTAACCCAGCATTAGAGAGCATGCACCTCGCTCTCTCCAACAGTGTCTGATTCATGCGTTCTGCTACGCTGTTCTGTTGTGGAGTATTCCTTAGAGTATGATGGCGTGCAATCCCTTCATTCTTGCAGAACTCATTAAACTCATACCAACAGAAATCCAGACCATTATCAGTTCACGGTCTTTTGATCTTCCTTCCAGCTTGATTTTCCACCAAAGCCTTCCACTGCTTGAAGTTCATGAAAGCCTCACTTTTATGCTTCATCATAATTACCCAAGTCATCCTTGAATAATCATCGATCATCGATACAAAATACATGTGACCTCCAATAGACTCAACTCGGGAAGGACCCCAACAATCAGAGTGAATATAATCAAATGTGCACTTTGTAGTATGCACAACCTTTGGAAACTTGCTGCGATGAAGCTTCCCAAACACACAGTGCTCACAGAACTCTAGGTCCTGCACATTGTGCCCACACAGAATATCCCTTTTTGACAGAGTTTGCATCCCCATTCACCCATATATCCAAGTCTCCTATGCCACAACTTGGTCATATCCTCCTTGGGAACCTCAGATGCAGATTCTGTCACAGTAGAACCTTGAAGAAAATACAAGGTACCATTTTTAATACCTTTCAGAACTACCTTCGAACCCTTGCATACACTCATAACTCCATCTTTACCTTGAAAACTGAAACCTCTACTGTCAAGAAGACTCAAAGATATCAGATTCTCTGTCATCAGTGGAACATGCCTAACTTCGTTCAAGGCACAGAATGTACCATCATGAGTCCTCAATCTGATGGAGCCTATTCCAACTACTTTGCGGGGCAAAGCTTGTTGGCCATAGAAACACTGCCCCCATCTATCTGCTCATAAGTTGAAAACCACTCCCTGCAGGGACTAATATGATACGATGCCCCAGAATCAAGAACCCACACATCCCTATAATGTGACTGGTTATTAACAACTAGGGCAAGATCTTCCTCAGAATTACCATCAGTTTCTGCCAGAACAGCAGAACCTTCATTCTTGTCCTGCTGCTTCTTTTTCTTAGGACATTCATTTTTCCAATGCCCCTTTTCTTTATAGTAATTACAGACATCATTAGGTTTAGGACCCTTAGAATTCTAATTTTTATGGTTTGATTTCTTTTTACCAGATTTTCCCTGTCCCTTTCCCCCAGTAACAACTAATCCAGATGTCTGATTTTCTGTACTAGAACCATATGCCTAGTGACGGACTTCTCTAGTATAAATAGCAGATCTTACTTCTTCTAATGACAGATTATCTTTCCCAACAATAAAAGAATCCACAAAAATCTCATACGATAAGGGCAAAGATACTAACAGAATCAAAGCAGCATCCTCATCATGATCTACTTTAACATCAATATTACGAAGATCTAGCAAGATAATATTCCATTTATCTAGATGGTTCCTCAGAGACATACCTTCCTGCTAAGGGTGTGCAAAAAAATCCGATCCGAGCGATCCGATCCAATTATCCGATGATCCGATCCGAAATTTCGGATATCCGATCCGGTTTTTTGTTTTCGGATATTTCGGATCGGATATCCAAAAAAAATCGGATTTTCGGATCGGATTTTTTTTCCATTTCGGATACCGAAAATAATTTAATTTTTTTAAAAAAAACTAAAATATGCAACTCACGCTTAGGGCAGTTTACTCCTTAGTCCTTTCCAGTGCACTAACCTACTAAACTGTGGAAGAGAATAATGTATGGCAGCAAGCTGCCAAGTGGCCCAACAACATCCACTTATAAATTATGTAGATTGTAGGTTGCCACTGCCAGCACACTAAATTGCAATATTACATTATGATGCGCTCATGTTATACGGTGTATGTACGTTACTTTAGGTGCACTTTGCTAGGGGTTTGATTGTAATTGTTAACATTCGTGTCTTATTTAGCTCTTAGCGGAAGTTCGGAGTTTTGCGAGATAATTTGTGTTAACGTCATGTATTCCGAGCTTCCAAGGTGAAGTGCATTTGATCACCGCAAGCCTAAGCATCACGACAAGCTCGCCAAGCCAAGCTCTCGTGAGCATCGCCAAGCCAGCACAAGCATCGCCCATCGCAGCAAACTACCGCAAGCCTTGCGCGCGCCACAACCAAGCAGCCCAGCGCTCCATCATCGCTCGCCCATCGCGTGCCAGCTCGAAGCAAGCTGCCCAGCCCAGCGCTCGAAGCATCGCACGCCCAGCTCACCAGCAGCTTCGCCCAAGCTGCCCAGCCCAGCGCTCCAGCATCGCAAGCCATGCGCGCGCCCAGCGCTCGAGCCAAGCCCGCCCAGCAAGCCAACTCGCACCTCGCGAGGATGGTCGCACCTCGCGACCTGCTTGCTCGCACCTCGCGAGGAATCTCGCACGGTGCGACCTGCTTGGTTTTGGCCCAGCTCTTCAGCTCGTTGCGAAGGCAGTAGCTCATCGCACGGTGCGACCTGCACCGCACCTCGCGACCCCTAGGTCGGTCTAAATGACGGCTGACTTTTGAGCCTTAGTATAAATACTAAACTTTGTTTTTGGACCTAAAACACACACACTTGAGGAGAGAGAATATCCAACACTCCATTCTTCTCTTCTTATCTTCTCTTTTTAGTTTTTATCTTCTAGTTTAGTTTTCGTAGATTTCAATTATGGAATTGGCTATTGCTATGCCGATTGTAGCTTGAACCGTTCTTGAACGAGATTAATATGAAGCTTCAAGCATTATTGTGAGATCTTTCCTCTCTTTCTCTTTTCCTTGATTATGGTTAAACTTCTATGCTTGTGATTTATGATTATTGCATAATTATGCTAGGAACGTTACTAGTTTGATTGTGTGATTAATCTAATGCTAGATTTAAGAATAGAATCGGATTGTTTTATTCTTTTATCAATTGGTAGCAAACTAGGGAGTAATTTAGATGCTGATTATCTTGGTTATTTCTTAGGGAAATTGAATCAACTGTTGAATGTTTATCGCGTGTATGACGTTAGCGGGTCCGTTGGTTCTCTCGTGTTTATTGCTGCTATTGGATTGAACTTAGACGCTATCGGACTAGGTTATCCTTTAGTTAGGGTTTTATAGTCACGCTGATCGTGCTATTCAACTAAGAATAAGGAGAACACGAGATTAATTCTCGACAATAGATAATTATGGAAATAATTGGAGTGGATGTTCAATGATCGATAATGAATTGAAGTGGATGTTAATCGGATTCAAGATCCTTCCTATATTGATTTCTCATTTTATTTATATGCTAGTTAGTTGTAGTTTAGTTATAATCTACTTGAAACCCCCCTTTGTTATTATTATTAGGTTTCTCGACCGTTAGAGTCTTCTAGGTACTAACGCACGCTAAGTATAGAGCTCGTCCCCGTTTCCCTGTGGATACGAACCCTACTTACATTATACTTGCTTAGTGTAAAAGAGAGTAGGAGAAATTTTATCTTTGGCCGGGTGGCGTTCACGACAAACGTGGCCCGCCAAATTTTGGCGCCGTTGCCGGGGACACGGTGTTACTTGTTTGTATTTAGTGTATGCTTTTGGATTGTATTGCTTATGGCTTTTGTTTATGGTTAATACTCGTGCTACTAACCAAGAACCTTTGCAGTACGATCGAGATCTAGAACTAACCCTTTCCAGGTTGAGAAGAGAATTGCGTGAGGACTTTAGAGAGCTCCCTTTTTCGCTTGAATTTGAAGAAGAGATGCCTCCTAGAGTTGAGCACCGCACTTTAAAGGAGCTCACTGCTCCTAACCTTGACCAACAACCTTTGTGTATCACATTTCCGGAACCGGAAGTGGGGGACACATTTGAGCTAAAGTCGGGGTTGATACATTTGCTTCCCTCATTCCATGGGCTAAATGGTGAAGATCCAAATAAACATTTGTCAGAGTTTCATGTGGTATGCAGCAGCATGAAACCAAGTGGAGTTTCAGAAGATAGAATCAAGCTTAAAGCTTTCCCCTTTTCGCTAAAAGACGCAAAGAAAGGATTGGATGTACTACCTTCCGTCCGACAAACATCACCACTTGGGCACAATTGAAAAAGAGCTTTCTCGAGAAATACTTTCCCACTTCTAAATCATCTACATTGAAGAAGGAGATAAGTAACATTGAGCAACGGGGTGATGAGTCATTTTATGAGTACTGGGAGAGGTTTAAGAAGTTATGTGCTAGTTGTCCATACCACGGTTATTCGGAGGAAGATTTGGTGCTATACTTCTATAATGGCTTATGTGATGAGGATGCTAGGATGGTTAATGCAGCAAGTGGTGGATCCATTGTGAATAAAAACTGCACTCGTTGCTAAGGAACTGTTAAATGAGCTTCTTTGAAAGCTCGAGGCAGTTTAGTAGAAGGTCTGGAACTCGACGTGTGGTCTCCGAGGGTTCTAGTTCTTCTAAGTTGGAAGATCAGGTGCAAGCTCTCACATCCGTGATGCGAGACTTCATAGTGAAAGAGAAAACTCACCAAGTGAAGGCTTGTGGCATTTGCTCTTCACATCATCCAACTGATTTTTGCCCTCATCTACAAGAACCGAGTGAAGAGGTTAAGGCGGCCGATTTTTCGGGGCCAAGGTTTCCGGAAAAGATATGATCCATATTCCGGTACCTACAATCCGGGATGGCGAGATCATCCTAATTTGAGATACGGGAACTCATCGGGGAACCGGCGGCGCCACAGCAGTATAACCGCCCACCACCTCCTTATTCGAGAGCACCGGAGCAAGGAGCTCCATATTTTCGGCCGCAAGGCCAACCACAGGGACCGAGTACCGGCATGTCTACAGAGGATATGATGAATGCTTTAACTAAAAATGTCACTAACATGCAGGGAAATATGGTTCAGTTTCAGGAGGAGACCCGTTCGAGCATCAAGAACTTGGAGAGCCAAGTAAGCCAAATTGCGGGAGCTGTAACCAAGTTAGAGGCTAGGGATTCGGTGAGGTTTCCATCCCAAATAGAACTCAACCCTAAGATGAACGTGAGTGCTATCACATTGAGGAGTGGAGCGGAAATTGCAAGCAAAGAGAGGTTGGTGGTTCGAGACAAAGAGATAGTGGAAGAGGTGATCGAGCATGAACCGACAACATATTGTAAATCATTGCCACCTCAACAAGAGGAGAAAGTCCAAAAATCACCTCCTCCACCATATGAACCAGAGCCACCATTTCCCGAGGCATTGAGAGAAACCCGCAAAACAGAGCGCACCAATGACATTTACGAAATCTTTCGTAAATGTGAGGTAAACATTCCCCTTTTCGATGCTTTAAATCAAGTACCTAGGTTTGCTAAATTCCTTAAAGAATTGTGTACTTCGAAAAGAAAGCAAAAACAAAAGGGAGTGCCAAAAGTGAAGGCTAGCGAGCATGTCTCTGCTATCTTTCAAAAGAAATTACCTCAAAAGTGCAAGGACCCAGGCATGTTTACCATCCCATGTACTATAGGTGACACCATGTTTCCTAAAGCCATGTTAGACTTAGGTGCGTCAATTAATGTGATTCCATATTCATTGTATAAGTCTTTGAAACTTGGCAATTTGCATGAAACTGGTGTGGTGATTCAATTAGCTGATAGATCCAATGTTTATCCTAGGGGTAAATTAGAGGATGTGTTAGTTAAGGTTGGGAAATTGCAATTTCCTGCTGATTTTTATGTTTTGGAGATGGAACCTGGATAAGCATCCCCCCCCATCCTTTTGGGGCGACCTTTCTTGAAAACATCTTGCACTAAAATTGATGTTTGCGCTGGTTCTTTGACCATGGAATTTGAGGGAAAGGTAGAGGCGTTTAAAATCAATGATTCTAAGCCTTTGATTAAGGATGATAACCCTCTTTGCTCTATTAACATTGTTGACTCTGTTTTGCATGATGTTCTTGATATTGAGCATGTTGATGAGTCGATGAATGTTGATGATGTCTTGGTTGAGGATTGTGCATCTCCTTCTAACATGCAGGTTATGGTGCCGGAGTTGAAAGAGCGGAGAAAGCCTCCTGATTTACCACCTTGTTTTGAAACTGTACCACTAACGATGCATTGCAAGAGTTCTTCTCCGTTTGTTTTGCAGGTACTCGAATTGAAGGTTGACATGGAGCCTCCATTGTCACATATGGAGCACAAGCCCAATTTTTGAGCTCAAGGTACTAAGTCGAGCTAACGACTTTAAACAACAGCGCTTCTCGGGAGGCAACCCGAGATCCCTTTTATTTTCTTTCTTTTTCTTTATTTCTCATCAAATTTCCACCACCACAACAAATTTTCTTTCACCCACCGCCCAACCACTAAAAAGACCCACAACCAATCTTAATTCACTTGTAACCAAAATCCACAAAAGGAAATCCGTTGGGAGGACTTCAATAGCTAGGAGTTGGTACAACTAGAGGGTTGAGATTGTTAATGTATCTTTTCGATCTCTTAAGCTAGGAGCAAATCTCAAAAATCTAAACAAAATTTGAATTTGTCATTTGTTTGAGTGATTCGAGGGAGAGGGTTGTGAGTTGAGTTGAGAGATTTGAGTTGGTGTTGTTAAGAAATTTGAGTTTGACGGATGCTTTTCATGAGTTTTGAGAATTCGATCTTCGATTTACCCGATTTTTAAATTTCCCCCCCATTTTCAGTTTACTTTTTCTTTTAATTGTCGACACATTGAGGAAAATGTGTAGTTTAAGTAGGGGGGAGGGAATTCTCATTCTCATGTATCTATGTTGTATTTATTACTTTTAATTTGAAAAAAAAAAATGATGAAAAGAATCCCGCTGAGATTGAAAACCCGCAAGGGCGGGCGACTCGGGCAAAAATGGGGGCCCGGATAGGTTGCAAACCCGAAAGGGCAACTTATGCAAAAAAGTGGCTTATATTGAGCGGGTAAGATGGAGAGATGAAAAAAAAAATGTGAGAAGCTAGGATGAAAACCCGAAAGGGCTCCTAGGCAAAATGAGAGATTAAGAGAGAATTATGTATTTTGAAGACTCATCTGCCGGAGATTTGTTTTGGCTTTCACTGTCTTTTGGTTGATTGTTTTTGTGAGTAAGCATGGAATTTATCCCTTTTTGTCTTTGTTCCATGGCTTGCTTATATAGGTTGGTTGTAATAGTAGTAGTAGTTTATCTTCTGAGGTTTTAGGCGAGTTGTCATTTTGATTGTGGCGTTGGAATGAGTTCAATTCCTTTGAGATCCTTCAGGATTTGAGCTCACATTTTGGTTGTCGTTTGGTGATTATTGTTGTCGCGTCTTTTTATTTTTCAGGTGAGCTCGAATCTAAGTGTGGGGGAATCATCGTCCCTTACGTTTAGGTTTTTGAGCGGATGTTGTTAAGATGTGATGATGATGATGTAGTTGATGGGGAGTGTAGGTTGGTGTCGTTAGTTTGGGTGATGATATATTTGGTGATCCTCATTTTGAGTTTACTCGAGGTCGAGTAAAGTTCAAGTGTGGGGGTATTTGATGCGCTCATGTTATACGGTGTATGTACGTTACTTTAGGTGCACTTTGCTAGGGGTTTGATTGTAATTGTTAACATTCGTGTCTTATTTAGCTCTTAGCGGAAGTTCGGAGTTTTGCGAGATAATTTGTGTTAACGTCATGTATTCCGAGCTTCCAAGGTGAAGTGCATTTGATCACCGCAAGCCTAAGCATCACGACAAGCTCGCCAAGCCAAGCTCTCGTGAGCATCGCCAAGCCAGCACAAGCATCGCCCATCGCAGCAAACTACCGCAAGCCTTGCGCGCGCCACAACCAAGCAGCCCAGCGCTCCATCATCGCTCGCCCATCGCGTGCCAGCTCGAAGCAAGCTGCCCAGCCCAGCGCTCGAAGCATCGCACGCCCAGCTCACCAGCAGCTTCGCCCAAGCTGCCCAGCCCAGCGCTCCAGCATCGCAAGCCATGCGCGCGCCCAGCGCTCGAGCCAAGCCCGCCCAGCAAGCCAGCTCGCACCTCGCGAGCATGTGTCGCACCTCGCGACCTGCTTGCTCGCACCTCGCGAGGAATCTCGCACGGTGCGACCTGCTTGGTTTTGGCCCAGCTCTTCAGCTCGTTGCGAAGGCAGTAGCTCATCGCACGGTGCGACCTGTACCGCACCTCGCGACCCCTAGGTCGGTCTAAATGACGGCTGACTTTTGAGCCTTAGTATAAATACTAAACTTTGTTTTTGGACCTAAAACACACACACTTGAGGAGAGAGAATATCCAACACTCCATTCTTCTCTTCTTATCTTCTCTTTTTAGTTTTTATCTTCTAGTTTAGTTTTCGTAGATTTCAATTATGGAATTGGCTATTGCTATGCCGATTGTAGCTTGAACCGTTCTTGAACGAGATTAATATGAAGCTTCAAGCATTATTGTGAGATCTTTCCTCTCTTTCTCTTTTCCTTGATTATGGTTCAACTTCTATGCTTGTGATTTATGATTATTGCATAATTATGCTAGGAACGTTACTTGTTTGATTGTGTGATTAATCTAATGCTAGATTTAAGAATAGAATCGGATTGTTTTATTCTTTTATCAATTGGTAGCAAACTAGGGAGTAATTTAGATGCTGATCATCTTGGTTATTTCTTAGGGAAATTGAATCAACTGTTGAATGTTTATCGCGTGTATGACGTTAGCAGGTCTGTTGGTTCTCTGTGTTTATTGCTGCTATTGGATTGAACTTAGACGCTATCGGACTAGGTTATCCTTTAGTTAGGGTTTTATAGTCACGCTGATCGTGCTATTCAACTAAGAATAAGGAGAACACGAGATTAATTCTCGACAATAGATAATTATGGAAATAATTGGAGTGGATGTTCAATGATCGATAATGAATTGAAGTGGATGTTAATCGGATTCAAGATCCTTCCTATATTGATTTCTCATTTTATTTATATGCTAGTTAGTTGTAGTTTAGTTATAATCTACTTGAAACCCCCCTTTGTTATTATTATTAGGTTTCTCGACCGTTAGAGTCTTCTAGGTACTAACGCACGCTAAGTATAGAGCTCGTCCCCGTTTCCCTGTGGATACGAACCCTACTTCCATTATACTTGCTTAGTGTAAAAGAGAGTAGGAGAAATTTTATCTTTGGCCGGGTGGCGTTCACGACAAACGTGGCCCGCCACATTATTATGTATGTTGTATCAGTGGGCTTTGGAGTTCGGAACAGATTAAAATAAAGAGTCGGATCAATTTTCGGATATCGGATATCGGATCTGATCCGATCCGAAATGTCCGGATATCCGAAATTTTCGAATCGGGTTTGGATCGGATTTTTGGCGATCCAAAAATTCGGATATCCGAAATTTTGGATCGGATCGGATCCGATATCTGACAATGCACACCCCTACTTCCTGCATACGCAGGTTGAACAGACGTTGCTTCACAAGCAACTAGTCGGTTAGAGATTTTGTCAGCGGTTTCTAAATCCGATGACTTCTTTGCCAAAGGTGCTCACAACCCGTGTTACTTCAGTAAAGCCCGCATCTTAATTTGCCACAGACTGAAACTGTTTCTCCCACTAAATTTATCAATTTTCACATTCATCCCAGACATTTTTCTCACCCGGATCGAACACAAAGCTCTTGATACCAATTTGTCATGACAGATGTGAGAAAGAACAAATATTGAATGCAAAACAAAGAATAACCACACACAGACTTAACGTGGTTCACCAACGGAGTGTTAGCTACGTCCACGGGCAAAGAGAGAATAATATTATTGATGAGAAGGATAACCAGAATTTCAGAGGTAACTATATGTAAAAACTTTTCGTTAGAAAAATTGTTAAAAGAACCAATGTTAATAATAAATAATTAGATAACTATACACAAAATGATAATTCTTATCTAACGCCTCGGGATATCCGTTAGCGGGCTCGTTACGTTATTTGCTATTTTAAATTATGTTCTTATATATGTATATGATCATATGAGAACCACCTTTATGGTGAAAATTATAAAAACTATTCTCTTTTTTATAGTATTATAGCTTATTTTATTATTTGTGCTCATTTTATGCTTTCGTCATTGACTTTTTTACTCATTTTAGGTTTTATTCCCTTTTTTAAGGACTTTTTGCTCGCTTGAATTAAGTTTTTTCTTATTTTAAAGGGGTTCTCACGATAAGAGAATTCATGTATCCAACAAAAAAAAAAAGTCTTAAAATGAGAAGGATGAAAAGGATATATACATGTGCATATATTCTTGATATATTGAATATGCATATCTTTATTTTTTTTTTCAAGCTAAAGTATTTTTTGTTTTTAAAAAATGCACATTTTATTCAAATAAAAATTCATGTGATAAAAATTGCAAAAAAATGTATAGAAATTATGCACATTCATACAAAAAAATTTTGCAATAAAAAATCCTTCGTATCCTTCTCATTATTATATAAATTTCTCATTTGACCCTTATAAAGATCAAAACTATCTACTCATAAAACAATCAAATTAAAATAGTTAAATCAGAATTTTCCTAAACATTACTCCCTCTGTTTTTTCTTTTATCTTTCTCACTTGGCATCTTGACACTATTCATACTTAGAGAGAATCTTATCAATTTTTTTTCTATTTCTAAAATAAAATATAGGCACGTGGGATCTTGTTTAATTCGTCTCAGTTAGTACATTATTAATATTCAATCGTTATAATTTTTACTAATATATAATGAAAGATATTTAAGTTCAAAAAGGTGCATTGGGAGACGTGCACAAGAAAGTGAGAATGATAAAAAAAAACAGAGGGAGTATATCACAAAGTTTTTCGTTATCGCATTGTATAATTCTTCCGAAAATAACATTACTTAATATTTTGATGTCTTATTTGAAATATAGGGTACTACAGTTATACAAATATAAGTTTTTTTTTTTTTGGGAAATTATTATCCTATAGACTTTATAAGACACAAGGAGACAACTCTCAGTGTATCAAAGAGTGGTCGAAAGTAGTTGTTAGTTTATCAAGGAGTGATCGAAAGCGCATATATACAAAACGTCTTAGCATCACTAGTCTTAGTCATTAAAATAAGGGTTATGCTATATGCAGTCCTTAAGGTTGCATATAAGACATAAATACACTACTTAAAATGGAAATAAGTTGTGAATTTTTGGAAAAATTATGCATGAACAGATGCAATAAATGATCAATTAATGCAACTTATTTCCATTTTTAGCTTCTTATATGCACCCCTAAGGGCTGCATATAGCTTTTTCCTTAAAATAATGAGCAATTCTCAAGAAAATGAAATGTGTGGTTGAGCCGTCTCAGCTATTATTTGCCTTGAACAGTTTCAACCAAAACTTTTCGTTACTTATATGAAGCAATTATGTATCAACAATAATAATTATATATTGACATTTGTTTGGAGAGGAATCCTATATAGACTTGAACAAATTCGGACAAAAGCCCTAGTTCAATAATTGTACGACAAAGTTTGGCGTAGCTAAGAAAGTTATTTGTGGGATCTAGCATAGATTTCCTTTTGTTTTGCCAATCACGTGGATTTTAATCGTTTATATAGATCGGTAAATTATTAAAGATACTATTCTATATTGAATGAAGAAAACGAATTTACAATGAATACAAATTTTTTGGGAAGAGGCATCAGGAGGGCCTCTGTAATTTCAAAACAATCCAAATTAAGAGTCTCTATCATCACATTTCAATAATGCTTTGAAATTTATACAATTATGCACATGCGTACAACAGTTTATATAAAACAAAATACTTTTATATTATATAAAGATATATACTTCTCCATTTCAGAAATAAGTGAAACAATTTTCATAAAAACTCACATAAAAAAAAGTATTTTACTTATTTCAAAATATAAAAAGTATATAAAAAACTGAGAAAGTATATACTATAACTCAGTTTGTTTTTAATTATTACAATTCACTTTACGGATAACCAAGGTAAGGCTTAAAATTTTAAAAAGCATGACAAAAGTGCACCAAAAGCTAATTTTGTTTTAGGAAACGTAAAAAAAACATGGATTTTTCTAACCTATGCCACAAGGTAGAGGCTAAAAGTATCAAAAATCCTATATAAGATATCATTATGCAAAAGATTTCCATTTCAAAATCTAAATTAAACAAACAAAAAAAATCTTATATAATTATCTTTATCTCAAGTATCTATCCTTATTTATTATCCTGAAATAGAATCTTGTTGTATTAAATAACTAGGTTTTGGACCCGTGCATAATGCACGAAAACTTTTTAGTTTAGTAAAAATATTTATATATCAGCTACATTGAAAACATATAAGAGATTATTTATATCTACTCGATCAAAGCTTTTTTGTATAATAAAAATACACCTTTATATTAATTATGAAGTTATTTAACAGATACATAACTCATATGTTTTGAAAGACTTCTTTACATGAAGAGTACAGTCATTTTAGCGTACGGAATATCATTTGTTTAATGTATAAATAACATCATCTTATCTCGATCAGTACCTTTCGTTCAAACATATCGTTATAAAAGTGAAGTTCTACCCACTACTCACTCATATCCTACTGTTCAACCCTAACGCCAAACGCAAAAGCCACCGAAGCTGGGATCCACATGATGCGTCTACTAATTTATAGTTCAACTAGTCAGTTTATTATTTATATACTTAAAGTCACTATTTTTGGTTAACCACATGAATTAGGGGAAGAACCAAACAAGGCTTGGTCTAATGGTAAAAATTTGGCCTCATGACTTCAAATCCTACTAGGGGCTTTTTGGAGGTGAAGTTTTCCTTACCATCCCCTCTCCCTCCAAAAAGTCTGACCTGCAAACATGGCTGGTTGTACCTGTGCGAGGTACCAGTTCTGTAGGGCCCTTCATCTTAACAACTTAAAAAAAATAAAATAAAAAATAAATAAATTAGGGGAAGAGATAATTTTAAGCTAGCGTTTACTAGTGGGAATAAAGCGTATATTGAGGGTAAAAAGAGACATTTATTTATAAAAAATATAACAAGTGAAAAAAGATAGAGAGAGTGGTAGGAAAAGAAGCATAGCTAGGTTGCAGCCCTTGCTGGAAAGTGGGTTCTTGGGGATGGCGGGCCTGCTACAAGGCAAGGGGTAACGGAAGGTAGTTTAACGGATGATGCTCGTCCGAAGTAAATAGTATTTAATTTCATTTCAAGCAGGTTTTCCAATTTTCTCTTTTATAACTTAAGGGATTTAATAGTTTAAACCTCTACAGATTCTAGAGAAAAAAAATTTAATTCCTTCAAATATATGAAAGCAATAATAAAACCGAGTTGATTAGTAAAATTAAGAAAATTTTGTTTCCCTAGTATAATATGTACAACCACGAAGAGACAATCCTATTCCGCATCAATATGGAAGAGCAAGGTAGCCGATAAAAATTTGAAACATTATGATCTACGAAGAGATAATCCCCCATCTCCAAAATATTTGCTTTATTGTTTTTTGAGTGGAAAAATATTTGCTTTATTTGTTGTTTAGAGAGCAAAGTTTATTATATTTGACACTAAACTTTATCCCACTAATGGATACTCCCTCTATGCATTTATTGGATACGTATGCACTGTTATATAACCTATCTTGACCATATATTTCTAATAATATATAAAAATAGATATTAGTTATAAGATATTGTTGGATTTGTGTTATTGTATATATAACAAAATATCAACATTCTATAATTCTGTTAAATAATCGATAATAAAATATATTATAGGTCAAAGTTGTGCATATTGGCATGTGTAAAGTCAAACTGTATTGATTAATATTTTTTTTTGGAGCCCCCTTTCAGAAAATCAGTGTAAGAATAATTTCCTCCGGCCGCCCTCGCACAGGGCCACTCACCCAGAGGCCCAACAAGCCCCACCCCCTTCCCCCTCCCCTCCCCTTCCCCTCCCCCTCCACAACATTGAAATTTACTTCAAAGAAGATTTGAACCTTGGTATCCCGTGGGAGATAGGAAGCCATACTATTTGACTCAAAGGTCCTTGGTAACTGTATTGATTAATATGGGAAGAAGGAAGTATGTAAGAAAATAGTAATATGCGGTATCTTACAATATTCGTATCAATATGTATTTGCAAAATATTAACTTTTCACAAAATATTTTGAAATGATAGAATCTAATAATAAAATTAATAGGTCTATCAAAATCATAAATACAGACAATGGAGCAAAGACATCTCCTTAAGGTTACTCGTCTGCAATGGAATAATACTAGAAGCAACATATATAATCTAAATGGATATTCTCCCCTAAAAAATAATTGGATGTTCTTATATTAATCAACTAACAGGCCTACATAGCTAAATTAATCCAACTAGTTGGACAATGGCATATGTAATATGTTAGCTATATGTCCAACTAATCGCACCCATAAAAATATTTATCCCACTAAGGCGACTGAAAGACATCCTTTACCAAATTGATAATTCTATGGGTATGCCAAAGTTTACTGTCGGACACATCAGTTGTGGCCGATATCAATAAACTTGAATCGCGACCTCATCAGTAGAATCCAGGCCGTTTCTAATAAACAGTTCGAGATGGCGTTCACGGCCACATTAGAGGACAATCTTCCCTCTGATCAGACTCATCACAATCTTCCCTCTGTTTAGTTCACCTGAGTTTTTCTGATCTGAACTTATCTGATCTGATCTGAACTTATTTTTTCTGATCTAATCTGATCTGAACTTATTTTTTCTAATATGATCTGATCTGATCCGATCCGATCCGAACCGATACGTTCGAACTTATCTTTTTTTTTTTTTTTTTTTTGACAAGAACTAACAAGCACAGCATACATTACACATTAATACCATTCCTAGCAGCTACAGCCAAATTATGACTTACCTGGACCTCTTCTCTATTAACCTTACTAACTTCACAAAACTAAACTTGTTACACATATCTAATATATCTTGCCCTATAGTACATATTTGAAAAGGAAATTGCTTCTTCCTTATCATACATACTAACATCTTAGAATCAGTATGTACAGAAATTGCCGATACGCCACGTTTGAAGCCTTCCTGTAAGCCTCTTAAAACAGCGAATGCTTCACATTGAAGTGCATAAATTGCTTTAATCTGATCACTCCGTTGAAATTCCCCACCATCCGCCAACACTCCTTTCCAACCAATACCTGCTGAAGGATAAGGTCTCCGAACCTGCTTTTTCCAAGCACCATCCACTGTAACATTACATAATCCAGACTGTTGTCGGCCAAACTGAACGACCATCTCTTGTTGCTGAGTAGATACAGTTTTTTGATTCATCTGATGATATTTAAACCTGTCCTTTTCCTCCTGATACCCTTCTTCCGCTAGACGCAGAATTTCTAAAGGATTTGGGTTACGGTTAAGAAAAACTACACCATTTCGATGTTTCCATATAGCCCAGAGAATTGCACAAAAGCTCCTTATTCTATTACTCTGAGGGCCATCATCTTTCCAAAATTTATGCATAAAATTAGTAATCCAATAATTAATGGAAACATGATTTGTACTTTGTACCTGGATAGCCAACCACGACCCCCACCAAATTATGGCAGAGATTGGGCAGTCTCTAAACAAATGGGCTTCATCTTCTACGTCTTGTTGGCAGTGATTAGGCAGTCTCTAAACATGATTTGAACTTATCTTTTAAAAAAAATATTATTACTAATATTATTATTACTTTGTATTTCATTACTAGTATTACTATTACTATCATTTTATTAGTATGCACAACTTTCAATAATAATAATAATAATATAATAATAATAATTTTATAATAATAATAATAATAATAATAATAATAATAATAATAATAATATATTATTATTATTATTATTATTATTATTATTATTATTATTATTATTATTATAGCATAATTTTTTTTTTTTTTGAAAAAGAGCACATTAGTATATGAACATACAATTAAAAAATAAAAGACTAAGGACTCTTGGGTCCAATGGTATGGCTTCTTACCTCCCACATGGGAGACCAAGGTTCAAATCTTGGTGGAAGCATATATTTCAATATTATTGTGGGTGGGGGAGGGGGTTGGGGCTTGTTGAGTCTTTAGGTGAGTGACCCTGTGCGAGGGTAGCCCAAAGAAAATTTATCTTACCACAGGATTCCGGAAAGGGGTCCAAAAAAATTAAAAATAAAAGAATACTCATGTTCAAGGTCCGTCAATAATAAGAATTTAGGTAGTAATGAAAAGAACATATAATGATATTAAAAAAAAAACATATACTGAAAGAGCATACAAGATCTATTTAAAGAACACATTTTAAAGATAAAAGATAGATGTTATTTTTATATTGATGACATGTTTGGATTTAACTAACAACATGTTCTTTGTTATATCAATAAATTGTTCTTTTTATTATAAATAAACCTATAAATATATATAATCATATGATCTTGAACAAAATCGTTAAATATTCTTCTTATATCGTTGTCTTGTTCTATATAAACTTTGTTTTTAATGATAAGTTGAAATCCTTTGTAGGAAAAATTTCGAACGTGATGACAACACCATTAGGTTATCCCATGCTACTCCTATTTTATATAAACTAGTAATATATAATATTCTACCAAAATTGTTTTAAAAAATAAACATCATATACTATTGTCATGTTCGTTACATGTATAACATCAAAAAGAACATTACATATCAAAATTATTAATTAGAATAAATATAAAAAAGAACACTTACAAATGCCAAAAGAACATTCTTCTTCTTGAACACAAATTGCTTCAAATAGTGATATCAATGACATTTATAATAATAACAATGATATGAATAATAATTACCAATATTAATAATTAATAAGTACAACAACGACAATAATAATAATCTTTTTGAACAAATATACTAGTAAATAGTAATATTAATAGTAATAGTAATAGTAATTGTATAAAGTAATAATAATTATAATAATAATAATAATAATAATAATAATAATAATAATAATAATAATAATAATAATAATAATAATTACAATAACAATAATAGCATTAGTAATACTAATAATCATAATAATCATGATGATAATAATAATAATAATAATAATAATAATAATAATAATAATAATAATAATAATAATAATAAGTTTTTAAATATAAGCATAATCTGAACTTATCTGATCTGATCTGAACTTATCTGAACTTATCTGATCTGATCTGAACTTATTTTTTTCGATCCGATCCAGTGCAGTGCCGATCGAAATAAAGCGAAAATAAGGAACCGAACATAGCCTTAGTTCGTCATTCAGTGATTTCATTTAATTTTCTGTGGTCCCTTGCCAAGTCTGCCTATTTATAGAAGACGGTGTGTAGTAACTTGTTACGCTAAAAAACTTTCAAGCATCCTCCTAGTTACCACTTTCTCCTTCATCCACTCAACGCCTTAGCTCTTTTTTCGTAAGTTACCAATTATGCGTTTTCCATTATACGCTAATTCACATTGTTAATGCTTCCTTAGGCATTGTTTAATTCAAATTATTTTAACTTATCTGAAATTATTTTGTCTGATATGAATTTATCTTATCTGATCTTATCATAACTTATCTTATCTTGTCAGAATTTATCTTATCTTATCTGAATTTATCTTATCTTATCTGGGCTTACATCCTAGTTTATTGTGTTGTCTAACATAGTTAATCCGTTTTATTTAACTTATTTTATCTTATCTGAACTTATTTTTTCTGAAATAAGTTGAACATAACAGAGTATTAGTCATTCGATCTTTTTTACACTTTTCTTTTACATTTGTTTGCAAACTTTCTTAATTATTAGCACTATTTTCGTAGACCCCGAACTTTTCTTTATCCATATCTTTTTTCTATTCCCATTTTTCTTCTCTTTTTTTGTTCATTTACAAATTTTAGAATGAGGCCGGTGTACAATAAATTGTCCTAAGATGGGGGAAATTTATCGTCCTAAAGGAATCACACCATAGAAGTGATCATTTTAAGGTAAAAAGTCGGCTTTTTTCTCTAAAAGCAACTCCTTTTTACTTACAAAGTGACTCCTATGGACTTAAAAAGCGACATTTTTAGTCTAAAAGTGAACGAGTCTTATAATAAATTATTGTGCACTCGATGCACGCAAGATTTTCTATTGTTTATATTAGGAATATCTTTTCAATCCTGTCATTAGTAGAGCTTATTCGAAATTATTAGTATTCATGTCGTTGCTTTAGCTTAAAAAGCATCATCTTTTCGTTAAAAGTTGCAATTTTCTTAATCCAATTATAATTTACGTAGTTAACAATTCAATACAGATTACTTGTTATTTAACACTTCCTCTATTTCTTTTAGTTGCTACACTTTCACTTTTGCATACTATTCATATGTAAATTTATTTAACACTTCCTCCATCTCTTTTAGTTGCTACGCTTTCACTTTTCCATACGGTTCATATGTAAATTTCAAAAAGATTTGTTGCTAACTTATACACATAAATATCATTATGCAAGATGTTTAATCGGTCTCAATGTACAATGGTGAACAAGGAAAAAACACTAGGGGACCAAGAATTGAACCCCCAATAGATTAAAAATTGAATATTTATCATTCATTATTGTTTTTTTTGTTCTTTATAATAAGTTTTTCTATAAATTAAAAACAAAATATGGAAACCGCAAAAAAGCAGCTTCCACTTTTCAGTTGTCAATTTTCAAAATAAACATGCTTAGTTTAAGTTTAAAATCTTGAATTCATAATACAACTTTTATCATATGACTGTAAAAGTCTTAATTAAAACCAAAAGGTTGGATTTTTTTAGTTTGTTACCCAACGACGGTCCCTTTACTTCTAACTATTCTAAGAAACGACTTTTATATGTAAATTTAAAACAATCTCTATTATATAAGTCAAGGGGGGAGCTATGGTGTCCCCCTTTGAAAAGACTTATATACCCTTAATCTCACAAAAAATAATTAAGAAAAGATTTTCTTAATTCTTTCCTCATTTACAAATATGGGTAATAAGGAAAGTTCTATATTACCAAAAAGAAATACATAAAAATGTGTAAAAAGAGGAAACTCACAATTGAAAATATAAAGTAATGACTAAATCAATTTTAAAACAATTATAAAAGCATAGATTTATAGAAATTCTTACTATCCAAACTCTCAGTTGCAATAACAAATTCAAATAACATGCATTAACAAACCATAAAAGAATTAAGAAACTTAGATAATATTAATATAATTTTTATTTTTTGGGGCTCACAGTCAGTTGCGATAATAAATAATTAAAGAGATAAACATACATCATCAGATAATATCAATTTATGATATACTTTTTTTTTTATTGAAGCACTACTCACCATAGTAGGCCTAAAAACCTCAATTACCCAGTGAAATTAAATTAAACTACTACTCATAAAATACGCCTACAAAATATATGTATTTTAAAATAAATAAAAAACATAACCTAGATCATTGTTTAAAAGGAGAGTTGTTGAATTATCTACCAAAGACAAGATAACATATGTTATCCTACCTCGACATAGTCCTTTCTGGAAAACATTACTCTTTACACTAGAGCAATGCAAATAAAAAACCATAATGCTCATCAATATTCACCATAAATATTACACTCTTAAGTTAGTTCTTTAACACTTTTTAATGTTACTATTAATATTAATGTGTTGTCGCACGCATCGCGTGCATATAGTGCTAGTATACCTTTAATATAAGCCAAAATATAATTGGAGGGTTGGGACCTTACTCGCCCCAGCTAAGATTCTCCTCTGTTGCTGAACATCAACTTTTTGTTTTATAGTAATTGTTACTAATAGATTATTAAATATATTAAAGATCTAAAATTATACGATGGACAGCATGAAAGTTAAACACTTGTAACTATAAAATAAACAAAGGAAGTATATGCTCATTATGCTGTCTTGTTTTCATATTTTATATTATGATACAGATGCAGTGGAGTAACAAGAAAAATATGAAGGCATTGACAGCAGCAAGATGGATTCGGTGGTGCATTATAATGGTAGTGGTGATTGTACCATTAACAGCAACAACAACCGAAGATGAGGCAGTTGGCAAGAAACTAAGCTACACCACCGTCACATTGGAACTTTACGTTGTTAAGCCATTAGAAGGATACTCAAGTTTCTTAACAAGACTCCGCAATGCAGTGGAAGCCCCCACCAGGGCTTGCGGCTTACAATTTACGCGAAAAGTTCCATTAACAGGCAAACAATATGTTTTAGTAGACCTTAAGTTTAGCAAAACACAATGGGTGACTGTAGGAATTGACGCCAAAGATTTATATGTGTGGGCTTATCAAGACAATGTAAAATATAATGGTAAATTCCGGGCTAATTTCCTAGCTGATGCACCTCAATCTGCCCAGAATAGCCTTTTCCCTGGTTCGACAAAACGAACGACTAGATTCGGAGGCAACTACAACAGTCTTGAACCAGCTGCCGGGGTAACTAGGAATAACATTGTATTAGGAATTCAAAACTTAGACGGCGCCATCAGAAGGGTCTATGGAAAACAAGAAGCTGTTCTAAACCAAGGTCAAGATGAGGCCAAGTTTTTTCTTATTGCCATTCAAATGGTTGCGGAGGCAGCAAGGTTTAAATTTATGGAACAGGGAATTGTTAAGGGGGATAAAACAACAGCTTTTAAAGCGAAAATGGTAGCTTTTCAGAACGATTGGGATCCAATCTCTCAAGCAATTCATAGAGCAGAAGCGGCAGCACATAAATGCACGACGATTTCGCCAACTTTGGTAATCAGTAACATTGGATACAGGCAGGAGGTAAACCGAGTGGACGAAGTTAAAAATGACATGGGCCTTCTCAAGTATAAATCCATCGGCTCAAGTGTTGTAAGCTCTTGTTCACCAATAAAAAAGAGTGTTTTAAGCTCTATTCTGGCTGATGATGGTGGCAGTAGTCTAGAATTTCTGGAATCTGCACTTCTGTGATTGTGGCCGGCGGCTTCGTTAATTAATTATTGCTAATAGTAGTCTTCGGTCATGTGGGGCTTCATTCACAAAATTCAGAATGACGACTTGTTGCTTTACTTATTGTGTGTGTGTGTTGTATTATATTATTTGGCGTACGAATTGAGTAGGATCATATTGTAACACCAAAGCCTTCATATGCAATGTAAAAGTGCAATATTCCAACAACTCCTAAAATTATTATATTTGTGTATGGTATCGGACCCCAATCACTAGCCACCGTCAACAGGCCGGGAATAATAGCATTATTCCTTAAACCACTAGCGGCTCGTTTGGTAAGTGATCATAAATGGTGGTAGCGGTAATGTAATTTCGTATAAATTTGTAAATAAATTTTATTTTCCATATTCATAGTCATGAAACTTCATCACAAAACATGGGCTTTCCTTCATAAATTTCCATTACCACTCAATAATAGTTCCCAAGTGGTAACGGATAATGAAATTTTAGAAAGAACATGAATGTTTATGCCAAAAATCGCACAAGGGACAATTACTGGTTGGGATATCGATAACTAGACTAAGATAAGAAAATTAAAAGGATGAACATAAAAAGAGAGAAGACACACAAAATGGTGACGCGGAAAACCCCGATGAAGGTGGGTAAAAACCGCGGGTGGACGTGAGATCATCAATCCACTATGGTTCGGGCGTTAAAGCCGTTGTAATTACAAGTAAATCGAGTGATCATGTATACGTAGCTATTGTGTATATAAAAGCATTGACATAAGGAAATATAAATAAAACTTATACAGAGGGACGGTTGTAGTTTATAGGGATAATGTGTCTCATAGGAAAGTAGCTCATGTATGGAGTGATATAAATATAGTAGTTTCTACTTTCTAGGTAGTAGTGGAATATACTTGTGGAATTGAATGGAATTCGTATGATAGTAGTGTAGGCAGTAGCTTTGTTGGATGGCATCATTGTATGGAAGCCATGAATCATAGTGAACATCTCTTTGGTCCTCCTTTTCTTCGCTGTACATTTATCCTTTTATAGAGCTTCAAGTAACTCACTACTAAGAGTCTCCCCTAAAAAATAGGAAGCAGCTGCAACTCCCATGATTTGGTCTTCCAATGAATATGTACTGATTTGATATGTAGATACATTCACACTACTTCTCTATACTGTTAGACATGTTCTGCTAAATTTCAGGAGGCACAAATAATATCTTCCTTGATTATAGGGGTTGTTACAACCTCCTTGACTTCGTCCGTTGCTCCTGGCGTCATCAGACCAGTTCAGTGACGTTGGGTATCGCTTGTCAGTGTCGGACGTCGACCGTCGGCTTCATATAAAATATGGCCATAACAATAGCCCCATTTTCCTAATTAAAGCATGCCGGAGATTAGGAAAATAAGCTTCATGTTTGACTTCATGTCTACAGTTCTTCTCGCATCCTTTGCTAGCGACGAGTGTCTTTTGTCGGATGACTTCCGTTCACCGTCGTGCCTACTGACGTCTTTGATCGTGGTTGATCTTCATTTCATAGCCATTGGCTTACAAGAGAAACTATATGAACGTGACTTTGAAACTTTGTCGCATCGTAAATGAGTGATATTTGTCGTCGAAGATGAGCTAGTGTCACAACTAATGCTGACATTAGTAACGGATCATTTCATAGGCGTCGTACACTAGTGTCGTAGTCGTTCAAGGTGCCTTGGTTCTTTTCTCATCGTATGTTTGCTGGCTACATGACCAATAGAAAATCTCGGAATGAATACGTAGAACGAAGTCAAATCATATGTCATTTAACATAGCGTAGGAGATATCTGGCGACATGGCCACTTAAGATGTCGTAGCAAGAATTCTGGCGACATGGCCACTTAAGATCTCGTAAAAAGAATTCTAGCGACATGGCCACTCAAGATGTCGTAGAAAGAATTCTGGCGACATGGCCACTTAAGACGATGTCGTAGAAAAATTATGGCATCAAAGCCTTCAGAATGTCTTAGTATAACGTTAGCCATTCTGTTGTAATCATTAAGGTTCTTTTCAGGTTGCCTTATAATTGATGTCATCATGATGCAGATGCTATGTCATAGGTTACACATTTTAAAAGAAACATTTATGCATGTCTTTGTAGGTGTGGACACTTTGTGTGTTTTGAACATATGCATGCATTAGCTCAGGATGCAATAGCTTAAGCCAACAAACGAAATAATCATAGGTGCATCTGTTGATACACAATGTTAAACTCAAAGGTCTTACTAGGTGCTTTAGTGAATTTAGGTGTAAATACCTTTGCATGTCAGTAAGTCATCATAACAAACTTATGTCATCTAATGTCACTTAGCCAATGCATTATCCATTGTTACGAAACTTCATTTACATTGAAACACAGGTGTCATGACATATAAATTATTTCACCATCGAAATATATAATGTGTGTCTAAATGCGTCTACGCATGTCTATATGTTTCCTTTAGGCGTCGTGTGTAAATACTACGTGTGGTATGAACATATGTATATTTTTACCTCATGATGTAATGTTTAAACATGATAAATGAAGTGATCTCTAGTGTGTCTGCCGATATCTGGCGTAAAACTGTATGTGCTTAGTAGATGCATGTGAAAAACAAAAAATGAGTACCTTTGTTATTTCGTCATAGCTAATAGTTCATATGAAATGATGTCATGTGATGCTATTGACTCGATGCATGCATGTTCCATGCTTTAGGAACTCGTGTAATCCACGTTTGTGACATCATGGTTGGTCCCTATGTCATTATGGTGCTAAGCGATTATCATCGCGTCCTTTGGTAGCAGGCATTGTATCGTGTATAGATACGTGTTGTGTCGTCTTCTGACTAGCATAGCGTCGTCTTCTGACCAGCGTCTCGTCATCTAGAGGCAGGCGTAGCGTCGTTTCGAGACAAGCGTCGCGTTGTCTTTTGACGGGAGTCGTGTCGTCGATCTGGTGACAGGCGTCACGTCGTTTGGAGACGAGCGTCAAGTCATCTGGAGACAAGCGTCACGTCGTCATCGTGTCGTCGGTCATTAATTCTGCGAAAGAAAGGGTACAACAATGAATGTTCTTGTGATAACCAAGTTAGTAGTGCTTGTGAGGATCAATATAAACATGTGTAATAGATAAGAAGCACAACGAATCGTTCAAACATTAGCAATAAATAATTCATAAGGGATCAATAACACGAGTAATAATTGCATAATTAGAAATTGTTTAAGTGTCTTGATGATGAGTTGTAGTAGCGTCGGTGACTGGTCATGGAATACTGATGATTTGTTCTCGTCGTAGCGCCTCAGTTGTTGGCTCTATGCTGTCGTCCCCTAAGACTTGTAATATTTGAGATTCTATGTGATTTGCCATCATTTGATATACTGTCTCGCTTGCCTTTAACATACTCGTTGTCTACTGCTCTTGACGTTGATGATGAACGTTGGGTTTTGTGATGAATGTCTTATATAGTTGTCTACTGCTTTTGACGTTGGCCATTTGGAGTCAATGGACAAGGGTACTTCTCAAGAATCAGAATTTTGTCAATGTCATTGCTACATGATTGATCTGCAAAACTAGTTCTAAACGCAATGGCTCTTTGGAGGCGTAAGTAAAAAGTGTTTTCAGAAGTATTATAGAAATTTATGTATTTCAAACAAGGGATAGTTAAAACCGTCGAAACATATGTAAGAGATGATGAGAATCATTAGGGTGTAAACAACAGAGATGAACAATTGCAAAGAAATAAAGTGAAACAAAAGAAACCAACTATGAAGAAGGAACGAAATTACTTGGAGATTGAGTGACTTTAGGATCGAGTACTCGTTGTTGATGTTTTGATACCTGATGGATCTTCACATTGCAAAGTGTAGGTGTTAGGTCCATTAGTCAATTGATTCTTGTCGTCACCATCATGACCGCGGTCATAAGTATTGTCGTCATTGTGTCAAACGTTTGAAACGTGTTGCCTTGCATCCGACGCTAGGAATCAAGTGACTACTGAACAAATATTATTGAGCGGTTGGTCTGTGGTATCTGAGGTGGACTTGATGATCATGGCGTAAAGCGTATCTTTAGTTGCAGTTATAGCTTTCCCGCGAGTATGGACTTCAACGACATTTGTCGTCAACCTTTTTCTGCTTTATAAATGGTGTTCACATGTCTTGGCGTCAGGCATCTAGGACATTGAAAATATTATTGAGGATGTCAAGCCCCTAACTCCTATGACATTGCAAGTGTTAGACCTGTGATCAAAGTCTCATTATATATTGTTAGTTGCATGTAAAGTTGCAAAAATTCAGATTTATGCAAATCAAGAATTAGAGTATACTATCTTGTCCCCTTGTGGCGACTTCAGGACAACTGCAAAGTTTACTACTTGATATTTGGACTGAAGTCAGCCACAAAATCTGGTGTCATTAGACCAATGACTTATTGTTGTCCTCCAACGGATTCCGATGTTACAACCGTCTTATGTTATAACCTGGCTTCCAAGTTAATGTATCTCATATAACAATAGGCATGGGTGTTAGACATTTTTATAATTGAGTGAATTTAAAACTGATGTCATGAACATAGATTAATAAAAATATTCGACAATGGAGTACCTCGGCTTTTAATTTCAGTAGAATCTTACTTGTGATGCGATAGGAGAACATTTGCCTTCATTTGTATGGACGTCACTGAATGACAACTGATGTCACTTCCAGAGTTGGTGTCATGTCCATGATAGTTGTCGTGTCATGATATGGAGTCGAGTCTGAGACAGGCGTCACCTCAAGGAGCGGCGTCACGTCATCACTAATCTTGTGATACATCCTGTCAAACCATGACATCACGTGGTGGCGTCAAATGGAACACCCTTATGTTGTAGTCGTGTGGTAGGAAGGAGAAAGTAGTAGCTCGAAACTTCCAGAAGGCATAACTCCTAGCTCCCTACGTCGAGTAAGTCATGCTCCTCAAATTTTCATGTTAGTGCTTGCTGTAGCCGAAAAATTATTTCCGTGCCGCCATCTTCTATGCCAGCTTGTAGGACTTGATTTCATCAATTTTGTTAGTCAGCGCATCTTCGCCTTATGCCAGGAGTACTCCAAAATGGGTTTGGATGACATCACAATGATAGAACTAGACTTTGTTTTTTGAAAGGATTTTTGTGGAAATGTGTTTAGAGAAAGAATCTAGCCATCGGCCCCACAGTGGGCGCCAAATTGTTTATGCCAAAAATCGCACAAGGGACAATTATTGGTTGGGACATTGATAACTAGACTAAGACAAAAAAATTAAAAGGATGAAAATAATAAAAGAGAAGACACACAAAATGGTGACGCGGAAAACCCCGATGAAAGTGGGTAAAAACCGCCGGTGGACGTGAGACCACCAATCCACTATGGTTCGGGCGTTAAATCCGTTGTAATTACAAGTACATCGAGTGATCATGTATACGTAGCTATTGCGTATATAAAAGCATTGAGCAGGTCCTTTTTTTAATGATTTTGTATATTAATGCTTTAATTAATGAGTTGGTTTGCTTTTTCGATTTGTTTTGTTTAGTTTTTTTTTTTTTGAAGTGAAAGGTAGGCAATATTATTAAGGAATAATGTTCGGAGAATCTGATACAATTAAATCAGAATTCCATGACGACCTCCATCGAGCCAAACCGCATCACAAAAACTAGAACTAGCCCACTTAGCAAGTCTATGAGCTATTTCATTACATTCACGATAGCAAAATTTAAAGTTAATATATATTATCAAAGACAGAGCTTGAATGGCGCACATCCTCCACAACCATCTGGATATCTCCACTCCTTTGGCAATCACAATTTATGGCCCTTACAATTGTCTGTGCATCTTCATCCACTATCACATTAGACCACCCTTCCTCTTTCGCCATTTCAACCGCCCACAACATTGCTGCAACCTCTGCTCGTTCCACAGACCAGCTATGTAGAACTGTCTTAGCCCACGCCCGAATTACTGCACCATTTGTATCCCTTGCCACTAGCCCAAGGCCCACTCTACTTGCTTCATCTATTAAAACTGCATTTTATCTTTATCACAACATTAGGAGGGGGACACCACCGAGGCTGATTGCGTGCAACATTAGCTTTTTCTTTAACGTTAAACTTCCTATAATTGAGAAGAATGTCATGAGCTCTATTCCAAGCAAATTGCCAGCGAGCAGCATTTTCGTTGGAACACCAACTCATTCCGGGAGGACCAAGCTTGCCATACTAACATAGCAATGGCCTCTTGCAACTCCTTATAATGAGTTTCGAAGATCCAAGCAAGCCACTCTTTGAATTTTGTGAGCAGTATACACCTAATCCTCTCTGCCTATACCCTATAACTTCCGAGCCCACTCACACTCCCTCAAAACATGAAGAGCCGTTTCTTCTTCCCCGCATCGAACACACTAAACTGACTCAATAGCCGTCTTCTTCATCATGTTGTGGTTGTGTGGAATAATATCCCACGCTGCTCTCCATAAGAAATTCCCCACCTTAGGAGGCATACGAAGGCTCCATATATGTTTCCAAGGGGGATCATAGCCTGACGAACTTGATGCTATGTTTTCATTATCAATGGCGAGGCGGTAGGCATCTCTAACTTTGAACACCCCATCTTTTCCTTCTACCCAACATAACTCATCTTCTGGTAAACGCCAACTAATATGGATACTTTTAATCTGTTTGACATCCAACGGGAATAACACCTCGTTCAAAACATCCTCTCGCCAGCATGCTAAGTTCTCATCAATTAGACATGACACCGTTGCCTCTGGAGGAAGCCCACGAATAGGAGTAATCACCCTGCCTCACCCTCCCCACCTAACCACTTGTCGCTCCATAAGTTCACCTTTCTACCAGTCCCTATCCACCTTTTAACACCTTTACTCAACAATTTTCTTGACCCCAGAATGTGGCGCCACGCATAGCTAGGAGTCTGACTCAGCTGCACATCCCAAATACTCGCGTGCAGGAAGTACTGAGCTTTGTAGATTCGAGCAAGCAAAGAGCGGGACTGGTCGTGAAGTCTCCATAGTTGTTTAGCCAACAAGGCCTCATTAAAAGCTTATAAGTCTAGAAAACCCAAACCCCCTTCCTCATTCAGGCGACACATAAACTCCCATTTCTTCCAATGAATACGTCTTTTGCCTCCAGAACTTCCCTACCATAATTTGCTAATTATGCTCTCTATTTACTGGCAAAAGGAACTCGGTAACCTGAAGCAGCTCATAGCATAATTCGGTATTGCTTGATAAGAACTTCCTTCCCGGCTCGTGAGAGGAGCTTCTCTTTCCAACCTTGTAATGTTTTCCAAATCCTATCCTTGATGCTAGCAAAGCTCACTTTCTTTGATCTTCGAAGCAGCGTAGGAAGACCAAGGTATTTGTCATGCCGACCTACCTCACGCATCCCCAAGATTTCTTTAGTCGAGTCCCTTTAATTCATCTCCAAATTATTGCTAAATGAAACTTCACATTTGTCTAAGTTGACTTTCGGCCCCGAAATACCTTCATATTTACTAAGAATTTCTGCTATTACATTCGCTTCTTGGTCATTAGCACGGGCAAATATGATGCTATCATCTGCAAAAAATAAGTGAGTAATCATAGGGGCTCCACGGGCAACAGAAATGCCATGGATTGAATTCGACTCCTGCGCTTTTTGGAGCATAGCACCTAACTCTTGAGCACATAACAAGAAAAGATACGGGGAAATTGGATCCCCTTGTCGTAACCCACGATGCGGAGTCACTGTCTCAGTAGGCTTGCCATTCACCAAAAAAGAATAAGTGACCGTTGAAACACACTTCATAATTCTGTCCAACCACCTCTCCGAAAAACCCATCTTCATCATCACCGCTCTCAAGTAATCCCACTCTATTCTGTCATACGCCTTGCTCATGTCCAGTTTAATGGCCATATGACCCCTCTTCCTAGCTTTCATGTGCTTCATATGATGAAAAATTTCCTAAAGCTACCAGAATATTGTCAATTATTAACCTACCATGCACAAAAGCACTTTGAGTCTCACTGATAAAAGTGGGGAGAAATTTTTCAATCTATTTACTAGCACATTGGAAATGAGTTTATATGACACATTACAGAGGCTTATCGGTCTCAAATCCTTCATTTCTGTAGGAACTTTTTTCTTCGAAATCAACACAACATAAGTATAATTCGGAGTTTCGGGCATGATACCGTTACTAAGAAAATTCAGCACCACTTCAGTAATCTTAGTGCCAATCGGATCCCGATGCACGCTTGTAAAAAGAGCAGGGAGACCATCTGGTCCAGGGGACTTACATGGGTACATCTCTTTGAGTATCACTTTGATTTCTTCCTCCGTGAACGTGTTGTCCAATTCGTGAGACATCTCATCCGTGACACATCTTTTCACCATATCAACTACATTCAAATCAATCGGAGTTCAAGAACTTGTAAAAAGCTCTTTGAAATAATCCACCACAATCTCTGCTATCTCCTCCTTCTCATCCTTCATGACACCATTTTTATCACACATTCTTGTAATTCTATTCCTTCTTTTGCAGTCAGACGCTTTCTTGTGGAAATATTTGGTGTTGCGGTCTCCGTCACGGAACACAAATGGTCTGTACCGCTGCCATGCCGCGGTCTCTTGGCTTCTTTGCAGCACCCTTAGCTCCTCCTCAACCTGCTTAATCTCATCTAGCACTCCTCGAGACAGGTTCATATTTGTTAGGCGCACCAGATGCTTCTTCAGCCAATTTAACCTCTTGGGAACCTGTTTGTACACCTTTGTATCCCATGTTTTAAGATTCTCTCCACACATTTTCACACTCAACACCCATTGACCCAACCCCAATAAGTCTGCCTCCTCCCATATATCCTTCACTACCTCATCAAAATCCTCTGCCTACACCCGTTTAGCTTCAAAGCGGAGTTTATTTGGGTCATTGCTAGAAGGGATGTTTAGATTATTCCAAGCCGTGTTAAAGATTATGGGGAAGTGATCAGAGCCATCCCATACTAAATTTGTCACGATAGTATTTAGGAACAAGTCTCTCCAATTCTCCGTAGCTAGACACTTGTCAAGTCTCTCTTCAACAATAGCTTCATCTGCTCTTCTATTAGACCAGGTATAAGGGTATCCTTCCATCTCAATATCTCTCAAGAGAAGTTCATATACTACACTTCTAAATTGCTGCACTGACTCGAAATCACAAGGAACACGACTATTTTCCTCCATCTCATATAAGACCTCATTAAAATCACCAAATATCATCCATGGCCCCTC
This sequence comes from Beta lomatogona, assembly GCA_947646795.1. Lineage (NCBI taxonomy): Eukaryota > Viridiplantae > Streptophyta > Magnoliopsida > Caryophyllales > Amaranthaceae > Beta > Beta lomatogona. Next base: position 300,149 of record CANSNZ010000940.1, read on the forward strand.
CGTATGCTCATTCAACTTTCTCAATAGCTCCTAGGTTAATGTTTTATTACTACTCTCCGGCCACCCATAGTGTCCTGTTAATATCCATTGCAAACCCGACTCCTCCTTAATCTTCACATCTATATAATGCAGCGCCATGCTCGAGAGGGTAACATCTAAAATTTAATCCTACAACATAGCTAAACCTCCAGCTCTACTTATCGGATAACCAAAAATACCATTTTTAAAATATAACCTATGTTTCACTCTCATCATTTCATGTGAAAAAGATTTTGTTTCCGAAAGAAAAATGAGAGAGGGATTTTCATGCTGCACAAGATCGTGAAGGGAGTCAACTGCCTCGAGGATCCCCAACCCGCGACAGTTCCAAGCGATGTACTTCATTGGTCACAGAGGGCCTTCTCAGGGAGGCCAGCCCCTATACATCGATTAAAATCAATTCGTACTTTTTTCCTTTCCTCTTGATCATTTTCCACTACTCCCTTCTTCCTCTTTTTGTCCATTAGCAAGCCCTACGCATTCTCATCTGAGAGCATCCTACAGTCTTGGTTCCTCTTCCACTTTTGCCCACTCATACTATTGATGTCTTCAGTAGCCATGACACTTAAAGGATCATTAGACCCCACTACATTAGCTGCCAAAGGTGCTCTAACACCCAATTGTGAAACAAAATCTTCACAGGTCTCAGTTGATGTCTCCTCCCCCTCTAACTTGCTCTTCCTGCTCATTCCTCGCACCCTTACATTGCTCCTTGTCACTTCCCATATGCTTACCACCATAATCATGCTGGTGCTCTTCACTAGAATTAGGCACTATCTCATTAGGGGTCTTAACTGTCTCCCTAACAACTTTGGGATCATTATAAGTACATTTACCACTTCCTTTACCTTGCTTCAAACTCGCCAGCCATTCTATTTCTTTCTCATAGTTTTATGCTGTAGGCTTTCGTCGCCTTCGTGGGGCTACGCGTAACTAGTGGCCATATTGATACACTATCTCATGAACTTGCTCTGGAGCAGAATCTTGGTGCATACAATCCCTGTCTACGTGACCCAATCTACCACAAAAATATCAAAAGTCAGGGGGCCTTTCATACTTGACATCAATCCACTTCGAGCCAGTTCTCCCCAATCCAATCTTCAGTCCTCGTCTCAAAGGTTTCTCAAGATTCACCATAACCTTCACTCCCATATACTCCTCCCATCCCATAGGATCTGACATATCATGCTCAAGAAATCCTCCCAACGCATTCCTTATTTCCATCGCCATCTGATTTATACGTCTACCAAAGGGGACATCCATTAAACGAACCCAAAACGGAGAGGTTTGGAAAGAAACCTCATATGGTTGTTGATCACAAGTAACTTCCTTCAAAAGAAGAAGTTAACGTTGATTATCAAAGGACCATGGGTAACCCTCCATCACTTGAATTTTATCTACCTCATTATAGAATTGAAAGACAAAAATATTTGTGTCAACAACCCTTGTTGATATCTTTTCCCGAATTCGCCATAGTGATTGAATTGTTCTCTGCATCGCCTCTGTGTTAAAAGGCTTATTCGTGAACAACTTACCTACCAAAATCAAAGGAATCTTAGTATCTATTTCATCCTTATCATTTTCTTCGCCTCCTACCACTATATCCTCCTCATCCGTAAGTTTGAATTCCTCCCAATCATTAATAATATCAAGAGCCATTGCTGAATTCAAAGGATTTTGTCTCTAATCAAAAAAGATGCGTGGAAAATCAGTTGTCAATCCCTAGGGAGGGATTGGAAGCGAGTCTTTGGAGTCGCCAGACTACTCAACCCTAAAGAGGGACTCGATTTGTTTTGTTTTGTTTTGTTTTGTTTTGTTTTGTTTAGTTAGATGAATTTAGTGAGGTGCTTTTGTAACTTTTGAAGCAGTCCGATTCTGATTTTTTGCAGGTTACACTAGTAGAATAAATGCTTATTGCTGCGGTCATTAAGTGGCCTATTGCAGCGGTTTTGGCCGCGCAGCAATTAAAGGGGCAGCAATAGGTAATTAATATATTGCTGCGGTTTTAAACCGCAACAATAATTGAACATATTGCTGTGGTTTCTAGCCAAAACCGCAGCAATATATTTATTTTTTATTAAAAACGTACAACGTATTGCTGCTGTTTTGGCTAGAAACCGCAGCAATTGCTTGGCCTATTGCTGCGGTTATTGCCCAAAACTGCAGCAATAGGTCCTGGTACAGGTAAAATAATTTTTTTTTTGGAATTTATTTCGCAATTAAATTTGAGAGATTAAAACCATGCAACTAACCCATCCACTATCCACCAAATTCGCAGACAAACTAAAGATTAAATAACATGAATTTCATTAATATATAAAGCTAAAAAAAACTAATTACATAAATAATACAAAAGATCAAAAAGTAAAATGAAAAAGCAAAAATAACAAAACAACTATTACAACTTAATCACTAATTACAAAAATTATAATAAAAACAAAAAATAAGAAACTGATCTAAAAAAACGAAAAAAATCAAAAAAAAACCCTAAAACAAAAAAAATCTAAAAACAGATCTAAAAAAACGAAAAAAATCAAAAAAAAAATCCTAAAACAAAAAATCACAAACAGATCTAAAAAACGAAAAAAAAAGAAAAACGAAAAAAAACCGAAAAAAAAAAGTTAAGGGCTCGAGCGAACGAACGATTCATCACTCACCATCTCGTTTCTCGAAACCCATTGCTGGTTGAGAACGATTCAAAAAAATCAAAAAACGATTCATGGCTCGCGTCTCAACCCTTGAGAACCGGATCTCATTTCTCGAAACCCATTGGTCGCCACCATTGATCGTCGCTCGCCTCTCCTCGCCAACGATTCATCACTCACCATCAATCGTTCTCAGTTTCGCCATGGTCGACGGATTGTGTTGTGTTCTTAGTTTCTCGTTTTCAAGAAAGAAAAAGATGAAGGGAAGAAGATGAAAGGTAGAAGGTTGAGAGGAGGGTGTAGGGTGAATGACGAGGGATGAGAGTGAAGGGTACGTAGAAGATGAAGGGTCGAAGGTTGAGAGGAGGGAGGTTGAGAGAATTAGCGAGGAATGATAACTGAATGGCTGAGAGGATGAGAGAATTATGAGGAAAAAACAAACCCTAGCTGCGGTTGTTGCACGCCTTTTATATATTTTTTTGAATATTTTTTAATGATATTATTGCGGTTGTTTCAAAAACCGCAGCAATATATTAAAATATCACTTTTTAAATATTATTTTAATATATTGCTGCGGTTTTTGACGAAAACCGCAGCAATAGGTCTGGTCAAAAAGTCGACTTTTTAAAAAAAAATTCCTATTGATACCATATTGCTGCTTTTTTTGGCCGAAACGGCAGCAATATCTTTATTTTATATTTTACCTTTTCGTTTTACGATACATATTGCTGCGTATGGGTAAAACCGAGCAATACCACCGCAGCAATAAGCAATTATTCTACTAGTGTTAGTTCGATCTAATTTCGTTTTTCAATTTGTATAGATTATGTTTCATTTTTTTTACGTTCAATCCCTTGGTGTTTTCGATTCAGATTTCATTCTTGTATTCAATTTTGTATTTCATTCCCGTATTAAATTCCTGGATACGTGAATTTATCTTTTTTTAACAAATTTAACATTTTAGATGTAAGACAGTGTCCGACGTAAATAGTCTTTTTTTTTTAAAAAAAAATGGTTGATTTGCGTCAAACATTGACCAACATATGACGCAAATGATGCTGGTGATGCTAGGGCTCAAGGGTCATGTGCGTCGGACTCCGCTTTCCATCCGAAGCAAATAGTTATAATATGCGTTGTGTCCTGATCCGTCGTAGATCATGTCTCCCAAATTTGCATCGAGACTTGTGGCGTCGGACCCATGTGCGACGCAAATGGGGGTCTGGCGTCCGACGCAAATTAATGATTTTGTACTAGTGACCGTCAGACATGAGCCCAGGTAAGGGCTGATCTTGCAGACGTTTCGCAGCGCAAGGAAACAGCATATATTCTCGCTCGAGCCGGACCGACCTGTTTAGTGACATAAAGTCGCTAGGCACTGCGACAACGTATGAAGGCCCTCCCTTGCCAAGAGGGGCATAGAAGTTAGATTTTTGGACTTTGGTTTGAGGCCGTCCACCTCATCATTATCCACGTTGACGACGTGGTGAGCCACCTGTTTCTTAGAAGTCGCTGACGATCACAGCGACGACTTTAGGGTTGTCGTTTGCTCGGCGAGTTTTTTATCTCGTTTTCTTTTCCTCAGCGCTTCAGCCATCGCTTTTGGTCCATAGAACCCTTTTGTCTCAATTGAGTAACGTTAGAAATATAGCATCAAAAGTAGTAAACGTCAAAATTGGCAAAGTAAAATGAGATAGTTACCTGAAGCCATTGACAAGCAACTTCCTTGGTCAGCGACAAAAACACTTTTGTATGCCCGTCCCTCCACGTTCACTTGTAGAAATTTCTCCGTTTTTTGCTCGGAAACTTCCCGACAATCCAAGAGCTTAGGGTCAAGATTTGCAAAAAAGGTGACGTAAGCACCAAGTTAATGACAGACGTTTAAGAAAAACAAAAGTGAAATTCACATATGTTATATGTTCTAGCCTTCTTTCAAGAAGCTTCCTAAGTTTCCCAAAAAAGATTATTTTGATGAAGATGTATCGATTTTTCCAACCCTTGTCGTTCGCACTCGTCCCTAACCAGAGCGTTCCTCTTAGCCCTAACATGAAGTGCCTGTATGTTTCTATTCTTGATTTTAACCTCGTAGCAATACATTAGATCTTGGAGATCAATTGGACCAGACTATGAAGTTGTTACCCTCTCAACTACACTCAAAACCCTCCAAACTTGGGCATAAGTTGTCCTGGGCTAACGCCGTAGATTTACATAAGATCCCTAATTACGGGAGAAGAAGGTAATTTGAACCAAATTTTGAAAGAGTATTCATAGAGAATGGCCCAATCGTCTCCACAGTCCTCTGGACGTTCGTAACAACTTCTGCAATATAAGGAATCAAGTCGTTGATCAGGGATATAAAACCAGAGATTGCGAGAATATGAGACACAAGTTTACAAGCACCCAAACTACTCTGATACTTTTTACTTCTCATCTTTGCTACAAACGAAATAAATTGTGCATAGATCATTAACATAGATTGTATTGACTATCGTTCTCATCAGACGACGGTTGCATATAGTGGATTGGTGTATTGACTATCGTTGTTGGTTTTTTACCCATCTTCATTTAGATTTTTCAGCGTCATCTCCTTGTGTCATTCCCCCTGAATTTCCCTTGTCATTTTAGTTCGTCGTGTTGTGCTAATCTGGTTGTTGACGTCCCAACAACTATTATTGTCTTTACGCAAAAATCGACCTAAATAGTATTCCTATCAGGAAAAAAGAAATATATCTCTTGTATTTTATCTTTCTTGCATTCAGGGTCGAATTTTATCCAGTCCATAATGGTCCACAGCATAGGGCCACATTTTTTTAGGGGCCCAGATTTGAGGTAAGCCCAGCTGAAAAAAATCTGATATTTTTGTGAATTAAAATGAATACCCCTTTCTATCTCTTCCATTACTGATATCTCTTTCCCAAAAAAAACCCAAATCACGCCATAGATTTTCATTCCCCAAGTCACGCTTCAAATACTTCATTGATTTCTCTCTCTATATTCGGGAAGTAGTGATTATGGCAATTTTGGCAAAGACCTTCAAAATTCTTGAATTGATTTCAATTGAACAATTAATTCAATTTTTTCCTCAACAATATCTCCAGATTATATGTGTCAAACGGCTAAAATTTTCCCCATTTATAAAACACAATTCAAGTTCAACCTTTCTTCATCATCCTCCTGCAATTCTTTTTCTGTTTATCAAGAGAAAGAAAAATCTCAATTGCAAATATAATAAGAGAAAGAAGAAATTATACCACTTACAAGCTTCCAGTATTCATCATCAAGCTAGCTATTGTCGGTGAAACCATGTATTTTTTATGTTCTTGTTTATTTTTTTTTGTTTTTTTACTGGTGGGTATATATTTCAATTCACCTTCAATATTTCAATTACAAAATTGCAGATATTTTTATCTCGTTTTGGATTAAAATGCAATAATTAGGGAGATGACTAGATGAGAAAAACATTGTTAGATTATATAATAGATTATTAAATGTTGGGCATCAGTAGATTGTTTTCGTGAATTATTATGCATCATAGAAGAAACTGATATTAGAAAGGAAGAGACACAACATTGTTAGATTATAGGAGCACTAAACTGCAGTCTGCCACTAGTTATGCATCATAGAAGAAATTAGTAGCATACTATACATAATTATATGAATTATGAAAAAGGAAGAGACAACTCTGTTATAGAATAAAATTAGAGGTTTCTTGAATTATTATGCCACTTGTTTTGTGTCCTGGGCATTCCTTATTTTGATATTTCAAAAAAAAAAAATTTAAGGTTGAGATTTATTACAAAATTGCAGTACTACTAGAATTAGCGATGCAGTGATGCTACTACTATGCCAAATTACCAAGATATGGACAATCAAGATTTTGTTGTTGAAAATGGCTATGATATGTACATTGATATTGAGAATGATAATGCTTTAGATGATCTTGAAAAGGACAATGTTGCCCAAGAAACATGTGAAACTTTTCCCGTGCTTGATATTTTTGATCCAAGGAATTGGGATGGACTTTACTCAAAAATGATTGATTTATCAATAGTCAAGGGTCCTAAAACAGATAATTTCTTTGTAAAAGGTCCTAAAGATAAGTCTTCTAATAGGCGATTTACTGCAAATTTATATACTAGAGCCTTATCTAATAAAGTAATGTGTGATAGAGAATGACTAGTTTACTCAAAAAAGCTTGATAAGGTATTCTGTTTTTGTTGCAAAATCTTTAAGAAATGGATTGTTAGAGGTCAATTGACAAATGAAGGTTTTAGTGATTGGGCACATATTAGTGAAAGACTTATAAAACATGAGGCAGGTATGAAGCATATTAGAAATATGGCTACTTGGTACGATTTGCATTAAAGGTTTACAAAAATCAAACCATTGACAAAGTTTCTTAAGGACTAATTGAAAAAGAAAAAAGATCACTGGAAAAAAGTTTTATTAAGAATTAGTACTCTTGTCAAGTTTCTTTCCAAACATAATCCAGCCATTTGGGGTACTAATGAGAAATTGTATCAAAATGGTAATGGAAATTTTTTAGGCTTAGTTGAGATATTGGCCGAGTTTGACCCTATTGTCTAAGAACATGTTAGGCGTATTGAAAATGAAGAAATTTATTTTCATTATCTTGGTCCTAGCATCCAAAATGAGATAATGTTTTTGCTTGCTTCCTCAATCAAATATGAAATATTTTTTTTTTAAAAAAAGCAAAGTATTTTTCTGTGATAATTGATTGTACTCCTGATGTTAGCCACAAGGAGAAAATGTCATTAATAATAAGATATGTGAATGTCTCTTCATATCGTGTTAGCATTGAAGAGTCTTTTTTAGGATTTTTGAATGTGAATGATTCAACTGGACAAGGGCTTTTTAATACTTTGCAAAATGAGTTGCGACTTATTGATCTTGATATTTTTAATGTACAACTTATGATAATGGGTCAAATATGAAAGGCAAACATCAAGGTGCACAAAAGAAGACTTTTGGATGAAAATCCTAGAGCTTTTTATACCTCTTGTGGTTGTCATAGTCTTAATTTAGTTTTATGTGATATGGCGAATACTGGTAGTAAAGCCAAAGATTTTTTTGGAGTTATACAACGCATATATATAATTTTTGCAATATGTATTAAAAGATGGGATATTTTGAAAGCTAATATACAAGGCTTAACTCTCAAGTCATTGTCTTCCACTCATTAGGAGAGTCATGTTGATAGTGTTCAAGCCATAAGAATTCAAATGGTAAAAATACAAGAGGCTTTACTTCAAGTGGGAAAAACCGATGGTGATTCTTTAATAAGAAGTGAGGCTAAATCTTTAGCAACAAATAAACTTGGTGATTTTGAGTTTTTGGTGGCAATATTAATTTGGTTTGAAATTTTGTTTCATGTTAATTTTGTTAGCAAGTACTTACAATCAAAAGACATGCTAATTGATGTTGCCTTGGAAAAAATTAGGGAAATGATTTCCTTTTTTGAGAGATACATAGAAAGTGGTTTTAATGATGCTTTGGGTTCTGCTAAGAAAAAAGCCATTAAAATGGATATAGACCCAACATTTCCTAAGAGGCGTGAAATTCGTAGAAAAAAACAATTTGATGAAAATTCAAATGCATCATCAGAGGTTTCACTATCTGCAGAAGAATCATTTAAGTTAAGTATTTTCTTTGCATTGGTTATCAAGCCATTGTTTATCTTAAGAGGAGGTTTGAGCAATATCAAGAATATGAAAAAATCTTTGGTTTCTTGTTTAATTCTGATCTCTTAGAATCTTTAGATGATATGAGCTTGAAGTCTTGTTGTAGTCGTCTTGAAAATGCTCTTAAACATAATAGAAATTCAGATATTGATGGAAATGCGTTATATGTGGAGTTAAAACTAAGAAGAGAACTACCACCAATGAAAAAAAAAAACGGGACCTACTGAAATTTTGAAAGATTTGAAATTGTTTTATTGTTTTCCTAGTGCAGTTATTGCATACAGAATTTTATTGACCATTCCCGTTACTGTTGTATCCAGATAGAGAAGTTTTTCCAAGTTGAAGTTGTTGAAGTCCTACTTGCGCTCTACAATGTCACAAGAACGACTTATTGAATTAGCAATGATTTCTTTCTAAAATGATCTTTTGGAGAAAGTAGGATATGAAGAGTTGATTGATGAGTTTGCGTCAAAAAATGCTAGACGAACATCTCATTTTCAATAAAATATCTCTACTTCGTAATTGTTAACATATCCTTGTTTTGAAATATCTCTAGTTTGTTGCAGCAGCTCTCCTCCCATATGGAGCGTCTTCGTGATACTAGGATCATATTTATAATAAAAGCGAAGTTATGTTGTTTGAATTGTGCTTATACTTACAATAAGGGCCTCATGTTGTTATAAGAACGGGGCCACAAGAATCTAAAAAATGGTCCCGCCTGCATTCCAAATAACATAAGGTCCTTGTTAACGTAACAGAGTAAAAATAGAAATTTTCAACAATCACCTGATAAAACTTTTATTTTTAAAACAAATGTCTACATGAAATTTTATTTATCTAATGGGGACCACAATAAATGTTTATAGATACCTTTATAAAACAAGAAATAGTAAACAACTCTTGAATATTAATCGGTAAATTTTTTGTTGTTTCTTCCATGTGAAGCATTGATGAGTTTTCTCTTTCTTTTTTGCTTTTTTTTTGTAGGCTGTTTTACTTTGAAATATTTTATGAACTTCCAATAGACTACACCACTCTCTGGGTGTGAAATCTATCTTAGGATTCTACGCAATTATACTTTTCAATGTCTTATAAATTATATCAATTGAAAAAAACAATTGTTTATTGGCCCTTTCAATTTTGTTTAAAGTACGTAGAAATTTCGTGCATATACTCATGAATGTACATCATGAATTGTATAGACTATAGTATGTATCTATACATTTACACACGACCTTTTACTCTAACTTTCCGAACCATCCTTATCAACAACACAAAATAAATAAAACTAAATTTTCTTTTTTGAAAAATTCTCTTGGAAACCAATATATAATCTTTATAGGTGTGAATCTACGTGTTTACACTGATTAAATTTCTAATTACATTGATTGAAAAAAGAAACATCTAAGTAACGGGGAACAAAATTCTCACCCATGAGGTACTATTTCTATTGTGCATCTGATCGTTTACTTCGCAAAGTCGTCTTCCTATCTATATGTTGTGCATTTGATCGTCTACTTTGCAAAGTCGTCTTCCTATCTATATGTTGTGCATCTGATTGTTTACTTGGCAAAGTCGTTTTAATCAAGTTATGAATTTAGAGGTAGGCACAGAGCAGGCCTAACCGGACCCAGCCTTAAACAAACACGCAATAAGACCGTCTTGGCCCAGACCTCCAAATGACCGAGACAGAACCGGCCCAGAATCGGCCAACCAAACGGGTTCTCGTGGGCCAAATTGATGGGTGAGGAATCGGTACGACCTTAACCCTGAACCGAACCGTAAACCGCACCCAGCCCTGAATCGGACCGTGAATCGTACTCAACCCTAAACCTGTTGTTAAACCGGTCGAAAAATGCATAAATACTTCATCCTCGGTCCAGTTATCAAAAAAACTAGTATATATGGATGGTATACAAAATGACTTCATTGTAAATACTAATGCACATGCAATTAAAATTTAAAAATCAAAACGCATTTTCATTTACGCAAAAAAAAGATACTGAACAGTTGGGCCAAATCCGAACAGGCCCGAGTCTTGTACTAGGCCAAACCGGTTCAGGTTTGAGAAAACTCAACCATGAACCGGAACCGGACCGATCAGCTAACCGTCCCAGTTCAGGTTTATGCCGAACTAAACCGGCCCGTGGCCATGTCAAGTTATCATTATATTTATGCAATTATGACCCCAGGTTATCACCAGAATTTTTTGGGTCAACAAACTAGTATATATATATATATATCTATATATATATATATATATATTGAGAGCGAATGTAGGCCGCCATGTGTGATCGATATCACATTATATATATTTCAATTTCTTGACCATCAGATTAGTATATCTACATAAAAAAACTCTCCCTTATTTTTCTCTCTTCTCTCTCATCTCCCACAAAACCCTAATTTTCAACCTAGGGGCTACCACCACCCTTTTGGGCGGTGGTAAGCCCTTTTTCTCCTTTTGTTACTAGTTTTTTATGTTAATGTTTCTAATAAACTCCAGTCTCTCTCTAATGGAGAGTTTTTCTACCCATTTATTGGGTTATATCTACCCATATATTGGGTTTTATTTCTCTCCATGTGAGAGTTTGGAGACTTTGTTTTTGGGTTTTTATGTGATTCAAGAGGTTGATTTGTTGATTGAAATTTGTGCGGGGTTGCAACAGATGTCAATATTTCGTTTACAATCACTTGAATTGAATCCAGTTCTATCTCAAAACTACAAAAGATCGATAGACCCCCTTGCAGAAGGCTGCATCAGACAGCGATGTGAAAGACGAGGGTTTTCAGAAGTGTTAGATCTACTCAACGATCGTGGTTTTGTCATATTAGAATTGTATTTATTTCATTTTGATATGTATTTGTTTAGTTTTGACTTCTATTGTAGATGTCGTATGACTTTGAATTAATGAATTAATTTTAATTTCAAAAAAAAAAAAAAAAAAGATTAGTATATCTACATTCCACCACCAAGCTAAGCTACGACATCTTTTTTGTAACCAAAGACATAATCCAACTACTAAAGGCTTTTGCCTTCTTAAAAATTAGTCTTATATGCAAGTGATGCGCAAGTAGATAGAATGCAAAGTTGTATTATTACATCTGAAGAAAGATTTGACATCATTCCTACTTAGCAAACATTAGTGACTTTGCATATGTAGCGAAATTCATTTATTAAATAACGTTTGCATCCTTCTTTAAAATAATTATGACGTCATTGAAGGTATTTTATTTTTACGTGGACACCAAACTGATTAAGAGTTGGCTTATAGAATAGAGACTTAGAAAAATATATAAAATGTAAATAAAATACTTCCCCCGTCCCAAAAAGATCTGAACACTTGTTGGGACACATTTTAAAGTGATAAGTTGTAGTGTGATTATTAAAGGTTATTTTATTTAAAAAGTAGATGTGATAAGAATTGGTGGGGTATTTTTTATTAGAGGAGAGTGAAAGTTGGGTAACTTTTTATTGATAAAAGGTAGAGTGTGGGGCAAAGGAGTGTAAAAGAATTAATATATTAATCGTGGAACCATGCCAAAAATAAAAGTGTTCAAACTAATTTGGGACAACCATAAAAGTAAAGTGTTCAGACTTTTTTGGAACGGAGGGAGTATAGCAATAAGCACTCCTTAAATAGAACTAAAATTCAAAACCGAAAGAAATGACCCTATCATTTTTTTTAATAGAAAAATGCCCTATCATTTTTTTTGAATAGAAAAAGACCCTATCATTTTAACATAGTAAAAAAAAAAATTGGTGAGACATCGTGCGATCCCACAAACTAGTTTATTTTAGTTGACAAAAAAGGATAAGATTTTTGTTTTTCGTTGTCTGCTCGTTTCCTATTTAAATGAATGAGATGATGTATGGGACAACGCAGCGAAGTTCCATCCCTTTATATCACACACATAGAGGATTAGAGGTGTTGCGACGCTCTCCGAATCACCAGCATAACTGAACCCTTATCAGTTATTTTATTATTGGTAAGCGAAGCTGCATAAGATTGTTACACCATAAATCTGTTACTACTTACTAATAGTGACAAAGTGATAGGAGGCACAAAACAATCTTAGGGTTTTCTCATTAAAGTCAAGCAATATATATGATACAGAGATCATGAAAGAATAGGAAACCAAGGAAAAACCTATCTTCCCTAATAAGATAAGGAAACATATATACAAGAATATAAGATTGCCTAAATTATCTTAACACCCCCCCCCTCAAGTTGGAGCATGGGGAGCACAAATGCCCAACTTGGACATAAGATGATCAAACCAAGACTTGCCAAGAGCCTTGGTAAAAATATCAGCCAACTGAGCTGTGGCGGGAACATAGGAAGGAGCAATCAACCCATCCTTGATAGCATCACGCACAAAGTGACAATCAACCTCAATGTGCTTGGTTCTCTCATAGAACACAGGATTTTGAGCAATATGAAGAGCAGACTGACTATCACAAAAAAGAGGGATAGCCTTAGGATGATGAATCCCAAGACTCAACAGTAAACCCTTGAGCCACTTAAGCTCACAAGTAATAGCTGTCATAGAACGATACTCAGCCTCCGCAGAAGATAAAGAAACAGTATGTTGCTTCTTGGTCTTCCATGAAATAGGAGAATGACCCAGAAAAACAAGCCAACCTGACAAAGAGCGACGAGTGATAGGGCCAGCCGCCCAATCTGAGTCACACCAACCCTGAAGAGCGAGGTCACTATCAGCTCGAAGTAAGATGCCATGGCCTGGAGTACCTTTCAAGTACCGAACAACGCGAACCGCAGCATCCCAGTGAGCCACACGAGGCGCCTGAAGAAATTGAGAAAGAATGTGGACCGAATATGCCAGGTCGGGACGAGTGACGGCTAGATAGATAAGCTGCCCAACAAGACGACGATACCGCTCCGGATCATCAAATAAAGCACTAGTATCCTGACTGAGGTGATGATTTTGCTCCATAGGGAAACCACATGGCTTTGCTCCCAACAAGCCTATCTCAGAGATAATATCAAGAGTGTACTTCCGTTGACAAAGAAACAAACCAGAAGTACTACGAGCAACTTCAATGCCCAAAAAATACTTAAGAGGACCTAAATCCTTCATTTTGAAACAATCACTGATATATGCTTTGAACAAGGAAATAGCAGCAGCGTTGTTACCAGAAATGATGAGATCATCCACATACACCAAGAAATTGAGCTGAATAGTACCATGAGTGAATGTGAACAAAGAATAATCAGAGTAGGATTGTGAGAAACCATACCCTTTCAAAGCAGTAACAAGTTTGGCGAACCAACACCGAGGGGCCTGCTTGAGCCCATACAAAGATTTACGTAACCGACAGACAAGATTAGGTTCTGACCGAGCAAAACCAGGAGGAAGTTTCATATAAACTTCCTCGTCAAGATCACCATGTAAGAAGGCATTCTGAACATCCATCTGATGAAGCTCCCAATGCTTGGAAGCAGCAATGGCAAAGAAAAGCACGAACAGTGGTCATCTTGGCAACGGGAGCAAAAGTTTCATTGTAGTCGAGCCCCTCCTGTTGATGATTACCAAAAACAACCAGGCGAGATTTTAGACGCTCAATACGGCCATCAGAATGATACTTGATACGATAGACCCACTGACTCCCCAAAGCTTGTTTTCCCGGAGGAAGAGGTTCAAGAGTCCAAGTACCATTATCCTCAAGAGCTTGAATTTCAGTTTGCATAGAAGCACGCCAACCTGCATCTTTCATAGCCTCCGTAAAAGAACGAGGTTCCTGCTGAGAAATAAGAGCTGCAAGAAACTTCCGATAATTTGCAGAAAAATTGTCACAATTTATATAATGTGCTAAGGGATAAGGAGTACCTGAAGAAGAAGATGAACCGGAGGAAGGAGAGGACGGAGAAGCACTAGGAGCCATAATGGTATGAGTAACATAGTCCTTTAAGCGAGTGGAAGGAACTTTGGGACGGTGGCCGCGACCCAAGGAAGGATCAGACTGAGCATTTGGAGCTGAATCGGCCGAAGAAGGGCCCAAAGAGGGGGCAGAAACAGAACTGGGTCGAGAGGAAGGAAGGACTGGATCAGGCGAGGAAGGCAGGGAAGGTGGGCTGGGAGAAGGGAGCTGAACTGGGTCAGGCGAGGGCTGAGGCACAAATGGGCCTGACGCGGAATCAAGGGAAGGCGCAGGAGAGCGCTGACTGGAAGGAGAAGAAAATAGGGGTGGGCTGGACGCGAGAGAAGGCCCAGATGGAGTGGAGGAGAATTGAGCTGGAAATGGCAAAATGTTTTGTGAAGAAAGAGGAGGAGATGGACTATTTTGTGGAGAAGAGCGAGTTTGTGGAGCGGGACTGTTTGGTGGAGATGGGCTATTAGGTGGATAAGGGGTTGAAAGAGAATTTTGTGGGGGGGGGGGAATTATCATAAGATGAGCATGGAGATGAATAAAAATCATCACAATCACTATGGATGGCGAGAATGATGAGTGAGCAGAGGATCATGAGAAATATGTGTTTCAGTAGGATGAAGCAAAGGAAAAGTGTGTTCATCAAATTTAACATCGCGAGAGACAAAAAATTCCTTAGTCTCAAGATCATACAATTTCCATCCCTTTTGACCAAATGGATACCCAACGAAAACACACTTCCTACTACGACTAGCAAACTTGTCACCCTTGGTTTTTTGATTATGAGCAAAAGCAAGACACCCAAGAACACGAAGAGCATCATAAGAAGGGAGACGACCAAATAAGCATTCAAAAGGAGATTTGCCTTTAAGTAACAAAGAGGGAGTGCGATTAATCAAATGAGTAGCAGCTAGAACACATTCCCCCCAAAAATAGATAGGCAAATGAGCTTGAAATCTAAGAGCGCGAGCAACATTAAGAATGTGTTGGTGTTTGCGTTCTACCCTCCCATTTTGTTCTGGAGTACCCACACATGATGTTTGAAACAAGATGCCAGAAGCAGAGAAATAATCAAGTAAGCAGCGGAATTCAGTGCCATTATCACTTTGAACAATCTTAATAGTTTGAGAAAATTGGCGTTTAACCATAGCCACAAAGGACATGAACATAGAAAATACTTCCATTTTATCAACTAAAAGATAAGTCCATACAGCTCTAGAATAATCATCAACCAGAGTTAAGAAATAACGGGCACCACTAGAGGAAACATGGCGATATGGCCCCCACAAATCACAATGAACTTTCTCAAAAACACGAGAAGCTTTATTATCACTAGAAGGAAATTTAGTTCTAGAAAGTTTAGAACGAAAACAGATCTCACAGTTAGGATGCAAACGACCCTTATGATTGCAAAGAGGAGGAAGTAATTTTACAATGTTTTCAGAAGGATGACCAAGACGTTGATGCCATAAGTCAAAAAGAGAAGAATCAGAGGTGATGGAGACATGTTGAATAGAATCAGGGCCCACGAAGTAGTAAAGACCGTCCTTCCTACTCCCCGTTCCAATCTGCTCCTTCATGGGGTCCTGAATAACACAAATAGAATGAGTAAATTGGACAACACACTGCAAATCGTAACAAAGTTGAGAAACGGAAAGTAAATTGCAGCTCAAATTAGGAACAAAAAGGACATTCTTAAGAATGATTTTGGATGTTAAACAAACCGATCCGACCATGGTAGACAAAACAGTAGTGCCGTTGGGAAGACCAACGGGCAATCAAGCGGTTTGGAATCAAACAACCATGATTGAAGTCCCGTAACATGATGAGAGGCACCAGTATCAATTATCCACAGTTTATGATTAAACTCACCATTTAATCTATTGACAGGAACATTTGCATTACCGAACATGCCCGCCAAGGCTTTCCATTGCTCGGGAGTGAAGAGAGAGGCATTAGTCTGGCTGCTGCCCGGACCCACAGAAGCGGTATTCGGCCCAATGAGGCTGCTGGTGGCAGCATTAGCACGGGCTGGTGCGCGACCACGACCCACTCCTGCCTTGTTTTTGTCGGGATATCCATGAAGGTCGTAGCAATGAGCAACACCGTGGCCTGTTTTCTTGCAATGACTACAAGTGAGATGAGCCCAACATGAAGCTGATTCGTGGCCTGTTTTACCACACTTACCGCAAACAGGCCGAGGAGTAGTCCCACGCCCAGCATGCGCAGGAGCTCTAACTGAGAAACCGACAACGTCAGTCAGACCCGACTTGTCGACAGTACCAACCTGTGAATGCCGAACCCTCTCATCTTGGATGGCAAGATGATAGGCTCGGTTGAGAGTAGGAAGAGGTTCTGTGGACAGAATGTTGGTACGAAGTTGAGCATAGAAATCAGAATATAAGCCCATTAAAAACTCATGTAATTTAGCGGTTTCACGACGTTGAGTATATAAAGCAGACACATTACATTTAGTAGAACAGGGACAATTAATAGGAGGTTCAAGCAGATTTAGTTCTTCCCATAAGGCATTAAGTTTACCGTAATAGGTAGCAATGGACATAGTTTTTGTTTGCTCACAACGTGCAATAGAAGATTTTATTTGCTGAATCCGAGGACCATTGACAAGAGAAAAACGTTGTTGAAGATGATTCCAAAGACTAGTAGGGTCACTATATTTGGTTAAAGTACTCTTTACCTCAGGAGTAATGGTGTTGGTGAGCCAGGAAACGAGCATAGCATTGATGGTGAGCCAATCCGATTCCGTGCACGGAGGTTCCGATTGGGAAATAGAGCCATCAACAAAGCCGAACTTGCGGCGAGCAACCAAGGCAAGTTTAATATCGGATGCCCATTCCGCATAATTATCGTGTGTAAGCCGAGTGGGAGTAATAAAATCTCCGGGACGATCTTGTGGTCCAAGGAAGAAAGGAGATGAAGAATCAACTTTTTCGAGTTTTGTAACACTCGGTTTTGGAGATGCATCGCCAGTCATGGCGGAAAAAAATGAAGTTTTGGAAAAAAAAAATTATGAACCTGCTCTTGATACCATGACAAAGTGATAGGAGGCACAAAACAATCTTAGGGTTTTCTCATTAAAGTCAAGCAATATATATGATACAGAGATCATGAAAGAATAGGAAACCAAGGAAAAACCTATCTTCCCTAATAAGATAAGGAAACATATATACAAGAATATAAGATTGCCTAAATTATCTTAACAAATAGCCTCTTCTTTCTATCGCTAATGTTTATTGTATGTAATTCATCTGTATTAGTTTGAAATATATGCAATTAATGTAACATTTTTGCTCATGTCAACAAGCTTAATTAGTTGATAAAGTTCCGTAATGTCACTCAAAGCACCTAATTGAATCTTCTCTATCTACATCATTTTTTTTAATTTTTTTTTGAGCAACTGTCTATACATCAAAACATCTTATAATCATTTTTACTTGTTTGAATTGTACGTTGTTGCACTTTACTTATTTTGGTCAATTTTGATCTAATCTATTGGAAATAATTTGACAGGTAAAACCAGAAACTGAAGGAAAGATAGAATGAGGGTGTGGCTTGCAGTAGCGATATCGATATGGGTAGTCCTTGAACCAAGCTACGCAGCCGATCTAAGTTTCGATTTGGGAAGTGCTACCAAGACTATCTACTCAAAACTGTTGAGCGATGTTCGTGATAAAGTGAAGGATCCAAAACTTAAGTATGGTGACACGAATTTACCAGTAATTGCGGCACCTTCAAATCCACCAAAGTATCTTCTTGTTGATATCAAGACACCGGAAGGAGCGACAATCACATTTGCTCTGAATAAAAACGATTTATATTTGGATGCTTATCTCGACAAGTTTCAGGGGATGTATAGAGCACATTTTTTCACTAATACTCCCGCTACTGCTAAGAAGAGTCTTTTCCCAGAGGCTACGGGTGATGCAAATCGTGTAGATATGTACTATGCTAATACATATGATGCAATTGAGGGTAAGGCTAAAGCTAAAAGAAGCGAGCTGGGTTTAGGAGTTGAGCCATTAAAAGAGTTAGTCGATTACGTTTATGGATTGGAGTTTGTTAAAAAAAAAAGGTGTTGATAAGAAAGAAGCACAGTTAATGCTTTTTGTCATCCAAATGGTTTCTGAAGCAGCAAGATCCAAATACATAGAAAACATGATTCTTGATAATCTTGACACATCTATAATCCAGGATCCTAAAGCTAGAAGTTTGGAAAACGAATGGGGGAAAATTAGTAAAGGTATTAAGAATTCTAAGAATGGAGTAATCTCACCGGAGCTTGATGATTTACTAGATGCTCAGGGTAACGAATGGAAAGTGTCAAAAGTTGAAGACATAGTTAATGATATGGGGCTCTTGAAAAACTCAGACAAGAAGCTAGTAGCTCTATTGTATGAGCTATTCTTAAATTTTTTTAAAGCCAATAATGAGGAAGCTGAATTGTGAACCAGAACAAGGTTACACGCGTTTTGCTCTAAGCCAATGTATTATGTGTGAACATTATTGGTGTTACAGTCAAATAAGGCACAGCAATATTGTCTATAGTTTGTAACTTGTAATCCCCATCAACATACATGAAGGAAAACTAGTATTTCAATCCATGCAACGCAGGATTTCTACAAACAACATGTGTGTAGCTCGGGCGATGCCCCAAGTTTTCACTTTGAATAATACTTCTATGTATATTTTTATATTTCAAGCTATATATATATTTATGTGGAGTAAAGAGCACATCTAATGGTTGGTTAAGATGGTAATACTTTTACTTTACAACATATTGATTGCATGTTCGAATCTTACCATACAAATTTTTGTAGTACGTATTCGTTGTTAAGTATAAGCCATGGCATGTTTCTAGTGAATGAGGGGTTCCACATGACAACATATACTTTCTTAGGAACACCTTTTAATATATTAGCATAGATTGAATCATTTTTGCATGCTTTATATTTTTAAATATCATCATCCCTCAACACTTAATTGTAATCATTAATGTTAAACGATCTAATTTTCTTATTAATCTACTTATTTTATAGTTTGGCACTGTTCATATTTTTCACATTGACTACCATTTATGATTTATACCTAAGGAAAAATATAGTCATGTAAGTGTTTTAGATTCGTCTCAACATAAGGTTTCGAAATATCAATTTTTTATAATTATAACTTGTTCGTAATCAAAGATATTAATGGTGAAAGGTCTACATTGGCAAGCATGAAAGTCAAATTGTGTAAGATTTAAAAAAACAGAGGTAGTACATATTACTCATTTGGTTCTATTTAATCTACATACTTTGTACTTTTACACCGGCCTTTTACATATATACCTCACTTTGACCATCATTTGTGGCTTATACAAAAGGGAAAACATAATCATGTATTGGGATCTTTTTAAATTCATCGCAACAAATATATTTGAAATATCAACATTTTATGACTTTTCTTTACTTCGTCCTATTTATAATTATTAATGATAAAAGTTATATGTTGGCCATTGTAAATTTTGCACATATATTACCTCCTTGTATTTGTTAATTTTATATGCTTTTCAAAAGTCAACAGCTTTGACATATTCAGTGATTTATAGAAGTAGAAGTATAAATATATATAATCATGTTGAACTTATTAGAATCATCTAAAATTTTAAAATATCAATTTCTCACAATTTTAACTAATATGTAAATATGTATGTTCATAGTCAAATATATGCATTGGAGACTCCTACACATTCTATGTGGGGACACACGAAAGCAAGGATGGAAGTGAGAAATTTATAGTAAACTCGAGCATACAATGTTTATGGTGCACTCAAGACTATTTTTTGCTCATTGGTCATTTGAAATTCTCCAGGTGAGAAAAATTCAGCTCATTTCTAATTGCTTACTCTCATTCGAGTAAATGAGCAAACTTTTTCAAACGGGCAAATATTTCTACTCATTTGAGAAAAAATGAGCAAACATTTTCACCCAAATGAGCAAACTTTTTCGCTTATTTTCTCAAATGAGCATAAGTGTTTGCTCATTTTGAAACTGAAATATTAATTTTATATGTGAAAATAAGTCCACCATCAATGAACTCAGAAACTTCAATATTTGTTTTTACAATTGAAGAAGCCCAGCTTTGTCAAATCATATTTTACAGTTCATTAATTTAATTAACCATATGTTCGGCACCTTTGGGCCTCCTTATGTGCATAATGTATTTATTGTTTATGTTGTATTAATATGTAAGCCTATTTAGCTCATGATTAGGATGTATATTGTTAATCATACAAAGTAATACAACAAGGAAAATCATTCCCAACATGGTATCAAGAGCCACTGCCTAACCCTACCCCCTACTACCGTTTTTTTTCTTCCTCATCACAGCTTCCTCACGGCGGCAGCCATTTTTAAGAAGTACTTAGGTGAGTGCTTTCATATGAAGAATTTGGGTCATCTGAAATACTTTCTTGGTGTTGAGGTTGCTCGTAGTTCAGAGGGGATGTTCTTGTGTCAATGCAAGTATAATCTTGATATTGTGGTTGAATATGGTCTTCCTGGGGCTCGTCCTTCTAGTTTTCCGATGGAGCAGAATCATCATCTCACCCTTGTTGATGGCGCGCTCCTTGATGACCCTGAGCGCTACAACCATCTTGTTGGCCGTCTCATTTATCTATCTTTAACTCGGCCGAACTTAGCCTACACTGTTCATACACTTGTCCAGTTCATGCAGGCTCCTCGTCAAAATCACTGGACTGCTGCTCTCCGCATAGTTCACTACTTGAAGGGGTGCCTGGGGCAAGGCATTTTCCTTCGTACTGATTGTGACTTGCAATTGTCTGGTTGGTGTGACTCCGATTGGGCTAGTTGTCCTTTGACTCGACGTTCCCTTACTGGGTGGCTCGTGTTTCTCGGCCACTCTCCTATCTCTTGGAAGACCAAGAAGCAACATACTGTTTCCCGCTCTTCAGCCGAGGCTGAGTACTTCTCTATGGCGACCACTACTTGTGAGTTGATTTGGCTTAAGGCCTTACTTGTGAGCCTTGGCATTGCCCACCCTCGTGCTATGTGTCTCTATTGTGATAGTCAGTCTGCCTTGTACATTGCACAAAATTCGGTCTTCCACGAACGCACGAAGCACATTGAGGTGGATTGTCATTATGTTCGTGATGCACTATAGGCGGGGCTTATATCCACTCATCATGTTTCTACCACTGAAAAGATTGCTGAACTCTTTACAAAGGCCTTGGGGAAACGGTAATTCCACTATTTATTGTGCAAGTTGGGCATTTGTGACCTCCATGCTCCAACTTCAGGGGTGGTGTTAGGCACCTTTGGGCCTCCTTATGTGCATAATGTATTTATTGTTTATGTTGTATTAATATGTAAGCCCATTTAACTCATGATTAGGATGTATTTATTGTTAATCATACAAAGTAATACAGCAAGGAAAATCATTCCCAACACCATATGTTGAGAGATAAACCATGGAGGGGAGAGACATTTGGAGGTGAGAAACAATGTAGGAGAGAGAAATTTTGAGGTAAGACAAATCTAAAAACTAGTGTTGATTCTTAAATTATCTTTTGCATTGTCGATCATTAATTCTACCCTTAAAATGTTTTGGAAAATCTAATGTTGATTCTGAAATCTGAAATTCATTCAGCCGTTGATGAAATTTGGAGATCCAATATTTGTTTTTGCCATTCATTGTTTTCGATGAACGTTCCAAATTTGAAGGGGAGAGGGAGAGAGAGAGAGAGAGAGAGTGAGAGAGAGAGAGAAACAATGTAGTTTTGGAGGTGAAAAATAATTAAGGAGAGAGAAATTTAAAGGTGAGAAACAATGGAGGACGTTAAAGTTGGGGGTGTTTTGGCTACTAGTCAAAGTTGGTGGTGTTGGAAGCACCCGCGCCATAGTTTGTGGTGTTGAGGCTAATTTTGGCTTTATATTATGGGTCAAAGGCCAATAATAAGAATTGCGCCATTTAAATGATGACGGTCATGAGGCTCAGGGGGACTACTCAAAAAACCTAAACCCTAGAAACACTACAAGAAATTGTTCCATTAACGACGGGAAATCCCATCTCCAAAGGGCAATAGTGACGGGATTTCCCATGGTGAACCTGTCATAGAAAGGGGCCGTCATTGATGGAAAATCTCGTCATTAGCACATCGCAAAAAACCTTTTGTAACGGTTGTTCCCGTCTTTATTTGGTTGTTAACCCCGTCGCAAAAGGATTTTGTGATGGGATATTTGGCCCGTCATCATTAGGTTGTCATTAATGTCCCAAGTTCTATAAATATACCCCTTCTATTCCCGTTTTCCAAAGGAGGAGAAAAGAGGAGGCAAAACCTAAAACTCTCCATGCCATGCACATCAAAATGTCTTCCTAGAAGAAGAAAAACAAGCATCGACAGCCGTTTCATTCGAGAAGATCAGGCACAAAGGCCCTTATTCAAGAAGATCATATTTGTTCATGAGTTACAACAAATTAACATCAAATTCTTCCAGCATAAGAAGAACAACAAGCATACAAAATGGACGTATTGTCATATTATACGTCAGCATTCTTGGACAAAATTAAGCCCATAGACCACCATCTCCAAACTCACCTTCTTCGACACCGCCGACGGCGTCTATGTCATCGCATTCTCCGAATTCCACGACAATCTCATAGGTTCCCAGAAATTGTGACCTCTCTTTACCCTTCTCTCTATTTGCAACCCTGATCTTTTTCATTCATTGCTAGATCACACGATGTAAACGAAACTCCCTTTCATTTGCTAGATCTAGACAAGGTATGAATCTAGATGTTAATGTTCATTGTTCATCTTCATCTCTTTTTTTTCACTGTACCCTTTTCACTTTTCTTTCACTCCCCAACTTCTTTGTGTGCTTTCTTATTCTTTTTAGTACCCATTTCATTTGCTAGATATGTTGATAGTTTTAGATTAACTGGAAGTGGTAAGTAAGTTTTTGTTTTTGATTTTTAACTTGATTGTAAGTCAAAATTTTTACTTAATTGATGTGTAATTTAGATCACAAATTCGTGGTGTTCAAAATGACGATTCTGAAGACCTAGGGTTGATGAGGATTTGTTTTTTAACTCAATTGTAAAAATGGCCGACGATTTCCTGACGAGGTGTTGCTGTTATTGTTGTTGTTGTTGTTGTTGTTGTTGTTGTTGGAGGTGTTGTATTCGTGTGCACTTTTGTTATTTCATTGTTATTTTCTAAGTATTTTTGTTTTTTTGTTGTAATTTCGTTGTTAATTCCTATATTCATATCAGATTTCCTTTGTATTTTGTTGTTATTTTATTTGTAATTTTTATGTTATTTTCGTGGGTATTTTTGTTGTTCTTTTTCTGTAATTTGATTTTGATTTGATTTTTAGTTAGTTAATTCAAATAGTACTTGCTGGTTAATTTAAGTAAGGGTTTTGGTTAATTCAAGTAATCATTTTGGTTTGATTTTAATAGCCATAAGTCTAATAGATTTATGTTCGTTGGTTGATACAAGAGTGAAAAAAGAAACTCACTTGCCTCTCTTTCGTAATATATCAATTATTATATGATTTTTATAAATGTATCAATTGCAACATTTTAAAATATCATGTTATCAAAAAATATATTTCCAAATAGTACCAACTTATAAATAGTTTTAAAGGAATAATATTGTATATATTTAGCAAAAGATAAAATTAACATATTTAAATAATTTTGTAGATATAGAACAATAACTGGATTTTAGTAAATTTGTTAAGTTTAGTCGTCCAAATAGGTTGGTTTGAAAAATAGGATCAAATCAGGAAGATCTTATTTTATCTGGTTCAACCAAATTCTAGTTGAATTCGGGTCGATCATAAACAAATCAGGTTGAATCGGGTATTTACTGGGTCTGATCGGGTTTTGGGATAATATCGGGTTGGGTTACTGTCAGGTTTGGGTTTGAATGCCGGTCTTTGTGGTCAAGTTAGAATATGATCTTGCTAGATGCCTGTCAGATGGTTGATCTCAGGTCGGGTTTCAGTTAGGTCTGGGGGATGACCCTCACAGGTCGAATCAGGTTCAAGTCGATTTGGTATCAGGTTGATCCACTGGTTAGGTCTGTTTCTGACACTACTAGAGAGGGATTAATTGGGCTCGAACCAAGCTAATGCATATTTACCCCATAAGTCGTTGTCCTTTCTAGATAATACAACATGAATAACTTTTATATCCAAACTACAGAACCTTTATAGTAGCTTTTTTTTTTTTTTTTTTTTTTTGACAACAAGTACAAACAGAATAAATACCAAGATTAAACAAGCTTACCGTTCCTAGCTGCTATAGTGAGTTCATGACTACCTTGAACTATTTCCCTAGCTACTTTCCTAATTTCACAACAACTAAACTGATTACAAATAGCCAGTATATCATATCCTAAGGTACATAAGTGGAAGGGAAATTGTTGCCTGCTAAGCATATATATTAACATACTAGAATCTGTAAGGACACTAATTGCCGAACTGCCACATCTTAAACCTTCTCGTAAGCCCTTAAGCACTGCCAGCATTTCACATTTAATTGCTGAAACTGCTTTAACCTTCTCATTCCCTTGAAATTCACAACCATCCTCCAGCTAACCCATCCATCCAATACCTGCTGACGGATAGTCTTTTCGAACATCCCTCTTTCAAGCTCCATCCACCTTAACACGACACATGTTCGCCTGCTGCCTTCCAAAAGTAACTACCAGGTCTCTTTGATGTTAATCCATCTTTCTATGTTTCGCATCATGGTATTTGAGCCTTCCTTCTTACTCCTTATAATACTCTTCTGCCAAGCGTAGAATTTCTATTGGATTTGGGTTACCTTTACGAAAGGCTACTTGATTTCGATGCCTCCATATAGCCCACATATATGCACAAAAACTTCTTACTCTAGGGCTCTGAGGACCATCTTCCTTTCAGAATTTGTGCATGAAGTTAGTAATCCAGTAATTAATTGAAACATGATTCGTACTCTGCACCTGAATTGCCAACCACGAACCCCACCATATTCATTCTAGTGGACAATCCCTGAACAAATGAGTCTCATCCTCTTTTGCATCTTTACAAAGATAACATCTGTCGATGACATTGACATGTCTTTTCCTGAGATAGTAGTTATTGTCTCATATCTTTGTTGAAGAAGAGACGTTGAATATCATTTGCTGGTCCTAAAAAGAGATATATTATCTTTGTTTAGGAGGACACGTGGACTATTAATTGTTGGTCCTAGATTAACAACAAAATTGTCTTTGCTATGATTTGATGCTTGTACTATTATATTGAGCTGTCCAGAAGAGATTGAGACAAAAAAATCACCATTGATAACATGATCCACTGTTACTATAGCCTTTGGTAGTGATTTTCGCATTCGCTGGGGTTGACCTAAATAATTGATACGAATTGTTACATCCAATTATGGTGATTGTTGTAGCGATTATAATGGCTACAATTGTTGTATCCACTTTCTACAAAAAATGTATATGGTAGTGAATGCAATCGACATTATTGGCTAATTATGGTTGCGAATATAATTGACACTATTTGTTACTTACGGTGGTGAATCCAATCGACACTATTGCTAATTAGCGTCGCGAATGCATTCGACCCCTTTTGTTACTTATGGTACGATATACAATCAACACTAATGAATAGTTATGGTTACGAATATAATCGACATTATTATTAATTATAGTTGCGAATACAGTCGACACTATTGAATAATATGAAAACAAATCCAATCGATATTGTTAAGTAATTAAGGTAGCGAATATAATCAACACTATTTGTTAATTATTATCTCGAACTTTATTGACGCTATTAGTTATGGAACCGCCGTGATTGCTAACAAAAGACTACGCCTCAAAAGTTCTATGGCGGCGATTATATTCACCACAATATTGATTGTTGTTTCTTTGTTGTTATTGTAGCTAATAATTTTACTATCTATTTTGGAAATCACAATTCCTTGTTATATACAACTACAAATTCTGATGCTAAAATAATTGGAATATCAAGATACATATTGTAGATCATAACTCCAATGTAATCACAAAGATCATTTTCAAATCATGGAAACATAAAAAAAAATCCTAGAAATTTAACTTGAAAAATTCTACTTGTCCATAAACAATTAATGAAATAATTGTAATAGTGTAGCTAAAATGAAATGTCCCTAAAGTGAGCTCAACTTCAGTATTTCCAAAGTAGAATTATCTGGAAAAAAAAAGAGCAAAAATTAATATACAAGTACAATTATAAAGAGTTAGATGTATGTGGTGTGTTAAGTATTGGAGTATATTTATACTTGACTACCTACTTACTTATTTCATCCTACCTGCAACATCTTCATTATATGTGCACAAGGGAGATTATGCAATGGTTGGGTGTTACTTGGAAGGGTAGAGAGCTTCCTCAAATGTGCAAGGTGAGAAATAGATACATTGGCACTAAATTCAAGAGGCAGGTGGTCTTGGCTTCTACAGCTACTCTTGTGTATATGATATTAAAAAAAAAAGGAATTTGGCACTATGGGAGGATGCTGTTATGACAATGCAAAGAACTGTCCAGGAGATAAAGTACACTAATAAACATGGAGTTGCACAACTTATAGGATCAAAAATTAAAAGGGTGGATAGGCTTGGTGTGAAAGTTTGTAGGAAAAATGGATGAGAATACCCCCAACTTTGACTCGTGCGCTTTTAATACCCCCCAACTATGGGTTATTTTTAAATACCCCCAACTATTGGGCTGGACCACCAAAAATACTCCATTTACCTATTATGATCGGATGAACTGGTAAACAAATGCACGTGTGTTACTTGACCTCTCCTGCTCATCTCTCTCCTCGTTAAAACCCCCACCCCCACCCCTTCTCCTCATCTCTCTCCTCATCTCTCCTCATCTCTTTCTTCTTTCTTCAATGGCTTCCAACACCACACTGGTAAATACACTTCCCAAAGTATCAATAACGTAAAAATAACTTGTGGACCGATTCCTTTATTAGAGTAAGCTCATCTCATGTATTTGCTATAAGTTAACAGCCAAATACCAAAGACAAAGAATGTAACAATTTTGTATGATTAAATGTTGTCTTGAATTACAACATCAACCATAAATTGTTGAAATACGCATCGTAGGGGCTGTGAAACAACGCTAGCACAAGATAAATACATAGTTAAATTTGCTCCTTTTAACTGCATATGCAGGATACCAAAAAATTATAGTCTTTAATTTCCTTTTATTATCAAAAAATAACACCTACCTGTAAAAGCTTCTTGAAGTCATAATCCAGAAGTCTTCAGGAAACGGAAGAGAAGAGAAGGATAGCAAAGGTCCTTCGTTGGACTTCTTCACTTTGAACGGAAGATGCCACTTACAGAATCATAGTTTGGAACATAAAGAACTGCAAATGCAAGTGAACAAGATGGAAACGATCATTAAAAGCATGAAAGAAGAAAAAGCAGTAGGAAAACATAGCATATAACTCAGGAAGATTCCTCCTTTAATTCAACCCAGACTTAGGTTGCAGAATTTTCTCCCGAAAATCTTGATGAATGCAGCAACTTGGTTGAGAAGATGAAGTGTTTTCGTAGAGAGATGAGAGATGAAGAACCACTATTTTTCGAAAAAAGGGCATTAATGGCGGTTGATGGGGGTGGGTGACTGCAATAGGAGGGAAAAGTAATTTTTTTACCGAAACAGTAGGTGACAAGTGAAAGTGGAGTATTTTTGGTGGTCCAACCCAATAGTTGGGGGTATTTAAAATAACCCATAGTTGGGTGTATTAAAAGCGGACGCTCCAAAGTTGGGGGTATTCTCATCCATTTTTCCAAGTTTGTAAGTAGTAGTTCTTTATTTGGCTGTGGTCAGCCTGTTGAGTTTTTTGGTGCTAGGTGGCCTGCCTAGTTGTTGTTAGGTTGTAGTTGCTTGGTTTGGTTATAAGATTACATGCTTAGCAAAAATAGAAATCAAGAACAAAAATTGTTCATAAGTCGAATTACCCCCACAAAAAACCGGATGAACAACTACAATTCTCAATAAAATCCAATCCTCGAGAAACAATTTCCGGCAACTGAACAATCCAAGCAGCAAACTAATTCACTATGTGTACTAACAGATGCTTATTCGTATCGAACTAAGTAGCTAGCAACTAATTATATTTACATCTATTACTTAATTATATTTACATCTATTACTCAGATCTTATTGAAAATGTATCATCTATTCTTGAGCTTAAAAATCATCTTCATGAAGGCACTCATGATCACGAGAAAAAACAAATATGAATAATTTAAGCAGATTCAGGCAGCAAATTATTCGACTAAACTACGTACTGGAGCTGCAAATTCAAGTACCAAATTCAAGCAGCGAATCATCACACGAATATAAAGTAAAAATTCAAACAGAAAAAATCCTACACTAAAAGAGTTTCTCAATTAGACAATTACTGATCAGTGAGTTGACATTTAATTTTTGTAGAACTAATATAATAAATCTCTCTTTCTCTCTCCCGGTGGGTGTGTATATGTGTATCTATTAAGAATAATATTGTCGTATATATTTTGTAATATACGATATAGAGTAGTTATGTAAAGTTAACATATAGATGAGTATTATTTTAGGAGAGTTCCTAAAGTCACTCCTAAACTTACGTTTGACAGTATGTGTTCCTTGGGAAACAAGGACATGGCATACCATACTTTGTATAAATACATCTTTGTGATTAATGAAGAAGGACAAGAACTTGAGAACAATTAATCATGGTATCAAGAGCAAAGGAAGAATTCTGGGAATATTAACATACCTCGAGAGTTCGTAGGTGAGATAACAATTTTTTTTTTTTAATACACATTAAACTTGGTTGGTTTGGAGAGATGGCAGAAGGTGAAGTAAAAAGCACTATGAAGTTCGATTTAACCTATCATCTAGGTTCAAGTGATAATCCTGGCAACATTATCACACCAATCCAATTGAGAGGAGATAATTATGACGAATGGGGGAGAGCCATTCGATATTCTTTGAATGCGAAGAGGAAATCTGGTTTTTTGGATGGCAGTGTTCCAAAACCAAAGGCGACCGAGACCGAAAATATGGAGGACTGGAAGGCTGTTCACTCCATGTTGATTGCGTGACTTCTCAATATAATTGAGCCATCTTTGCGCTCATCGATTTCATATTACACAGATGCACAAGATTTGTGGAACTATCTTAAACAACGATTTTGTGTCATGAATGGCACTCGTCTTTGTCAATTGAAGGCAACCTTGGGTGAATGCAAACAAGGTAAACAACAAGCTATTTCAATTTATTATGGGTGTTTAACTAAACTTTGGGATGATTTGGTGACATATTCTAAGGTTCCTATTTGTCAGTGTGGTGGTTGTACGTGTGGTATAAGTGCACAGGTGGACACATTAAGGTAGGAGGATTATCTCCATCAATATCTCATCGGCTTGGACAATGCATATGCATCGGTTCGATCCAATTTGCTTGCCTAGGAACCTTTACCTACTCTGGGTAGGGCATACCAACAAGTGACGCAAGAAGAAGGGCTTCGGCTTAAATCTTCTACATCCCATGATCGTGACAATATCATGACATTCAAGGTTGCCTCCGATGTACAAGGTAAATCAAAATTCATGGATAATTCTGATAAGTTTTGTAACCATTGCAACCGTGAAGATCATGATGAGACTACTTGCTTCCAACTTTACGGGTTTCCCGAGTGGTGGGGAGACCGTCCTCGTGGAGGGAGAGGTGCTGGACGTGGCGGTGCAACTGCAGGGAGGGCTGCTGGGCGTGGAGGAGGACGTGGCAGGGGAGGAACAACATCCCAAGTCCGCGCCAATAAGGCAGCAGGTCCTAGCAGTAGCTCCTTGGTACAACAACAAGGAAGTACTTCCAAGCAGCCTGGTACAGGTGAGGCTGCGGGTCTGGCAGGCTTGTCTCCAGAACAATGATAGACTTTGCTTGATCTCTTAAACATACCAAAGACCAAAGATCGTTTGAATGGTAAGAATGCATGGATTATAGACACAGGGGCATCTAATCATGTAACAGGAACTTTACGTTGTATGATTAATGTGAGAAAAATAGCACATTGTCCAATTGGTTTGCCAGATGGAAAAAGTGCATACTCGAATCAAGAAGGAAGCGTTATTTTGGATGGAGGCTTAAAATTGGATAACGTCCTTTATGTTCCTAATTTGGATTGTAATTTAATATTTGTCACACAATTAATAGATGAATCAAAGTGTATTGTTCAATTCACTAAAACTTTGTGTGTTATACAGGACCTCACGACGAGGATGTTGATTGGAGCGGGTGAGCGAGATGACGGACTTTATTTTTTTCGTGGTGTTCTGAAGGTTCGAGCCTTAGCAATTGATGGAGAGTCGTCAATGCAGTTGTGGCACAAACGGTTGGGGCATCCGTTGGAGAAAGCATTGAAATACATACCGTTTGTGAGTCAATCTAGTAGAATAAAAAATAAGGCATGTGATGTTTGTCCACATGCTAAGCAGAGTAGATGTATTTTTCCTATTAGTCAAAATAATGCTAATGATATGTTCGGTTTAATTCATTGTGATTTAAGGGGGTCATATCGAACACCTTCTTCGTGTGGAGCTTCATATTTTTTGACTATTGTAGACGATTTTTCTCGTGCTGTTTGGGTCTATTTATTGA
This sequence comes from Beta lomatogona, assembly GCA_947646795.1. Taxonomy (NCBI): domain Eukaryota; kingdom Viridiplantae; phylum Streptophyta; class Magnoliopsida; order Caryophyllales; family Amaranthaceae; genus Beta; species Beta lomatogona. Next base: position 331,146 of record CANSNZ010000940.1, read on the forward strand.
AAAATAAAACTGAAATTGAAGAAATGTTCATGAGTTTTATTGCTATGATTGATCGTCAATTTAATAAGAAGTTGAAAGTGGTACGAAGTGATAATGGCACAGAATTCAATTGTTTACAAGGTTATTTCTTTAGACATGGCATTTTGGTTGAAACCTCTTGTGTTGGAACCCCACAACAGAATGGCCGAGTTGAAAGGAAACATCAACACATCTTGAATGTTGCACGGGCTCTCCGATTTCAAGGACATTTACCTATTAAGTTTTGGGGAGAATGTGTGCTTGCGGGATGTTATTTAATTAATCGAACTCCATCTAGTTTGTTTAATTTTAAAACACCGTATGAGAAATTATTTGGTAAAATTCCTGATTTTGATTCTATGCGCGTAATTGGTTGTTTGTGTTATGCACATAATGAAAAGCATAAGGGAGATAAATTTGCTAGTAGAAGTCGTAAATGTATTTTCTTGGGGTATCCCGTCGGGAAAAAGGGGTGGAAAGTGTATGATTTGGAGTCAAGAGATTTTTTTATATCACGAGATGTGCAATTTTATTAAAATCAATTTCCTTTTGCTTTCCAAAATCAAGAAGTGTGTGATATTTCTGGTGTCAATGGTGGAAATCATATGACTAATAATGATGGGCATGATGAGGATATAGGGTAGGGTGTGTATGATGAAGAGGAATATATTGTGGAGATTAATAATAATCAAGTGCTTGCTGGAGAAGGAATGCAGGCACATGTGGATGTGGCGTTTGAAATGGAAGGAAATCAGGGGGTTGGACAACCAAGTCAAGGACCACATTTTATGACAGAGGTTGTTCAGCCTAGTGTGGAAGTTCAGCAGCATGTTTGTCTTACACGAGAAAATGTAGACAGTGAGGTGTGGCATGACAATATTGTACATACAGAGAATGTAGTACATGACAGTAGGGTGACACATGAAACTGGTGATACTAGCATAGGAAAGGGAATGAGCATTAAATTCCCATCGTCCAAACTTCGAGATTTGTTACTCACACCATTCGAAAAAGTAAAGTCCTCTGAAAGTTCATCTACCCCACAATATTCCTCAGGTATTCCCTATCCTATAACACACTTTGTGAATTGTGATCATTTTTCTGCAAAATATAGAAATTTTCTTGCAGCTATAACTTCAGGACAAGTTCCGAAAATTTTTAAGAAGGCAATGAAATACGAAGGGTGGCGCAATGTCATGGCTGCAGAAATACAAGCACTCGAAGATCAAGGCACTTGGATAATGCAGAAATTACCGTCTGGAAAAAAGGCACTCGGTAGCAAATGGGTGTATAATTAAAAACGAAATGCAGATGGAAATTTATTGGGATTGAATGCTAGATTGGTGATTTTTGGTAACAATGATACATTTGCTCCTGTGGCAAAGATGGTGACAGTTCTTACTTTCCTGGCAATAGCGGCAACTAAACAGTGTGAAGTGCATCAAATGGATGTGCATAATACCTTCCTCCATGGTAACTTAGAGGAAGAAGTCTACAAGAAGATACCTCCAGGATTTGAGAAAGGTAAATCTGACATGGTTTGCAGAATGAAAAAAAAATCTTTATACGGTTTAAGACAGGCTCCCCGGTGTTGGTTTGCTAAATTATCAGCATCCTTAATGAATTATGGATTTGTACAATCCTACTCTGATTATTCCCTATTTACACTATGCAAAGGGAAAATTAAGATAAATGTCCTCGTATATGTTGATGATTTGATAATTGCCGGGAATGATAAAGTGGCCTTGTTGGCCTTTAAGGCATATTTGGGGAGCTGTTTCCGTATGAAAGATCTGGGGATGTTGCAATATTTTCTAGGGCTAGAGGTAGCTCGTAGTACAACATGGATTTTTATGTGTCAGAGAAAATATGCGTTAGATATTATCTCTGAAACATGATTGTTGGGGGTTAAACCTGCAGATTTTCCAATGGAGCATAATCACAAGTTGGCCTTGGCAGAAGGAGATTTAATGGGTGATCCGGAACAATATAGGAGACTCATTAGGAGATTAATTTACTTGGCAGTCACACGACCCGATTTAGCATACTCAGTTCACATTTTGTCACAGTTTATGCAACAACCAGGGGAGGAACATTGGGAAGCGGCGCTTCGAGTGGTACGATATTTGAAAAAGAATCAAGGACAAGGTATTTTACTTCGTGCTGATAGTGAATTGAGGTTGGAGGGTTGGTGTGATTCAGATTGGGCAAGTTGTCCACTTACCCGACGTTCTCTGTCAGGTGGTTTGTATTACTTGGTCATTCTCCAATTTTCTGGAAAACCAAGAAACAACATACAGTATCGCGTTCTTCCACTGAAGCAGAATACCGCGCAATGGCTGCAGTAACGTGTGAACTAAAATGGCTAAAACAACTTTTGGGTGACTTAGGTGTGAAACATGAAAAAGGGATGCGCCTTTATTGTGATAGTCAATCGGCATTGCATATAGCCCAAAATCCCGTTTTTCATGAACGAACTAAACACATTGAAGCAGATTGCCACTTTGTGAGAGATGCAATTCAAGATGGGATGATCGCACCTTCTTACGTGCCAACAAAGGTGCAATTGGCGGACATTTTTACAAAGGCCTTGGGCAAGGCACATTTTGATTTTTTGCTAGGCAAGTTGGGTGTTCGAGACTTACACGCTCCAACTTGAGGGAGGTTATTAAGAATAATATTGTCGTATATATTTTGTAATATACGATATAGAGTAGTTATGTAAAGTTAACATATAGAGGAGTATTATTTTAGGAGAGTTCCTAAAATCACTCCTAAACTTACGTTTGACAGTATGTGTTCCTTGGGAAACAAGGACATGGCATACCATACTTTGTATAAATACATCTTTGTGATTAATGAAGAAGGACAAGAACTTGAGAACAATTTAGCAATATCTTCCTTTATAGGATATCTCTCTTGATACTAACAACACCATTTTCATTTCTTTTTCGTCAAGTAAAACATTTGGACCTCATATCAACTAAATCAATGAAATTGTGATTTCACTCTGGTTTTCTAGTACTCATATTCTGTCATATTTGCTCCCACTAAACAAACAAAAATACAAGGTGAGGTTGCATATCCGAAATCTATCTAATATGATGTATGTGCACTTTTGAAGTGCTGCAATATGTCTATACTTGATTAACTACTTTTTTTATTTCATCCTACATGCAAAATCTTCACTATTTTAATTAATGCAGACACCTATATGTTTGTGAATTTGACTCAGTCAGCTGAAAATGTGTCTTCTATTCCTGAGCTTACAAAGCATATTCGTGAAGGCACTCATGATCATGGAAAAAAAAAAAGAGGAAATCCTAATTGTATTTACATCTATTACTAAGATATTACTGTTTCGGATGTGAAACAGTGGACGTTAAGGGTTGACGGCCTGTGGAGGATGGACAAGGTTTGGCGACGTCGAGTATGTCGGCACAGGATAATTTGGATTGTCGGGATACCTGCACAATGAGCATGGATGACTGACCTCGGGGGGTTGCCGAGGAAACCCACTCCGATGCCTAAGTCAGACAAGGTACGTTGAGTAAGTACAGGTAAAGTAGGTAGGTGAACAATAATTACGTACCTTGGAGTCAGTGCATGTGGGCTATTTATAGTATATTACCAGTAGGTCGGTTTCCCATTGGTGAATCTCGGATATACACGTGTACCAAATCATCAGATCCATACACGTATACGTCACTGCCTAGACATGCTGTCAGGCCGGCCGGTCTGACATGCCATTTGTCAGACCGCCAAGTCGACTTATGGAATTACTATCCTTAGTGATTCCAGTCATAGTGCATGTACTTGCCAGCATGTTCCCATGACACCGACAAATATAAGGGAGTTTATACACTCCCGTACACCTAGCCCCCTAAAGTGATGGGGGCATGCCACTATTACTGTGTCGAGATCCTGTTAGAATTTATTTCAAAATTGTGGCGCTGCAAATTCACGTGGGTCATGCCACGCGTCTTAATCTGTGCGTAGCAGTTGGGTTGTGTGCGATCTGGGCCGTTTATTTTTTTCTTTAATTAGTATAGTTATTTCTCTCTGCTTCATTTCTCTTCTTCTCCAAACGACTCTTCCTCTTCTCTGGTAATCTTCTCCTTCCTCTCTATAAACATTTTTGCTATTACCTTCGAAATTCTGGGTCTGCTTTTCCTATTTTTTCTCTTGTTCTTCGAGTTTTTGTCAACATTTTCTAATTGGGTTTATTTTGGTGAGTTCCAGTATTTGTTTTCGTGAGGGCTCGAGAGGAATTTCGCACATCTCCGGGATAGGGTTCTTTCTCTTTCAAGGTAAAGCTTCGACCTTTCTCCAAGTTTTCATCGCTCTCTTTTTTCTTTTTCTTCCAGAAATTTCTTCTTCTAGGGTGTAAGTATGTCTAGTAGGTCTGAAGATAGTTAAAATGAGCCCGAAGACTATGCCCGGGCCCTTTTTGGGTCTGACCCCGAATCACTGGAACTTTCTTCAAAGGAAACTCCCATTCGTTTAGAAGAAGGTGGTGGCGGTCCTTCCACCACTAGTGGAAAAAACCTCTTTTGCTACTTTACAAATGCTTGGGTTATTTAAACAACCCGAGTATTTGACAGCCTTTCTAAAAAAATTTAAAAAAAAATCACTAATACTTGGGTTTTTCAAAACAATCGGAGCATTTGACTATTTTAAGAAAACTTTCTATTTATTTATTCTCTTTTCCCCCTATTTGCTCATTGGAATTAGAAACCCCATACCCCTTTTCTATCTCCTCTTTGCCTCTCTGCCTCCTATTTTCATTTCTCTTCATCGACTTCGGGTTTTCTCGCCTTCTCTCTGTTTCTTCCTCTTCGTTGTAAAGTAAGTTATCAGTTTCTTCAAATTGAGCGTCATATATTAGCAGCTTTTCGTGAACAACTAGCACTAGTGGAAAAATGCTCAAATGCTCCGGTTAAAAAGGCCACAAATGCTCCGTTTTTGACCCGTAGCAGACGTCATATGAGCATTTTACAAATGATCCGGTTGAAAACCGGAGCATTTAAATTTTCAAATGCTCCGGTTGTGCTAAAATCGGAGCATTTGATCAATTTTATTTGGCTTGTATACATCAAATGCTCCGATTGTTAAGGGAAAACCGGAGCATTTTTGTCACAAATGCTCCGGTTGTTAACAGCACCCGCAGCATTTGAGGTCCCAAAAATATAAAAAATAAATAAATTTTTTTTTTGCTTTTTTTTTATTCTAAATTGATGTACACTCAATTACATATAGATAAAAGTTATATTTCTAATATTTTTGTTGATAAATACAAGAGCTATACAAAAAGAACTCTTTGATTCGACGATTCGATCAGATAAGGAACACAACAGTGAAAGATATTAGCACTAACTGTGACATCTAATCATTTAAAAGATTTAATTATGTAGCCCAAGAAAGCAGGATTTCATTATATTATCAATGAATGGAAATTTTTGCAGATAAATGAAATTACATTGAGCAAGTAATAAAAAAGTCAAAAGTTACCAATTTCATTATATTATCAATGAAAGGAAATTTTTGTGCAATGAGCAAATAAAAAAAATGTCAAACGTTACCAATTTTCCAGTATAATAGCATTTCCTAGATGATAACTAAGACTTCTGAAGTAGCAGAACACACCAAAATCTATACAGCTGGTGTTGATGTTGAATCACCCTTGCTCAATGGTTTACTGTTAGCACAAAGCCTGGAATTCTCGAATCTGCTAACGTATCTGATAATTAAGCCACCAAAATATATTTGATTATCAAGTTGATGCTGGAACTCTCTAGATCTTACGTTAGCATTAGCTACTAGGTGCAGTAGAAATTTGTGTTGTTAAAAATATTGTGAGGCAAAGGCCTAGCGATCAAACCATTAGTGACCAAACCAACCGATTCACTATCATGCTTCAAATGGTCAAACTCCGTTCTTAAAAGACAAACATCTGAATTGCATCAAGTCCAAACTAACCAAACTTACCATTTACTAGCACAATTTTGCTCGATTATTGAAGTACATATAAGAAACAAGGTAAGTACTTGCTCGATATGGGTTCAGATGATTGGATTGATAAGACTTCGGATTGCAGAACATGTGGACCCAAGTTATGAAACCAAAGCAAGCAAAGGGCAAATGGTACTAAGATGCAATTAGCTAATGCTATCGTAAGCATGATACCGATTGACTTGCTCACCATTCCTTGTGCTTCACCTTTTGTGATTACCTAGCACAATTAACACTAGTGGAAAAAACGCTATATGTCACAACAAAACCGCTGCGGTCCTTAAGAGAACCGCAGCGGTAAATCGTTAACCGTTAACAGTTAACAGTTAACCGTTGCGGTTCTCTATTAACCGTTGCGGTTTTATGAACCGCAGCGGTTTATTATTATTTTTTTTCGCGTTAAAGGGGCCTGGCTCCCTCGCATCACTGTTAACTCCCTTCTTCGTCCTTCCTTTCAAAAAAACGACTCCCTCCAATTCACGCAAGGGTTCCACCTTCCCCCTACCCCACTGCCACCACTAGGTTCCACCACCACTGCCACCACTGGGTTCCACCTTCCCCCGACCCCGACGACCACCAGCTGCTGCGTCCTCCTCTCCAATCCGGTGGGTTTCAACCACAAACCCCACCTGCGTCCTCCTCCGTGGCTGCACCACCACCGCCGCAACTCCACCGTTCCTAAACACCTACATTCCTTCTCTACCTCTTCTTAGGTACCTACATTCCTGCTCTATCTCTACCTCCACCATTCCTTCTCATATTTGAAGCTTCAAGTTTATAATTAATTGTTCTTTTATGAATAATTGTTAATTAAATTAGGTTGTATAATAGTTAAAGGGTGTAAATTTCATTGATTTGAGTTAATTATTTTATTTAAAGTAGTTAGTTTGATTTTTAGGTTAAAAAAACTAGGGCTTTATTGTGGTTGCTATTTTTGTGGTTGTTGTTGGTAGTAGCTATTGTTGTTGTGGTTGTTGTTGTTGTTGATGTTGATGTTGTTGTTGTTGTTGTTGTTGTTGTAGTTGTAGTACTTAGTAACTAGTTAGGTTTGAACTTTAAACGTTGTTGTTGATTATTGGTTTAGATATTTAGTTTAGTTTAGCTTAGTTTAGTTTAGTTTTGTTTGAATTGCTAATTTATACTAATGTTAACTTTTAAACTTTGAATTACAATCAACTAAACTCGCTTCACATGTATTGAAACCCATTTTGGGTAAGTGAATATCATTTCGGGCCAATTTCGGCTTTTCAACATTAATTAACTTAATTTATTGCTTTTAGCAGCATGTTAGGTCATGTATAGTTCTTATTAGTATATATATATGTATTACAATTAACTAAACTCGCTTCACATGTATTGAAACCCATTTTGGGTAAGTGAATGTCATTTCGGGCCAATTTCGGCTTCTCAACCTCAATTAACTTAATTTCTCGCTTTTAGCCGCATGTTAGGTCATGTATAGTTCTTCTTAGTATATATATATGTATTACAATCAACTAAACTCGCTTCACATGTATTGAAACCCATTTTGGGTAAGTGAACGTCATTTCAGGCCAATTTCGGCTTTTCAACCTCAATTAACTTAATTTCTCGCTTTTAGCCGCATGTTAGGTCATGTATAGTTCAAATTACTATATATATATGTATTACAATCAACTAAACTCGCTTCACATGTAATGAAACCCATTTTGGGTAAGTGAATGTCATTTCGGGCCCATTAGAGACACTTAAAGTCGGGTCACATGATTTGAAAACCGAATTGGGTAGATGAATGCCATTTAGGGTGTAATTATGGATTGTTTTGGGGGGGGGGACTGTGCAAGGGGTGTTGTGCAAGTTGGGTGGGACTGATGAAGGGGGTTGTGCACTGGGGCGTTCATGGGGGGAGTGTGCGGTTCAGGGGGCGTGAGGGGGGAGTCAATGGGGGAGTCAAGGGGGGCCGTACGGGGGGCAGTGAAGGGGGGGTAGTGCGGGGGGGAGTGTGCGGTTCGGGGGGAGTGCGGGGGGCATTCAATGGGAGGAGTGAAGGGGGTCATGCGGGGGGAAGTGAAGGGAGTAGTGAAGGGGGGCAAGGTGCAGGGGGGTAGTGTAGGGGGGAGTTTGCGGGGGGCGTGGGGGAAGGGGCAGTCAATGGGGGTGCGTGGGGGGGGGCAAGGGGGCAATAAGGGGGAGTGTGCAAGGGGGCAGTGAAGGGGTTGGGGGAGTGCAGGGGGTGAGGGTTGTGCAGGGGGGAGTGAAAGGGGGGGCGGTGTGCGGGGTGGGGAGCGGGGCGTGCGGGGGAGTGAAGGGGGGGGAGTGTGCAGTTCGGCGGGGGGAGTGTGCAGCGAGGGGTGGGGCTATGCAGGGGGCGTCAAGGAGTGGGGGAAGTGCGGGGGCAGTGAAGGGGTGGGGCTGTCGGGAGAGGGGCAGTCAAGGGGGGGGCGATCAAGGGGATTTCTAATCATATGTTTGTTTAATCTTACGCATTTCTAATATCGTTTTTTAAAATTTCAGGAGTTTCAAACATGGTCTGAGATGATGTATTGTGGAGGAAGAAACCGATGATGATTATGATAAGTCATTGGATGATGATGATGAGTATGATGCGAAGAAGGAGAACGATAAAGGTGACCCGGAAGACATAGCGCATGATGAGGAGAAGCGGTTGCGTGAAAGGGAACTTCACTTGGCTGAAATAAATGAGGAGCTAGTCGATAAGGCTCCCCCATTGACAACAATGCTAGGGAAGATTATCCTTGTATTTCATCCGTCATTGTGCCAGACAAAAATGCGGGGAAAGAGGTTCTTAGTACCAAAACTCCAAGTAAAGTTGCAACAAAGAAGCGGAAAGGAAGGGGTGCGACCAAGGGATTGAATTATAACACCCCTATGACGCTCGAGTATGATGATATGGGTCAACCTTGTGGTCAATGGCGTAAAAAGTATGGGCAGCATTTAGGGTTATGTGTGCGCAAACTGAGCATTTTCGTGGGGTGGAAAGATGTGCCCGATGCAATGAAGAAATCATTATGGGAAGACACTTGTGTAATTTTATTTTTTAACTGAATTCTTTTATTTCCGGCATTTAGGTGCATGTTAGGTCATATATAGTTCCAATAGGTACATATATAACTATAAGAGTCAATTAAACTCCACTTATATGCTTTGAAACACATTTTGGTTAAATGAAGGCCATTTCGGGCTGATTTTGGCCTTTACACTCCAATTCACTTAGTTTTTTGCATTTAGCCGCATGTTATGTCATATATAATCCCAATAGCTACATATATAACTATAAGAGTCAATTAAACTCCACTTATATGCTTTGAAACACATTTTGGGTAAATGAAGGCCATTTCGGGCCGATTTTAGCATTTACACTCCAATTCACTTTGTTTTTTTGCATTTAGCCGCATGTTAGGTCATATATAGTCCCAATAGGTACATATATAAATATAAGAGTCAATTAAACTCCACTTATATGCTTTGAAACACATTTTGGGTAAATGAAGGCCATTTTGAGCCGATTTTGGCCTTTACACTCCAATTCACTTAGTTTTTTGCATTTAGCCGCATGTTAGGTCATATATAGTCCCAATAGGTAGATATATAACTATAAGAGTCAATTAAACTCCACTTATATGCTTTGAAACACATTTTGGGTATATGAAGGCCATTTCGGGCCGATTTTGGCCTTTACACTCCAATTCACTTAGTGTTTTGCATTTAGCCGCATGTTAGGTCATATATAGTCCCAATAGGTACATAAATAACTATAAGAGTCAATTAAACTCCATTATATGCTTTGAAACACATTTTGGGTAAATGAAGGCCATTTCGGGCCGATTTTGGCCTTTACACTCCAATGCACTTTTTGCATTTAGCCGCATGTTAGGTCATATATAGTCCCAATAGGTACATATATAACTATAAGAGTCAATTAAACTCCACTTATATGCTTTGAAACACATTTTGGGTAAATGAAGGCCATTTCGGGCCGATTTTGGCCTTTACACTCCAATTCACTTTTTTTTTTGCATTTAGCCGCATGTTAGGTCATATATAGTCCCAATAGGTACATATATAACTATAGAGTCAATTAAACTCCACTTATATGCTTTGAAACACATTTTGGGTAACTTTTTGTTTGTTTTTATAGAATACGTTTCATATTAGTCATAATGAGGAAAAAAAGGCGGCTTTTCTATCCGCGGTGGCCGGAAGATTTAGAGCTTTCAAAAGCAAACTAGTGAGTGGGTGGATCACGAAACGGAGAAAGAGGACTATAAAGAGGAAGAAAATTCAAAAATCAAAGTAAAATGAGGGTGAGACGGACAAGGAGGCCGAAAAAGAAACAGAAAAGGAAGGGGGAGAGGAAGATACATTTCAACCGGATTCTTTGCCTCATCAGATTTGGGGACATATAAAACCAGAAGATTGGGAGGCATTTGTTGCCCAAAATACTACGCCGGAGATGGTGGTAAGTATTGCACTTTAAACTATATATATTCGACTTTGCATGTTCACTTTCAATACAATTACATGTGTTTTCTAATTGCCCATGTGAATTTACAAGCTAAGCGTGAGAAACATTCACTCAGTGCAAGGCAGAGGAAGCACTACCATCATATGGGTTCCCATACTTATGCGAGCGCGAGAAAGTTGTGGATTGACGAGAAATTTTACCCTTCTACCGATACAACCACAACGCCGTCTTCTAGCTCTAAGGTCGCGCCGTTTGTCAAAGTTGATCGTGTCGCTGATTGGTGGTGCTCCTTGCGTAGGCTTGATATCAACATTCAAATGACCATTTCAGATCGGGGAACCTTGAAGATAGCCAATGCCGTTGTAAGTACATGCATTACCAATCCCCCACCCCCGCACACTCCCCCCACCCCCCGCACACCGCCCCCCCACACCGCCCACACCCCAAACAATCCCCCCACCCCCGCACACTCCCCCACGCACCGCACACTCCCCCCACACCGCCCACACCCCTAACAATCCCCCCACCCACTACACTCTGCCCCCCGCACACTCCCACCCCACCGCACACTCCCTCGCACACGCCCCCACCCCACCGCACACGCTTGCCCCCACTCATGCACACGCCCCCACCCCTTGGACACCGCCCCCACTCCCCCAAAGACACATCCCCCACTACCCTTGCAGCCCCTACCCCCGCACACATCCCCCACTCCCCTACACACATCCCCACTCCCCCCGCACACCCCCCAAGCACACCGCCCTCGCACGCTACACACTACCCCCACCCCCTGCTCCCCCGCACACTCCCCCCACCCCCGCTCCGCCCCACACAGTCTTGCCCCCCCCTCCCGCCGCCGCTTATGATGTTGAATTTTTTTTTAACTTACCGTTGTTAATTTCTCTATAGATGGGGCTCAAGCAAAAAAAGGTTAGCGGCGAGTTCACTCCCCAAGGCAACAAAGATGCCCTTTATGAGACTTTGGGAAAGGAACACAGTGGACGTTTGAGGGGTTTAGGTGGTATTCGTCTAGGTGTGACAAAAGCGTATTCTAAATATTACTCCGTGGGTACAAAATCACGCTCTCAACCACATGATATGGAAGCTATGACACAAGCTATTCGGGAGAAGCTTACGGAGGAAATTACGGAGAAAGTCACGGAGAAAGTGACGGAGATAGTCACAGAGAGTTTCAACGCGGTCCTCTCACAGTTTGGTTTACCGGCGATACATCAACCTAAATTGGATCGTCTTTTGGAGGACAAAGCTAGCCATCCTAACACACAAAAATCCCCACCATCTATACTTGAGTTAGAGTAACTATTATCCTTATAATTTTTAAAACTAAGTAACATCTTATATTCTGTAATTACATGTTCGTAACCTCAATTTCATTTACTTTTTGAAGCAAGAAACGCCATGTAAAAGATAGTTCCGCATTTAGCTTACATGTTTGTAACCTCAGTTTCCCGCATTTAGCCACATGTTAGGTCATATATAGCTCCAATAGGTGCATATATAACTATAAGAGTCAATTAAATTCACTCATATGCTTTGAAACCCATTTTGGGTAAATAAAGGCCGTTTCAGGCCGATTTTGGCCTTTGAAGCTCATTTCACTCAGTTTCCCGCATTTAGCTGCATGTTAGGTCATAAATAGTTCCAATAGGTACATATATAACTATAAGAATCAATTAAAGTTCACTCATATGCTTTGATACCCATTTGGGGTAAATGCATGTCATTTAGGGCCGATTTTAGCCTTTAAAGCTCAATACACTTAGTTTCCCGCATTTAGCCACATGTTAGGTCATATATAGTTCCAATAGGTACATATATAACAATAAAAGTCAATTAGTGTTCACTCATATGCTTTGAAACCCATTTTGGGTAAATGAAGGCCGTTACGGGCCGATTTTGGCCTTCGAAGCTCATTTCACTTAGTTTCCCGCATTTAGCCACATATTAGGTCATATATAGTTCCAATAGGTACATATATAACTATAAGATTCAATTAAAGTTCACTCATATGCTTTGAAACCCATTTTGGGTAAATGAAGGCCGTTTCGGGCCGATTTTGGCCTTCGAATCTCATTTCACTTAGTTTCCTGCATTTAGCCGCATGTTAGGTCATAAATAGTTCTAATAGGTACATATATAACTATAAGAGTCAATTAAACTCCACTTATATGCTTTGAAATAGATAAATGAAGGCCTTTTCGGGCTGATTTTGGCCTTCGAAGCTCATTTCACTTAGTTTCCCGTTTTTAGCCACATATTAGTCATATATAGTTCTAATAGGTACATATATAACTATAAGAGTCAATTAAAGTTCGCTCATATGCTTTGAAACCCATTTTGGGTAAATGAGTGTCATTTTTAACCGATTTTGGCTTTTGAAGCTCGATTTCTTTAATCTCTTTAGAATTATCTAAGGTCTTACTCAAACTAAAACTAATATTATGTGTGTTTCCTTATATTTAAGGTATTCAGCTAAAGGGAGAGTTCTTTCACCACAACTGAGATAAACGAGGTTCGAGATTTGCTAGCACACTACCTTACCGATATTTGCATGTGATTATGATGTCGTGACTTTGAGTTTATTTGTTCTTATTGTTCTACTTGCTAGTTATTTAGGTACAATAATATAATTGATGTTTATTTTGGATTTTAGTACTTAGTACAACTTCATTTGTAGTACATTCTCCAAATTTTATATTTATATATATATATATTAATTTGACTTGTATACAACGCGCTTCTGGGATTTGTGTCAACTATAGCAGGTTAGACATAATAAAATATTATATATATACAAATAATATATATATATATATATATATATATATATATATATATATATATATATATATATATATATATATATATATATATATATATAACATTAACTGATGCGGTTTACTAAGAGAACAGCATCAGTTAATGTTCCAATGCATACAAAGAGGTTGGCGACAAAGAACAAACCGCTGCGGTTTGAAGGAAAAACCGCAGCGGTTTGTCCTTTGCCTCTGCAGTTCACAACCGCAGCAGTTTTTAATGAAAACTGCTGCTGGTCCAACTGTTGCGGGCCAAAACCGCAGCGGCAAGCCCGGTTTTGACCGCAGCGGTTGGACTTTATTCCACTAGTGTAATCCCAAGAAGTCATGAGGTATCTTATATCATCCTAGAAATAAAGGAGAGAAAAGATCTCTCCATTTTGACCACTGATAACATAAAGAACCATACTTACCTCCGGAAAATTCCTCTTTGCATCAAAGCCTGCATAAAAACAGCTTCTTTTGGCAGCCTTCAAAACCGTGGCATTAAATATTAGCACATGACGAGCAAAATGTGATATTGGTCGCCATCTAAAATCATGAAAAAAAACCCACATCAAACTTGTCAGACAATTTTCCCTCTTTGCTCAACAACTAAACATCGAATATATACTACATAATTCAAAGAATAGCACAGTAATTCATGCATCATGTAGTCATTAATTATGCAAAAAAAAGCCAGTAGCAGATACAACTCTAAGTCTTGGACAGGTTTGCCATAGTTGCCCAATCACTTATGGTCAAGCTCGTAGTATATACTGCATAGCAGAAAAAACAAGTGGCAGTCTCCACACAAGAGGATAATGCTACAGAATCCCCCTTCTCAACATTAACAGCAACTCTCCATCTCAAAGACGGAAAAAATTACTAAACATAGAAGATTGAAAACTCTAAAACACAGCTAACAGAAACAAACAGATGTCAGTTACCCTTTATATCAGATCTATAATGTCATGCACAAGACGTGTAATGAATGAATGTACTATGCAATCCCAAGAAAGAGACAAGCTAATGTCATAAAAAATCACCCAACTTCAATTAAAAATGTCAAGAAACCATGACAAATTCAAAGTCTCAACATCAACATTTAATATTCTAGACTACTAGAAGCAAGGCAGGCTCCGCAACTCATGCTATATACTACAGTGATCTTCTGCCATGATTATAAGATCCACATTTCCAATCGTTAAAGGCATTGACCATTCTAATAAAAGGAATCCATGTAAACGGCATAAACTTAAACTGAACTAAACGCTAGATCTTGAAAAATATTTCTCATGACTTCAGAGTACTAAAATTGAAAAAGTTTGAGATAGAACTAATCTCAGTAACACTAGGATCAAGAATCAAGGAGAGACTGCTTATCAATTGGCTGCGAATATTAAATCATAGGACGGGTAAGAAATATGAATGAACGAAATGATTAATACATCTTACTCCATCAAAAAAAAATTTACTTTTCAGTTCTACTATGCAAAGATTCAAAAACTTAATAGTCTTAAGTATATATGCAACGGTTGTCCTGCATGGTCCAAGACCATAGATCTCAATTCTAACCATTATAGCAACGACAATGGCAGTTAAACAAACTAGCAGAATCACAGTTCAAGAACTTTAAAAATCAACAAAACAATGAAGAAAGATAATGTGACAACATATACCTAGCAAGAAACTTTGCTTCTTCTTAGATATTAAAGAGCAACCAACTACTTGCTGAGATAACCCTAAAACTAACTAATCTGAATTTGAAACTGGATTCATCTCTAAATCACTCATTCTCTCCTCTTCATTGTTGATTTTAATTCACTCTTTGTCTAACCTAATTCCATATAGAACTCCAATATCGTCAAAAAAAACACCAAATTCGAGCTGAAAATTAAGGGTTTTACGCACGAAATTGAGAATAAAAAAGAATCAAAAATGAAAATGCAGGCAATAATTGATAAGGATGATTGAGGGTCGAATTGAGGAGAGAAACTGTAATAGAGGCGTTGGAGAGAAGGGAGGTGAGATTAGGGATTTGAGGGTTTTCAGTGGGCGAAGAACAGTTGCAAGAGAAGGTCATTGAGGAGAGAGAATGTGGGGGTGGGGGGGCGTTGGACTAATACTTAGAGTCTAGGGTTTGGTTTTCATTTCCATCGGTTAAATGACTCAAATGCTACGGTTAAACGGAGCATTTGACTCATTTTACCTTTTTTTTTTCAATTTCGTTATTTTATAATTCCAAATGCTCCATTTTTATTAAAACCGTAGCATTTGTAATGTAGCAAAATAGCTTTTTTCCACTAGTGCAGCAGTTTTTTATGGAAGACGATGCTGTAGTGATTTCAGAAGCCTCAGTTCGCCTTTCGATCAGTAAGTTTCAACACTTCTTCTCTCTCTCTCCTCACTTTCTCTCTCTTCTCTGCTTCAATCATGTCGATAATGGTGGATTTGTGTGCGTAGAAAAGAAAGAGAGGTGCGAAGTTGAATCCTAACCTAACGAGCAAAACCCCTACTGATCTTGACATAGAAGATTCTAACAACGTTCTTGAGGATGTTCACCCGAAAGTTAAGCGCAATCATGTTGTTGGAGCTGCAACCGCTATTAAATTTGACCATATTAGCTTGATTGGTGAGTTAAATTCGATTTAGGGTTTTGATTTTCAATTATTATGATTCGATGTTGAAAAATTAGTGCCAAATTAGCCGAATTCATGATCTCTTATCTGTAATGTGGTTGTTTTGGACTTCTAGTGTGCCTTTGTTATCTGTTTAATCGAATTTATCTGTAATATGCTTGATTTAGTTAGACGTAGAATTTAGTTGACTCGTTGGTGTAATTTTGGAAGACTGTGAGAAGTTTTAGCTTTTTGTTGATGTAATGTATTCAAATTTGCAATTTCGAAGTAGCTGGATTGATTTGGTCTGTGATTTTCATATGTAAATGAGTAAAATTAGGAGGTTTAAACCTCTTTTTGAGTATTATTGGAATTTGCGATTTGGAGATAGATATATTTACTTGTTAATAGTTTGATTGGGTGTTGGTGGGTGTACTGCACCTTTTACAATGGTTTTCATTTGGATTATTACATTGAATTTACTGGAGATCCGATGGAATCTTCGTTGTATCTTTGTTTTCATTTCAATCTTCAGTCTATTCTTCGCAATATTGATTTGATAATAGTGCTATGTGCATGATAATCGTCGCTTATGTAGTTCAAACTTCAAAATACTGAAACAGAGTTGAAATAGTGAAGAATGAAGATTTTGAAATGATTGCTCGGTTGCTCCACTAGATCTCTCTCTTATAATACAGAAGTATTCAAGTCCCAGAAGGTATTACTAGCATGTCCATCAACAATTGGTAGTTCCAGAAATAGTGATTGATGTTCCATTTCATGAATTCACTGCCACTTTTTGTCTGTTGCAGATGGGATATCAAGGAGGAAACTGCTAGCTCTTGGCATTACTATCCCTATAATTTTTCGGTTCACGGACACCCCTATCTCATGTGAGTGGTGATATACTGTACTTGTTTTTTTCTGGAATTTGGAGCATGCTTATGATTTGCTAAAATGGCAACAATAAAATTAAGATTTTGGTTTATGTTTATGTTTGTGATATATTTAAATCGAGTGAAGTCTAGAATTGCAACATCTCATAATAATGGTGGCATATATTCTAAAAGCACACCCTTGCGAAACGAAAAGCAAGTTTTTTAAGAGGAATGAAAGAAAGAAAACAGACAACAGGTGCTTTGTTTAACCTTTTCTTTTCCTAGGAAATCCTTATGTGCTTTATACTTCATATATCATGGGTGTTTACTAAAGTGAACACTTCTGGACACCAATTGAAACAGCAATATAGATCAATTCGTGAGGATAAGTTTTTCCAAGCGTTTAAGTTTAAGTTTTACTCTTAAGATTTGTACAGTTTGGTGTCAGTTGCTTTGATGTCTATTTATGGCCTAGTTGTTGACCTATTTAGGCTTCTTTACTCAACATTCGAGCTTTCGCACTCGTACATAATGACAATAGGTGTGCTGTAAATCTTATCAAATCGTGTGCTATAATATTTTCTATATTTTACCTTTGCTATCTAAGGCCGCTATTTGAAATTGTGATTTTCTTGCTATTATGTTTTTTTGATTTGAAAGCATTGCTGAATTGTTTATAGTTCATAATCATATAATTTGCTCTGCTTTTTTATGCAATTGAATTAGTGGTTTCTCATATGTTTCCAGCTGTTTGTTTCTTTATCGTGCGTGACCCCTAATAAAGATGTATAGCTGATGTTGAGTTGAACCACTTGCTGCTGTTATCGGAGAAAATAATCGCTTCAGTTTTATTCTCCCTCTGTACAATAATTTACTGTTGGCTTGTGTGAAAATGAAAGACGTGATGCTTTTTCATCAGTGCATGGATATGATGGAGCACCAAAATCTGGGAAAGAATGAAGTTACATATTCAGCACTGCTGAAGGTATGTTGTTTAATTGATTAAATATAGCTTTGTGAAGGGTGATTTGATGAAAAAAGTATTCAATTTAACAAGGTTTCTTTTATATTATTTAAAGTACCCCAACCCCCTTTCTGATACACTGGTTCTATGTAATTGTTGTTTATTTTTTAAAGATTTAGATGCATTGTTGATGCAGAATCATCTAGTCAGAATTTTAAGAGCAAGAGAGAATAGAAGAGAAGAGGACATTATTAGTGGAAGCTAACGCAATTAGGAAATCTAACAAGAATCTAATACAAATAAGCATGTTAGAATTATGAACTTTGAACCTATAATATGTCAATACAATTCAATTAATAAAATGAGTCAGAAAAATTATGAGTTTCTGCACACGAATATAACACCCTCCAAACCTGTTTAATTTCTACTTGTAGAACTTTTCAAGTTATCAACACTAAAATAATGTAAGCTGCAAATAACACAGTAGTCCTTAAATATGTTTAAAAGGTCAAGGGCTTGGCAAAACCTTAATGAACATGATCGGGCAACAGAATTAGACATACAAAAGTGGTTTAGTATTAGGAGTCTTCTGTGTTTCTAATCAAATAGGTTAACATGTGTAACCTCATTTCTCGGACACTAGGTCAGCTTAGTCGCAACTCTCAAGTGCTTAATTAAAGGGGGGGGAGGTTAGTATGAGGAGATTCTCGACTCGTTTATCTTAGAGTTGAACATCTATCTGACATGACACTCTATAATCTATGTCGTAGCTATAGCATTAGAAAAGAAAATTTGGACAGAGAATCAGTAGCAAGCTTTTTCCTGTGCAATATACTCTAGTATGTGAGTCCGACTTGACTATGCAACTGTGAAATTGCTAATGAGCAGCTTCAATAAAACTAGTCTATGTACTATTCTCTCCATCTACATTACTTGCTACATTTTTTTTTGCACAAAATTTACATGCTACATTTCCTGCTCGTCAATTATTGTTTGTTGTTCATCAAATGTAGCAAGTAAATATAGACGTTTTATGTTTGCGTTTTTTATTTTAATAGTGAAATTCTGTTTTGCAATCACTAGTTCACCACCCACCATGGTTTAAGTTATTAACTGGTTTGATGTGATTGCATGAACATGCATCGCGAAGGGAATGCTGCAGCATTAAAGAAAGCCAGACTAGGAACAGTTCATGAGAATACAGATTAGAAGCAGCAAACCGAGGGAGACCATTACTTTTTAAAGGTTAGCTAATAGTTTTTTCTCACCTTTCGTTACTCCCTAATTTATAAATACTTGTACTAAGTAGATTATGGTTTGTAGAATAATTTTGTATTCCCTAAAATATGGTTTGTAACTGATTAGGTTCATTTGGTTATTTATATTTCCAAGTCCTGGAGTTAATAGTGCTATTATTCTATTATAGTGGCAGTTTAAGCTTCAATGAATGGCATGTTAACAATGAGAGTAAAGGTGAGTGCAAGCAGGGTAGTTTGAACAATGGAGCTCGACATGTGAATATTTGGTTTCTACTACATGCATGTTCTCATATGACCCTAGCTAATTTTATTTCCCATATCTAATTCTCTCTCTCCAACATTTAACTTTATTGTGTTGCTTTCTTTTGACAGTCATGTCTTGCAACTCTTTTATATCTTTTATGCAGATTTCACTTTGGCAACTTATTTGTAAATCCCAAGTCCATCACGATTCTATCAGATGTATGTGTGTGGTTTACCTTCTTTTAATAATTATCTTCTGATTTTGTTTTCGAGTTTTTAATCATTAATTTGTCTTTTGTTTCTCTGATGGTTTGATAACTTGTTGTATATGTAAACCCATGACAATGTTCTACTTAAATTAATTATTTTGTGCTGGTAATTCTTTTATAATATGCTGTTAATCATGGAATTTTCTTCCTTATATGAGCTTTGAGACTTTGCATGACAGGATTAGTTGTTGTAGATTACTCTGCTAGTTCAGTCAATCCAAAAAAAGAGGTTCCCCTTTTAAACTAATTGTTCTGTGTACTTTGTTAATGAATTTTGTAGCAGTACTACCTTCTCCTTTTATTTGGATGGATGTTTTGCAATCTATACGAGATCGATTCATGATTACTTTTTATTTTTTGAAATTAAAGTTTTCTTCTTGTAAGTAATGAAGGGTGTATAATGATCGTTGTTATATTATTTGGTTTGTCTCATTAGGTGCAGAGGTTGTTGTGGTGTCCTGAGGAGCAGGTTTTGAATCAATCTGATGGTGATGATGTTATAGCGTGTGAGAATGATGATGAAGAATCTATTACAATGATTGAGGAATCACCATCACACAAAAGGGCAACAACTTTCCTTGGTTTAGATTTAGAATTCTTGCTTGTTTTTCACGGAACTTTTTTTAGAATACTAATTATGGTGTCCTAGAGGCATAGTGAGATTTTTTTTGCAATTATTATCTTGTTGTTTATACTTGTGTCATGACATATTAATTTTTTATTTGATTAATAAACTTTCAGTTTATATCCTTCTTATATATGTTCTTTTGATTCTTATAAGAGTATAAGTAGTCTTTAAATTATGTGGGGACAGTGGGGTATGAGTTATATGTATGCTGGCATGATAGGGCTGCCACTAAAAGGTACTAGTAATTGAGTACGCCACCTGTATGTATAACTTTTTACTCCTTATTGGTGTATGTACGGCTTAAGCAAATTTGTACAATTTTTTTAAAATAAAAAAACTAGCAAATGCTCCGGTTGTTAAGAAAAAACCGGAGCATTTGTGCTACAAATGCTCCGTTTTTTTCCTAACAACCGAAGCATTTAACAATCAAATACTCCGGTTTTTTAAACAATCGGAGCATTTGAGACACCAAATGCTCCGGTTGAAACCGGAGTATTTGTAAAATGCTCAAATGCTCGTATGGTGTCTGCTACGGGTCAAATACGGAGCATTTGTGGGCTTTTTAACCGGAGCAATTGATGGTTTTTCCACTAGTGTACCCCTGAGGACAGTGGTAGTCGGCCTGCTTCAACCGTCCTTCCAGAGTAGCGCACTTTATCGGTGACGCGCGAGGAAGTGCAACAAGGTTTGTCGGATCTCAGGGTCGAGGATGCAAATTAAAGGGAAACGCCCGGCAGTGGCGCATCTTTCTCCTGAGATACTTAAGAAGCTCCGTCATGAGACCCTTGGAGACCTGATTCCTACGCCGCCGAACACCCCCACTAACGCCATAGAGATCGAGCCCATCAGTTGTGAATATTGGTTGGATACTGATGAACAAGCCATATATGAGTATGGTACTAACTTAGGAAAGGCTGGAGTTACCATGGCGGTCCCTCCCCCAAGTAAGGATGACGCCGACATCTCCCATGAACCAATTAACTAACTGGGATGATGTTCTAAGTAGACGTAAACTATGCCGGGAGGAGAGGTATTGGTGGAGGAAACTTGGCGGCCGATCTAGGGCTGTTACCGATCCTGCGTTAAAGAGAACTGAGCCCCCTAAATATGTCGACCTAGGCTCATCCCATTCTGAGAAAACTCCTTTGGAAAAGGCTAAGGATAAACCGACAACCCGGGTTGTCGTGAGTTCGAGTAAAGCCCCTGAATCTACCAGTTCGGCTGTCAAATACGATGACGGCGAGGATGGTGATAACGAGAGACAAAGCGGGAGTGATGACGAGGACGAGGAGGATGACATTGGCTTGGAGGACGAATATTTGCCGGAGGGCAAGTGTGAGGGTCCTGTTAAGATGAAACCTGAAGCTGCTTGGCTGAGAGATGCCAAGAAGTATGATTATTGTTCTGCCGCTGCCAAGCTATATAAGTTGTCGGCTGAGTATGAGTTAATTTTGTCGGGCCCTGATGACGTGGTGATTCGACCCCCTGAAGGGTGTGTGGGAGTGTACAGCTACCACTTGGAGTTTGGGCTACGCTTCCCTTTGGATCGACACCTTGTAGACTTACTTGTCGGTCTTAATGTTTGTCTCGCTCAACTTACTCCCTCTGCCATTCCTCATCTTATATGTTATATATGGACTTGCCGGTTTTATAACTTTCCTTTAACCTTTAACTTGTTCAAGCACCTTCACAACCTAAAGCGTGATTGGTCAAATCACGGTGCTAAGGTGGACGACACCGAGGCCGGCAAGAACAAGAGGTGGTATTCTTTGTATACTACCAGGGGTAAGTTGACCGTCTTTCCTCGTATGACCTCGTTAAAGGGTTGGCGGCAGAGATGGTTTTGGCTGCGAGTTCCCGAGTCATACCCTTTACGCCGCTGGTTTACCAAACCTGGGCGCAATCTGGAACATATTGATATTGCCCGTCTGAATGAAAAGGAAAGGAAATATTTTTCTCACTTTGACACAGTACCTCCCCCTGGCGGCAAGAAAGGTAGGCTTTTGCCCAAGGTTTGGCTCCCGCACCCTCGATATATTTTTGGGAATATCACCCTGTCTGCTGCCGGGATGTGCCGAACTCATCCATCCTGTAAGGATGGTAAGGGCCGACATCGTTTGCTTTTTGACATTGGATGTTATTATATTTTTTTATTTTTTATTTTTTTTGGCTAACTGTTTTTTTATATTCTTTCAGCTTTGAAATCTTCGCATCGTAAGTGTTTGGGCGTGAACCAGCGTTGGGTCCCTACAACCACCATGCTTGAGATGCCGCCACCATCCAAATCCTCATCTCGCCGACAAGCGCCTAGGAAGGATTCTATCGGCAAGGCTTCTGGTGTTCTGCCGGTTGTGAGGGGAGGTTTGACTAAGAAAGGGGACAGTAGGGCTCAGTCTGAGAGCCGCCGTCAAACCTCTGATACAACACTTTCTCCCATGGAAATTGCTAAGCCTGTCAATATTGACTCTGCCTCTGCCGACGTCTCTAGCTCTTCTCATGACAACAAAAGGAAGTTGTCTACCTCCCTGTCGGATCTGAAGTTTGCTGAAGTCTCTGCTGGCAAGCGTCCTTCCTTGCCTATTGAAGAGAAGGGTGAAATTCTTTCCAAAATTCCTCCCGGCATATCGTTCAAGGGCGACAATTTCATTGAGCCTGGGCAGATAACAATTCCTCCTGGCCATCCCTTATTCAATCATGACGGTGTTCCAGCTCATCCAGTTAGTACTTGGCGGCCATTTATGGATGTCGAGACTAACGAGTCTCTTCAATTTGATTTTCCTGAACTTGGCGGTAATCTAGGTTGGCGAATTTTGCGAAATTTGCAGCTTCCCCTAGACAGGCCTGTGGAGGTTGTTTATACTCCTGCTGCTGTTAGTTCTCATAAATTCATGGATGTGAGTTCGTTCCTTTGTCGGCTACTAATTCTTTAGCTATTTTACCTACTTAACTTCCTTTCTTTTTCTTTTCTGCAGGCCGCCAATGCATTGAATAACTTTACACGGTCATATCAGTTGGTGTGTGAACAAAAGGATGCCTTTGTTAACACTTGCAATGAACTTAAACGCCAATTGGAGGCCCAGAACAAGGCTAAGAAGCATTATAAGCAGAAGACTGACGCTGCCGCCAAAGATAAGATTAAGAAGGAGGTAGATAAGTTCAAGAAAGAGCAGCCAAAGAATGTTGAGCTCACCGCCAAGCTAGCTGCTGCTGAAAAATAACTTGCTGATGCCAAGCAGATAGCGGTTGAAGAGTACCGAGACTCTGACGAGTTCGTGAATTACCTCGTTCGACGTCATGCCGGTGGATGGTCAGCTGCTATGCGATGTGTTTTGCGAGAACATCCTGATTTTGATTGGGATTCGGTTGAGACAGCGTATGGTGCAGGCAAACACAAGCATCCGTTGGCTGAGGAGAAGGAGCATGTTGCAGAGTTTCACGTTTGTAATGCCGATCCACGCTATGACATAGATGTTGATGATGGTGATGATGCCAACTCCAAGATCGATTGGTTGTCTACTGATGATGTTGCCATTGATGGCAAATAAGGGTTTTGGCGGTTTTCACCTGCTTCATATGTTTCTTCAAACAGTTTATGACTTCTACTTTTGAGATGTTGGGAAAACTTTTAAGGCTATGTTAAGCCGATTCTCTTTTATCTACTCTTTCGTATAAACATGTTTTCCTCTTTTTATGTTTCCTGATGGCAAGTTGTTTTGTTAAAACTGTTGTGTTTTGGGTGCATGCCGTCATGCAATGATATGTTTACTTATTGACTATATGATTGTCTTAGTTCCTTTACATTACTTGAACTTATGTTAATACGATTTTGTCGGATGCCGGTAATTTATGTGCACCTTTTAAGCAAGTTTCGATTTATTTCGTAAGTGCTGGTTTGCAACCATGGGCACTTGTTATGGCTTTTTTGTTGAAAATGTATGATTAGGAATCATATACATTTCTAAGTGTTAGTTGGCAACCATATACACTTGTAGAGAGCCCAAACAAGATTTTCTTGTTTTTCCGGTGACAATTGGCGGTAAGATGCTGCCTTGCAGGTGGTCAGCTTTTCTTTTTCATTACTATGTTCTAGCCCCCTTGTTGGTGATGGACTTAGACACTTTACAGCCTATATCAAGAAGCTAGAACAAAAATGTTAGGTACATCATTTTCATTCTTAGACAAAATATTTCTTAAGTACACTTGCATTCCAACTACTGGCCAGTAACTTGTCGTCCATCTTGCTTTGCTTATAAGCGCCTGGTACTATCTATTCTTGTATGATGTATGGGCCTCCTAGTTGGCAGTGAGCTTTCCCTTAACATGTGCTTTGCCGGTTGCTGCTGTTCTTCTTAGGACTAGATCGCCAACTTTGAGAGGACGATAGCTTACTTGCTTATTGTAAGCTCTTTTCATTCTATCCTTTTAAGCCGCCAACTTAACTTCCACCGTCAATCGGACTTCTGGCAAAAAATCAAGAGCTTTTTCTTTTGCAATTTCTCATTACTTCTTCCTTCGAAGTGTTTAATCTTGAAGTTCGACAAGCCCACTTCTACAGGCAGGACAACATGTACCCCAAATGTCAGTCTAAACGGACTTTCTCCGATGGACTCCTTTTCTGTCATTCTGTTTGCCCATAGTACTTCTGGTATCTTCTCGGCCCATAAACCCTTCAGATCATCATATTTTTTCTTTAGTGCACTAAGAATTTGCTTGTTGGCTACTTCTACTTGATCATTATTCTGTGGGTGGCTCACTAGTGAATAGACAAACTTGACCTTAAACTCCGCCAAGTATTTCTGTACTGGCTTACAATCAAACTGCACACCATGGTCAAATACAATGGCGGCGGGGGATGCCGAACATGGTAATGATGTTATGCCAGATGAACTTAATGACTTGTTGAGCCTTGATCATGGCGGTAGGCTCAGCCTCTATTTATTTCGTAAAATAATTTATGCCGACAATTAGGAACTTCCTGCCGCCCGTTGCCGTGGTGAATGGTCTCCTAATGTCCATTCCCCATTGTGCGAATGGTATGGGGCACAAGATGGGCTGCAAGTCATTTGTCGGCATGTTGATGACTGGTGTGAACCTCTGACATTTGTCGTACTTCTTCACATATTCTTACACATCTGCCACCATGGTTGGCCAGTAAAATCCTGCCATTAGAGCTTTATGAGCCAACGTCCTGCCCCCAATGTGGTTTCCACAAATGCCTTCATAGATTTCTTCCATGATTTTTGTTGCCTCGTGTGCCGTGACACATTTGAGCAATGGTAGAGAGACTCCTTTCTTGAATAATTCTCCTTGATAGATGATGAACCAGCTAGCCCCTTTCTTAAACTTGATTGCCTCTTTCTTTTCTTCCGGCAACTCTCCAGTTAACTTGAACTTAACTATTAATGGTGATTGTGGCCGCCAACACCCTTTGCTCAATGCGCTTTTCTTTTAGTACTTCCACCATGACAATTCTTTTAATGTCGATCAGGGAGGAACTCGCCTACTTGGACAAGGCGTCAGCTTGACCGTTTTCTACCCTTGGAATGACATTTATCATCTCTCTCACCATCTCAAGATACTTTATCATTGCTGGCTCCCTAGGCTCATACTCCCCTTTTATCTGACTGCCGACAAGCTGGGAGTATGTGGACAAATGAACTTTTTTGGCATCAGCTGCCAAGCATAACCGCAAGCTCGCCAATGTTGTTTCATATTCCGCCTCATTATTCGAGGCCTTGAACGAAAATCTAATGGCCTATTCAAACACATGCCCCTTTGGTGATGTCATAATTATGCCGGCGCCCGACCCATGTTGAGCAGATGAGCCGTCAACTGATACTTTCCAAATGCCAACTTCTTCAACCTCTTCTTCATACATTGCTTCAACGATGAAATCCGCCAAGGCCTGAGCTTTAGTTGCCGATCTGGGCTTGAATTCTAACTCAAACTCTGACAATTTAATGGCCCATTTCAACGATCTGCCGGAAGATTATTCTAGCTTGTGCGAGGCCTTCTCCATAGGATGGTTCGTCAAGATATGGACCGAGTGTGCATCAAAATACGGCCATAACTTTCTTGCCGCCACCAATACTGCATATTCTAACTTTTCAATAAGTTGATATCTTTGCTCTGCCGGGTTCAAAACATGACTGACAAAATAGACCGGCAACTGTTCTTTGCCTTTTTCCACAAGAAGCACTGCTGCTACTGTTCTCGGCGTGGCCGGCACGTACAGTTGTAGTTTATCTTGTGGTCGTGGCCTGGCAATAGTAGGTAACTTGCTCAAATGTTCTTTAACCATTGTGAAAGCTTTTGCCTGCTCTTCTCCCCATTCAAGTTCTTTGTTTCCCCTTAGGATCTTGAAGAAAGGTAGAGCTTTGTCGGCAAACTTGGAGATGAACCTGGTTAATGCCGCCATTCTACCAGTCAATCTCTGAATATCCCTCACACTTTTGGGCTCTGGCAAATCAATGACGGCGTTCACCTTGTCGGGGTTGGCGTCAATTCCTTTTTCGCTAATCAGGAAGCCTAGAAACTTGAGAGAATTTAACACGGAATACACACTTCTTTGGGTTTAGCTTGATCTGGAAACGCCTCAATGTTTGAAATGTCTCCTGCAAATCTTTCAAGTGATCCTTCTCCGTCTTGCTTTTCACTATGGAGTCGTCAACATATACTTCCACATTTCTCCCCGTTTGAGCCTCAAACACCTTATCAACCAGCTTTTGGTACGTTGCCCCTGCATTCTTCAGCCCAAAAGGCATAGCCTTGTAGCAGAATACGCTGGCATCCATGACAAATGTCGTCTTCTTTCTGTCCCCCTCAAACAAACTTATCTGATGATAACCCGAGTAAGCATCCATGAAGCTCAGCATGGTGTGAACACTAATTGAGTCGACAAGCTGGTCAATTCTCGGCAGTGGGTAGCAATCTTTCGAGCCAGCCTTGTTGAGGTCTGTAAAGTCAACACACATTCTCCACTGTGCACTTGCCTTCTTGACCATTACGACATTCGCCAGCCATGATGGGTAATCACATGGTTTAATGAAATTTGCTGCCAAAATTTTATCGATTTCTTCATTGATGCCCTATTTTTCTCTGCCGAGAAAGTTCTCTTTTTTCTTCTTGATGGGTCTAACTGCCTCGTCAACATTCAAATGATGAACCATCACTCTTGGGTCTATGCCCGGCATCTCATCAGCGGAGAAAGCGAACACATCTGCATTTTCTCTGAGCAAGGTAACCAAATTCACTTTGACCTCTTGGTCCATGTCTGCACCAATCTTAACGGTCCTTTTTTTGTTACCGTTAATCAACTCGATTTCTTCAGTTTTGCCTCCAGGCCGACATCTTTCAATTGGTCTAGGCTGCAACTCTTCACTGGTTATTTTCTTGTCCTCAGGGACTTGTCGGTTACATGCGCGTTTGGTGGTCTCACCCCCAAGCTCTCCTTCCGCTTTTCTTTTTTGATTTGCTGCCTTCATCATAGTGTGGTAGCATGACATGACTGACTCTTGACTGCCCTTAAGTATCTCTGGCGACCCAGCATTAGACATGTACACCATGGTTAAGTGGTACGTTAACACTAGCGGACGTCCAATTATGGCATTGAATGCTGCTGGAACGTCAACTATTAGAAACTCCACCATTAAATCTCTGGCCTTCTCATTGTGGCCAATCTTAACTGGCAGCTTTATGGACCTTTTTGGTATGACGGAAGCCCCTGCGAAGCCTGTTACAGGGTAGCTAACTCCCTTAAAGTGCTCAATGCCGATGTTCATCTTGTTGAAGGCAGCCATAAATAATATGTTGGCAGAGCTCCCGCCATCTACCAGCACCCTGTGAATGGCGCAATTTGCAACATTCAGAGTAATGACGAGAGGGTCATCATGTGGGAAGATTATGCCTTCTGAATCTTTCTTTGTGAAGGTAACTGTTGGCATGGTTGGCGGCTCTGGCCATCGGTGAGTCTCATACAGATTAACTTGATGACGGAACTCTTTCAAACTTGCTTTGGCTCCACTAACTGTCCCGCTATGCGTAGGACCGTCGGCTATGTCATGTATAACCGTCAACCTATCCCGGACTAGGGTGTTCCTCTGGGTTTCCTCGATATGATTCTGATCCTGGTCATGCCGGCCTAAATCATGTCGGCTAGCTTCTTGCCTAGACTTGTATTGGGTAAAATACCCTCTCCTGATCAGATCTTCCAGATTATTCTTTAGATCTTTGCAATCTTCAGTGATGTGGTCGTGATATTTATGAAAATCCCACCACTTGTTCATGTCGCAGCCTTTATGGAACATCTTTCAAGGGCGCTGCCACTTGTCATCATCCTTATGCATGGCGAATATCCGTGCCCTGGGCTTGGTTAAGGGCGTGTAGCTTTCAAACTTTTCCTTCTTTTCTTTGCCCTTAATGACACTAGTGTGGGCAACTTCTTTCTTAGTCTCCTTATTGCCTTGGCCCCCTCGCTTTTCCTCCTTGGCGATTTCAGAATCACCTCTCCTCATATTCGAGGCTCGGTCAATCTCTTCACTTTTTTTGAATTCATTGGCTTTTTAGAGTACAACCACCAAGGTCTTTAAACTTTTTCTCCTCAAATTGCTTCTGAAGTCGTCATCTGTTAGACCCGACATTAATGCTAGCACGGCAACTTCCTGTTGCAAGTTGGGTATTGTTACCGCTTCTCCGTTGAATCTTCCCAAGAAGTCTCTGAGGCTTTCATTTTTGCCTTGCTTTAGAGCCATGAGTTCTCCAGTAGTTCTTTCCCGCCTTCTGTTACTGACAAACTACGTCTGGAACTCTTCTTACAACTGGTAAAAGTCTGTGATAGATGCCGGCGGCAGGCTTCTGAACCATGTTTGTGCTTTACCCGACAAGGTTGCCGGGAAGACCTTGCACCAGATGGCGTCTGATTGGGTGTACAAATGCGTATGTGCCTCATATGCCGACAAGTGATCAACTGGGTCTGTTGTGCCGTCATACTTACACGATGGCATCTTAATGCGCTGCATGGGTTCCTCCATAATCTCTCTAATGAAAGGTGAGCCCCTAGGTGTGATGGGGGCCCGCTGCCGTCCTGAGTAGGTACTGAATGTCCTACCATGCTGGCTAATGTTACCTCTTGTCTCCCTCACAGTGCGCTCTCTGTCATCAACTTGTCGGTATCCCAATCTTCCTCTATCTGTAGAGTTTCTTCATCATAACTTGCCTCTGCCATCTCCTTTTCCAAGCGGCGTCCATCTTGAGTGAAAGGCTTCGTTCTTCTCAATGAGTTGCCATCTCGATCACGACCAATAACCCTTCCAGGACGCTTACTTGGCGAGCTGTTAATCTGATTACCGGAAGCTACAGCATCAAGTACCGCCCTCGTAACCTGGATTTGCTCTGGAGTGAATTGAGCGATGCCCGAGGACGGTGTTCTGTGGTGTGGACCCGTCGGGGTTATAGGATCAAGTTCAGGTGAGTCAGGCTTTTCATCTTCTACATAGATAGGATCAGGATCGTTAATAGGACCGCCATACTTAGTTGTGACAGGGTTGCTGTCAGGATCAACGTTGCCGGTGGTGTTGGGGTCCATCCCCTCCTTCTAGCGCCAATTGTTTCAGAAGTGAAACAGTGGACGTCAAGGGTTGACGGCATGTGGAGGATGGACAAGGATTGGCAACGCCGAGTATGTCGGCACAAGATAATTTGGATTGTCGGGATACCTGCACAATGAGCAAGGATGACTGACCTCAGGGGAGTTGCCGGGGAAATCCACTCCGATGCCTAAGTCAGACAAGGTACGTTGAGTAAGTATAGGTAAAGTAGGTAGGTTAACAGTAATTTCGTACCTTGGAGTCAGTGCAGGTGGGCTATTTATAGTATATTACCAGTAGGTCGGTTTCCCATTGGTGAATCTCGGATATACACGTGTACCAAATCATCATATCCGTACACGTATAAGTCACTGCCTAGACATGTTGTCAGACTGGCAGGTCTGACATGCCATCTGTCAGACCGTCAAGTCGAGTTATGGAATTACTATTCTTAGTGATTCCTGTCATAGTGCATGTAATGCCGGCAAGTATTTGCCGGCGTGTTCCGATGACACCGACAAATATAAGGGAGTTTATACACTCCCGTACAATTACTAGCAATCATCTCCATGTCATAATAAATAAATTTTTACTTGTTTAGATATCACTATGTGTCTCTTTGTATCTTTCACTATCTCTGTCTCACATAACACATTCTTGCTAGCTAGTTAGTGATTACATATTCGAGGATTATAACAATGCCAGTTGGCTTTATCTCTATAGAAATACATATATATCTGATAAACAAATACGATGACTGTGTGCAGAACAACTCCTAAAGTTATGTTCAACTATCCTTACCAAAACCCCAATTTGTACATCCTGCCAGCTTAAGTGCTTAACTGCATAATTCCCATTGATCAACTATACCTAAATTTCGTCACTTCAAATATTTGAATCAGTTCTTCCAACTCAAAACTCAAAACCTTAATTAATACAACAAAAAGCATGGAACCCTAAAAGATAAATTAAACTAAACACCAGCCAACATCAAACAAGATAATAAAAGTTGGGAGGAAGACCTAATTTTCATTCATATGTGTATAAAACAAACAAATTATAATGATTTACTTAAGTCTAGTAACTTACAGAAGAAATTGGAAGCTTTACCAACGACTTCAGTGCAAGATACCAGAAAATGAATGAATATAATCTAATAAAAAAGAAATCAAGAAGAGATATTGGTCTTTAATCAAATTATCCCCATAAACCTGAAATTTTGATCCCTAAAAAAAATTCCAACAAAACTATCACACATCGTAAATTCCGTAAGATGAAAATTAGAGATTCAAGAGTATTGAAATTCTTAAATTCGTATTCAAAAAAAAATTAAGCCCAGAACGGATTATCTTAAACTCACTGATTAAGATAAACAATCTTCAAACTGACAAACAATTGGACCCAAACCACCCAAACTTATTGTGAGAATAATGATACATCTTACCCTTATGAGGGTGTCGGGGCTCATATATATATAATAGAAGTACAAGAGTACAATGACGAGGATACCCTTAGTATCATCTATTACACCCCCTCAATCTGTGCAGGGGGAACCTCGTACAGATTGGACCTTAAAAACTCAAAACGCTGACCAGACAAACCATTGGTCAAAATGTCAGCAATTTGTAACTCAGTAGGGACATAACGAACAACTAAGTCACCATGAGCAACACGCTCCCGAACAAAATGATAATATATCTTAATGTGCTTACAACGATCATGCTGAATAGGATTAACTGCAAGATAAGAAGCAGAAACATTATGACGTAGGGAAAAACTAGGTCGTTACTAGTCTCCTAAAGTTAAACAAAACCTAACTAGACCACTAAACTAAGTAGAGTGGTAAGCAAGGGTCATTCTTCCACAAGGACTAAGGAACACCGAAATGTGTTAATTTAGAAATAAGCTAGGCCGAAGAAATCGTTTAGTTTTGGTTGAACTAAGGGTATAAACTATTGAAATCAAATTAGGAAAAGCACTAGGAATGGGAAAACACCACAATCATAGTTCACATCCAACAACCAAGTAGAGATATGGGGTTTGACATGCACTGGGGATATGCAAAGGGAATAAACAAACCTAAACACCTGTAAAATCGTTGTTAGGGAGTTTAGAGTCCCAATTATGGCAACAAAACCTATATTTCGAGGTGTTATTACCTAGCTAGGCCAAGTTAAGAATTGAAATCAAACCCAAGTCAATACCAACCAACAAGTGATGTGTAACAACCAATCAATCATTCATGAAGGTCAACCACATAAAAGTAAACCATTAAATGGGCAACAAATGATCAAAAGATGATGGAGCTCACATCAACTAAGTCACCAATCAACATCAAAGATTGAAATTGCACAAATCCCAAACATAACCAACCCAATAAACTCTACTCATGAAAATAGGATGCAAACATTGATTGGACTACTCCCAATCCTAGTTAATGAACTACTCACTACCCATAATACTACCAAACATCCAAAACAAGAAAATCTAGCTATTAAATCACCAATCTAAAAGTAGCAAAAATCAATAGTTTTAAAGCAAAAACAAAACAAAATCTTGAGAGCAAACAAGAAGAAACTAGTAAAAGATGGAAACTTTAATCTAGATTAACTATTAAACATTAAAATAAAGCAATAAAAGAAGAGAGAGAGTATGAAATGCTCATTGATAAATTGTTGAAGCTTTAAATCCAAGTTGTCACCCTTGAATCTCCAAACTTCAATCTCTCTTTGAGTTTTCTCACTTTTTCCCTAAACTAAGCTATGGAGGTTAATCCTCCCTAAAACTCTAAAAATATTCTAAAACTAAGAGTGATGGATAAAATAAAACTTGGCTAAAAACTTTTTTTTTTTTAAAATGGGCAAAGGGAGTATTTATACTCCCCTCAATTCCCTCGTCGCAAACAAAACGGGCCGAAGAAAAAGGACCCAAGAAGCAGAAGCCTGGACGGGCTCCAAATGGTCCGGGCGGGCTGACCAAGGCAACCCGAGCCGGCTGGTTCAAGGCCCGGATAATGCAGGTAGTCGGGCTCGTTCAATACCACCGGGCGGGAACATTTCTTTTGCGTCGAGGCAGGAACTTCAAGCATCAAGCAGCCCGGGCGGACTTGGTATATGCTCGGGCGGGCTGGGATTCAGCTCGGGCGAGCGTTAGACCTTTCTGGGCTGAGCGAGGCAGCAGACGCGCTTGATTTCAAAGAGCCATATCTCTTTCATTCTTCATCGAAATTGAGCTTGTGACCACTCGTTGGAAATATATCGTGCCAAAATTTCATCTCCAACTTGAATCACTTGAGAATACTATGTGCGCTGAAATTTATGACCGATTGAATATGACCCTTATGCACAAATCCTTCCAAAAGCTCTTATTTTAGCAAAATTGCTCCACTCTATGCTTGGTGTGTGGTTCTCTTTTCCTCCCCTTTCATGTGCTTCCCACTTGTAATTAATCAAATTCCTACAAAAAAAGGTCTAATAGAATAGTAGGGAGAGGGGAAACAAATATATATGGCAAGAGGAAATTAATTAACACAAGAGGTAAAATTAGGGGAAGAATAAACTAAAAAGGGAAAGAAACTAAATAAATTAGCCTTAAAACTACCATATGAGTGAGATAAATCTCACTCATCAACTTCCCCCAAACTTAAACGTTTGCTTGTCCTCAATCAAAGTCCTGATAAGTGCCTATTTATACATATTTTTACCCTCTAATATAATATTTTTAGTGTCGTCTATTGAGTTATTGGGATAAATATTATACTTTTAGGATATTATAAGTTGTGGTTCTTTTATCGCTTTAATAGGTTATCTAGTAATTGGGTTTATATGATTATTTATTAGTTTGACCTATGTCATATTTTATACTATTAATAATTTATCTCATGTTGGCAGGTACATAATTATATTGGAGTCAAATAATTGGATGTTTGGGCTAAATCCAATACTAATACTTTAACCCGTGCAACAAGAAGTGAAAGAAATGAAGTGAAAGAAATTAAAGAAAAGAAGAAACATAAAAGGCTATTGTCTTGGAATTTGGACACATGTAGGCAGTAGCAACCAGCATATGAAGGGAGCAAAAGAAAGAATGCATAAAAGACAAGCGGGAATCATATTTTTGGGCCTTGATTAAAATAAACCCACGTGGGGTGTTGAGAAAACAAAGGAGGGTTTGGTTGGAAAACAACGCACACACAGCAACAAGAAAAAGAAAGCACAACAGCAGCGAAAAAGGGGAGGCCGAAGATGAAATTACGGGGGTGAAGAAGGCAGTAGCGTTTTAGGGGTAGCATACGGCAGCATAACAGAAGAATACAAACGAAGGAAGTTTCAGACTGAAATTCGTCCCCCATGAGTTTTCTCTATTCTTTTCTATCTCTTTTCTTTGTTTTTAGGAAAATTTGTG
Organism: Beta lomatogona; assembly: GCA_947646795.1. Lineage (NCBI taxonomy): Eukaryota > Viridiplantae > Streptophyta > Magnoliopsida > Caryophyllales > Amaranthaceae > Beta > Beta lomatogona. The sequence goes on from CANSNZ010000940.1 coordinate 365,307, forward strand.
AGAAACCACCTTTTATAATCACTTTTTTGTGAGAAACCACCTTTTAAAAAAAATTGGTTAATTAGCCACCTTTTTAGTTTTTTTTTTGTTGGAAGCCACCACTTGCCGAAATCCGGCGTTGACCATCGATTTTCGCCATTTTTTTCCAGATTTTCGCCATTTCTTCCACCTGGAATGTCGGGGGATGCGAGGGGGGAGAGGGGCTTAGAGGTGGGGAGGGTGGGGATGGTCGTAGGGGGGGTGTTTGCAGGGCGGGTTGTGAGGGGAGGAGGGGGTTGCCGGGGGATGCGAGAGGGAGGGGGTTGCGGGGATGCGAGGGGGGACGGTGGGTTGCCGGGGGGGAAGGATAAAGGGGGAAGAATGGCGAAAATATGATAGTCAACGCCGGGAAATCGAAGTCAACGCCGGATTCCGACAAGTGGTGGCTTTCAACAAAAAAAAGAACCGAAAAAGTGGCTAATTAACCAAATTTTTTTTAAAAGGTGGTTTCTCACAAAAAAGTGATTATAGAAGGTGGTTTTTGACGAATTTTCCTTGTTTTTATGTCTAATTTAGAGTAGTTTTACACTAGTAGGAACATGTAATTGACTATTTAATATATGGGCTTATGAGATTACGAATTTGTTTGTGTTATAAACAATTAGTTTCTTTTAGGTATTTATACAAGGTGTATTATCTGGCTTTTGATTCATGTTTATTGATTTAGTTTGATCACCTAAATTGTTTCATGTTTCTGTTGTTAGATGGATAGTAGTTTTAATTAGGTTGCAACTTTCTGGTCTAATTATAATTGCTAGAATCTTGTGTAGCAATTAAATTCAATTAGTTGCAGCTCAATGGCTAATTTGAGTTCAGTTGATTGGTGTTTCTAATGTTGTTAAGTTTGATAATTTGATACATGCTTTCATTATTGGATTAATTTAGCTTGATTAGGATTAAATTTGCGTGCTTTCACGAGATTTAAGGAGTAAGAAAGATAAAACTAGTAATCTACTTGCTTTCAATGGGTTATATAGTTAACCAATCTATCCTAGGCTAGTCGAATGAGTCAATGATTATACCCAATATCTATAGAAAGTTACATGTCTCCTATTAGCTTCTTTATTATATTTTAAAACCGAATTTATTTCCTGCAATTTATACTTATAATTTTAGTTTAATAGTTTTAGGTATAGTTTTGATATTCGAAACTCCCCCCCCATATTATATAGTAGTAGCCATATATATACTTAAATAATTAGTTTAAGATAATAACACAGTTTATGTGGGTTCGACCCTTACTTTCCCTATCTATCTGTTAGAGTTGGTGAGTGATTTATAAAATTAATTTTGTTGCGGAAACGACATGCATTAAATTTTGGCGCCGTTGCCGGGGACTGTGTATTTTATTATTTTAGGCTATTGTTTAAGTATTATTATTTATCTACTAATTTGTTTAATTCTAGGTTCTTGTTTATTGATCTAATATTTACATTTATATTTTTTGTGTGACTATTAGCTAGTGAAATGGCAGGAGAAGGTGAAATGAGCTTGAAAGAATATATGTTCGTCAATGCATATGAGACACACATGAGCATTATTTTTCCCGTACTAGAGAAACCATTCAAACTTGATCCAGGTTTTATCGAAATTCTCCCTAAATTTTATGGTTATGATAAGGAAGATGCTCATAGACATTTACAAGAATTTACTCTTGCTTGTTCTACTTTATTGTTAAATGGTAAAAATGATGATGGTATTAAAATTCGTGTTTTTCTTTTTACTTTACATGATCTAGCTAGAGATATGTTACTTTATCTTCCTGTTGGATCTATTACTTCTTGGGATGGTCTTCGGTGAGTTTTTCTTAAAAAATACCAACCCGCTAACGTAACCAGATTAATAAGAAACAAATATGTAGTATTGAGCAAGATAAAGATGAACAATTGCATGAGTATTCGAAAAGATTTAATAAACTTTGCATTTCATGCCCACAACATCAACCTAGTGAGCAATTCCTAATTGAATGTTTTTATGATAGTTTGTTAGATGATCAGAAGCGTTTAATAGATATCGCTAGTGGTGGAACTTTGGTGAATAAAATTCATGGTGAAGCAAGAGAGTTAATAACTACTATGGCCCTTAACAGTAAACAATATGGGACGAAAATTAATTCTGAAGTGAAAATTCAAAGGCAACTAAAGGAGCAAACTGAACAAATTGCTGAATTTAAAGTTGTAGTTGCTAATATTAGTAACCAAGTTTCCAGTTTTAGTACTTAACATGAGTCTTTGGAATATTTAGTAAAACAACTAGCTCTCCAAATAGGAAAAGTTCACTTTCATGAATTTAATAATCAGCAACAAACTGAAAATCACCTTCACCATCTAGATAACCAAATAAAACAAATATGTACTACTCTTAGCAACATAGAAAGTAAATTGGATGGACAAGTTTTTGAAAAGCCTATACCTCACTTGATAGATGAAACTAAAGCCATAACTTTGAGAAGTGGTAAAGAACTTGAAAATCGAGGGAAAGTGGAAAAATAAGTCGAGGTGAGTCATGAAACCATAGAAAAAGATAGTGAAAAATTACAACGTGACAAAATTGGGCAGATTAGTGATAGTAGTGATGAGATTGAAGTCCAAAATGTGGAAAACGAAGTAGTGAAGGTGAGAAAAGAAAAAGAAAAACCTATCGTGAATCCTTCTTCAAATAAACCTGATCCTAGGGAGATAGTGCCATTTCCCTTACGTTTTGCTAACTCTAGGAAAGAAGATTTAGACAATGAGATCTTAGGGACATTTAGGAAGGTTGAAATAAACATACCTCTCTTAGATGCAATTAAGCAAATGCCTAAATACGCTAAATTCTTAAAAGACTTATGCACTAACAAAAGGAAAATTCAGAGTGGTGAAAAAGTATGCGTGGGGGAGAACGTCTTCACCGTTATTCAAAAGAAAATACCTCCTAAATGTAAGGATCCTGGGATGTTTTCTATACCTTGCAATAGAGGAAACCATGAGCTTAATAGGTGTATGCTTGACTTAGGAGCATCCATTAGTGTAATGCCTAGATCAATCTATAAATCTTTGAACTTGGGCCCCCTCTCTAAAACGAACGTAGCGATTCAGTTAGCCGATAGATCACAAGCATATCCCTTAGGAGTCTTAGAGGAAGTTTTAGTTTAAGTAAATGAGTTAGTGTTTCCTGTTGACTTCTATATTCTTGATATGGGTGAGACGCTTGAATCTATTGATGTGCCATTGTTGTTAGGGAGGCCCTTTCTCAAAACTGCTAAAGCAAAAATTGACGTGTCGGAGGGTACTCTTTCTTTTGAATTTGATGGTGAAATGATTAAACTTAACATTTATGATGCGATGAACTACCCTTCTAACATGCAGGATGTGAACTCTGTGGATTGTATAGATGAGATTGATTGCATTACACAAGAAAAATTTAACTCATTCCATGTTGAATATGTTGTTGAATCTCCTCTCACTGCACATTCAGAAAATCCTGTTGCTGCGCATATTGATTTTGCGTCTGGAAGTGTCAATTATGAGTCGGAATATACATGTGCTAATAATATGCAATCTGTTTCAAGTTGTGAATTGCCTGTCAATACCCCTAAGTTGATCCCATCTATTCAATCACCCCCTAAACTTGAATTAAAACCCCTGCCTAGTAACCTTAAGTATGCTTTTTTGGGTGAAAATGACACTTTGCCAGTCATCATTTCTAGTTCACTTTCTGAGTCACAAGAGGAAAAATTGTTAAATGTTCTTAAGAAATACAAAGAGGCAATAGGATGGACCATCGCTGACATTAATGGGATTAGTCCTACTTTGTGTATGCATAAAATATTTGTAGAAAATGATGCCAAACCTGTTAGAGAAGCCCAAAGGAGACTTAATCCTTCAATGACGGATGTAGTAAAAAAGGAAATTCTTAAGTGGCGAGATGCAGGTGTCATTTTTCCAATTTCAGATTCAAAGTGGGTAAGTCTTATTCATGTCGTGCCTGAGAAAACGGGAATAACGGTTGTTGAGAATAATAAAGGAGAACTTGTTCCTACTAGAGTGTCCAATGGGTGGAGAGTGTGTATAGATTATAGGAAGCTTAATCAAGCCACTAGAAAAGACCACTTCCCCTTGCCATATATTGACCAAATGTTAGAAAAGCTTACAGGACGTTCTTTTTTTTTTGTTTTCTCGATGGATATTTAGGATACATTCAAGTTCTCATAGCCCTTGAGGACCAAGAAAATACTACCTTTACTTGCCCTTTTGGCACATTTGCATTTAGAAAAATGCCTTTTGGACTTTGTAATGCACCAGGTACATTTCAATGTTGTATGATGAGCATATTTTCTGACTTGCTTGATAATTCTATGGAAGTCTTTATGGATGATTTTATTGTTTTTGGTGATGATTTTGACTTGTGCCTTCATAATTTATCTCTTGCTTTGAAAAGATGTGTCGAGACTAATCTTGTGTTAAATTTTAAAAAATGCCATTTTATGGTGGAAAAAGGAGTAGTCTTAGGTCATATTGTTAGTTCTAAAGGACTCGAAGTCGATAAAGCTAAAATTGATGTCATAAGTTCACTTCCTTACCCCACTTGTGTGCGTGAAATTAGATCATTTTTAGGGCATGCTGGCTTTTATTGGCATTTCATTCGGAACTTTTCTACTATTGCATCTCCATTATGTGCTTTACTTGCTAAACATGCACCTTTTGTTTTTACTGATAAGTGCAAAATTGCTTTTGATACTTTGAAAGAGAAGCTCACTTGTGCTCCTATTATTAGACTACCTAATTGGTCTTTACCTTTCGAGATAATGTGTGATGCTAGTGATAAGGCGGTAGGTGCAGTACTCGGACAAAAGGTCGATAAGGAACCATATGTCATTTATTATGCTTCTAAATCTCTTGTTCCAGCCCAATGTAATTACACCGTTACTAAAAAAGAAATGTATGCAGTTATTTTTGCTCTTGAAAAGTTTAGACCTTATTTGTTGGGGACTCACGTGATTGTGTATACTGATCATTCTGCTTTGAAATATCTTTTAACAAAGAAAGAGTCTAAACCTAGATTGTTGAGATGGATGCTTTTACTACAAGAATTTGACCTAGAAATTAGGGATAAAAAAAGGAGCAGAAAACCTTGTTGCTGACCATTTAAGTAGAACCACCCATGATAAGGAAGTAGTAATTTCTTCATCTGATTTATTCCCTGACGAGTGTTTATATGAATTGCATGGTACAATGCCTTGGTATGCTGATATTGTTAATTATTTAGTGTCAAAAGAGTTGCCTAATGATTTGTCTAGAGCCCAAAAAGATAAAATTAAACGTGTTTTAAGATTCTACATTTGGGATGAGCCTTATTTATATAAAGTCTGTTCTGACTATATCGTTCGAAAATGTGTGCCTGATCATGAAATTAAATCTATTCTTGAATTTTGTCATACATTTGAATGTGGTGGTCATTTTGGTCCAAAAAGAACTGCTTATAAAGTTTCAGAATGTGGATTCTTTTGGCCTTCTTTACATAAATATGCTTATTTATTTGTGGAATCGTGTGATCGATGTCAAAGAACTGGAAATATTTCTAAGAAAGACCAAATGCCTCTTAATTTTGTTTTTGTGCTTGGTATCTTTGAAGTGTGGGGCATTGATTTTATGGGACCATTTCCCGCTTCTTCCGGTAATCTTTATATTCTTTTAGCAGTTGATTATGTTTCTAAATGGGTAGAGGCAAAAGCTACCAAAACTAATGATTCGAAAGTGGTGGCTAAATTTGTTCGAGATCAGATTTTTAATAGATTTGGCGTCCCAAGGGCTATTATTAGTGATAGAGGGACTCACTTTTGTAATCGTATAGTTGAGGCTTTGCTTAAGAAATACCATGTCACTCATAGGATTTCAACTGCTTATCACCCCCAAACTAATGGACAAGCTGAAGTTTCTAATAGGGAAATAAAATCTATTTTAGAGAAAGTTGTGAATCCTAATAGAAAACATTGGAGTAATAGCTTAGGTGATGCTTTATGGGCTTATAGAACTGCTTACAAAACTCCAATAGGAATGTCTCCTTATCGCTTAGTGTATGGAAAAGCTTGTCATTTACCCGTAGAGTTGGAACATAGAGCATTTTGGGCTATTAAAAAGTGTTATTTAGACTATGACAAGGCGACTGCCCGTAGAAAATTGGAAATTCAAGAGTTAGAAGAAATAAGAAACGATGCTTATCAAAAAATCTCGAATATATAAGGAGAAAACAAAGAAATATCATGATAAAATGTTATCTAGGAAAACTTTTTATGTTGGTAATAAAGTTTTGCTTTACAACTCAAGGTTAAGACTTTTTCTAGGTAAATTGAAGTCCAAATGGACCGGACCTTTTGAGGTTATTAAGGTTTTTGAGCATGGCGCAGTTGAAATTAAGAGTTATGATTCTGAACAGATATTTAAAGTGAATGGACATCGACTCAAAGCTTTCTATGAAGGGTTTGACGCCAATTGGCTAGAAGTTATTCATTTGGAAGATCCTGTCTACTATGACTAAAACTCAAGAGCAATGTCGAGCCAACGATGAGAAAAAAAGGTGCTGCTTGGGAGGCAACCCAAGGATTTATTGTTTTCTATTTTTTCTAATTTATTTTATTTTTCTTCGATACATTAAACTACTCTAACTACTCTGTGTGCTGCTGATCCAGGATGTTGTTATGCCCATCTGCTGATGTTGCTGATGCTGTTAGCTACTACACATTACTGCTGCACACCATTGCCCATCTCCTTCCCCGTTTAATTGCAATTTTCAGGACACCAACTACTCCATGAAGAATATTTCTTCAGTCTACATACACCAGGTTGTCTCCTTCCTTGTTTCCCCTGTATCTTTTCTTCTCCTCACTTCTATTTTTAGTTTGATTTTATAAACATTGAGAACAATGTTGATTTTAAGTGTAGGGGGGATTTTGGAGTTATTTTGAGCTAAATTATGAAATTGAGTTCGTTTGTTGGATATTTCCTGGAGAAATATGTTGAATATAGGTGCCTTGATTGAAAAAAAACGGATTATCATATTTATAGGGGAGGTGCTGTCGAAATTTGCGTAGAAATTTATAAGTTTTATGTCTGATTTGAAGGCAAATTCCGTTAGCTTAATTTGACTGAAAAGAAGAAAAAAAAATCAATTTTTAAATTTGATTTTTAAAAAAAAAAAAAAAGGTTTTTCTAGTTTTATTGCAAGTTAATGGGTTTTTATGTTGATTGATTCAGAAAATTGCATAGCATCATTGTACAAGTGTTTGGCAAGTGGTAAGAATGATTATTTATGATTTGATTTGTGATTGACTTGGTAAACATCTATAACCATTGTGAGACTTTTGAGCCTTTTAATAGACTAAAACATCTATGTTAGTCTCTAGTTTTTCATGAGAGTGTGTGTTAGTTTCTGGTGAAGTCTAGACTCTTGAATTTGCATTGGTTTCTTCGAGACTACATTGAAACATGAGCATACATAAAAATGATAACGACATTTGTGTTTTCTTGAACCATTAGCCTAAGCCACCTACATTATTGTACTCCTTTTTAAAAAGAAGTCCTCTGAGCCTTAAGCCTATTTCTTTTGTTTAAACCACATTACAAGCTTATAATCCTAAACAAGTGTCCTAACCAAAGCTTTGAGCTAGTGGATTATAATTTGGTGTTTGGAGTATTATTTGTGAAAGGTATAAAAAAAATTATTATTATGGAGATGGTGTTCTCTATTTTATATCAATGGTTATTATGAGATTATGAAGCCGAAAAAAAAATTTCAAGAAGAATGCTGAAAAAAAATATATGTTATGTGATACAAGAAAAACAAGATTATGAAAAAAAAAGGTAATAATAAGTCAAATGTTATCATTCAAAGTAAATTGTGCACAAAGAGATATATGGGTTGTAAATTATTGGAATCGGATTATTTAGTAACATTTTATTAGAGTAGGAGTTTATTTGTTGGCTTCTCTTCTATTTGGCCAATGGGATTATTGTTCTTCTACTCCACTAGCTCTTAAGCTTTTGAGCACCAAATCCTAAATACTCCCTACCTTTACCTTAGCCTTACATTACCTTATTAAGTTCTTTTGATTTTTTTATGTTTTATGTCTTACTAAGTAGTGGAGGATTGAGCGATATGCAAGTTTAAAGATGAAATATTTCATTTCGAGTCGACTTCCTAGGTTTTACGTAATAATTATTATACCATAAACACATGAGTGATTATAATTTATTTTTATTTGCATAACTAAAGTGAGGGTTCACCAAGTTGATTGATCAATTACTCAAATCTTGAATATGGTTGTGGTAAGACTCAATGGAAACACTAATACATGAAGTACTATGTTTTTTTGAAGAGTTGGTTGATCTTTGGCTCATTGCTTGTGATTTCTAAACAATATTTTCGAGCTAAAATTGTTTCTACAAATCTTATTTTTGTCTTTGTGAAAACTTTCAGTTGACTTATGACTGCTTATACTAGAATTTGCCTGAAAAGTCAATCGGATGGGAAGTTAAACGTTATAATGACAGATAGATGCTGCTATTATAGTCATAGTTTGCTCGAGGACGACCAAAAGCTAAGTGTAGGGGAATTTGATAAGTGCCTATTTATACATATTTTTACCCTCTAATATAATATTCTTAGTTTCGTCTGTTGAGTTATATGGGATGAATATTACACTTTTAGGATATTATAAGTTGTGGTTCTTTTATCGCTTTCATAGGTTATCTAGTAATTGGGTTTATATGATTGTTTATTAGATTGACCTATGTCATATTTTATACTATTAATAATTTATCTCATGTTGGCAGGTACATAATTATATTGGAGTCAAATAATTGGATGTTTGGGCTAAATCCAATACTAATACTTTAACCCGTGCAACAAGAAGTGAAAGAGATTAAAGAAAAGAAGAAAAATAAAAGACTATTGTCTTGGCCTGGACACATGTAGGCAGTAGCAACCAGCACAGGAAGGGAGCAAAAGAAAGAATGCATAAAAGACAAGCAGAATCATATTTTTGGGCCTTGATTAAAATAAACCCACGTGGGGTGTTGAGAAAACAAAGGAGGGCTTGGCTGGAAAAGAACGCACACACAACAACAACAAAAAGAAAGCACAACAGCAGCGAAAAAGGGGGGGCCGAAGATGAAATTACGGGGGTGAAGAAGGCAGTAGCGTTTAGGGGTAGCAGACGGCAGCACAACAAAAGAATACAAACGAAGGAAGACGAGAATTTCAAACCGAAATTCGTCCCACATGAGTTTTCTCTACTCTTTTCTATCTCTTTTCTTTGTTTTTATGTCTAATTTAGAGTAGTTTTACACTAGTAGGAACATGTAATTGACTATTTAATATATGGCTTATGAGATTACGAATTTGTTTGTGTTATAAACGATTAGTTTCTTTTGGGTATTTATACAAGGTTTATTATCTGGCTTTTGATTCATGTTTATTGATTTAATTAGTTTGATCACCTAAATTGTTTCATGTTTCTATTGTTAGATTGATAGTAGTTTTAATTAGGTTGCAACTTTTTGGTCTAATTATTATTGCTAGAATCTTGTGTAGCAATTAAATTCAATTAGTTGCAGCTTAATGGCTAATTTGGGATCAGTTGATTGGTGTTTCTAATGCTATTAAGTTTGATAATTTGATACATGCTTTCATGATTGGATTAATTTAGCTTGATTAGGATTAAATTTGCGTGCTTTCATGGGATTTAACGAGTAAGAAAGATAAAACTAGTAATCTACTTGCTTTCAATGGGTTATATAGTTAACCAATCTATCCTAAGCTAGTCGAATGAGCCAATGATTATACCCAATATCTATAGAAAGTTACTTGTCTCCTATTAGCTTCTTTATTATATTTTAAAACTGAATTTATTTCCTGCAATTTATATTTATAATTTTAGTTTAATAGTTTTATGTATAGTTTTGATATTCGAAAACCCCCCCATATTATATAGTAATAGCCATATATATAATTAAATAATTAGTTTAAGATAATAACGCATTCTATGTGGGTTGGACCCTTACTTTCCCTATCGATCTGTTAGATTTAGTGAGTGATTTATAAATTTAATTTTATTGCGGAAACGACATGCATCAAGTCCCAAGAGTAATGAGAGGAAGGAGAATGGTAGAAAGAAGATAGCAAGGCAAAAGATTATTAAAACAATGCACACTCACTTTCGTAGGAATCACGATTGTTTTTAGCGCAAACAATAAGCCATTTAAACCTCAAGGTCGCCAATGAGGACGAGTGATGCTCTCGTGAGGATTTCAAAAGAGATTTAACCCACAACTCTAATCAAGCACAAACATACATAATAAGCCAAAGTCATCTATTCAACCATGGTTCACAAAGCAATGGACGATCTAAGCAAACTTTCAAAGCATAACCATTATCAATATGTATCAATGACTTAGGAATATAGGGGATAGGCTAATCTAAGGTGCAAAATTGACACTATCAAAAGCTTCAAACATCAACTAGAGTCTACTAAGGCATTGAAGAGTCACAAATCGTTCTCAAATGGATGAAGAAGGTCCCAAGATTGATCCTAATCACCTATAGTGCACATAAACTCCCCCAAACTTAACTTTCGTTGAGAGAAAACCATGACTGTAGTATTATAACGATTCAGTAATGGGTCTAGAGTCTCAATGTTTAAGTCATAATGGCATTCATCATTACTAGGGAGACTCTACTTATTAAATTTTGAAGCTCCCACTCAACCATTTCGACAACCCACTTTCTCAAGGATATGTGGATATTATCACTTATTGACTCTTTTTCAAAAAAAAAAATCGGACTTTAATAGGCTTATTATGCATTGTGGGCTCATTGGTTCCACTTATTGGACTCGAGAAATAAAACACTTTTTTTTTAACAATCAATTTAACTCTTAGCATAGTTTATTTGGAGGTAAACCACTTGTGCACCAAAGAAGATTTTAAGATTCAACTAGGGTCACTACAACTTCCAAAAGAGAAATAATTCGACTCTTTTAAACACTAAGTTTTACCACATTTAGAATCATAGAGTGTCTTTTTCAAGTAGACAATGAAGCACCAAAGATTAATCGATCCCTAATCGCACTCAAATTACACACACAAGTAAGCATCCAATGGAAACACCTATACTCATCTACCCAGATGACCAAATCAAAGGAATCCACATAGATTTTTCATCAAGAATATTCCCTTGGACGCAAAATGCTTTGTACTTTTCTTTATTCCTCAATTTTTTTTGGATTTTGCCAAACATCCTTTTTCAATTGTTTTTCAATTTTTTCATTTTTTAGGAAAAAGAAAAGAAATTAAAGCAAAATATTTTTGGATTTTGAAATTTTTTTTAAAAAAAATGCAAAAAGTAAAGAAATAAAGTTTATACACCTCCCCCAAGCTAGCGAATAGCTACTTCCCCAAGCTAGAAAGCATTGTCCTCAATGCTTAAACAAGACGATCAAAGGGAGGGAGGGAGGGAGGGAGGGAATAAACATCCAAACCAACAAGCATATACTCCACATATCATAAAGCATTGGAGAAATAGAAAAGGAAGGAAGCTATCGGATAGAAGGTGGGTGTAATACCCGCAAATGACCCAATTCTTCCACTTATAATCAACTTTTTCAATATCATAATTTGCTTTCCACGTGCTATTGAGAATGAATGTTATTCCAATTATGTACCTAAGTTAAAATCAAAGATAGAAAATAAAAATGTGTAAAATTAAAAGAAATAAAATGAAAGCAATAAATCACGGGTTACTTCCCGAGAAAGGCTTATTTTAGGTCCTAAGCTTGACCTTTCTAGTAAATAACAATTCAATGATCGCAAGAGTTTGTCATATGCACTAGCACACATTTCAATTATTATTAAGTATGCAATGATAAAATCCAAAATATGCATAAAGTGCAATGCACAAATGAAGATAAGGATGCCTAAAAGAAGGAACAAAAGGAAAAACAAAGAAATAATAATAATAAGAAGAATCAAAATAAGAAGAAAAATAAAAATGAAACGACAAACTCTCCTTAACAAACTCTTTTTTTGTGGCAATGTCACTTTCTTCCTCAAAATTAATCACATTGGGCCCTTGAGAAGGAGAGGAAAGGGACTCATTTAATGGAGGTAATTTGGTAAATAAGGGAAAGAGATGGGAAAGGAAGGAACTAGGTCGAGCTTTCTTGAAAACGGGATATAAGGTGAAGGAATGGAAACTAAGGTTTCACAAATGACTTCTCCTATATCACAAGTTTTCAAATCGCACACTTTTTCAACCATTGGCTCCTTACAAACATCTTTGTCATCATCTAAAGCCTCAAAAACATCACCAACCACCAAATGAGGTATCTCACTCTCATCATCATTCAAGTCATTGGTCAATTGTTTGTCATCCTTCTTTGCCTTACCCCCATTTACACACACATCCCCCAATTGTCTACCACTCCTAGTGATTATAGCATGGGCTTGTTCATTGGGATTTACACATTGACTACGGAGTTGGGTAGTGGAAGCACTTTTCATAGAACCCGCCATTTGAGCCAATTGAGTTTCAAGCATTTTATTATGAAATTGCATTTGTTTTAAGCTCTCTCTCAATTCACTAGTCTCTTTAGCTTGATCAGTCATGAAGGTTTGCATCATACTCTCTAGACTAGTGGTGTTGGTGGGCGGTCCTAATTGAAGAGGTGCTTGGAGTCTAATTTGGAGACCATTTTGGGGAGGGGGGTTACAATCAAGCATATGAGAATCAATATCGGGAACATGAGGCACTTGATTGAAATCCATGCATAAATTCAATGAACATTGAGAAATAGCATTAATATCAACATTAGAATGCACCTCATTATTAGAACCATATGAGGGAGGGGGTTAAAATCATGCATAATAGGCTCACTAGTGGAAACATTTGATTTATCAAAGAAATTCACACCAACATTTGATGAATCATCACAATTAGCACAATCAAAATCATAAGTATCCCTAGCTAACTACAAATAGAAATCCCAAGCTTCATCTAAAGATATAGCTCGAAATGCACCATTAAACATATTTTCAACCACTCCTCTAGTATGATCATTCAAACCCCAATAAGTTATCTCACAAGTCTCCCAAAGACCATAACCATAGTACTCTATAAAGTCCTCAAGTCTCTCGAAGTAAACCCAAAAGACTCATTTTCATATTGAGAAAAAGGATAAGAAAAGAAAAAAAATCAAAGAAAAACAAGAATATTCACAAATAGCCTAGACTCATCTAATCAACAAAAATCAATGTAAGTCGCAGTCCCCGGCAACGGCGCCATTTTGACGTAGGGGAAAACTAGGTCGTTACTAGTCTCCTAAAGTCAAACAAAACTTAACTAGACCACTAAACTAAGTAGAGTGGTAAGCAAGGGTCATTCTTCCACAAGGACCATGGAATACCGAAATGTGTTAATTTAACAATAAGCTAGGCCGAAGAAATCGTCAAGTTTTGATTGAACTAAGGGTATAAACTATTGAAATCAAATTAGGAAAAGCACTAGGAATGGGAAAACACCACAATCATAGTTCACATCCAACAACCAAGTAGAGATATGAGGGTTGACATGCATTGGGGATATGCAAAGGGAATAAAAAACCTAAACACCTCTAACATCATTGTTAGGGAGTTTAGAGTCCTAATTATGGCAACAAAACCTATATTTCGAGGTGTTATTACCTAACTAGGCCAAGTTAAGAATTAAAATCAAACCCAAGTCAATACCAACCAACAAGTGATGTGTAACAACCAATCAATCATTCATGAAGGTCAACCACATAAAAGTAAACCATTAAATGGACAACAAAGTATCAAAAGATGATGGAGCTCACATCAACTAAGTCACCAATCAACATCAAAGATTGAAATTTCACAAATCCCAAACATAACCAACCTAATAAACTCCACTCATGAAAATAGGATGCAAACAATGATTGGGCTACTCCCAATCCTAGTTAATGAACTACTCACTACCCATTATACTACCAAGCTTCCTAAACATGAAAATCCAGCTATTAAATCACCAATCTAAAAGTAGCAAAAACCAAAAATCAATAGTTTTAAGGAAATATTGACAGGAACAGTCCCAACTATGGGCGTTCCACCATTTACAGTCCCAACTAAAGATTATTTCTGAGTAGTCCCAACTATGCATCATACTTTACAAAATTGGTCCCAGCAGGTTAATGACCTGCTATAATAGGTAAATACTCATTTTTTTGCCACCACCCAACACCACCACTAGAACTACCCTAACCACCCCCACTCACAAAAATGGTCCTTAAACCCCCTTCCTTCTCCCTGCCACCCTCGTCGTCTCCCTCCCTTGCCACCCCTCATCTGTCTGACCCTCCAACTCGAATGGAGGATTTGATGCTATTGAATCCCTAAAAACATAGTATAGCACAACATAAATTGCAATTCTTGAAACCCTAACACACCCCTTAAAAATCTGGTGTCAACAAATACCAGCAAAATTCAATATGAAAATACAAAAATAAAGATATGGAGTCTGAGAGAAGCAAATCAAAATTGAAATTTAACAGATAAAGTGAAGATATCATATTCTATCAATGTATACTAGCTAACAATCTTCCTTATTCTCTTCATGCCGGAAATTTCAAACCTATTTTTTTCGCTTATCATTCTGATTCATCAATGTATTACTACTTTTATTTGTAGTTATAATTTGAGTTTGAAATGTCGCATTTTATTCTATTTTTATCAAGTTTTAAGTACTGAACTTGATGAGATTGTTCTTGATACCGTCTTTTTACGGGAGATGGGTTTTCAAGGTAATTACTAGCTAACTCAGCGATAGATTGAGCACTCGACAGGTGGGAAACTCGATGATGTAAAATTGCAGATTGATCTTATGCGTGCTGAGCTTGATGATGAAATTTTAGGTCTTCGATCTCAATCTCACAAACTAAGAAATGTAATTCAAGTTCACTTTTCATTCTTTCTCCTTTTATGTTTGATTGCTTCATAGTATATGATATATATATGTCCTGTAACCCATTTTTTTCGTTGAAAGTTGTTGAAGAATCTTTTTTGTGAAGTTGAATTCTTGAATTCTGAATGTCACTGTAACATGAAAGTTGAATGATTGACAGAAAATTTGACACGAATTACAGGAAGTTCCAATGGAAATTTATGCAAGGCGGGGAGGGAATTTGGGGGTGGTAGGGGGGGAGGCACAGGGCGTGGCAGGGAGGCGAGGAGAGAGAAGGAGTAAGAAGAAAATCAATTTAAGAAATTAGAAAAAAATTAACCTCCTAAACAAGTAACTAGTCAGTCGGGACCAATTTTGCAAAAAATGATGCATAGTTAGGACTGCTCATAAATAATCCTTAGTTGGGACTAAAAATGGCAGAACGCCCAAAGTTGGGACTGTTCCAATCAATTTTTCCTAATTTTAAAGCAAAAACAAAACAAAATCTAGATAACAAACAAGAAGAAACTAGTAAAAGATGGAAACTTTAATCTAGATTAACTATTAAACATTAAAATAAAGCAATAAAAGAAGTGAGAGAGTAAGAAATGCTCATTGATAAATTCTTGAATCTTTATATCCAAGTTGTCACCCTTGAATCTCCAAACTTCAATCTCTCTTTGAGTTTTATCACTTTTTCCCTAAACTAAGCTATGTTGGCTAATCCTCCCTAAAACCCTAAAAATATTCTAAAACTAAGAGTGATGGATAAAATAAAACTTGGCTAAAAACTTTTTTTAAAAAAAATGGGCAAATGGAGTATTTATACTCCCCTCCATTCCCTCGTCGCAAACAAAACGGGCCGAAGAAAAAGGACCCAAGAAGTAGAAGCCCGAACGAGCTCCAAATGGCCCGGGCGGGCTGACCAAGGCAACCTGGGCGGGCAGGTTCAAGGCCCGGACGGTGCAGGTAGTCGAGCCCGTTCAATACCACCGGGCAGGAACATTTCTTTTGCTTCGAGGCAGGAACTTCAAGCATCAAGCAGCCCGGGCGGGCTTGGTATATGCTCGGGCGGGCTGCGATTTAGCTCGGGCGAGCACTGGACCTTTCATGGCTGAGTGAGGCAGCAGACGCGCCTGACTTCAAAGAGCCATATCTCTTTCATTTTTCATCAGAATTAGGCTTATGACCACTCGTTCGAAAGATATCGAGCCAAACTTTTATCTCCAAGTTGAATCACGGAAAAGTACTTTGTGTTCTGAAAGTAATGACCGTTTGAATATGACCCTTATGCACAAATCCTTCCAAAAGCTCTTATTTTAGCAAAATTGCTCCACGCTATGCTTGGTGTGTGGTTCTCTTTTCCTCCCCTTTGACGTGCTTTCCACTTGTAATTATTCAAATTCCTGCAAAAAAAAGGTCAAATAGAATAGTAGGGAGAGGGGAAACAAATATATATGGCAAGAGGGAATTAATTAACACAAGAGGTAAAATTAGGGGAAGAATAAACTAAAAAGGGAAATAAACTAAATAAAAATAGCCTTAAAACTACCCTATGAGTGAGATAAATCTCACTCATCACATTATCACAAAACAACTTGACAGGAGCACGGATGATGAGTCCCAACTCAGCTAATAAGGAACGAACCGAGAGGGTGTCTTGAACCGTGTATGCAGCCGCACGATACTCAGCCTCAGTAGAAGACTTGGAAACATTGGGTTGCTTTTTCAAGTGCCAGGAGATAAGGTTACCACCAAGGAAGATGGCGTAACCAGTGGTGGAGCGACAACTATCCGGACAACCTGCCCAATCAGCATCAGAATAGGCAATCATGAGGGACATGGTCTTAGAGGGGCGAAGCCAGAGACCGTAGTCTGAAGTACCCTGTAAGTACCTGTAGATACGCTTAACAATAAACAAGTGAGCAGTGTGGGGAGCATGCATAATTGGGAAACTAAATGTACAGCATACGCAATATTAGGTCTAGTCATAGTCAAGTACTGTAAAGCCCCAACTATATTACGATACTCAGAAGGATCGGATAAGAGATCACCATCTGTAAGCGATAGAGTAGTCCGACTAGGAAGAGG
This sequence comes from Beta lomatogona, assembly GCA_947646795.1. Classification (NCBI taxonomy): domain Eukaryota; kingdom Viridiplantae; phylum Streptophyta; class Magnoliopsida; order Caryophyllales; family Amaranthaceae; genus Beta; species Beta lomatogona. The sequence continues at coordinate 382,407 of CANSNZ010000940.1, forward strand.
TGTGCGAACCGGTTTGACAGTGTGCAGATGAAATTTAAGAAGAAGATTATGAACATACTTCTTCTGACACATAAACAAACCTTTAGGTGAGCGGATAGGCTGAACACCTAAAAAATAGTGAAGATCACCCAAATCCTTCATAACAAACTCCGCGGACAAAAGAGAAATGAATTTGGTGATCAAAGGAGCGGAGTTACCGGTGATAATAATATCATCAACATATAGAAGAAGATATAGAATATATTTGCCACGACGAAAGATAACATAGAAGTATCAGATTGAGAATAAAAGAAGCCCTGTTGAAGCAAAAAACTGCTGAAGCGAAGATACTAAGCTCGAGGAGCTTGTTTCAAACCATAGATAGCTTTCTGGAGGCGACAAATATGATTGGAAAATCGGGATGAATAAAACCCGCAGGTTGTTTCATGTAGACCTCCTCAATGAGATCACCATGTAAGAAACCATTATTCACATCCAATTGGCGAATGACCCACTGATAAGAAATAGCTAAGGACAAAACCAACCGAATAGTAGTTGATCTCTATTCTAAGTTTGACAACTCTTGAAAAAGAACAAGCTCCGACTTTTTTCTCTAAAGCAAATAAAATTCCAAAATGGCGTCAAGCCATGGCGAAAGAGATTAATGCAATGTTGGTCAACAAAACATGGGAATTGGTACCGTTTGATGCTACAAAGAACTTGGTTAGTACTAAATGGATTTATACGATAAAAACTAATGAAGAGGGTCATGTGATTAGGCTTAAGGCTCGTCTGGTTGCTCGAGGTTTAGGTCGACGAGGAAGGTATTGATTATTCCGAGTATTTTGGCCCTCTTTGTAAAAATTCCATCTTTAGCACGAGTTTTCATTTCATGAATATTTTGGGAAGACGGAACAAGAAAGACACCATGAGAAGGAGATGCATGCAAGGAATCGGCAAACAAAGGACGAGAGGATGAGGTGAGGGACTCGGCACTAGTAGAATAATTGATTATTGCTGCGATCATTAAGTGGCCTATTGCAGCGGTTTTCGCCGCACAGCAATAAAGGGCGAAGCAATAGGTAATTACCTATTGCTGCGGTTTTAAACCGCAGCAATAGGGCAACCTATTGCTGTGGTTCTTATCTAAAACCGCAGCAATAGGTAGTATTAATAATAAAAAATAATAATTAAAAGCAACATATTGCTGCTGTTGTTGGTAAAAACAGCAGCAATATGTGAGTCTATTGCTGCTGTTTTTACCAAACAACAGCAGCAATAGTTTTTTTTTTTTTAAAAAAAAATCATACATTTCTAATTGAAAGAAAATTCCAGTTTTCCATCAGATAAAAATATAGAAAATAAGACACTACATCATATTAATTCTTTAGATGTACTTATACCCAAAAAAATCCATCAAAAATATAGATACAAAAGAAAAATATAAAAAAATAAAAAATTAGAAACCCTAAAATCATATTAACTCTAAAAATATAAAATTGAAGAAAATCGAAAACAAAATACATCAATAGCCGACAATAGTAAGAAAACTAGAAAATCAGAAATTAGTAAGAACGGATCTAAAGGCAAAAAACAGAAAAAAAAAAAAAAAAAAACTTGGAAACGCATATTCGAGCCGTTAGTGTGAGACTCAGCCGGCGGTTTTGAGTAGAGAGCAGGCGGTTTTCATGAAGGAGGCTTCGAACCGCTACAGCCGGAATCATCGACGAACCGCTACAGCCGGCGGTTTTGAGTGAAGAGCAGATTCGAGGAAACGCATATTCGAGGAGTTAGTGTGAGACTCAGCCGACGGTTTTGAGTAGAGAGCAGGGGGTTTGCGTCGCGGTGAAGCTGCAGGAGTGCAGCGCGGTGGTGGGTGGCGACGTTCGTCTGACTTCGACTCCGGCGCTGGGTAGCAGACACGAGGCAAGGAGACAGAACGAGAGAGAAATGGCGAGGTGGTGGTTGAAGGCGAACGGAATAGTGGAGTCGAGCGGTGGTTGAAGGCGAACGAAACGATTTTGTGGAGATGTGGTCGACGGCGTGCAAAAATGGTGGGAGAAGATGAGAGAGAAGTTACAGAGAAGAGATGACACGAGAAGAGAGAGGCAAAAAATTTTGGGAGAGATAATATGAGGTAAACGGCGTACAACTACATTTAAGAACCAAAACCCCTAATAAACCTATTGGCTATTGCTGCGGTTTATTAAAGAAACCGCAGCAATAGTTTAAAATTTTATTAAAAAAATAATATTTTAAGCTATTGATGCGGTTCTGAGTGGAAACCGCAGCAATAGCTCTGGTCAAACCAGCCAAATATTATTGAAAAATTCCCGTTGATATATATTGCTGCGGTTTCCGCCTAGAACCGCAGCAATATGTTGATTTTCGATTTTTCCTTTTGTTTTGACGTGGTTTATTGTTGCACATGGGTAAAACCGCAGCAATTCAGCCGCAGCAATAAGCAATTATTCTACTAGTGCGGACAAGCCACGGTGGGGCAAAGTAGCATCACTCAGTGGGGATGAGCCCAACCCATGGGTCGCTGGCAGCCCATCTGTGGGAGCCGCAGCAGCCGACGCCGGGGAGGGAGGCCTGTTGGGCGCTGGCTGGCCAGCGTATGGACCAGCAGCACTCAACGAAGGAGATAGAGGCCCATCTGGCTCTAGGGACCCAGCGGGTGAACCAGCAGCCAGTGGGGAGGGAAGGGGAGGCCCATAGGGCGACGGGAGGCCAGCGGGGGAAGTGGTAGGCGCGCGAGACCAGGGCGGTGAAGGCCCATTAGGAGCGGGGGACCCTAGGGGCTGGTTAGAGGCAACAGAATCGCAAGGGGAGGAGTGTGTATGCGATGTAGGTGTGCCAAGGGGAGGGGGCATGCCAAGAGCCGGAACAGTAGTGCCAAGGGAGGAGAGAGTCGTATAGGAAACCGCTAAAGGCAAGTGGAGAAGAGAGGGATCTGTATCGCTAGAGTCAAGAGTAGACGAGGGTCGTGACGACACTAACTGACGATAGGGAAACATCGACTCAATAAATTTCACATGACGACTCATATAGACACGACCTGACTTGGGTTCATAATAGCGATACCCCTTGTAACCCGGAGCATAACCAAGGAAAACACATTGAACAGACCGGGGAGTCAACTTATTTGATGTTTTTGCAGAAAAATTAGGGAAACACGCACAACTAAAAACACGAAAAAACGAGCAATTGGGAGACTTTGAAAGCAATTTTTCGACAGGAGACAAACCATGCAAGACAGGATTTGGCAAACGGTTTATGATGAAAGTGGCAGTGTACGCAGCATCGACCCATAATTGGCCAGGAAGTGATGATTCAATGAGCATCGTGCGGGCAAGCTCAATTACATGTCGATGTTTGCGTTCAGCAACCCCATTTTGTTGTTGAGTTTCAGGCAAGATTTTTGAAAACCAATCCCACATTTACAAAAATGATCAAGTAAAGGTTGGTTATCGAATTCCCGACCCCCATCACTTTGGAAACATTTGATTTTGCAGTCAAATAAATTCTCAACTAAAGCTTGGAAATCTAAAAAACGATCATGCACTTCAGATTTGCGTTTTGAAGGATATAACTAAGTATTGCGAGAGAAATCATCAACAAAACAGACATAATATTTGAAGCCAAGATAAAAGGTTTGAATGCCATAAATCAGAATGAACTAGTTGCAATGGTTTATCAAAAGAATGTATTACATCCTAGAAAGGTAAGCGATGAGACTTGCCTAAGCAACACAAAACACAATCAAACAAATGACTTGTGGCACCTAAAACCTTATCTCCGCAATGACCAAGACGACGATGCCAAGTAGGATCGGACGTAGAAAGGGACAGAAGAGCAACGGGCTTCCTAGGATGGTGAGTGAGGGTGATGGGATAGACATTGCCTTGACTAGAAGCTTTGAGAAGCACCTCCCCCGACCGGTTGTCCTTAACAAAAATATGAAAACCATTAAAACTCACAGTACAATTGCTATACTAATAATAAATTAAATTTAATATTAGGATAATGATAGACTGAGTTGAGAACTAGAGGATGACTGCTAGAGTTTAATGTGACAGTGCCAACATGTTTAACTGGGATTTGAGTACCATTTGCTACTTCAATAGAAACCGGACCACTATAAGTCGATTTATTAGATAATGTACCTGGATCGTTGGTCATGTGAGAAGATGCTCCGGAATCAGGAAACCAAGTGGTTTCAATTTGCTCACTAGTGGGAAGGCCAACAAGAGCAGCATTGGATGTCTGAGCATAACGAGAAGGACAAGAAATAGCAGAATGACCTGGATGAAAACAAATCTGACAAACTATATTGGTAGACTGAGGACCAAACACACCCTCAACAGTGGAACTCCCTACAGACAAATGATTAATATCGCAAGAAGTAAAGGCTACTACAACACTTAGCTTTTAGATGACAAAACAGAATTACATATAATTGTACCTCCTGAGTTTTGTGTTTGGATTTGCTTTGCACCCCCGCCACGACCTTTTCCCCGACCACCGCGATTACGGCCCCTACCTTTGCCACCTCCACGACCACCTTGTTGATTGTTGCGGGAACCAGTGTTCGAAGAGGATAAGTCAGTCGAAGGAGAGACATTAGGGGCATGAGCAAGGCAAGCCTGATGAGAAGCAAAACCTTGTTCCTGAGCATGGCGACTTTTAATGATCTGTTCTTGAATCAACAGTTTCTCCCGAACATCATCAAAACTAAGATTCCCAGAAAAGTGTGTAATACTCGTAGTGAGGGAATCATAATCCCTTCCAAGACCCATGATAGTATGTTGAATTAAGTCTCGCGAAGAGACAGGGGCACCAATCGCAGCAAGAGAATCAGCAACAAGTTTAATTTCACGCAAATAAGCATCCATGGTTTGACTTTCAGTCTTAGCAACATGTTGCAACATACTTTTCAACTCCGTAGAACGAGCCAAACTAGCATTCATAAACCGGGATTGGAGTCGAGTCCATATAAGCATAGAAAACTTAACATCATGCACCTCAACAAGCATTTCTTCGGAAAAAGTAGCAAATAACCATGAACGAATAGTTTGATCAATACGCAACAAATGATAGTATTCAGGATTCATAGATTGACGATGTTGATGACCAAGCACATAAATCTCAGGTATAGTTATAGAACCATCAATCATGCCTAATAAGCATCAATCAGGGTTGCAGTGGTGAGGAGAAAAGGGGCCCACGAGACACAAGTGGACCCGAGGCAGCAGCCCCGATTGGAGACACCACAGCCTCAAAGAGACGGCGTGTATAGGGTGCGAGTGAGTCCACGAAAACCCGAGGGAGGAGCCAAGGCTCGACACGCCAAAGGTGGAGTAGAGATAGGCGAAGCCTAATGCGCTAGCAGGCATGCTTGGCTGCGAGTCAGGGGCGAAGGAGTGCGGCCCAGCAGCACCGGTGATGGGCGGCACAGACGCCACGACAGTGGACGTCGGTGGTGGGATCACTGCAGACAAGGAAGCAGAGGCTGAACCGACCATTGATGCAACCACGAGATGATCACACGAGAAAAATTTGAGCGCGGAAGCGAGAGAAAGGATAGAATAATTAGGGTTCAAAAAGATCTTGCTCTTGATACCATGTGAGAATAATGATACGACTTACCCTTATGAGGGTGTCGGGGCTCATATATATATAATAGAAGTACAAGGGTAAAATGACGAGGATACCCCTAGTATTCTCTATTACTTATCTTTCAACCCAACATCTCAAACTCACGACTCACTTCTACTTCCGACAGCAAATATGAATGAAAACAGATTTTAGTTGGAGGATAAGAGGGTAAAGAAATAAAACAGATTCAAGCAGTAAATTGGTCGACTCAACAGCTCAAGCAGTAAATTGAGGCAACGAATTTTAACACCAATATGAACTGATAATTCACATAACAAATTCTATTAATTACCGACAGCAAATATGGATGAAAACAGATTTTAGTGGGGGGTGGTTTTTGGTGAAAGTTCGTCAAGGCACCAAGTTTTGAAAATTCCACTAAAAAACATGGCGCGCGGGCCGGTGTTATTTTCGAGGTTTCGTCTACCGATTTTTTGGGGGATTAATATGGCTATTGTAAAACGATACAATATCTAGTATCTAATATGTATATAAATTTGCGGGAAAATAAATGGTGAATAGCTCTTATTAGGCTGATCATATCGATTTTTAAAAAGTTTAATATGGTGATTGTAAAGTGCTACATTTTTCTATACTATTTCATATACATTAGTTGTCGCTTTGAAATAATCGCCATGAAAAGGTAATTTTATTGTAGTGTTATTGGGTTTTGGTTTAATATCGGGTTGGGTTACGGTCAGGTTCGGGTTTGAATGCGGGTTTATGTGAATATGATCTTGCTAAGTGTCGGTCAGGTGGGGTTGATCTCAGGTCGGGTTTCAGTTAAGTATGGGGGTCGACCCTCACAGGTCGAACCAGGTTCAAGTCGATTTGGTATCAGGTTGATCTACAGGTCAGGTCTGTTTCTGACACCACTAGAGATGGAGTAATTGGGCCCGAATCAAGCTAATGCACATGTACCCCATAAATCCTTGTCCTTTCTCGATAATTGACAGGCTAAAGTCGTATCACCTTATCAAAAATAACCTAAGGTCCACTAACAAGTAGTCAGGGAAGTCAAGATCGAATCCACAGGGAGAAAGTTATACTATTGTATCTAAATTCTAATATTATACTAACTAAATCAGTTGAAAATGGGTGTGTGACTAAACTAATAGACAAATGATAGAACTAAATATGAAGGTACGAATCAATTAATAAAGAACTAGGACTATGTATCACTATGCATACAATTCGGGAAATCAGAGACGAATAATAACTACCCAATAAGTCAATTTATCTAGGGCACATGTAATTTCTCTCGAACATTACCTCCCTCAAAGATCACCTAGCCGCTCTCGCATGGTCAAGGATCACTATGCCTAATGATTGAAAGCCTATACGAAATCTCTCCTCTCGAAGTAGATTCAATATTGCGATAATAGAAATACAAATCAGGCCAAATTCATAAATCTAGCATGAATGATTCAATCACAGGAAACAATTGAAATAAAGGGTAATTATACTAATCTATCAATCCCTCATTGCATACATAGATCCCCACAATCCTAGAAATAAAACTACTCACTCATGTTTGAGAATCCAATAACAAATTCCATATAAAAATCCATGCTTTGAACTATTGCAAATAACTAAGAAACTAATCTAATCAATAATAGAGAAAGCAAACAATAATGAAGAGAACAAGGAAGAAGATTACCAAATTAATGAACTATATTGAACTTGCGAATAATCCAAAGGTTTGATCTTGAATCACAATGAAGAGTAGTAAAAAACTAGGGTTCTTGAGAGAAACTATGAAAAATAAAGACTAAAAACAAGATGATTAATAAATGTTCTAACTTTCCTATTTATACTAAGTGCCCGAAACTCATTAAATGAGCGCGCGCGGAGAGAAGCCCGATCAGGCCAACCAAGCCCGATCAAGTCGGGCACAAAGAAAGTAGCAGCGCTCAAAAGACCAAGCCCCCGATGTTGTCGGGCTGCCTCGCCCGATGAAGTCGGGCCGTCGATGTTCAGCGTTCAGCTCAGCTCCGCAGACGCATGTACACTCTCGCCAAGCGCCCGATGCTGTCGGGCTGCCTCGCCCGATGAAGTCGGGCATTAGACATTAGCGCGCAAGGCTCAAACGCGGCAGCTGTGCACCAAAGAATACCTCGCCCGATGGTATCGGGCCATCTCGCCCGATCGGGCTGGACAACGAAACAACGACCGGGCAACGTCGCCCGATCGGGCCCGCAACGACTCTTGCTTGTGACGGAGTTGAACGCCCGATCGGGCGTGTGGTGCCCGATCCAATCAGGCTCATGTCCGATACTTCATTCCTTGGCTTCAAACGCCAAGGCTTCACTTCTACTTTTATCCAGGGCCTCGGAAAGCATTCTCGGGACCTCGGAACTCATCAAATACGTCTTCGAACCTCTCCAGTCCAGTGTAATGGTCAGATAGTGGTAGAAAATAGAGAGATAACTCCCTAAAACCCGCAATCGGACACGAACGTAAAACCACAACTAGATGGAGAAAGTTAGCATGAAATGGCTCCTAAGAGCACCATTGATACACATTTTAGCTCAAATATAGGGGGAAAAACACTATATAAAACCATAACATCAATAATACAACGTGAATAACGTTTATATCCAGACTACATAACCTTTATAGTAATTGTATGGGATCTGTATAACTTCCCTACCGGTCCAATTAGACCGCCATTGACCGTCATGGTCATCTCAGTCGAAGAAATCCTATTTTACCGGGTATGTGTTAAGCCATATGCCGGTATATTATACATGCCGGTTACCTGGGATTACCTTACCGGTACCCGTCATATGGGCCATTGCCAAATGGGCCTGGATTGACCCAGTACTTACACAATGCGCCTATGGGCCTAAAGATAAGTATCAGAAGATGATGGAAATGTATTCAACCAATAGAAGTAGAGTCCTACCTGGCTAAGGACACTGTCGGCTCCTATAAATACCCCCATGATCTGAGTCATAAGGTACGTTCACAGATACTAATACACTCTACTTGAGACATCTCGTCTTTTTCCTTTACTGACTTAGGCATCGGAGGGGCGTTCCTCGAATCAACCCCCGAGGTTAGTTTACGTGTTCTGTCTTGCAGGACAATAAATCGGCTTATCAACAGAGGAGATACCGGATCACTCCCTACCATTTATTCCATACCGGAACAATTGGCGCTAGAATGAGGGGTGAACTATACTTTGGTCTTATGCCGCGATCGATCCAGCCCACCTATTCGCCTCATGGATCCCAAGCAGACCTTCGGGATGCCGGAAACGGACGAGAACAATGTCGTTGTGGGGGGTGGACCTCCTGGTTTCAACACTCCTCAACCGGTGATTGGGTCCTCCCAACCACCAGCCGACAAGGGAAAGAGGGCCACAGAGACCCCTCAACCTAACATATTCGAAACTTTGCAACATGTGTTCGGCCACGAACAGCTTCGGAGTGCTTCGAAGTCTTCCCGGGCCATGGCGAGTCGGACTCCACCGACCGGTCATGTTGGTAAGTGTTCCCTGAGCAGGCCACATAGTCTCGTGAGAAAGATGCGTTCTGTCGCAACTGGCCGACAGGGTATCCTAAGCCGACACGATCCGGATCAGGGGGAGAACTCAAAGACTCCCACAGATCCCATGGGGGAAGAGGATGAAGAAGATCACCAAGACACCGAGATCCAACAGTCATCCCGGTATAGGAGATAAAGTGAGTTTGATCGACGCAGAGCGCCGGTATCACTTCGGAATTCTCCATTCTCCACAGCCATACTACAGGAGCCTATGGAAAGGATTAAAATGCCGACTTGCAAGTATGACGGGAAATTCGACCCTGAGGACCACATCTCTGCATATGAAGGACACATGCTACTATACACCGACACTGATTATGTATGGTGTAAGGTGTTCCCTTCAACCTTAGCGGGCTTGGCACAAACGTGGTATAAAAGCATACCACCGGCAACTATTTTTGATTTTCGACAGCTCACGTCCATGTTTGTGACACACTTCGTTAGTAATAAGCGAAGGGAGAAAACTACCGGCGAGCTGATGTCCATCAAGCAGGGAGAGAAGGAGAACCTAAGGGATTACATTGGTCGTTTCAACTCTGAAGCCGTTACAATCCCTAGCCTGCAGCAAGAGGTCGCAGTATTGGCACTGATGACAGGTTTGAAAGAGGGAACTGCATTTAGAAGTTACCTAGGCCGCAAGAAGTTGACCAGTCTGACCGAAGTCCTTGGAACAGCTAATGTGTTTATCCGGGGAGAGGAGTTCGATAAGGCGGCGACCTTGAAGAGGTCCGAAGGGGATGGCAAGGAGAAGGAGAGAGAAAAAGAGAAAGAGAAAGATAAAAACCGGAGAGATCGGAAGTCCGACAACTCCGGGAGAAGGGAGGAGAGCAACTCGGTCAAGAAGGGCCAGGAAGGAAGGCCAGACCGCTTTCACAACTACACTCCCCTAACAATGTCCAGGGCCGAGATATGTGAGTTGCACAAACAGGATGACAAGTGGCAGCGACCCAGGAAGATGTATTATAAAGGCCGCGACGGATCCAAGTGGTGTGACTTCCACAAAGATCACGGTCATGTTACCGAAGATTGTAAGGACCTGAGAGACGGGATCGAAGACCTGATACGGAGAGGCTACTTCAAGCAGTATCAGGCGAAAACGGATCACCGTGAAGGGTCCCCCAAAGAAGAAGATGGTAAGAGAAAGTCCGTTAAAGAAAGAATGACTGAGATACATGTTATCTCAGGCGGCCCGGTCCATGGCGGAAGTATTCACGGTGCCAAAGCCAGTCTTAAGGAGGTAAGGCACCAAGTGAATTATACAAACACTAGCAAGTGGCCAGCGGCGCCACTCATGCCATCCGTCTCGTTCACAGCGGAGGACGCCAAGGGGATTATCTACCCTCATGATGATCCGCTGGTAGTATCTCTTCAGATTTCAACGGCGATGGTCCATCGCATCTTGGTAGATGGCGGCAGCTCTGCCAATATTCTCTTCATGCCTACATTCAAGAATATGGGGTTAGGGAGATCTTGTCTCAAGCCGGTCTCGTACCATGTAATCGATTTCACAGGAGCATCGGTCGTCCCTGAGGGCACCATTAAGCTACCGGTTATGCTGGGGAAAGAATCTCATTCTCGAGATCTCTTGGTGGAGTTCCTGGTAGTTGATGTACCGGCAGCCTATAATGCCATTATTGGGCGACCACTGATCCACGACGCTCAGGCCGTAGTGTCGACTTATCACCTGACGATGATCTACACGTCAAACAGTGGAAAGCCGGAGAGGCTGAAGGGGAACCAAGAATTAGCCAGAGCCTGCTATCTGACGGCTCTTAAGAATTCTAATCATAAGCATCCGGCAGAGTCCCCGCCATCAGAGAGAAAAAGGTGAAGGGCTGAGAATAAAGCAAACAAAGACTTGTCTATGCAGAATTTTGAGGGAAGGCCGACAGATTTGCCGAGACCTTGCCCCGAAGGAAAGACCGAGGAGGTCAACCTAGAGCAAGAGAGGCCAGAAAGGACGGTTAAAATTGTAGCCGACTTGGCCGACAATGTCAAAGTCAACTTAATCAGGATATTGTGAAGCAATGCTGACGTCTTCGCATTTTCAGCAGATGAAATGCCGGGAATAGATCCCGCGTTTATGGTACACCGGCTAAATGTCAATGAGGAAGTAAGGCTGGTGAAACAGAAGAAGCGGAACTTCTCTGCCGAGAAGAACGCAGCCATTAAGGAAGAGGTGGACAAGTTTTTAGCGGCCGACTTCATTGAGCCCTGCGACTATCCGGAGTGGCTAGCAAATGTGGTCATGGTGAAGAAAGCCAATGGGACCTGGCGGATGTGTGTGGACTTTACCGACCTCAACAAGCCCTGCCCAAAAGACTGCTATCCATTGCCTAGGATCGACCAACTGGTTGATTCTACTAGCGGTCATGCGCTGCTAAGCTTCATGGATGCCTTCTCTGGATACCATCAGATCAGCCTCCTGGAGGCGGACAGGAACAAGGCGGCATTCATAACTGACGCTGGGGTATATGCATACAAGGCCATGCCATTCGGCCTAAAGAATGCTGGAGCTACCTACCCGAAGCTGGTGGACAAAATATTCGCGCATCAGAAAGGCCGGAATGTCGAAGTCTACGTCGACGATAGCATCGTCAAAAGTTTGACTGAAGAGGCCCACATCACGGACCTCGAGGAAACATTCGCAACTCTGCGAAAATACCATATGAAACTTAACCCTAAAAAGTGCATATTTGGAGAAAGATCTGGTAAATTCCTCGGCTTTATGGTCAGTGAAAGGGGAATAGATGCCAATCCTGATAAAATCAAGGGGATAAGTGACTTACCGGAGCCCAAGAGTATCCGCGACATCCAAAAGCTGACCGGCAAGATGGCGGCATTAACAAGGTTTGTCTCCAAATCGGCTGAGAAAGCGCTGTCGTTCTTCAAAGTCCTGAGAGGAAACAAGAAGTTCGAATGGGGGGATGAATAGAAGCAAGCCTTTGAGGCCGTTAAAGAACACTTCAAGCAACTACCAACTATTACCCGACCCGAGATGGGGGATAAGCTGCAATTATACGTCTCAGTGTCGGCTAAAACGATAGTGGCGGTACTGCTGGTGGAAAAGGATAAGCAGCAGCATCCTATCTACTTTGTGAGCCATGTCTTGGCTGGGGCAGAACAGAGGTACGAATTGCTGGAGAAGATGGCATACGCCGTGCTGGTAGCGGCTAGGAAACTGCGACCATACTTTGATTCACACACCATCCAGGTGCTCACAAATCAACCGCTAGAAAAGGCGCTCCATAAGCTAGATACAACCGGCAGGTTGCTGAAATGGGCAATAGAACTGTCCGAGTTTGATATCGAATATCGGCCGCGAACGCCTATCAAGGCACAAGCTTTGGCCGACTTCATTGTTGAGACCACGAGCGATGAAGTTGAGGGACCACCGGCACTGGCAAATATATGTGGGCGGCTCGGCGGCCCAAATAAAGGGGCGGCCGGTTGGTCATGACGTCTCCGGATGGAGACACTTTCGAAGTATCTTTGTCCGCTTTGGGTTCAAAGCATCCAACAATGAAGCGAGTACGAAGCCGCAATAGCGGGGATCGGCTTATGCATAGCATCCGGAGCAAAGAAAATACGGATGACAACGGATTCCCAGCTCATATCAAGCCAGATTGAGGGCACCTACGAAGCCAAGGAACCGGTAACGCAGAAATACCTACAGAAGGTAAAACAGATAACGGCTCCACTGTAGAGCTTCGAGGTCGTACTGGTCCCCCGCACAGAGAATATGGCAGCCGATGCTCTATCCAAGCTAGCAAGTTCAAGCACCACAGATCTCAAGCGCAGCGTCATGATAGAAATGCTGCCAGAAAGGAGCATCGAGACCGCCAAGGTAGAGGTAAACGAAGTCACTCAGAAAAGGGAATGGTACGATGACATATTGGCGTACAAGATAACGGAAAGTTTACCCACCGATAAGATGGCGGCAAAAAAGCTGAAAAGAGAGGCTCTCTGGTTCTGTGTTTTCCAAGGCCAACTGTACAAGAAAGGTATTTCACTCCCACTCCTGAGGTGCGTAATGGCCCACGAGGCCACGAAAATAATCGAAGAAATACACGAAGGGGTATGTGGAAACCATATCGGTGGAAAGACGCTTGCACTAAAGGCCCTAAGAGCCGGCTCCTACTGGCCGACAATGTTGATGGACGCGCAGGCGTATGTAAAGAAATGCGACAAATGCCAGAGGTTCGCACCGGTCATTCATCAGCCGGCAAACTATTTGCAGCCGATCCTGAATCCAATCCCTTTTGCTCAGTGGGGGATGGATATCATAGGACCGTTCGCGCCAGCATCTGGGGGAAGAAAGTTCCTGATAGTTGGAATTGACTACTTCACAAAGTGGATTGAAGCCGAACCAACTGCAAAGATAACGGCTAATCAGTTTTGGAAGTTCATCTGGCAAAACCTCATCACAAGGTTTGGAATTCCCATGGGAATAGTCATGGACCACGACGTCCAGTTTGATTGTTGGCCGATAAAGAACTTCTTGAACCCATACGGCATCAAGTTTGCATACTCATCCGTGTGCCATCCCCAGAGTAATGGCCAGGCCGAAGCCGCCAATAAACAAATTCTCAACGCCCTCAAGAAGAAGCTAGATGATTTGAAGGGTGTCTGGGCCGACACGGTTCCAGCGGTGCTATGGTCCAACAGGACCACCGAAAAAGAAGCAACAGGGGAGACCCCATTCAGGTTGGCATTCGGGACCGAGGCGGTGTTACCGGTCGAAGTCGGACTGCCAAACTGAACGACAAACTGCACCGAGAGGACCTTGACCTCTTGCCAGAAGTCAGGCTCGCGGCAAAACTCAAGTCGGCAGCATATAAGGATCGGATAAGTAAGGCCTACAACAAGAGAGTAAGAAGCCGGCCGATTGAAAAGGGCGACCTAGTTCTCAGGCGCACAGCGGCTACCGGAAAAGCTCATGCCGAGGGAAAGCTGACGGCCAACTGGGAGGGACCATACCTTGTGAAAGAGGAAATAGTCCCAGGTGCTTACCGGCTGGAAGACATGTCGGGCAAGCAACTCAAGAACAGCTGGAATGCCAGTGTACTCAAGAAGTATTTCGTTTAAGCATTTTTCATTAGTAGGTATTGCATAGCAAGAATAATACGACATTGTTGCCAATTTAAGCTTTACTTTTACTAGAGATTGTCCATTTTCAATAAGACGTATTTCTACTGAACTTATTACGTGTCCAAATTATTCTCTTAAATCCTGACGGTCAACGACCCACGCGGATCTGCCGTTAAGGAATATTAAAGTAACCCAATAGTAAAACCCCTTGACAGTCAACGACCCACGCGGATCTGCTGTCAAAAAGGGGAAAAAGAAACAAGTCCCTTGACGGTCAATGACCTACGTGGATCTGCCGTCGAGAGGACCTGACCATATAAAGGTTCCTGGCGGTCAATGGTCGTAGTGGATCTGCCGCCTTGGGAAACCAAGCATGCAGGAAGCTTGGGGATGGTCAATGACCCACGAGGATCTGCCAACCCAAGGTACGCACTGCCGGCAGAAGAATATCCTACCTCGTAATCGGTCAATGACCCTAGTGGGTCTGCCGGAATTAAATAGTAGAATAAGACTATTTGTCGGTCTATGAATCCTAGTGGATCTGCCGGAGTAACGAATATAAACGGAAAAGTAAATAGCAAGACAATTGAAATAACCGACACAAGTGTTGGCGAAATATATTCCATTAATACGAAAATAGTATTTACATCCTATTTTACCCTAGGATCAAAATGATTAACAATTCAAGTCGGCCACAGACGGCCAGACCAGGAAAGACGTTGGGGGGAGAGGGAGACCTAAGCTAAGCTCCCTGGGTGGCCTCAGAAGAAGGAGCCCCGCCATCGTCAGCAGCCGCTTCAGATTTTGGGCCGGTAGGACTCTTGTCAATAATGACAATATCGCCTGCCAGATCATCAACCTTGAGATCTAGGGCGGCAGCAGCTTTCGGCTCTTCCTCCTCGAACTCAACCCGGGGGTCGGCATTGGCTATGTCAGCCTCTGTCACCCCAAAGTCTAACTCTTCGCCCTCCAACGGGATCTCGAACGCCCGGCGAACGTGAGCCTCTTCAACCTTGCTCCAGTCCAACTCAGGAAAGGTATGCCTCGTACACCGCATGGCGGCGGCCCAACCCCCGTTGTACCGGTTAGCGAAGCGGTTGACAAAGTCCACGGAACGCCGGTATTCAGCCTTCGCGTTGGCCTCCCGGTTCTTTGCAGCTGTTAGCTCCTCCTTCACCATCTGAAGTTCGGTATCTTTGTTCTTCAGAAGAAGCTTACAGCTGGTAGCCTCCGTTTTAGCAGTCTGGAGGTCTATCTTGGCCCGGTCCAAATCGGTTCAGCGTCGACTTCAACTTGTTTCTCTCGTTGGTGACATTCACCAACTCTGCGTTCTTCGCGGTCGGCCAGATCTTGGGTCGCCTGATGATCCTCAACCTCACCATAATAAGCACCCTGGAAGTACCGGTAAAGATCACAGAGTTCTTTACCTGAATGAGCCGTCTGCAAAAACGAAACAGAAGAAGAGTTAGACAAGGATAATAAAATAAGCAAAGTACCAATAAAGCCGTTAAGATACTTTGAAAATAAAGCTAATTCTAAAAATCATACCACGGCCAGATTATGCGCATGAACAGCAGCGGCAGCCTGGATCTGGTCCACAGGCATGTCGTATTTCAGTTGGAGTCCTTTCAGGAGCCGGTACCCCAAGTTGCCACCCTCGAGAGGACGGTCCAACAGTAGAGACTCGTCATCGAGGACGTTAAGCTTGGGCTGAAAGTGTGCTCCATCACGAACCGGGGACGGGACCCACCTCTTCCGGAAGATTTTCGGTACCTCCACCTCGGCCTCTATGAAGCCAGACTTTCGCGGCCGAGCGAAATGTTCCAATTCAGGGATCATTGCCGGCAAAGTCAGCTGTTTGTAAATTTTAGGCCTTAGGGAGGAGGTACCCACCTCAGCGACTCGCCCGGACAATCTGTTTTTGGGCTCCTTCTCAGCCACCGTGATCTCCCTCTCATCCTTCTCCTTCCTTGGAGCCTTAACTTGAGGCCGCTTTGAAACTTCAGCCTCCCCTTCAGCCTCCCTCTTGGCGGGAGCAGGAGTAACCCTCTTGGAGGGAGGCTGGATAACCTTCCCAGGGGCCTGGTCACCGCCGTCACCACGGCCGGCACCGCGAGTCTTGTCACCCGGCCGCCAACGCTGGGGGCAATAGATGTGAACCTCTTGGCCGGTTTGGGAGGCATATTGCTGATTGGTATGAAGTGGACGTTGAGGTGAAGAGCTTCCCAAATCAAATGCTCACGGCCTGAAAAGACATAGAAAACAAAGTCAGATACATTAACTGACTAATCCAAATACACATACAGGCAAAAAGTGAAAGGAAAATAAAGCCGATAGGACCCATGGTTACCGTGAGGATCGGATTGGCAGAAGCCAAGAGCTGAGAGGGGCGCATTGCCCAAAATGTACTTAGTATGCGGTCGCCAATGCAGTGGTATGG
This sequence comes from Beta lomatogona, assembly GCA_947646795.1. NCBI lineage: Eukaryota > Viridiplantae > Streptophyta > Magnoliopsida > Caryophyllales > Amaranthaceae > Beta > Beta lomatogona. Next base: position 399,130 of record CANSNZ010000940.1, read on the forward strand.
GGACGGATTTGCCACCCTTGGGCCCCGGCATGGTCGAGGCGTCAAAGAACTTATACGCCTCTAGCTCCCGGCGTGTCAAACGCCGGTCGGGAATGTGTTCCATCCGGGGACGAGGCTTCGTCCAATACCGGCGAAGGGGAAAGCTATCAGGCACGCAAACTCAGAAGAAACGGGGCTGCCAGTTCTTCAGAGACGTCAGTTTAGGGTACACCGTTAATTTCTTCGGTTTAGTGTACATTGACATCCATCCGCCCTCGCCAAGTTCGTTCTCGGTAGTTGATCTCTTTCTTTTGCTTTCCCTTTGCCTTTCGCGGAACCGTCCTATTTAATCCAATGGAGCTTCCGGAAAAGGTTTAGTGTTTCCGGGAATCTCTTATACCGGACGGTCCAAGCGTAGCATATGAGATTACGCCAGGATAACGGTGTTAGCTGGGACAAGCAGATGTTCCAGACCTTGAAAATCTTTACTATGAAAGGGACCAGGGGAAACCTCAGCCCAAAGTCTAGCATATGGGCGTAGACCGCCACATGCCCTGGCGGGCAATCTGTCACCCGACATCCCTCGGACGGCATCACGAATCCATATTCATCTGGAAAGGCGAAGTATTCGGGTCCTTTTCGGCAGAAGTCGCTATTCAATGCCCTCCTTCTCCAGCTCTTGTCAATTTGTACGAAAGAAGGACTGTCGGCCTCACAGGGAGGCATGTACAGATCGTCCAACGTCTCGTCATCATCCTCCGGGATGATCTCTGGCGGTTCCTCATCCTCGTCGGCTTCTAAGGATACCGACTCCCCATCCGACATCATGTCCCGCACAACACTGGCAACGTCTTCTGAGGCAACGGAGGATGCTTCATCCTCCAAGCCGGCTTCATCATCCCTATAGCTATCAGACGAGATGGAGTGGGGCGCATTCTCCCCTAGCATCTCTGCCGGTCTGGGAGATGAGGATTCACGAAGGGGGCCCTTAGAGGTGCCGGCTAAAGACGGGAATAGTAGAGATGAACGTTCTGCTATCCCCAGCATGGTACCGTACTGGCCGGATACCGGCACTCCCATGGCTTCTCCAAAAGCCCTAATGGCGGTAAGGGGAGAAGCATGCAGTGTTGGCTCTTTAAAGGCCCTACCGGAAGTACTACAGTCATGGCCAGATTTACTCCTACGTTCATTGGGAGGATATACTACCGGTGAGTTATTGGATATGGTAGGACTAGCAGATTTGCTATCTGAATTAAAGTCGCTATCGGTCAAAGATTGGGGACTTTCGGAAACATTTTGTGAATCATAATGAGAAGACATGATTAAAGGCATAAATTGAGTAAAAAGAAGTTTGGTGAAATACCTGAAAAAAAGGAAAAGAGCAGAAGCTGACACCGAGAATAACCGGTAAGATAGTTTGGTCACAGCTCGGAATGTCACGACGAAAGGCAGGTAACCGGATGATGCTAAGACTCAGAGAAAGTGCTGGGAATAGGCGCTTAAGAGTGTGAAAGCGATGTGAAAGTGTGAAAAGGATTTTGGCCAAGCGCTATTTATAGGGGGCTCCATGGCTTGGATCAAGCGACGTTTCGTCTTCCCGTCCCGATTACACCACGTGTGTCTTGAGCTCAGAAACAGCTGTGAGCAGCTACTGACGTTCTTGTCAAATCATCACAAAGATCGAGGCGACGGTTCGCATTCTGTTAACTAACCCCCTTTCTGGAAACTTCTAAACGGTTTCAGGAAGAAAACATGACTTTCATCCATAACGGCTCAATGCTGAACAAGTAGGATATCCCTGAACCTGGCATACCGGCTTGGGGGCTAGTTGTATGGGATCTGTATAACTTCCCTACCGGTCCAGTTAGACCGCCATTGACCGTCATGGTCATCTCAGTCAAAGAAATCCTATTTTACCGGGTATGTGTTAAGTCATATGCCGGTATATTATACATGCCGGTTACCTGGGATTACCTTACCAGTACCCGTCATATGGGTCATTGCCAAATGGGTCAGGATTGACCCAGTACTTACTCAATGGGCCTATGGGCCTAAAGATAAGTATCAGAAGATGATGGAAATGTATTCAACCAATTGGAGTAGAGTCCTACCTGGCTAAGGACACTGCCGGCTCCTATAAATACCCCCATGATCTGAGTCATAAGGTACGTTCACAGATACTAATACACTCTACTTGAGACATCTCGTCTTTATCCTTTACTGACTTAGGCATCGGAGGGGCGTTACTCGGATCAACCCTCGAGGTTAGTTTACGTGTTCTGTCTTGCTGGACATTAAATCGGCTTATCAACAGAGGAGATACCGGTTCACTCCCTACCATTTGTTCCATACCGGAACAGTAATTATTCTCATATCTTTGTTGAGGAAGAGACGTGGAATATCATTTGCTGGTCCTAAAAAGAGATATTTATCTTTGTTTAGGAGGACACGTGGAGTATTAATTGCTGGTCTTAACTCCTAACAACAAAATTGTCTTTGCTACTATTTAATGCTTGTCCTTTTACTTGACTACTATTGAGCTCTCCAGCAGACTGAGATCGAGAAAAAAAAATCACCATTGAAACAAGTGGAGACGGCAATAAAAATGGGAATTCTCATGTAGTTATGTGCAATGTCGCTTACACCAACGCATACACACTCCTAATTAGAGAGAAAATTAGCTATGTATATTTATGATTTAAGATTTATTAAATAATATTTGCATCCTTTTTAAAATTAATTATGATGTCTTGAGAGTATTTTATTCTATTTACGTGGACATCAAAGTGCTTAAGAGTTGGCTTATAGAATAGAGACTTAGACAAATTAAAAGTAAATAAAATATAGCAATAAGCACTCTTTGATAGAACTAACAACTTGTTTGGTAGAAAGATTTGGAAGGAAAAGAAAGATAGTGGAAAGAAACTTGTTACTTTCCAATGTTTGGTTCAAAAAAAATTTAAATAAAAGGAAATGGAAGGAATTGAATGGAAAGACTCCTTAATAAAAATTTCACTTTCCGTTCCTTCCGAAAGTAGGGGAATTTCGAAAGAAAGAGAAAATTTAAACCAAACATGGAAAGTGAACTGTCTAAGTGTCTATATTGTGGTTTTCTGTTTTTTGGTTTTTTGATTTTCAAAGTCATATGATATATGTCCTATAATGAATAAAAAACTAGTCAAATTTATTGTGAACATGATGATTTTGACAACTAAAAACGATAACGAACAGGCCCTAAGGTTTTTTTTTTCCTTTCTCTTCCGTTCTTTTCCTTTCTCTTCCTTTCCTTTACAAAAAATTCAACCAAACAAGCTGTAAAAATCAAGACCGAAAAAAATGATCCTATAATTTTAACATAGTAAAAATAATTGTTGAGACGTTGTCCGATCCCACAAACTAAGTTTTTTTTTTTTTTTTTTCAAAAATGGATGAGATTTTTGTTTTTCGTTGTCAGCTCGTTTTTCCTATTTAAATGGATGAGATGATGTATGGAACAACGCAGCGCCTTCCCATCCCTTAATATTCCTCACCCGTTCGACGCTCTCCGAATCACCAGCATAACTGAACCCTTATCAGTTATTAGTATTGGTAAGCCAAGCTGCTTGAGATTGTTACACCATAAATCTGTTACTAGCTACTCACTAGATCCTGTTCTTCCTATCGCTAATGTTTATTGTATGTATTCATCTCGATTAGTTTGAAATATATGCAATTAATGTAATGTTTTTGTTCATGTCAACAAGCTTAATTAGTTGATAAAGTTACGGGGTGTTACTCAAATCATCTACTTTATCCTCTCTACATCATATATAGTTTTTTTTTTTTAGCAACTGTCTAAGTGTCTATACACCAAGAAGTCTTATAATTTGTTTAAATCGTACGTTGTGGCACTTTTACAAATTTTGATCGAGTTTGATCCAATCTAATGGCAATACTTTGGCAGGTAAAACCAGAAACTGAAGGAAAGATAGAATGAGGGTGTGGCTTGCAGTAGCGATATCGATATGGGTAGTCCTTGAACCAAGCTGCGCAGCCGATCTAAATTTCGACTTGGGAAGTGCTACCAAGACTATCTACTCCAAACTGTTGAGCGATGTTCGTGATAAAGTGAAGGATCCAAAACTAAAATATGGTGGCACGAATTTACCAGTAATTGCGGCACCTTCAAATCCACCAAAGTATCTTCTTGTTGATATCAAGACACCGGAAGGAGCGACAATCACATTTGCTCTGAATAAAAACGATTTATATTTGGATGCTTATCTTGACAAATTTGAGGGTAGCTATAGAGCACATTTTTTTACTAATACTCCCGCTACTTCTAAGAAGAGTCTTTTCCCAGAGGCTAAGGGTGATAAAAATCGTCTAGATATGCACTATGCTAACACGTATGATGCAATTGAGGGTAAGGCTAAAGCTACAAGAAACAATTTGGGTTTAGGAATTGAGCCATTAAAAGTGTTAGTCAACTACGTTTATGGGTTGAAGGTTGACAAAAAAAAAGGTGTTGATCCAAAAGAAGCAAAGTTAATGCTTGTTTTCATCCAAATGGTTTCTGAAGCAGCAAGATTCAAATATATAGAAGACATGATTCTACATAATTTTGATACAACTATAATCCCAGATCCAAAAGCGACGAGATTGGAAAACCGTTGGGGAAAAATTAGTGAAGGTATTAAGAATTCTAAGAAAGGAGTAATCTCACCGGAGCTTGATTTACTGGATGCTCAGGGTAACGCATGGAAAGTGTCAAAAGTTACAGACATAGAAGGTGATATGGGGCTCTTGAAATACTCAGGCAAGAATCTAGTAGCTCTATTTTATGACCTGTTCTTGACTTTTTTTAAAGCCAATAATGAGGAAGCAGAATTGTGAATCAGAACAAGGTGGGTTGCATCAGTGAGAGTAATTAGACGCGTTTTGCTCTAAGCCAATGTATTATGTGTGAACATTATTGGTGTTACAGTCAAATAAGGCAGCAATATAGTGTTTAGTTTGTAAGATGTAATCCCCATCTACATACATGAAGGGAAACTAGTATTTCAATCCATACGGAGGATTTCTACAAACAATTGGATCATTTTTGCATCTTTTACATTTTTAAATATCATCATCTCTCTACACTTAGGCTCTGTTTGGCAATACAACATTTAAGTCACCTTAAATGAGTAGATGCTAAAAGTTTAAGCTTAAAATAAATAGTCGTGTTTGGAGTAAGAGTTTAAATAAAATTTAAGCTCAAAAATTGACTGAAATTGAGTTGCTATTTCAGCTACCTTATCAGTTTCAGCTATATTTCAGCTTATGTTCCCAAACATAACCTTAATTAGATATTTCAATTATTGTGACGTGTTAGAAATAATCAATTATAATCATTAATGTTATACGACCTAATTTTCTTATTAATTTACTCACTTTATACTTTGGCAACTGTTCAGGTATTTCATTTTAACTATCATTTGTGATTTATACCGAAGGAAAAATATAGTCATGTGAGATTATTTTAGATTCGTCTCAACATAAAGTTTCCAAATATCAATTTTTTATGATTATAACTTGTTCGTACAAGCATGAAAGTCAAACTGTGTAGATTAAAATAAACTAAGATAGTATAAATTACTCCTTCATTTTTTTTTATCTACATACTTTGTACTTTGACACTTTTTGCATAGATGCCTCACTTTGACCATAATTTGTGGTTTATACAAAAGGAAAAACATAATCATGTGTTGGGATCTTTTTATATTCATCGTAATAAATATATTCGAAATATCAACATTTTATAAATTTTCCTTAATCCCGTTTATAATTTTTAATTGGTCAAAGTTATGTGTTGGCGATTGTGAAAGTTGAACATATATTACCTTCTTGTTTTTGCTAATTATTCTATATGTTTTTCTAAAGTCAGAAGCTTTGACATATTCAGTGATTTATAGAAGTATAAATATAAATATAATCATGTTGAACTTGTTAGAATTGTCTAAAATTTTAAAACATCAATTTCTCATAATTTTAACTAATATGTAAATATGTAAATATGTATACGATCATAGTCAAATATATGCATTGGAGTTTGTGCACATTCTAAGTGGGACACACAAAAGGAAGGAGGGAAGTGAGAAAATTTATAGTAAACTCGGGTGTACCATACAAAAAAGTGCACTCGAGACTATCTTTTGTTCATTACTCATTTGAAATTCTCCAAATGATCAAAATTCTACTCATTTCTAATTGCTTCTACTCGTTAATTCGCGTAAATGAGCATATATACGACTTTCTCAGATGGGCAAATATTTCTGCTCATTTGAGAAAATGAACAAACTTGGTTTCAAATGTGAAAATAAGTCCACCATTGATAGAACCCAAAAGTTCAATATTTGTTTTTTGAAATTGAAGAAGCCCAACTTTCTCAAATCAAATCTTACAGTTAGTCAATTTCATTGACCATGTTGAAAGAAAAACCAGAAGGGGAGAGAAATTTGAGGTGAGAAACAATGGAAGAGAGAGAATTTTTGAGGTAAGAGAAATAATCTAAACTAGTGTTGATTCTTAAATCATCTTATTTTGCTTTATCGATCATTAATTCCGCCCTTAAATCTTTTGGGAACTCTACTATTGATTCTCAAATATGAAATTAATTCCACCATTGATGAAATTTGGAGCTCCAATATTTGCTTTTGCCATTCATTAATTTTAATGAAGGTTACAAATTGGAAGGAGGGAGAGATAAACAATGTAGGAGAAAATTTTGGAGGTAAACAAAATTAAGGAGAAAGAAATTTAAAGGTGAGAAACAATGAAAGAGAGAGAAATTTGGAGGTAAAGAAACAATGGAGGAGAGAGAAAATTGTAGGTAAGAGATCAAACAATGAAGAAGAAGAGGAGTAAATAAAAGGAGGAAAAAAATGAGTAAAATGATTAGAAATAAGCGCTTAGAAATAAGTAAAATTTTACTCATTTGGAGAATTTATTACAGAATATATTACCCTTGGGTGTACCATGAGTGTACTATGCATGTACTCGAAGGAAGTATATATGTGTCATGCACGAAAAAGATGGGCTTCCCGCAAACAAAGCCTCTTGGCTAGACGCGCTTGAATACAGGCCCACCTCCATACTTTCTCGGCCAGGGAGCGTTTCTTCATGTGAAGAATACCATATACTTAAGGAAAAATTGACAAAGCCCCAACTAAGATCGAAATATTTTTTTAAGAAGTATCAACTATTGATTATCCGCATGCGGTCCCAACTATAGGGGTAGTGTTTTTTAACGGACTTATGTGACTTGTAACCTGTTGAATAGGTAATTAACTAGTTTTATTTTATTTTATTTCATAAATATTTCTCTTGTTTCCTCTTTCGCTCTCCCGAAGTATTTCTTTCTTCCTCCATTGTTGATCCTTCAAAACCATTAACCCCCACCTCTTTCTCTCTCCTCCCACACACCATATAAACCCATCCACACAAAAATGAAACACAAAACTCTCCCACTGCCAAACCTGCCCAAATGAAAAAAATGACCCATTTCAACTCCATCCCACTCCCCCTCGGTTTCCGTTCTTCCACCACCAGCACCGACCCGACCCAAAACCCGGCCCAAGAAACCAAAAAGGGGTCAAACCCAGATGATAACTGAAGGAATCAATCAAACCCAGATGAAGAAAATCAAGGGGACAAAATCGTTTTGATCAACCCACTAACACAAGGTATGGTGGTGATAAAAGGAACAACAGGGTTTGATTCTCTGTTTCGCAGTAAAGAAGGACAACCACCAGCGTCGAAATTAGCGATTGAGGGTTTGCCAAGTGTCGAGATCAGAGAGTGTGTGATTTTCTTGGAAGAGTGTGGTGAAATTGTAAAGGAAATGCCATGCCAACATAGGTTTCGTGGTGGGTGTATTGAGAAGTGGTTGGGAATTCATGGGTCGTATCCTGTTTGTACTTGAGTATGACATTGGAAGAGGAACAAGAGTTTGCCACGGAGAAATTAGCATATGGATGTGTTTGTTTCCTTGAATTGGCTTTTGGAAAAATGATTAGAAATAAGGGCAAATCAATCAAGGCAATGCAAAAACAATGCTAGAGATTACAGAGGTGGGGCTGGGTTTATGTTGTGAAAGACTTGTTCTTTTATGGTGTGAAGTGTGAACTCACCACTGTAATGACGGTTAGCAGAGGGAAATTTTCTAAGAATCAATCAAGAAAATGAAGAACTATAAGAAGTTGAGCAGAGAAAAAAAAAGTACAGGTCATATGAGCTTTTAATGAGCTCACGTGACTAGTAACCTGCTGCAGCAGGTGAAGCAACCTATAAGGCCCGCCCAAATTCACACCCCTTATAGTTGAGACCTGTACAGGATAATCAATAGTTGGTATCTTTGAAAAATGTTCGGTCTTAGTTGGGACCCCTGGTGTCAATTTTTCCTATACTTAACTTATACGTACGGTCTTCATTCTAAATTATTTGCAATGTGGGGGGTAGACACAGGTTTTAAGGATGAAGTGCATGTTGCAACTGTAAAGATGAGAAAGATATATAAAATTAAAAAGAGAGACCATATGATGAGAGGCACAACAAGTGGGATAAAATTTTTGAATTTGTGATGAGGAGAAGAAAGAAAGATCAGTTCATTACCATATAAAATAATATTGTGGTTAATTTAAAATTTACAGGATAGCAAATTGTTGTAATTAATTTGAAAGTGGGAAGCACGAAACTACTTTTAGAGACAAAAATCCTTAAATTTGAACCATATGAAAAATTTCAAGTCCTATTGATTGTGGCCAATAGTAGACCATTTGAGTGCTCACATGTATCCTCTAGAAGAGTGACACATGTCCTTTATTTGTTTTGAATTGTTGTTATGGGAAAGCGAGTTAATTTCAATAAGCAATATATATATATATATATATATATATATATATGTATATATATGTATATATATGTATATGTATGTATGCACGAAAATTTTGTTAAATGCCACATCATTTATTTTGACTCATTAAATTCAAATTTTTTTAAAAAAAAATATAGATGATAAGTAAAATTAATTAACTTGAGCCTATGATAAAATATGGTCTATTTTCATTGATTATCATTTATATAATGGGTCAAAGGCCAGAAAAAGTTTTGGGCCATTCAAATGATGACGGCCATGAGGCCCAGAGGAACTACTCAAAAACCCTAAAACTTAGAAATCTATGTACTTCATCCGTTTCAAATTACTAGCTACACTTTCCATATAGGGAAGTTTCATATAACTTGCTACACTTCCTTTTTGGGCAATAAACTCTCTCTATCTCTTTCCTCTCACATGGGTCTCTTTTCTTTTTACTCTCTACCTCTCTCTTCTCCAAAAATTGCCTAGGAAACTGTGAATTGAGAAGTGTAGCAAGTAAAATGAAACGGAGGAAGTAAGTAAATAGACCCATTTTATCATTTTCCAAAGGAGGAGAAAATAGGAGGCAAAACCTAAAACTCTCAAATATTCTCCCTGCCTATCACATTAAACTCTCTCCCTATAACAAGAACAACAAGCACCAAAGATCAAGCCCAAAGGCCCTTGTTCAAGAATATTTGTTCGTGAGTAACAACAAATCAACATAAAATTCTTCCAATAGAAGAAGAATAATAACAAGCATACAAAACTGGTGTGTTGTTCAATTCTACGTCAGCATCCTTGGAAAAAATCAAGCCCGAAGGAGATCAAAGTTGTATGTGGATTGCAAAGTTCAAATATACGCGGAGATCGAACTAGATGATCAAAATATAAGAGATTGTAACCCAAAAATACAAAGCTTTATAAAATATTATTTTGTTTCAAAGATTTTGACACACTAGAAATTTTGTAGATTTTAAATTTATGTTTACAAGATGGTGTAGTGTCGTATATGGAGGAGTGTATGCTTTGAAGATTGGATCGGATCTGACTTGGAGTTGGCAGTTAGTGTATGCCATTTGGAGCGGGAACTTCCTAGGATACACTAATAATATAGTGCCGCAGGAATTAACAAGTTGGAAGGGGTTTATAAATTTGATTTTTACCAACAGTTATGGAGTCATTTTCATTTTTCAGTTTGAAATCTGACAAACTTTTCATTTACATAACTATATTTCAAATTGTTGCTGCTTATTAGTCCAATCTAGCGTTACCCTATACCCCGAGTCCCCGACCCAGAAAAAATTGACGGGTGTCTGACTTTTATGAATTGGGTCATGGGCTAAATTTTCAACTTTGTACTCGTAGTTTCGAAGACCCGAAAACAAACTCCTGAATACAATGTGTTGATAAAATAATTTCTAATAGCAATTAAATATTTTTTAGTAGTACAATACAAATTGGTCAAAAATAGTACCATTAGAGTAAATAGCCTCTTGTGCCCAGTGCCAATACCCAATCGCTATTTACCGTCCGTATTTACTAAAAATCTCCCGTATTTTTTCCTTAAAATTCCCCCCATACCCCTCCCTTTTTACCCTACTCTTACTCTCTCACCTCTCACACTACCACCACCCGACCACCACCTGACCACCACCACCACCCGACCACCACCGACCACCACCACCATCAACACCACACGACCACCACCACGACTACCACCATCGCGGACCACTTGTCACCACCGGAGCACCACGAAGAATCGTCAACGCGGGCAATCACACCGGAACGGAATGTGTTTAGTTTTTTTTAAAAAAATTCCGCCACCAAGTGCACGGTAACGGATAAAAATTATGTTACCTCCATGGTGGTAACGAATGAAAATTCTGTTACCTCCATGGAGGTAACGGAATTTTCATTCGTTACCATGGGTTTTTCCAAAAAAAGTAACAAGAAATAATTTTTTTTTTAAAAAGCCATGGTAACGGATGAAAATTCCGTTACTATGCAAAAAAAAAAATAACTTTTTTTTTTTTTTTGAAAATATCCATGGTAACAAGATTTTTGGTGAGAGTGGTGGTGGTTGCGGTGGTTGACGCCGTCGTGGTGGTGGTGGTTATGGTGGTTGACGTCGTGGTGGTGGTTGCAGTGGTGGTGGTTGCTTTGGTGGGTGGGTGGTGGTTGGGGTGAGGTGAGAGTGAGTGAGTATACATAGGGGTAGTTTGGGAAAATCTTGAAAAAAATCCAGACAATTTTTAGTAAATACGAGCGGTAAATAGTAATGCCCTGCCAATGACATATTTCTTCGTAATATAGTACTCCCTCCCAGGGGCGGGGCTACCATTATCGGGGGTCGGGGCCCTGCTCAAATTCTCATACTTGGGCCCCTTGACTCATATGTAAAATAATTACAAAAAAAATTTAACCAAAAATTTAGTAAATTATATTAAAAAAATTGTCAATTACACAATTATAAATTTGACTAAAATCAAAAATTAACTTTTAGACTTCTACAAGCTATACAAAGAAAAACAGTTCAAATTTCAATTTTTATAAAACAAATAGAAGCATAATTGACATAAATTATATAATGTAATATAAAATCAAAAGCTATAAAGATTTAATATTACCTTTGAAAAATTATTTGCGTTGTTAAGGGGCTCTCATTAGATTTTGTGGTTAATTCTCTTGCTAAGCAAGGCCTTCACCTTAGGCTTGAATTCATACCTTGATTGCAGCCTTTGAGGTTTTTTTGTGGTATTTTTCTATTTTTGGGACTTTTTGGGGTGTTTTAACCATTAATGTAAAGGTCTTTGTATTAGTCTCCTACTCTCTTGGACTTTACAATGCCATTATGCGTGAATATAATTAATGAATTAGATTGCAAATTATCAAAAAAGAAGGAACCATCTCTTCAAATTCAACAAGTAATATGCATGTGGAGAATTGGAGATTTTTGTTCATGGGGTATTGTAAGGGACAAAGCAATTAATGTTTTGTCTCGTAAAGTGCCTTTGGAGGAAAAAAGAGGAAGAGAGTAAGTATAAAAACTGTCAAGAAATGAATGAAAATAGGAATTTTTGTATGCTATTGGATTCGAACACTGTATCTTGGTTTAAAAGGCCATATATCTTACCAACTCCTCCACATACTTTCTTGTTAATATTTTTAGCTTATAAAGGTTAAGTACAAAATTTTGGGGCCCCTTTAATGCTGGCACTAGTGGAAAAATAAGGAAGGGCTGCGGTCAAAACAGCCCTAAGGGCTGCTTTTTTGGACAGCAGCACATTCCGTAGCAGCCCTTCTAGAAAAGAAGGGCTGCGCTTTTTAACCGCAGCCCTTCTTCGCTCGAAGGGCTGCGTTTTTTGCTTAAACTGCAGCCCTTCTTTAAGTGAAGGGCTGCGGTTTTAAGGCAAAAATGCAACCCTTCTTTAAGTTAAGGGCTGCGGTTTAGGCCTAAAACCGCAACCCTTCGTATTGCTATGTTTTTTTTTTTTAAAAAAAATAAATAAATCTGCCCGACCCCGCATGCCCACCCCTGCACTCCCCCCTCCTCGCCCCGCCACACCCCGCACGCCCCATGCCCACCCCCACCCACCCCCCCCCCTACCCTGCCCCCGCCCCCACCCACCCCCACCCCGTACTCCCCCGACCACCCCACCCCCCGCCCACCCCCCACACCCAGCCGCACCCCTACACTCCCCCGCCGCCCACGCACGCCCTACCCCGGCCCCCACGCCCACCCCCGCACTCCACCCAGCCCCCCACCCCTAGCCCACCCACCCCTAGCCCACCCCTCGCCCTCGCCCCCACCCCCATCCCCGCACTCCCCCGCCCATGCCCCCCACAACTAGCCCACCCCTACATTCCCCCTCATCCCCAGCCTACCCCCCCGCTCCCCCCTCCAAGCCCGCCCCACCCTGCCCCCCCCCCCCCCCCTGCCCACCCTAGCCCGCCCTCTGCACTCCCCCCCAAGCCCGCCCCCCACCCCCCGCCCTCCCCCGCCCCCCCGCCCTCGCCCCCCCCACCCCACCCCCACCCCCTTCACTCCCTGCACCCCCACCCTTGACCCACCCTCCGTCGCCCCTCCACCCATTCTTTGCCCGACCACCCCAGACACCCAACCCAACCCCATAGCCCACCCAAGTGACCCACCATGGCGGCCCCTCACCCCACCCCCCACCCAAAACCTCCCTTCGACACAAAAAAGACCGATCAAATTGCAATAATATATGACACGTTTTTTAACGTAATAATTAACTTTAAATATGTATATTTAATAATGTAAAAAGTGTACATTGAATTGATACAAACTAGTAGATCTAGCTAATTATATCACGAATTCCACTAAAATGTATCATAAGCAATCATCATAAAGGTGGGACGCCAACTTATCCCGAACTTCATGTAATTCGTCTGTGGCGAAGGCCCTCAACCTTGGTGTGTTATTCATATAAATCTTGCAAAACAACCAAGCAATAAACACATAATATAAGAATTCAATCATTTACCGTAGTTAGTAGTTCTAAAAATGACATATACCTTCCCGAAATTCAATCAAAAACAAATGCAAGCCTAAAACTCTACACACTAGTTATATTATACCTCATATTATCATATTCAAAAAGAAAATGGAGTTAAATGACTCGAGAAACAGGAATTGGACGCGAAAAGGCAAAAATAGGCCTAAAATCACATTTACATTGTCGATATACAACCAACAACAAATGCAAGCCTAAGAATCTACACAATTGTTACATTATACCTCATATTATCATGTTCAAAATGAAATTGGGGTTAAATGACGCGATAAGTACGAATTGGACGCGAAAAGGCAAAAATAGGCCTAAAATGCCCTTTTCGTTCCCAAAATTCAACCTACAACAATTTCAAGCCTAAACATCTACACAATAGTTACATTATGCCTCATATTATCATGTTCAAAATGAATTTGGGGTTAAATGACTCGATAAGTACGATTTGGAAGCGTAAAAGGCAAAAATAGGCCTAAAAATGACATTTTCGTTCCCAAAAATATGCATGTGCTACTTTGGCTTCTAAACCAATTAATACCTATTACCAATCGATCTAATCTAAACTAACATATACTAATAAGTTACATACCTTTTGAAGATCATCGACATTAGTGCAACGGTTGACGATATCGAACATGTACCTCAGCACGTAATAGCCACATGCAAGTCCATCATCTTGTTGCGGACACTAAATGTTCACCAAAGGATGCATCCAATGACATTCATGTTAGATGTGTAGTATGTGGCGAAAAGTGTTTCTATATAAGGACAAATAAATTAGTCATGTTACCTCGACTGATATCCAAACAGGAGCTTTTGGTGCTCAAAGTCTTGTTGCACTAATATGCTTCATCACACTACATCAATACATTATTATAAGATTAGATGTACTAACTGTTTATGTATATAAAGATGATGAATAATGTGTAATATTAATAAGTGCGCATATATTGAGTTTCGATTAGGCTACCTATTTAACAATGATTTGATTAGTAAGGACTGTGGTGGTTGTCGACGCAAAGAATCAAAGTGGTAGACTTCGTTACATGACAAACATATCGCAAGCAGTGTCCAATGAGCCCTACAACAAGAAAATATAGTTATTAATCGTAGAACAATTAATAGGTCAATTTAATTATCGAATAATAAAAGTAAAGCGAGATTAACAAGCATACTTTTCAATATAAGGGACAAGAATGATCTGATGATATCCAAAACGAGATGATGCTTTGAAACTCATATCGAGATGCTCTTTCACTTCGGCTTTGTTTTGTAAGCAATTGTCATCTCGTATTATGTTTGGACATAACCAACCAAACATTGACTCATCATCACTAGATGTTGCAATCAATTCATTGTATAATAACCTGAGAAATCATATTGATTAAAAGTAAACTTACTTATTATGGAAGTTGAATTTAAAACTACTTAAGGCATATGTATATGTATATTTAATTTATATACTTATGTATTACCTCATGAAAGTTTGTATCATGGAAACATTCAATTGTACCCCACATAAGAATTCATTAATATCGACCTTAGAAATGAATGTCGATGACTCCTCCAAGTAGTGGAATTGTTGCTCCCCCAAAGGAACCTCAATTGTACTATGATCGGGTAAATCGCTAGCGCACTCATGTAACCAATAGCATGGAATACTAAGGCCTCGCACCACCTCTAGCTCGATAATAAGTGGATTCTTTGTCATAGAAACATTTCCCTTCAACACATTTCGTTCACCTTCATCACGTAAACTTGCCTTCTTATCAGGTGAACATGCCTTCTTTGCCTTCCTGTCATGTGAGCCGACCTTTCCCCAAACCTAGTAATTCATTAAAAGTAAAGATATTACTAACTATCATAGGAAATAGAAAAGAAAACACGCATATATATATGTATGTTAATCATTGTACCTCATCTAAAAACCGCACCAATGTACGCGGCCATAGAACATAACTGCCAATGGCATCATTCGAGAATTGTAGACCCAACTTACGGCCGGCGGCGGAAGAGGTAATTCTTCGAAAACCGAGACACAATTTCATTGAGGGTGACCACATAGTGATTATCATCCACTAACTGGTTATGCAATCATACTCGGTCATTAAGGGGTTGTGCATGGCCATAAGCTACCAGAATGAAACTATCATAACCATCGCCTCGAGCTAATAGTTCACATGGTGTCTGCTCCTTTAAAAAAAACTCCATTTATAGTTAGTCTATGAAACAACATTATTATATTAAGAATTTCATGCATTTAAGAGCAATAGTTGTGTAACAAAGCAAAAGGATTAAGTGATTACCTTAAACTCAGGTACTACAGGTGGATCAGGTAAAGGTAACATCTGATCAATAGATGTTGGTGGATCACTTGGTTGGGTGGCTAGGTGTAATATCACTACCCTTCTTGAACGCAGCAAAAGTCGGTAAACCCATTTGCTCCAAAATGGCGTTGAAGTTATGTGTCATCTCCTCTGCGAGCTCCTCCCGAATTGCGGCTTTCATAGCCTCCACATCTATTGTATTTGCCCGAATTCACACTACTTGCACTCGATTTTGTCGTTGTAGTGTATTGATCACCATATACCTTTCTCAAACAGAGGCGGAAACCTCCTACGCCCCTCACGTGTCCACTGTGGTCCTTTCCTAAAGTTTCGTGCAATGCATCAATGTGTCCTTTAGGAGTGAACTCACCAGTTGCCTCTTTTTCCTTCAAGCCAATCTACATAAGGATAAGAGAGAAATGCTCGTGAGCGCACAAGTTATATTATATATACCTTATATAACCATATAATCTCGTACTTACAATGGCGTTGGCTATACGTTGTCTTCGGGATCGGGCAAGACTCTTTTTTCCCTTTGCATCAACCCCATGCATCGAACACCACCAATCGAGGACTCTATCTGGTTGCCGAGGCTGTGGAACTGTCGTCGTTGAGCTAGTCCCGTTGCCGTTGTCGACCCTATTGGGGGGTATTGACTGAACATCCACTTCTCTCTCGCCTCATTGTACGAATGAGCACCCAAATGATGATAATACTTCCTAGCTTTTGCACTCGTGCTACTTTTCTCACGACTAGCCTAAAACACACAATTATAAACAAAGGTTAGGTACGGTGTTATACAATAATACTGGCTCTAAGTGTATTAAATCTTAATAAAATATTCTTACAATAGCTTGTGAGGTTGTTTTTTTGGCAACAAATGATTCCTACTCTTCAGGTTTGATAGTTTTCCATATCTGAAATGGTAATTTGGATGGTCCAGATTATGTTTCCGGTGAAGCCTCAGGACCGGCTTGTGTTTCTCCGCCGTAGATGTTCTTCTTCTTTGTACCTACTACTTTCCTCAGCTTAATGATCCACCCAGACACTAACTTAGCTTTGAAATCTCTGAATCTCTGGGCAACCGCGGATAGAAATACATTCTTCTTGGCTTCATCATCTTCGATATTGAATTGATTCTACAAAAAACGCAGTTCACAAATTAGTTTTCGCAAATGTTGTAATTTATATGCTATCAGTAATATTACACATATATTTAACTAAATAATTAAGAAACTAAACGTTATTATACGTGAAGCTTACCATAGTATCTTCCCATAGACACCGCTTCAACCCCTAGGGCACCTCTTTCCATGAGCTAGTGCATAATGGATAGTTTATGCATGCAAATGCCAACGTACATGCCATACTTTTGACACCACTTTCCACAAGGTTGGCCCATATTATCGTACTCTAAAGTCAAATTTGTGTGTTTCCCTAGTGACTTTGTAGGTCCCCTTCCTTTTCTCTTTTTCGTCGCCAATGACTTCCTAGGCATTTGTGCATTTATTTCTTCACGGCGAGGTCGAGCCAATTTACCCCGTTCCTTTCTCGCATCGAAAGACTCATCCTCGGTAGTGTGTTCAGCACTCGTGCTGTTATCCGTATGCACCTCCGCCATCTCCCTGAAATTGTACAAATATACGCATTAATATAAAAAAAATCCACATTGCCACTAAGGGGGGGTGTGCGTGTGCGGGGAGGGCAGCGGTGGGGGGGAGGGGCAACAAGTGGGGGTGTTTGTGCGGGGGGAGGAGGAGCTGGGCGGGGGTGTGGGGAGGGGGGTTACGTGTGCAAGGGGAGTAGGGCTGGCAGCAATGGGGGGGAGGGGAGGGTTACGTGCGGGGGGCAACAGTGGGAGGGAGGGGAGGGGAGGAGCAGGTAGGGGAGGGGAGGGGGTGTTGAGGGGGGAGGGGAGGGGAGGTGCAGCAGTAGGGTGGAGGGGGGGTGTTGAGGGGAGGGGTGTTGGAGGGGGGGGGGTGTGGGCGAGGGGAGGGAGAGGGGCAGTGGGGGGAGGAGGAGGGGTGTGCAAGGGAGGGGGGTTCTGTGTGCAAGGGGGCGGGGTTGGCAGCGGTGGGGGGGGAGGGGGAGGGTTATGTGCGGGGGCGGCGATGGGGGGGAGAGGAGGGCAGCAGTGGGGGGGCGGGGGGGGGCGAGGGGTGTGGGGAGGGGGGTCTGTGTGCGGGGAGGAGGAGGGCCGACAAGTAGTGGGGGAGGGGAGGGGGCATGTGCGAGGGGCTTGGGAGGGCTGGCAGCGGTGGGTGATCACCGCCCCATTCTTGCCGCCCTTCCCAAGCCCCCCGCACGCCCCTCCCCTCCCCGCACACCCCTCTCCTCCCCCACCGCTTGGCGAGTCCTCCCCCTACACATAGACCCCCTCCCCTCCCCCCGCACACGACTCCCTCCCCCCTACTGCCGCCCTCTCCCCCTTCCCCCACACTGCGCCCCCGCACATAACCCTCCCCTCCCCCACTGCCGCGACCCCTGCATGCCCACCCCCGCACCCCCACCCAGTACTCCCCCGCCCACCCCCGCCCCCACCCTCGGCCCACCCTGCCCCCCCGCATGCCCACCCCCCGCATAGCCCCGCAAGTCCACCCTTGCACGAACCCTCCCTTTCCCCGCACCTGCCCCCCCTTGCACACCGAACCCCCTCCCCCCCCCGCCCCCCCTCCCCTCCCCTCCCCCCCACCGCCGCTGCCCGCCCCTCCCCCCACACTGCCCCTCCCCTTCCCCCCACTACTGCGCCCTGCCCCCCCTTGCACACAAAACCCCAAAATGCAACAAAAGTTAGGAGTTAGATCAACAAAAATAAAAAAAAATGACTCGATAAGTACGATTTGGAAGCGAAAAGGCAAAACTAGGCCAAAAATGACCTTTTCGTTCCCGAAATACAACCAACAACAAATGCAAGCCTAAAACTCTACACAATAGTTACATTATACCTCATATAATCATGTTCAAAAAGAATTTGGGGAAAAATGACTCGATAAGTACGATTTGGAAGCGAAAAGGCAAAACTAGACCTAAAATGACCTTTTCGTTCCCGAAATGCAACCAACAACAAATGCAAGCCTAAAACTCTACACAATAGTTACATTATACCTCATACAATCATGTTCAAAAAGAATTTGGGGTTAAATGACTCGATAAGTACGATTTGGAAGCGAAAAGCCAAAACTAGGCCTAAAATGACCTTTTCGTTCCCGAAATGCAACCAACAACAAATGCAAGCCTAAAACTCTACACAATAGTTACATTATACCTCATATAATCATGTTCAAAAAGAATTTGGGGTTAAATGACTCGATAAGTACGATTTGGAAGCGAAAAGGCAAAACTAGGCCTAAAATGACCTTTTCGTTCCCGAAATGCAACCAACAACAGATGCAAGCCTAAAACTTTACACAATAGTTACATTATACTTCATATAATCATGTTCAAAAATAATTTGGGGTTAAATGACTCGATAAGTACGATTTGGAAGTGAAAAGGCAAAACTAGGCCTAAAATGACCTTTTCGTTCCCGAAATGCAACCAACAACAAATGTAAGCCTAAAACTCTACACAATAGTTACATTATACCTCATATAATCATGTTCAAAAAGAATTTGGGGCGAAATAATTCGATAAGTATGAATCGGACGCGAATCGACCAAAATAGGCCTAAAATGACCCGAGAATCGGGTCACATGGCAATGGAATGCCCATCACCGGTAGCGGCGGAGATAGTGGGAAATGTTACAAACGTGGAGAGCATTCCATTGCCATGTGACCTCACTCTCCACATTTGTAACACGGTCCCCACCACCACCCCCACTCTCGCCCCCCATTGCACTCCATCATTGCCATGTAGGCCTAAAATGACCTTTTCGTTCCCCAAATTCAACCTACAACAAAAAATAAGCCTAAAAATCTACACAATAGTTACGAATTGGAGAAATTTTTTTTTTTGGTAAATATGTAAGGATTATATACCAATAAGCAAAAAAGCGCCAACAATAATTACAACCTAGCAACTGCAGACAACCTACAACAACCTACCCAACATATAAAAACAACCAACCCAACGGAAATAATCAAAGCATCGGACAACAAGGCCAACACCAAAGACACCGGACCACAAGCAAACGGACTCGAACACTTGAGCCATAAGAGCAGCAAACCAGGCTCTCTCACTATCTCTCAATCTAGTACAAATTTTAGCTTTAATACTAATACATACATCAATCTGAATTTGCTTGATAACCAAAACAGGACTTAACACAGACGCATTCCACAGGGAATGGTTTCGAGCTTTCCAAAAATGATAAATTGTAGCAGCCAAACTCGCATAAGCCACCTGTTGTTGATGTTTGTTACTGAATTTCCTACCCCATTTCCTCCATTGTGCATAAAGATTTTCCCGGGCACTACAATGAATCTGCTGACCACCTCATAACACCCAAGCACACCCGATGACCGAATGCACATTGAAAAAATAGATGGTTGCAAGAATCACTACCATGAGTGCATAGAGAATTGGAGAAATTACACAGACCTAAGTTTATGTCTCATGATTTATTGACCTTCCGCCGTTTCTTAGGATCCTCAAGTACATGTATCCCTTCCGTGTAGATGTGTGATCTACACGCATATAGTTCTCCGACATATTCACATCATCTTCCACACTATTTTCAGGATAGGTAAAAGGGGGGAGGTCCTCAAATGCATCATATTCTTCCTCATTATCAACATCACTAATACCGAGGATACTCCTTTTACCTGGTACAACAATTGACCACTTATTATCAGCAGGATCAGTTACAAAAAATACTTGCTTAACTTGTGATGCAATTACAAATGGCTCGTCAGTTTCATGTAGACGACTAACGTCAACAAGAGTGAATCCGCAAGGATCATCTTTTCTTACGCAACGTCGATTATCATCAACCCACTTGCAACACAAGAGGCAAATATTAAAAGTACAGTAGTCCAGCTCCCATATTTCTTGTATTCGCCCATAATAATTGCTTTCAGCATGTACAGGCGACTTATCCTTCGAGCTTGCGTATTGTGTAGATGACGCCACAAGTGAAACACCACTATTTTGTTGCGATGTTGACTTCAGATCTTGACGTTCGACCCAAAACGTATACCCATTAATATCATAACCCTCATAAGAGTGTACAGCTTCATGAGGACCAAATGCTAACCACTTGACTGTTTCAGGAACACTTTCATCCAAATCATTCACTACTCTTTTATGAAACCAATCAATGAAAGTCTTGTTATGCATTTGCGTCAATTCCCTAACTCCTTTTCCAGGATTGCTAACACGTAATTCCTCCATATGTTCATTTAAATAAGGATGGACAACAGCTACGTGATGCAATACAAATAAGTGAGCTTGTTTACGCTTTTCTACGGAAGGTGTGATCAATTTTGAACCAATTGTACCCTTGCCCTCAAGTCGCCCCCTCGTGTCGGGATGTCGGAAGTCCAACGGGATCAACACTAGCAAAATACTCAGCCACAAAATTACTGATCTCTTCACCCACAATCCCTTGAATTATACTACCTTCTGGTTGTGCAAGATTCTGAACTTTATCCTTCAAAGTGCCCATATATCTCTCAAAAGGATAGCACCACCTCAAAAACACTGGACCACACGACTTAATTTCTCGAACTAGATGGACAATCCGGATGGACCATAATGTCAAAGAATGCGGGGGGGGGACATCTCAAATTTGCATAGAGTTTCAACTACTCGGCCTACAAGGAATCAAGGGTCGACGGTTCTAGGACTTTGCTGCATATTGTATGGAAAAATGAATAAAGTTCTGTAATGGTGTGCCTCACATGCTTTGGAAGTATCCCACGAAGTGCAATCGGTAAGAATACTTGCATCATGACATGACAATCATGAGATTTCATACTCGATAACTTCAACTCACCATTTAAGGTAACAAATCGCTTCATATTCGATGAGTAGCCAGTTGGTACCTTAATGCCATACAATGACTCGCAAAAAATTTGTTTCTCTGCACGCGACATCGTGTAGCAAGCTGGTGGCAAATAATTCTTCTCCGAATCCTCCACCTTCTTTTTACTTTTCTCGAGTTTCATCATCAACCCTTTCCTCCACTACTTTCTTCTTCCTTCCGTCCCTTTTTCGAGCCCACAACTCGGTCGAAGCCCCTGTTTTTCCAAGTAAAGTCGTTACGCCTTAACATCTTTTGTCTTGCCCGGAATATTCATAAGTGTCGCAAGAATTGCTTCACAAACATTCTTCTCTATGTGCATGACATGCAAACAATGTCTGACCTTTAGATCTTTCCAATATGGGAGTTTCCAAAAAATGGACTCCTTTTTCCATAATCCTGTAGGTCGATCAACCTCACTAGCAGGTTTACCAAAGATTGTTTCAATGCCCTTTCACCTGATTATAAACTTCAATACCAGTTAATGGTCTATGAGCAACTTCTTCTTCAACCGTCCCATCGAATGCCTTCTTCTTAAACCGATAGGGATGGTCGCATCTGAGGAGCCTTCGTGTGCGCATATACACATGTTTGCAGCCCTTAAGGTGTGTAGATTTCATGTCATCTACACAAATCGGGCAGGGTTGTTTTCCTCTAGTCTTATACCCAGATAAGTTCCCATAAGCTGGATAATCGTTCATAGTACAAAAAAGCATGGCACGCAGAGTGAACATATCATTAGCATACGCATCAAATACTAACACTCCTTCGTTCCACATCTTCTGTAAATCTTCAACAAGCGGCTGGAGGTATACATCTATGTCATTTCCAGGTTGTTTGGGCCCCGATATAAGAAGTGACAGCATCATGTACTTGCGTTTCATACACAACCAAGGAGGCAAGTTATAAACCACTAAAACTACTAGCCATGTACTATGCTGCGAACTGAGATTGCCAAAAGGGTTCATGCCATCCGTACATAATCCAAGCCTCGGATTCCTATCCTCATTACCAAAAGCCTTATGCACCCTATTGATACTTTTCCACTCAAGCGAATCAGCCGGATGCTTGACCAGACCATCTTTCTTCCTACGATCTGCATGCCACCTCAAATTCTTCGCAACTCCTTTAATTGAGAACATGCGCTTAAATCTAGGTATTATGGGTAGATACCACAACACCTTAGCTGGTGGTCCTTCACTACCTCCAGCTCCTTCACGCTTATACCTCGACAATCCACAAAGTGGACACTCATGTAAATGCTCATACTCATTACGATAAAGCACACAATCGTTAGGACAAGCATGTATCCGCTCGTACTCTAAACCGAAAGGACACATCAGTTTCTTCGCATAATAGTATGACTTTGGCAGTTCATTTCCATCAGGGAGCATATCAGCTAAAACTTCCAACAACTATGTGAAACTAGAGTCCGTCCAACCAGCTTTCGACTTAATGTTGAACAGTGTTATCACCGCGGAAAGTTTGGTGTACTTTGTACAACCCGGATACAACGGCTTTTCGGCGGCCTCGGACATAGACTCAAAAATACGAGGTCGTTTACACGACTGATCTTCAACCTCGTGTATCATCTCGTCTACCCGATCCCTTTCATCATCTGCAAACTCATCATCCCAATTCTCATCCCCGAACTCATCATCCTTCTTTTCTTCACATACATCGTTCATTACTCTAGAGCTTCCTATATACTTATGCTGCTCACCATGCCAAACCCATACGTGGTATTGAGGCCTAAACCCACGGTGAAAGACATGCTCCCTAACCAAATGTATACTACTAACCTTGCTCACATTTCTACAATCGACACAAGGACAATAAAAGTCGACTGCTCCAGAGTATGTTTGATATTGTAATGCAGATGTACAGAATTCCGAGACCCCTTTCACAAACTCAATCGATTCACGACTACCATACATCCAAGTACTATCCATCTCATTTAAGAAGACCTCTAATAATTAAACACAACCATTCATTATAATGCATGAATCATTATTTAAGTACATACACTCACATATTAAAATCACACACGTATAGAGCAAGCTAAGATAGTGACATGTTCAAATGTATGCATGCAGCCGAAGGTCCTTATCACTCCAACCTAACCCATCCTTGGACGTCTAATCTCACTAGTGAATATATGCCAACTTTTCAATTCTAAGGAAAATCCGACAGCATTTCCCTACAGTTCTCCAAGTACACAATGTAGATAATTGCTTATCTACATATGTACCCAGAGAACAATGTAGATAAACGATAAGCCAAGAATTTCCTCAGAATTGAAAAGAAGACACACATTCACCACCTAAGTGAGATCAAACGTCCAAGAACAGTCCCAAACCAGGGACTATTCAAGACTTACTCCTAATGAGTAAGTCTTGAACGGGTATCTAGGCATATGATGACGATTCAAACAACTTGTAGATTTCATAGCTAAATTACATTGTGTTTTCATACAATCTCATATCAAGAAATATACATACACTACACAAACCTCTCCCCACCCGCCGCCCCCTCCTTAGCCCTCCCCCACCCTAGCCCGGCCTCCCCAACCCTCCCCCACCCGCCGCCCGCCCCCCCCACCCCCCCCCCAGCCTCCCCAACCCTCCCCCACCCGCCGCGCCCTCCCCCCCACCCCCTTCCAGCCCCCCCACCCCCGCCCAAAGATCCCCACCCTCCCCACCCCCAGCCTGCACCAGATCCCCATCCTCGCCCAAAGATCCCCCTACTCTCCCCCACCCCGTGCCCCAAGCATCCTCCACCCCGCTCAAAGATCCCCCCTCCCCCCCCCCCGCGCCAAGACCCCCGACCCCCTACCCACCCTCCTCCCAAGCCCTCCCCCCCCCCCTACAATCACATTTTACAACACAAAATAGAAGAGAAATGAAATAGAACAAATTAATTAGAGAAATGAAAAAGAGGAGAGAGAGTGAGAGGGGAATTATCGACAATGCAGTAGTGGTGGTGGTGGTGGCGTCAAGGTGCACTGAGAGAAGAGAAAAAGAAGCTCAGGTGATGGTGCGTTGCTCAGGCAATGTTTCCGGCGTCAGTGCGTCAATGACGGTGCTCCGACGATGGGTCGGTGCTCAGGCGATGTGTCCATGCTTCGATGTTAAGGCTGTGCGAGTGAGTGTGAGGGAGAGGGGTGGGGGAAAATTTTTCCAAGGGAGCAAGCTAGCGAGGGAAATTTGGGATATGTGTGTACTGTGTGTTGCGCGCAAAACTAAAGGCTTGGGCGGGTTGTGAAGGGTTGTGGTTATCCCAGAAAACGCAGCCCTTCGTGAATGAAGGGCTGCGGTTTCTGGGCTAACCGCAACCCTATTAATGTAGGGCTGCGGTTAGCCAAGAAACCGCAGCCCTTCATACAGTTTGAAGGGCTGCGTTTTCTAGTTAACCGCAGCCCTTCACTAAAAGGGTTGCGGTTCCCAAAAAACGCAGCCCTTCCTTTTTTTTCCCCTAGTGTGGGGCCCTGCGCGGTCGCGCTGCTCGCGCATGCCAAGAACCGCCTCTGCTCCCTCCGTCCCAAAATATAGTTCCTGATTCTATTTTTTCACGAGAATTAAGATAAGTAGAATCCAAGAGTGATAGTAAAGATTTTTTGTTTATTTAAATAAATGTTGTATGGGAAAAGATGATTTTAGGAAAGAGAATGGAAAATAATTGGTGAAAGAGCATTAATTGAAACACTTGGGTTGAATAAACAAAACAAAAAACAAGTTTCAAGAAGCAATAAATGATGGGGACACTGTTTTTATCGGCAAATTACGAGAAAATGTGGAACTAAATATAGAAACAAGAACTATATTTTAGGACACCCAAAATGAAAATAGGAATTATATTTTGGGACGGATGGAGTACCATTAGAATACTTTTTGATACTGGATGTATAGTCAATTCTTAGTATCTACTCGTATACTTTTCAACACTTAATTAAAATGAATTATTTTGAATACCAATACAAAATGTAATTTTTGTTGCTGTGTATTAGACTCCCCTGGTTATATGTTTATATGTTTGGAGTTTCTCAACTACTCTCTTTGTCTTATAATAGTTTGAATACATTTTTTTTTCCTAAATTAGTTGGAATACCTTTATTTTTTAATATGGTCCAATTATTATTATATCACAACTATCTTTTAACATTTAATAAAATACTTATACTCCAATTTGTCATCTTAATATCTCAACATGTGTTTAGATAATTAAACTAGTTTTAGGCCCGGCTTATGCCTCGGATAATCATAATTTTCATTTATTAATATTATACTTTAAAATGATAACACTAAATAACACTTGGTCTAGTGGTTAAGACTGTAGTATATAAATTTGAAGTCACGGGATCGAACTATAAACTATGCAATTTATAACTTTTTTATTGTATGTCCATTACATGGAGTAAAATGCCCTTAGAGAGAGTGTACGTGGCATCGTTCCTTATTCAGGAACGCCTTTTAATATATTAGTATAGATAGATATTTTTGTCGTGTAAAAAAAAACTATTTTTTTTGGGAGATGGAGTAATTGGGCCCGAACCAAGCTAATTCACCCCATAAAGTCGTTGTCCTTTCTAGATAATACAACGTGAATGACTTTTGTATCGAGAGTAGAGAACCTTTTCAATTGTTGTCTCACATCTTTCTTGGTTTAGGAATAGACGTGCAGTATCATTTGCTGGTCCTAGAAAGAGAAAAAATTGTATATTATCATTTATCTTTGTTTAGGAGGACACGTGGAGTATTAATTGCTGGTCTTGCTATCGTTTCATGCTTATCCTTAGTAGTTAGGAAACAGTAATTTAGTTGACTATTATATTGAGCTCTCCAGCAGAGATTGTGGAGACGGCTATAAAATGGGGACTCTCATATTCTGTCACTTACACCAACGCATACATACATATTACATACCCCGCATAAGAGAGAAAATCAGCTATATTTAAGATTCAAAGAGATGGGCAAGAACATGAATGTGCTACTCATGGTTGCCATTGTGGTGATAGGCACCATAGCTCAGCCATCATTGGCGGCCCGTCGTACTCCGCTTACGGCAACCATCATCTCGTA
Organism: Beta lomatogona; assembly: GCA_947646795.1. Taxonomy (NCBI): domain Eukaryota; kingdom Viridiplantae; phylum Streptophyta; class Magnoliopsida; order Caryophyllales; family Amaranthaceae; genus Beta; species Beta lomatogona. The sequence continues at coordinate 425,890 of CANSNZ010000940.1, forward strand.
TGAGATTCCCCTATCTAACATCATGCTTGAGGGGGTTGTCAATCGACCTCAGCGCTGCCAAAAAAGAGGCGAGATCTGCAATGACTATCTTAAGTGTTGCCCAGATATTGTGTGTTACACTCGAGGTACTTGCGGGGATCTGGTTTGACAATAGTGAGGCTTCCATGCATCAACCATCATCGTTTTCGTTAAATACTTATGTAATGTGATGTTGTACCAGCATGCATGCTTGTCAATGTAGTGGAATAAAATAATGATATGATGTTGTGTCTTTCGTTTGGATTATATCTTTAATGCCACACATGAGTACTACTTTTGTGCCCCTACTTCTATTATTATTATTATTAGGCAAATGCTAACGGGTATCCCCGGACATTAGATAATACTAATATATCTTACCTATATTAATCCTAGTCTTAAAATAATACTTTTTAAAGATAAAATACCTTTTACTTAGAATAGAAAATCAATAGGTTTTTCCTTTTTCTACCCAAAGAAAAAAAGGAATAGGTTTAAGTTCGATGGTAGGAATTATAGAGAGAGAAAGTGGTGGTGCGTGGTGGTGTCGGAAAGAAGGAGCTTCAGTGGCGGTGAAAATATCCTGTTATGACAGATGTGAGAAAGAACAAATATTGAATGCAAAACAAAAAATAACCACACACAGATTTAACGTGTTTCACCAACGGAGTGTTGGCTACGTCCACGGGCAGAGAGAGAATAGTATTATTGATGAGCAGAATAACCAGAATTACAGAGGTGTTTAATGACTTAATCGTCAATTAAATAAACTAGGTTTAAAACCTATTTATAAGCAAATCCGAAAACACGTTTTCGCGTCCAACCATAATTTGTCTCGCGCCCGATCGGGCGGCCATCGCCCGAGTCGTAATTTGCTACGACGTCCGATCGGGTGAACACGCCCGATGCCATCTGGCGGCCTGCTCCTTGAGCACCTGCTGAGACGCTGACCCCGCCCGGTAGGGCGAGCCTGCCCGATCCGGTCGGGGCTAGCAGACGAACACCCCTTCTGACCAGATTCAAGGCACATATTCCTACAAATCTCCACCTTGACTTGAATCCTCTGACAATGAACCAGATTCTCCTTGCAACTAGATTTGCCTCAAACGACAACCAGACCAGATTTGTCCCTTAAGGACATCAGATTAGCCCCTAAAGGCCCCAGACTTGCCCCAAAGGGCAATTAACAATCACGAACATTGAGCAAGTTCAAACAATGTTGAAACTTACTCTGTGGAACAGGTTTGGTGAACATATCAGCAAGATTATCAGCAGCACCTACTTTCTTCACCTTAACCCTCTTCTCACTCCTGAGAAAATGATATCTCACATCAATGTGCTTAGTCCTCTCATGATGGACTTGATCCTTGGCTAAGCATATTGCACTCAAACTGTCACAATACACAATGGCCTGATCGTGATGCAAACCAAGATCACTGACTAGCCCCTTTAACCATATTCCCTCTTTAGCAGCTGTTGTCAATGCCATGTACTCTGCTTCAATAGTAGACAAAGTAACTGTAGCCTGCAAAGTTGTCTTCCAACTAACAACAGAGCCACCAAGAGTAAATACATAACCAGTCATAGACCTTCTACTGTCTACATCTCCAACATAATCAGAATCAGAATTACCAGTAACGAAACACTGAGTATCATTCCCATAAATGAGACCAACATCAGACGTACCTCGAATGTAACGAAAAATCCTCTTGACTGCCTGCCAATGCTCCTTACTAGGATCACCCGTGAATCTACTAACAACACTGACTGCATGTGCAAGACCCGGCCTAGTGCAGACCATAGCATACATCAGACTCCCTATTTCACTAGCGTAGGGAACTCGACTCATGTACTCCTTCTCCTCAGCTGACTTGGGTGCAAAAGCAACAGACAAATGATTATTGGAGGCACTTGGAGTATCTATAGGCTTAGCTGTTGACATGCCAAACCTTAACAAAATCTTCTGAATGTAGCCTTTCTATGACAAGAAAAGATTCCTCTGATCTCTTTCCCTATATCTCCATCCCCAAAATCTTTTTCGCAACACAAATCCTTCATCTCAAACTCAGCACTGAGAAGACCCTTCAAACTCTAAATATCAGACTTAGACTTTGCAGCTATGAGCATATCATCTACATACAGGACCAAATAAATTCATGATTCATCATCCAGCTTGTTGTGATACACACAACAATCATATAGACTCCTGTTGTAGCCCAATTCAATCATATAGCTGTCAAACCGTTTATACCACTGCCTAGGAGACTGTTTTAGCCCATACAAGGACTTCTTGGTCTGCAAACATAGTCTTCTTTATCAGGAACTTGGAACCCATCTGGTTGGGTCATATAAATCTCTTCTTCCAACTCCCCATGTAGGAAAGCTATTTTCACATCTAGTTGCTCAAGTTCAAGATCCTGATGTGCAACTATTGCTAGTAGCACCCTGATGGAAGTGTGTCTGACCACTGGTGAGAAAATTTCATTATAGTCAACCCTTTCCCTTTGAGTGAACCCTCTTGCAACAACCCGAGCTTTATACTTGACCCCTTCAGAAGGTGAGGTCCCTTCCTTCTTCTTGAAAACCCACTTGCAGGTGACAATTTTCCTCTCCTTAGGACGTTTGACTAGCTCCCAAGTCTGATTCTTATCTAGATACTCCATTTCATCTCCCATAGCAGCGAGCCATTGAGCAGACTCATTACCTGAGACAGCTTCTCTCCGTAGGTGGATGGTTCATGAGTATCTACCTCCACCTCCTCCGCAACCTCGCAAGTGCATAAGCAACCATATCCTCAAAAGCATACCTCCTAGGAGGTCCCACACCAACTCTTCTAGCTCTATCAAGTGCTATACTAGTTCAATGTGCTTCAGATGAGACATATTGTTGCCTAGAAGACTCAGGTTCAGTAGCACCATGTTGATCTTCTCCACCTTGGTGCTGTGATTCACTCTCATCATGAGTGACTTGCAGCTCCACCTGTTTATCAACATTACTACCAACAGACACCACCATGGACTTCACAGTGGGGTTAAGCATATAATTTTCATCAAATATTACACTTCTACTAAGTATAACTCGACTCTCAGAATGTGACCAGATTCTATAGCCCTTAACTCCACTCCCAAAACCCACAAATACACCCTTCTTAGCTCTAGGTTCCAATTTACCCTCACTTACATGATAATAAACAGTAACCAAAAACTCTCAACAAAGAATAATCTGCAGGCTTACCAGACCACACCTCATAAGGTGTTTTACAATCAATACCAGTGTGAGGTCCACGGTTGATCAGATAGCAAGCTGTACTTACAGCTTCTGCCCAAAATCTTCTAGGTAACCCAGCATTAGAGAGCATGCACCTCGCTCTCTCCAACAGTGTCTGCTTCATGCGTTCTGCTACCCCGTTCTGTTGTGGAGTATTCCTTAGAGTATGATGGCGTGCAATCCCTTTATTCTTGCAGAACTCATTAAACTCAGACCAACAGAATTCCAGACCATTATCAGTTCGCAGTCTTTTGATCTTCCTTCCAGCTTAATTTTCCACCAAAGCCTTCCACTGCTTGAAGTTCATGAAAGCCTCACTTTTATGCTTCATCATAATTACCCAAATCATCCTTGAATAATCATCGATCATCGACACAAAATACATGTGACCTCCAATAGACTCAACTCGGGAAGGACCCCAACAATCAGATTGAAAATAATCAAGTGTGCACTTTGTAGTATGCACAGCCTTTGGAAACTTGCTGCGATGAAGCTTCCCAAACACACAGTGCTCATAGAACTCTAGGTCCTGCACCTTGTTCCCACACAGAAGATCCCTTTTTTACAGAATTTGCATCCCCTTTCACCCATATGTCCAAGTCTCCTATGCCACAACTTGGTCATATCCTCCTTGGGAACCTCAAATGATGCAACAGCAGCAGCACCTGTCACAGTAGAACCTTGAAGAAAATACAAGGTATCATTTTTAATACCTTTCAGAACTACCTTCGAACCCTTGCAGACACTCATAACTCCACCTTTACCTTGAAAACTGAAACCTCTACTGTCAAGAAGACTCAAAGATATCAGATTCTTTGTCATCAATGGAACATGCCTAACTTCGTTCAAGGTACAAAATGTACCATCATGAGTCCTCAATCTGATGGAGCCTATTCCAACTACTTTGCAAAGACTTGTTGGCCATAGAAACACCGCCCCCATCTATCTGCTCATAAGTTGAAAACCACTCCCTGCAGGGACTAATATGATACGATGCCCCAGAATCAAGAACCCACACATCCCTATAATGTGACTGGTTATTAACAACTAGGGCCAGATCTTCCTCAGAATTACCATCAGTTTCTGCCAGAGCAACATTCATTCTTGTCCTACTGCTTCTTTTTCTTAGGACATTCATTTTTCCAATGCCCCTTTTCTTTACAGTAATTACAGACATCATTAGGTTTAGGACCCTTAGAATTCGAATTTTTGTGGTTCGATTTCTTTTTACCAGATTTTCCCTGTCCCTTTCCCCCAGTAACAACTAATCCAGATGACTGATTTTCTGTACTAGAACCAGATGCCTGATGACGGATTTCTCTAATATAAAGAGCAGATCTTACTTCTTCTAATAACAGACTATTTTTCCCAACAATAAAAGAATCCACAAAATTCTCATACGATAAGGGCAAAGATACTAACAGAATTAAAGCAGCATCCTCATCATCTACTTTAACATTAATATTACGAAGATCTAGCAAGATAGTATTCCATTTATCTAGATGGTTCCTCAGAGACATACCTTCCTGCTAAGGGTGTGCAAAAATATCCGATCCGAGCGATCAGATCCAATTATCCGATGATCCGATCCGAAATTTCGGATATCTGATCCGGCTTTTTGTTTTCGGATATTTCGGATCGGATATTCGGAAAAAAAATTCGAATTTTCGGATCGGATACGGATCGGATTTTTTTCCATCTCGGATACCCGAAAATCCGAATTTAATTTTTTTTAAAAAAACAAAAATATGCAACTCACGCTTAGGGCAGTTTACTCCTTACTCCTTTCCAGTGCACTAAACTACTAAACTGTGGAAGAGAATAATGCATGGCAGCAAGCTGCCAAATGGCCCAACAGCAGCCACTTATAAATTATGTATGTAATGTAGATTGCAGGTTGCCACTGCCAGCACACTAAATTGCAATATTACATTATGTATGTAATGTGGGCGCCCATCACTAGCAGGTGATAGGTGTATCACTGTATCAGTGGGCTTTGGAGTTCGGAACAGATTAAAATAAAGAGTCGGATCAATTTTCGGATATCGGATCAGATATCGGATCCGATCCGATCCGATCCGAAATGTCCGGATATCCGAAATTTTCGGGTCGGGTTCGGATTGGATTTTTGCGATCCAAAAATTTGGATATTCGAAATTTCGGATCGGATCGGATCAAATATCCGACAATGCACACCCCTACTTCCTGCATACGCAGGCTGAACAGACGTTGCTTCAAAAGCAACTTGTTGGTTAGAGATTTTGTCATATACAAACTCTCCAACTTCAACCACAGACCGGCGGCGGTTTCCTGCTCCGCAACCTCAGTAATTATGTCGTCAGAAAGACACAACATAATCGTTGAATGTGCCTTCTCCTCCAGAACGGCCATCTCAGCGGTTTCTGAATCCGATGACTTCTTTGCCAAAGGTGCCCACAACCCGTGTTGCTTCAGTAAAGCCCGCATCTTAATTTGCCACAGACTGAAACTGTTTCTCCCACTGAATTTATCAATTTTCACATTCATCCCATACATCTTTCTCACCCGGATCGAACACAAAGCTATTGATACCAATTTGTCACGACAGATGTGAGAAAGAACAAATATTGAATGCAAAGCAAAGAATAACCACACACAGACTTAACGTGGTTCACCAACGGAGTGTTGGCTACGTCCACGGGCAGAGAGAGAATAATATTATTGATGAGAAGGATAACCAGAATTACAGAGGTAACTATATGTAAAAACTATTCGTTAGAAAAATTGTTAAAAGAACCAATGTTAATAATAATTAATTAGATAACTATATACAAAATGATAATTCTTATCTAACGCCTCGGGATATCCGTTAGCGGGCTCGTTATGTTATTTGCTATTTTAAATTATGTTCTTATATATGTATATGATCATATGAGAACCACCTTTATGGTGAAAATTGTAAAAACTATTCTCTTTTTTATAGTATTATAGCTTATTTTATTATTTGTGCTCATTTTATGTTTTCGTCATTGACTTTTTTACTCATTTTAGGTTTTATTCCCTCGTTTTAAGGACTTTTTGCTCGCTTGAATTAAGTTTTTTCTTATTTTAAAGGGGTTCTCACGATAAGAGAATTCATGTATCCAACAAAAAAAAAGTCTTAAAATGAGAATGATGAAAAGGATATATACATGTGCATATATTCTTGATATATTGAATATGCATATCTTTATTTATTTTTTCAAGCTAAAGTATTTTTTGTTTTTAAAAAAATACACGTTTTATTCAAATAAAAATTCATGTGATAAAAATTGCAAAAACTGTATAGAAATTATGCACATTCATACAAAAAAATTTTGCAATAAAAAATCCTTCATATCCTTCTCATTATTATATAAATTTCTCATTTGACCCTTATAAAGGTCAAAACTATCTACTCATAAAACAATCAAATTAAAATAGTTAAATTAGAACTTTCCTAAACATTATATCACAAAGTTTTTCGTTATCGCATTGTATAATTCTTCCCAAAATAACATTACTTAATATTTTGATGTCTTATTTGAAATATAGGGTACTACAGTTATACAAATATAATTTTTTTTTTTTGGGGAAATTATTATCCTATAGACTTTATAAGACACAAGGAGACAACTCTCAGTGTATCAAAGAGTGGTCGAAAGTAGTTGTCAGTTTATCAAGGAGTGATCGAAAGCGCATATAATTATACAAAACGTCTTAGCATCACTAGTCTTAGTCATTAAAATAAGGGTTATGCTATATGCAGTCCTTAGGGTTGCATATAAGATATAAATATACTACTTAAAATGGAAATAAGTTGTGAATTTATGGGAAAATTATGCATGAACCGATGCAATAAATGATCAATTAATGCAACTTATTTCCATTTTTAGCTTTTTATATGCAACCCTAAGGGCTGCATATAGCTTTTCCCTTAAAATAATGAGCAATTCTCAAGAAAATGGAATGTGTGGTTGAGCCGTCTCAGTTATTGTTTGCCTTGAACAGTTTCAACCAAAACTTTTCGTTACTTATATGAAGCAATTATGTATCAACAATAATAATTATATATTGACATTTGTTTGGAGAGGAATCCTATATAGACTTGAACAAATTCGGACAAAAGCCCTAGTTCAATAATTGTACGACAAAGTTTAGTTCAATAATTGTACGACAAAGTTTAGTTCAATAATTGTACGACAAAGTTTAGTTCAATTTAGTTTATATATCTTATCGTGGCGTAGCTAAGAAAGTTATTTGTGGGATCTAGGCTCATCTAGCATAGATTTCCTTTTGTTTTTGCCAATCACGTGGATTTTAATCGTTTATATAGATCGGTAAATTATTAAATATACTATTCTATATTGAATGAAGAAAACGAATTTACAATGAATACGAATATTTTGGGAAGAGGCATCAGGAGGGCCTCTGTAATTTCAAAACAATCCAAATTAAGAGTCTCTATCATCACATTTCAATAATGCTTTGAAATTTATACAATTATGCACATGCGTACAACAGTTTATATAAAACAAAATACTTTCATATTATATAAAGATATATACTTCCCCATTTCAGAAATAAGTGAAACAATTCTCATAAAAACTCTCACATAAAGAAAAATATTTCACTTATTTCAAAATATAAAAAATATATAAAAAACTGAGAAAGTATATACTATAACTCAGTTTATTTTTAATTATTACAATTCACTTTACGGATAACCAAGGCAAGGCTTAAAATTTTAACAAGCATGACAAAAGTGCACCAAAAGCTATTTTTGTTTTAGGAAACGTAAAAAAAAACATGGATTTTTCTAACCTATGCCACAAGGCAGAGGCTAAAAGTATCAAAAATCCTATATAAGATATCATTATGCAAAAGATTTCCATTTCAAAATCTAAATTAAACAAACTAAAAAAATCTTATATAATTATCTCTATCTCAAGTATCTATCCTTATTTATTTTCGCGAAATAGAATCTTGTTGTATTAAATAACTAGGTTTTGGACCCGTGCATAATGCATGAAAACTTTTTAGTTTAGTAAAAATATTTATATATCAGCTACATTGAAAACATATAAGAAAATATTTATATCTACTCGATCAAAACTTTTTTGTATAATAAAAATGCACCTTTATATTAATTATAAAGTTGTTTAACAGATACATAACTCATATGTTTTGAAAGACTTCTTTACATGAAGATACAGTCATCAGCGTACGGAATATCATTTGTTTAATGTATAGATAACTTCATCTTATCTCGATCAGTACCTTTCGTTCAAACATATCCTTATAAAAGTGAAGTTCTATCCACTACTCACGCATATCCTACTGTTCAACCCTAACGCCAAACGCAAAAGCCACCGAAGCCGGGATCCACATGATGCTTCTACTAATTTATAGTTCAACTAGTCAGTTTATTTATTATACTATTTATATACTTAAATTGACTATTTTTGATTAACCACATGAATTAGGGGAAGAGATAATTTTAAGCTAGCGTTTACTAGTGGAAATAAAGCGTATATTGAGGGTAAAAAGAGACATTTATTTATGAAAAATATAACAAGTGAAAAAAGATAGAGAGAGTGGTATGAAAAGAAGCATAACTAGGTTGCAGCCCTTGCTGGAAAGTGGGTTCTTGGGGGATGGCGGGCCTGCTACAAGGCAAGGGGTAACGGAAGGTAGTTTAACGGATGATGCTCGTCCGACATAAATAGTATTTAATTTCATTTCAAGCAGGTTTTCCAATTTTCTCTTTTATAACTTAAGGGATTTCACAGTTGATTAGTAAAATTAAGAAATTTTTGTTTCCCTAGTATAAAATGTACAACCACGAAGAGACAATCTATTCCGCATCAATATGGAAGAGCAAGGTAGCCGTTAAAAATTTGAAACATTATGATCTACGAAGAGATAATCCCCCATCTCCAAAATATTTGCTTTATTTTTTTTTGAGTGGAAAAATATTTGCTTTATTTGTTGTTTAGAGAGCAAAGTTTATTATATTTGACACTAAACTTTATCCCACTAACGGATAGTACTCCCTCTATGCATTTATTGGATACGTATGCACTGTTATATAACCTATCTTGACCATATATTTCTAATAATATATAAAAATAGATACTTCTTCCGGTCGAAAATAAGTGAAACACTTGTCTCAAAAAGCTCTCACATAAATGAGAGAAGTGTTTCACTTATTTTAGAACGGAGGAAGTATTAGTTATATATAAGATATTGTTGGATTTGTGTTATTGTATATATAACAAAATATCAACATTCTATAATTCTGTTAAATAATCGATAATAAAATATATTATAGGTCAAAGTTGTGCGTATTGGCATGTGTGAAGTCAAACTGTATTGATTAATATTTTTTTTGGAGCCCCCTTTCAGAAAATCATTGTAAGAAGAATTTCCTCTGAGCTGCCCTCGCACAAGGTCACTCACCCAGAGGCCCAACAAGCCCCCACCCCCTTCCCCCTCCCCCTCCCCTTTCCCCTCCCCCTTCCACAACATTGAAATTTGCTTCTAGCAAGATTTGAACTTTGGTATCCCATGTGGGAGATAGGAAGCCATACTATTAGACTCAAAGGTCCTTGGTAACTGTATTGATTAATATGGGAAGAAGGAAGTATGTAAGAAAATAGTATCATGCAGTATCTTACAATATTCGTATCAATATGTATTTGCAAAATATTAACTTTTCACAAAATATTTTGAAATGATAGAATCTAATAATAAAATTAATAGGTCTATCAAAATCATAAATACAGACAATGGAGCAAAGATTTTGGGAGAGATTAAGAATTGAAAGTAATTAGGAAAGCCATCTCCTTGTCTTTTCAGAGTCGCACCTATTTTTCCTCCACTCTCCATTGCAATGGAATAATACTAGAAGCAACATATATAATCTAATTGGATATTCTCCCTCAAAAAAAAAAAGTAATTGGATATTCTTATATTAATCAACAAACAGGCCTATATAGCTAAATTAATCCAACTAGTTGGACAATGGCATATGTAATATGTTAGCTATGAGAGATGATACACATAAACATGGTTTATGTGGTCCGCACATACACAAGTGATTTCATTGGCTAGAAGAAGTGGGGTCCAAAATCCACTAAGTTGAAATTTTCATTTGAATTTCAAACCAAAATCTGAAATTTTGGTTTTGAATTTTAAAATTATTGTGGGTCCCAAGGAACTAACCCCTCGAATTTTTTCTCTCCTCACAATTCTCTCACCTCAGAAAATTACCCTTTTACAATTTTGCATTTTCTCTCTATTAACCGACGAACCACCTGAAAAGTTAGCCGGGAAATTTTTTTTGGCCGGAAAATTTTGTTCTTGCCGGAAAATATTCTTGTTGCCGAAAATAGAACTGGGATTTTGCTGCCGGAAATTTCGGTCGTTTTATCATCGGAAGTGTTGCCGGAATTAGATCTAGGCATTTGTGGCTGGAATTTTTTCGTTTTGTCATTGGAATTTTTTCGTATTTAAAATTCTGTGTTTTGTTGCCGGAATTATCCTCGGTTAGTCACCGGAATTAGTTGTTGGGGTTTGGTGTTTTCGATTAATTATATGTCGTTTGCCTTTTTTATTTGCTATTACATTTGTCCAGATTCGGCGTTGCAGTTTGAATATTTACAACATGAATGTTTGGAGTTGTAGATTGACATTTAGAACTTGAACGTCAATTAGAGAAGAAGGTGTAATGGATTTGTAGAGTCGCAGTAGTAACGTGATAATTATGTTAGTATAACAATACTTACAGTAGTTGCATGGTATTTTATTTCGTATAACTGAGGTTATGTTAGTATCACAATACTTACAGTAGTTGCATGGTATTTTATTTCGTATAACTAAATAATTAAATGGTAATATTATGTATAGTTCTCATCTGTGAAAAAATAATTGTAATTGGAAGATGAACAATGTGCTGATACCCCGGTAACTTGGTTACTGCTTGTACTTGCTTACGCTACTAACCCGTGTTCGAATATTTGCCATGGACAAATAGGTGTAGGTTAATTTTTTTGTAGTTGTTGTCTGTAAGTCTATTTTTAATTTTCCCACAACGAATTTTGAAATTATTGTAAGTTCAACATTATGGATCCAAGTATTTGAAACCAAAAAAAAAATGACAGGGAAAGCTGATTATGAACATATGCAAAGATACACCCATTTTTACTTGATAATAATAGTAATTTAGATACAAAATATTTGAAATCTAAGGCATTCAAACATTAGAAATCTGACATAACATAACCTTCACAACATTGAAGTTCATCATTTTAGAGAGATTACAATTACAAGGAATATCATAAATATTGCTATCTTAGCAACTCCTTTGATAAACCTTTTCAATTCACGAACCTCATTTAAAATTTGTGCAACTTCTTCATGAACATCTTGCTCATTCACCCATGAAAAAAAGCCGCAACCTCTGCATTTGTAATATGCCCTGCCTGGATTACTTATGGTTTCAGATAAACGAATATCTGCCATTTTTCGAGGGTTGCATTTGCACATCTTTATTCTTACCCAAGTGCATTCTTCTTTGGCAAGTGGGTTGGAAAAGCTCATATCTCTTTCTTTCTTTCTTTCTTTTTTATAGGAAGATGAATAACTGGAAGAATGAAGGGTGAAGGCCTAGTGTTTATAAAGTAGGAGGCATTGGAAAATGTTTTTATTGAACTTAGTTTGGTCTGTCATATTTTGAGTTATTTTGGTGTTATTGCACTTTGATATTGTTTTTTCTAATATGATACTATAACAAAAATATTAAGGTGTACATGTTTATTTTGACTTGACTATAATTTAGATACTAGAGCTAACAAATACATCGCATTATAACAAAATAGTGGAAATATTACATAAAAAATGAGGGGCAATATTAAATGTTACAAATTATACAAGTTTGAGTAATATACAAGAATTAGGAACTACGTTACAATATGACACACAAATTACAAAGTACATTACTCTAAAACTTAAGGGGAGTTCAAATCAGTATTCAAATGGCAGGATAAGGTGCACCATAGATTACATTATCAACGGCTTGAGCGTTGCCGTATTCGCCATTGTCTTTCAAGTCGGATAGCAAAGCCATATCAACATTTTCTTGGTCCCAACATACTATCTTGCAATCGTTTTGGCTCCATGCGACACTCCTCCCATGTGCAACCCTGTCAATGTAAACAAGCTGCATATTTTGCGTGAGTTTTTCATTAGTGATAGATTTTTGTATGTACAATAATACATGAAATAATGCACTTCAACGTAAATAAGGATATTTACAACTCACCACCAAAAAGAGAACGCAACCACCATATCCCTCTTTTGTTGTGTCATATTGTTTGCGGTAATGGACAAGCCAGTCAATAACATATTTCCCCCAATTGTAATTTGCTGCGTTGTTTGCCTTGTCGAGCATATAAATGTGCCTTGGACTTATCCAGCCACGTTTCGCAGTTGGACAAAGTAGAACACCCAACAAGTACAAAAGGAAATGTCTCTTGAATTCTTTTTTACTACACTAGTACAAAAATGACAATTTGCGTCGGACCTGGGACCCCCATTTGCGTCGGACCCTGGTCCGACGGCACAGGTCTCGTCGCAGATGGGAAAACAGCCATCTGCGTCGGATAAGACACGACGCAGTTTATTAACCATCTGCGTCGCACATATCCCAACATACGACGCAGATGGAAGATCCCCCAATGCCCAACAGCTGTAATTTGCGTCGCACCTAGTGCCACATGCGACGCAAATCTCAGTCATCTGCGTCGCATGTGGCACAAGGTGCGACGCAAATTACTGAAATTTGTTTTTTTTTTTATTTTAAGCTTTTGTTTTTTCCTGTCAAACTCACAGTATTGCAAGTTAGATAACAGTGCAAGCCTATATCACAGCTTAGAACGAATGATTAATTTCACTCACAGTTACTCGCAGCTTAAGTAAAATCGCAATCGAATTTTTGCATTAATATGTAAATATTAGAAACAAACAAATTTTTGCATTAATATGTAAATATTAGATACAAACATATGTAAAAAATATATACAACATATACAAAACAAATTACATTGTAAATATGTAAAATAAATGTAAAATAAAAACTGAATCTAATTGCAACGGCCGACGTTTTTCGATGTGTTCGACGGAGACGACTTCGAGAAGAACCAAATCCAGATTTGAAAGTTAAAAAGAAAATTCTAAATCTGAAAATAAACCATAAAAATGCCAAAAAGTAAACAAAAAAATTTAGATATAAAAAATAAAAACGAAAGGATTAATGTTTTTATTTTTCATTTGCATGAACTAAGTTACAATTTTTCAGATCTGAAAATGAAAAACGAATTTTCAGATTTGAAAACTAAAATGGAAAATCAGATCTAAAAATGAAAAAACATATCAGATTTAAAAATTGAAACAAATTCGAACCTGTCAAAGCGAGAGAGAAAACAAAAGATGATGTAATTCGCCGGAAAATTCGTGTGCTGAAGTCGCCGGAAAATTCGTTCACATAGTGAGAGAGAAAACGAAAGATGATGTGCCGCTTCAAATTCCTATTCTCGCCGCCTTCCCGCACACGCATAGTAACCTTGCATTTTCTCCTTTTTCAGCTTTCACCATTAATTTCAATCCAAATTTAAACCCTAATTCTCGGATCCAGCGAATGAATATGAAAATATTAGCCGCCTTTAAGGATGAATTCGAAAATCGACGATTTGCCAGAGATTTTGAGTTGAGCGAAGAGAGAGAAAATTGCGAGAGAATGAGAGAGAGAGAATTTGAGAGTGGGAGAATGTGAGAAGGAGCGAAAATTAGAGAGGCTGGAGTTTTGAGAGTGAGAAATATTAGGGGTGCTTTAGGTTAAGGGCGGTAGGTTAAATGTGTGGTTGGTGGGCCACGGATCTGCGTCGGATGGGCATGAGGTCCGACGCAAATTGGGCTTTTGCAACGCACCAAAGTACCATGCGACGCAGATAGTGGAATTTTCTTTTTCCAAGGAGGAGACGATTTGCGTCGTATGTGCCAGGTGGTCCGACGCACATTGGGCTTTTGCAACGCACCTATAGTACGTGCGACGCATATAGCTCGTACTGGTGCTCATTTACCCATGATGTGCGTCGTACTCTTCTTTTCATGCGACGCAAATTACCCTTTTGCGTCGTTTTGCTTTACATTCGACGCACTTGGGGCGACGCAAATCGTCGTTTTTCTACTAGTGCTACTATTTTCTGAACAAACCATTTTGAACACTTCCGCTTCTCTTATTGCACCATATGACGTCTTAAGCTCACTGTAATCCAAGCATTTATCTTGAACAGGATAATATAGATGGCATCTAGAAGGAATGCCCAACACCCACCCGAGCATATCATCATTGACATTGACTACGACATTGTCTCGTATACTGAATCTCAATGTCATATGATCAAATTTGGATGTTATCCAGTGGCCAAAGCTTGGTTTGATGCTCTTAATTTTGATCCTAAGTAAATTCTTGAACCCCATATCTTTAACCCATTGTCGTTGAGTTTTATCTAGTGTACTGATTAGTTTGAAGAATTTCCGAACATCGCATCCCATAGTAGGTAACTGCGGTGAAATGGAATAAATTTGCAAATTTAATTTGGACTATTTCCCAACTTCGCATGCAAAACAAATGACTTTCACGTACATAATGAAGTTATTTGTATTATTAGTAACAGAATATGATAATTTTATTTATCACATGCTATTATGGAAACACTGTTACTTTGAAAACAATATATAGTTTGTAATAAGTTTAGCAACATAAGCGTTTAAATAAAACAATTTTTATGTTCTTAACATAATATATATTAAATATCACATAAATTCAGACGTTAGTAGTATTCCTAGTAACATAATATATTAAAAATGTAGTTAACTACTGAAATCAACAACGTGTTATTGTTGGTTTTTTAACGCAGGTAAACTCAACAATTATTGTTGAATGAGAAAATTCATTAATTGAAGGCCGAACGGGCGTAAAAAGTAAAGTGAATATGATGTTGAATGTGGAACGAAGTACCTGTTTTTCCAATTTGGTCTTTGCATGAATTTTGTTTTTCAGAATCCAACGGCGCCGGGGACCATCAGTGGTATGCTTGATGCGCATCTTAGGTTTTGGGGGAGAGTCCATCCTTTTCCTTTTAGTGTGCTGTGACGACGACATTGCAATAAAAAAAATTTGGATTTGGACTGGATTTGACAAATTCGCCCTTTGGGAGCAGAGATCTAACTTCAATGGACACTGCAAAGCAAATAATAAACCACTAAAATACCACTTTAACAACAGGACATATACGAAATTATTAAAGAATACATACCTTGTAAATGAAATGAAAAATTCTGAGTTTTTAGTGCGATGGTCTGTGGATGTGGAAGAACAAACTGCAGGTGAATTTCGAGAAACTGGAAAAAGGAAGATGGGAATTGAAGTCCCTTTAATTGTTAATGTGACCTTACGTTGGGCCCAACATTTATATAAGTGTCCAAAATTGGGCTCAGCATATTTACAAAAGTGTCATATGTAGCATGGTTCCTCGTTGGCCCATAATACATATGGCCCACTAATTGATGCCATAGTTGAAGGGCCTGAAGAAGAGTACTAATTGGCGTTAATCAAACTGAACCAAATACTTTAACTGTTTGTAAAAAGTCAAAGTAAACGTTGTATTTTCTCTAGTAGCAAGAAAACATTACTAATATTAAAACAAAATAGTATGGAAACTTGCGATATTTGTAATAACAAAATCATTTATAGTAGTTACTGTTACTAACAATAGTAAACGGATGCGAGAAAATGTACTAAATTAAAAAACAAAATACATCCATGAATACAATGGTAGTTTTTAGTAGGATGCAGTTAAGTCCACAATCTGCACCTTCCTCTTCCTGTCGTTGGTGAGTTCATCTTCCGACGCACTCAATGGTTCAATCTTGAGGTTGTCATCATTGGCATCAGCCAAAGAAGTGATTCGCTCCCCCATTTCGTTCAAAGGAATGTCTTCGTACATGAAATTTGTAAGTTCCAAGTTTTCCAACTCAGAGTAAAATATTTTCTGGATATTTGATGTATTACCAGCTAGTGTAACACAATTTCCAGTTTCAAATGGACCGAGAAACCAAATCGCCATCGTCATGAATCTGTAAAAAGCGAAGTCTTCCCTGAACTCTTCAAGTTGTTGCCTTTTTTTTGGAGAGAAATTAGTTGCTGAAAATAAGGAAAATAAGTATTTAATATAGCTTCAATTAATTTACAAAACAAATAAGAGTGAAACAGACATATCAACAGATACCTACCAGTACATTTTTTTCGCTTCACCATTGGACGCTTGGCCATCTGAATGAGAATAATTCTGTAAGGTTAAATGAGAAAGAAGATGAAGATGGTGATGAGTTGAGGCAAATGTTGTTGTAGGTCTGTTATTATATAGGGTGAATTTTGGTGGTGAAATGATGGTGGAGGATGGCGGCAAATTTTCCCGCGAAAAGATGTCCACTTATATGTAAGTATGTAACCCTTACTGACGTATACGTTTTGATTATTGTGATTTGTTTTAGTATCACTTAAATATACCTAATAACATTACAAATATGTGGGGCAGACCCATTTAACAATAGATAATTCGGATATAAATACATCAAAGGTTATGATGTACTATTAACTGGAGTTAATACTTCATACCGTAAAAAAAAAATTGAGTAAATAAAAAAAAATGTTGAATTAACTAGTCGTGAGTTGTGATGGATTTAATCTTGTTTAGTAAACAACAACTATTTTTTCAAATAAAAGGTAAATTTAACAAATTGTGTAAAAATGATAGTATTATATAGTGAAAGCTGTATAAAACAAATTTTCTACGTCCAAATATCATTAAGTTGTAAATTATTTTGATATGTACTCATAACGTATAATGCAGTTCTTCAAAATTTCCATGATATAAATATTGTAAGTTTGTAACTAATCGTTTAATGTTTATTAAAATCGTTATTAACATTGGTAGTATAACGTTTTATGTAGTATCTTAATATTTAACATGGTCACACACTTTTAATGAAGATATAATAGAATAGAAATTTGGATATAAGGGTATGCAAAAACCCCTTTCATTCCATCCATGATAGTGCGAAATTCCCATCAATCATACATGCAAAAGGCCAAATTGGGAAGAACTTGAAAAACCACAACACCATGGATCCGTTGATTGAACCGTATTCGATATCAAAGCAATCAGGATGGTCTTTCTTGAGAATACGATCATCTTTGGTGTGTAAGTTGTTGTCCCTCTCTTCACGTAACGATAAACCGTTAGCCACAACTATTTTATGGTTACTGATTGGAAAAGCTTAATGATACTAATATGATGCGTGCGTTACTGAATAAACATACAATTTGTTCTAACATTAATATGTAACTCATAAAAATATAAACTGTATTATAAAATCACTAACTTGTTCATACATTAACACACATGATTTACTAACATGTAATGAACACAAAATTCATCTACTACCGTAACTTAGCATCCTGAGATTATAAACACACAAATTTTTTTTTTAAAAAAAAAACTTCTTAAATTAACACACATCTAATAGTTGATATATAAGCTACACCAACACTACTCATCGCTGTCATCACTGTCTTCATATTGTTCTTCGTATTGACGGATATCTTCTTTAAAGTTCGCGCAGGTACAACGCCTCTGCACTAAAGGGGACATAGCACTCACATCTGCGATCTGGACAAGGCCTCTTGACGTTCCCCCAACCATCATCCTCATACAAGTAATAAGGCCTCCTAAGCTGACAACCGATGTCGTACTGCCAATTAGGTATAGCTCTACCCCAATCTCGACATACGAGCATGCACTTTGCAAGGTCTTTGTCATGCAGTTTAGCCCATATCGAAGATATAAGACTCTCATTACCGCCGACGATTGTTCCCGGCCCTTCATTGGTGTCTATACCATGCCAATTGCACAATTGGAAATACTTACCTTTGGGTATTTTTGGTCCATCCCAGTTGGATTTATTTCTTTCATAGATCACCCTTTGTATGCAATCACAATCAAAAGGGTTATTCCATATCCATTTCTTCCGCTTACGTGTCTTTTCCTACAACCAATACAAATAAGTTAATTATAATATAAAAATTCATTTCATAATTAAGTACATAGTTAATCAAAATATGAGAAGTTGTAAAGTTAACAAAAACAACAGTATTAGAGTTTATTTAACAGAACCATAAACAATTTTTTGGGCTATGTTTTAGTATCAATAAATCGTAAATCATACATTTTTCTCACAATCTGTACTTGTGACATGCCCCTCTTCATGTACTTTCTTTTTACCCTTCGATATCTGCTGTGTGAAGTCCCATACATTTGTTAGAATAATTTTCAATAATTACTTGTTGAAGAAGAACATAATCAAAATATGTTAAGTTGTAAAGTTATAACCAAAAAACAGTATGCTATTGTTTATCCTAGGAACATAAACAACATTTCGGGCAATGTGTTAGCAGCAATTAATGGTAGTTGAGTGAGGAAGTTTACTTTTTTTGCTTCATTTTCATTAACCCGTTTATCTTCAGAGTTTCCTTCAAATGATGTGTTGTCCTGATTATTAAACAACAAAACCAGATGAATCAAAATAATAGACGTAAATGGATAAGTATATGAAAACTGTATGAAATAAATTAAAACTCACATTATCAGAACCATCACCATTGTTGAATTGCATTTTTGTATGACAATGCTTTGCGTGGATAATACAAGGATTGAAGGAAGTTTATGTGTTTCTTGCTTACAATTGGTTGCTCGAACAGAATGTCCATATATATAGAGAACATATGTGGGCCTTACTTAGACGGTTTATTTGTTGTAATTTCCAAACACCTGGCGTATTTCATCTCTAGTATATATATATGGGAACTCCTGACCTTTTGGTGTCCACCCTCTTTACCCAAAATACCCGTAATAATCAAACAAAATTACATTCTCTCATTTTTTTCAAGGTAAAAGGAAAAAAAAGGATCCCCGCACCAGTAAAAACAAAAAATAGAGCAATATACTTGAATTACGATTAAATTAAAACTTCATGCACACATTGCGCGCAAAAGATACTAGTAATAATAATACAGACTAATCGATTAAATTAAAACTTCATGCACGCATCGCGTGATGCGTGGAAAAGATACTAGTGTGAAAAAGGAACTGAATGGAGGTTATTTTGGTGGTTATCTTTTTAAATTCATACTCAATCATATTATTGGTGGTTATTTTTTGAAATTCATACAAACTCCAACTTTTGGTGGTTATTTTTTAAAATTCATACTAGTAATTCAGAATGGAGGTAAAAAAGAAACTGCAAAGAAAAACGTATCCGGAATACTGCAAAGCATTTTGTATATAATAATATTATTTAGTAACATAAAATTAAACATAGTATTATAGGATCGTGTAGAGTTAAGTTTAGTTTTTTCTACCATATTATGACAGGCCAACAAATCATTAATTAAACTGTCTTTAGCTATAAGTAGGGCTCCCTAAACGATATGCATGGTACGTCTAATTACACATCAAATCGTTCTTATCCTCCTGTTCTCCATAATGTGATTTACTATTAACTAGAGTTAATAATTAAAAAAATTGACTATTCACATCAGATATTAACAGATTTTGGACGTCCAAATATCATTAAGTTGTAAATTATTTTGATATGTACTCATAACGTATAATGCAGTTCTTTAATATTTGCATCATTAATATCGTAACTAATGCGTTTAATGGATATTAAAATCTTTATTAACATTGGAAGTATAAAGCTGTAGTATCGTAATATTTAACATGGTCACACAGTTAATTACGTGGAATTACTTGTCTTCCTTGTACTTTTAATGAAGAAGATTTAATAGAATAGAAATTGGGATATAAGGCTACGCAAAAAAACCCTTTCATTCCATCCATTGTAGTGCGAAATTCCCAACAATCATACATGCAAAGGGCCAAATTGGCAAGAACTGCAAAAACCACAACACCATGGTTCAGTTGATTGAACCGTATTCGATATCAAACCAATCTGGCTGCTCTTTCTTGAGAATACGATCATCAACTTCAGCAACAAAAATAACACGATCTCCTTCATCGTTAACATGAATTTTTTCAACTTCATCTTTGGTGAGTAAGTAGTTGTCCCTCTCTTCACGATATATTTCTTGCACGTTTGGGGAGTGGCCACATAGCATGACCATCTTCCCTGCATCTGTTGAACCAACCTTGCGTATGACCTCCCTCATGAACATCCTGAACCCCAACTTTTGTTTGAAGCGTTCTACCTCATGCTTTTCCTTTCTTACCTCAAGCATTTCCTTCCTTGTAAATCTAGGGGCTGAAAAGTTAGGGACACAACACAGAATATTAAGTTGTTATAGGATTTGAAGATAACATATCATTCAGGCAAGAGTACACAATAGCAAGATTTCCAAATAATCAAAATAACAGAAAAATTACCAACACAATCAAATCGCAAGATTTCATTATCATTATAATGACTTAGCAAGATTACATACCGTTAACTCTTTTCTTTGATATCATAGTGAAATAGGAGATAAGGAGATTTTGTAACAAATATAATGAAAGAAAAAAACTTGTGAATTATGATTAGATGAGTATGAAGAGTAAAAAAATGATGTAGCTTGTTGGGTCTATTTATAGAGAGGGTCATACGAAGTATAGTAGGGGTTTTGTGGGCAATGCATGGCGAATGCATGTAATAGTGATGTGCGACATTTTACGTATTACTAATACAATAGTAAGATCAAACTTATTGTGGTATCATTATAATTATTATTTAGTTGAAAAAAATTGTTGTTGAAATTGTCTATTAAAAATTATATCCAAGTACAATTCGAAAAGGCGGTACATTAACCGATGTCACTTTAGCTGCCAATACGGCTGCGTAATGATGTCATTATTTAATCTATAAAACTCTCTAATCGATACTGAAGCTACCTGGAGTAGAGTAGTAGAGTTATAATTATTTATGCTCTATGGAGTAATAGATAACAGTTGTTATCAATTAACTTATAATTCGATAAAATGTTATCAGTATAAATAAAAACTTGTGTTGTAACAAAATATAGCATAATATTACCAATTAAACTAGAACCAAAACATTTATATCAGTAACATTGTGTTCCCTACAATATATCAGCAGAAGATGAGAATTCCAATGAATTCTTTAACACTTGAGTTAAGGGAAAACAAAAAGCTTCAAAAAAAATATATATCGATTAAGTCATGCATCAGCAAATTGTAAGAACATTTTGCTCTATCACCGCGAAATTAGATGAATTCTTCAAAAGTACTTTGCAAACCACTCATCTTGAAGCATTTTCCTCCATGGCCATGAATCAGCTTCATCGGTGCGCATGAACCCACCATGTGTTTTGATGTAGAAAGCCTTTGCTCTCTCAAATACAAACATTCTCCAACCTACAGACCACCCACAACATGCACAATTTCCCTTCTCGTCTAGATTAATATGCGCGATAGCGCAAATATATCCAGGCCTACAACAAACTTTCTCAAGCTCACTCCAGTCGACATCTTCGTTCTTGTGTATACGTGAACCCAAAATTTCCATCCAACGCTTGTTGACACACTGGAGTTTCATCATTAGAAATATATCTGTTACTTTTGGGAGTATATGCTTTTCGAAAATGTTATCCCATTCGCCAAAATCTTCGTGAGATGGACAGATTTCGATTTTGGATGCTGGTTCCATGGTTATGGACTTATGGTGTGGGAAAGAAGAGTAAGTGATTATGAAAAGTGAGAGTGAGTTAGTGTTTTGAAAGATTTTAGTAAGAAAAGTATTATTTAAAGGTCATAAAACGGGTAAGGAGTAACTTGTAGGCTGTAGCATATTTGCAGTCGCTTATTGTTCTAAAAGAAAAAAAAAATCATATTTGTGGGACCAAATGATCAATAAAATCAGTAACTTGTTCATACATTAACACACATCATCTACTAACATGTAACATCTATGTAATTAAGGGGACACTTCATCAACTACCGTAACTTAGCATTATGAAATTATAAACATGCAAATCATGAAAACTTGAGTTCTTAAATTAACACACAACATCTAATATTCGATATATAAATTACACCAACACTACTCATCGCTGTCATCACTGTCTTCATATTGTTCTGAATATTGACGGATATGTTCTTTAAGGCTGCATACGTAACACATCTCTGAAGCGGAGGGGACATGGCACTCACAACTCCTATCTGGACAAGGCCTCTTGAACTTCCTCCAACCCGCATCCTCATACAAGTGATTAGGCCTCCTAAGCTTCCAACGCAGGTCGTGCCTCCAATTAGGTATAGCTCTAGCCCAATTTCGACATACGAGCATGCACTTTGCAAGGTCTTTGTCATGCATTTTAGCCCATAACGAAGACATAAGACTCTCATTACCGGCAACCATTGCACCTGGCCATTCATTGGTGTCTATACCATGCCAATTGCAGAATTGGAAATACTTACTTTCGGGTATTTTTGGTCCATCCCAATTGGTTTTATTTCTTTCATATAGATCACCCTTTGTAGACAATCACAAGCAAGACTTTCGTTTCTTGGCTTAGTGACACATTTGAGTTTTGGCGTTTCAAAAGGGTTGTTCCATATCCATCTCTTGCGCTTACGTGTCTTTTCCTACAAACAATACAAATTAGTTAATTATAATATACAAAATCGTTTCATAATAAAGTACGTAGCTATTCAAAAGATGAGAAGTTGTGCAGTTATCAAAAACAACAGTATTATCGTTTATTTAACAGCAACAAAAACAAATTTTCCGGGTATATGTTATTATCATATAATCGTAGTTCATACTAATTTAAGGTTAATGATTGGAAAAGTATAATGTTACTAATATAATCTTGTTCTAGAATTGATATGTTACTAATAAACATACAAACTGTATTAGAAAATCACTAACTGGTTCATAAATTAACACACATGATCTACTAACATTTAAATAACACACATGAAGTCAACTACCATAACTTAGCATCCTGATATTAGAAACACTCAATTCATCAAATAAAAACAAGTTAACACACAACATCTAATATTCCATATATCAACTACACCAACACTACTACGCATAATGCATGAAAACAAGTTAAGTTGCAAAGTTAACACAAAACAAGATATTATACTTTTAAAGTTGTGAAGTTATAACAAATGACAGTATTACATAAACAACTCATAATAATAATAATATTAGTTCATATCTTCATAAATAACTTATTCTATTATGAGTTAGTATCAATAAATCGTAAATGATACCTTTTCCTCACAATCTGTACTTGTGACTTTCTCTTTTCCCTTCGATTTCTGCTTTGTGAAGTCCCATAAATTTGTTAAAATAATTTTCAATCATTACTTGAAGAAGAACATAATCAAAATATGTAAAGTTGTAAAGTTATAACCAATAAATGTATGATATTTTTTATCGTAGGAACATAAATAATATTTCGGCCAATGTGTTAGTAGCAATTAAGCGTAGTTGAGTGACGAAGTTTACTTTTTTTGCTTCATTTTCATCAACTCGTTTTTCTTCATCGTTTCCTTCAAATGATGTGTTGTCCTGATTAATAATCAACAAAACCAGATGAATCAATATAACAGACGGAAATGGATAATTAATTGAAAAATGTATGAAATAAATTAAAACTGACATTATCCGAACCATCACCATTGTCGAATTCCATTTTTGAATGACAAAGCTTTGCGTGCGTGGATAATACAAGGATTGAAGGAAGTTAAGATTATGTGTTCCTTTCTTACAATTATTTGTTCCAAGGGAATGTCCATATATATAGAGAACATACGTGGCCCATAGTTAGACGGTTTATTTGTTGTAATTTCCTTACACCTGGCTGACTTCATAATAATAATTCAGATTAATGGATGTGAAAAAGGAACTGAATGGAGGTTATTTTGGTGGTTATCTTTTTAAATTCATACTAAATCATATTATTAGTGGTTACTTTTTGAAATTCATACTAGTGCAAACTTTTGGTGGTTATTTTTTAAAATTCATACTAGTAATTCACAACGGAGGTAACATAGAAAATGAAAAAGAAAAACGTATCCGGAATACTACAAAACATTTTGTATATAATAATATTATTTAGTAACATAATCTTAAACATAGTATTGTAGGATCCTCTTGAGTGATGTTTAGTTTTTTCTACCATATTATGACAGGCCGATAAATCATTAATTACACTATCTTTAGCTATAAGTAGGGCTCCCTGAACGATATGCATGGTACGTCTAATTACACATCAAATCGTTCTTATCCTCCTGTTGTCCATAATGTGAAGTTACGTATAATATTTTTTAAAAATAAATGTTACTTATCACAAACATTTGTGATTGAAATAAATTTTTTCCCACATAACTACAAAAACAAAATTTTTTCTAAAGCTGAACATGATGGACAAGTTAATGTAGTAATTTATTTTTATTCTTTTAAAAATTTTAATAAGGAAAAAATGTTAAACAGTAGGAGACATTGAAGTGATATATAATATATATTATATTTTTTTCAAATGAGCTTAAATTATGAGTTGTTATACCTAGTTTTGTGGGACCTACCCATTTAACAATAGATTATTCTCATTTCAATACACCAAAGGTTATTCTGATAGATTCAATGTTTTTTAGTGAAGAAGAATTATATTTTTAAAATAGGAAATGAATGAAGGTTATTTTGCTGGTGATCTTTTGAAATTCATAGTAATTCATACTTTTGTTGGTTATTTTGTTTAAAATTCATACTAGTAATGGACAATGGATGTAAAAATCACAATTTTTTTAGTAACATAACAGTAACCGACTAAACTCTTGTTATAGATATCAGTTCTTATATAATAGCATATATTATTTAATTCAAAAAATGATATCGGGAAAAATAACAACTATTGTTGTAGCAAATATAGCGTTATAATCGCAATTATAATACAACAAAAATATTTATATTACTATATTGTAATCCCTTACATATAAGCAACATTGGATGTAGTTCAGAATATGAATTCTGATCACTTCTTAATATTTAAGAGTTAAAAAACAAAAATACATATTATTAAGAGCCATGCATGCAAAACAGAATTTTTTTAAGAACATTTTGATGTCTTCAACGGTGTTTTGCAATGAACTCATCTTTAAGCAGTTGCCTCCATGGACATGAATCAACCAAATCGTTGCGTATTAACCCACCATGTGTTTTGATGTAGAAGGCCTTTGCTTCCTCAAACACAAAAGTTCTCCAAGCTACAGTATATCCACAATCTCTACAATTTCGCAATTCCTCTAGATTATCATGCGTAATCGCGCATGTGTCTCCAGGCCTTGAACACAGCTTCTCGAGCGAACTCCATTCGACATCTTGGTCCATATTTATACGTGAACCTATAATTTCCTTCCAATTTTTGCAAACACACTGAAGTTTAAGCAATACAAAGATATCTCTCACTTTGGGGATAATATTGGCTTCAAAAATGGTATCCCAGTCGCCAAATTCTTGATGAGATGCCATGTTATTGGGTTGTGAATTGTCAGATGTTAGTATTCTATGAAGTATTATTTATAGTGAAGTCCACATGGAAGGTTTAACTTCAAAGGATTTCTCATAGTTGAGGGACCGTCTATACAAAATGCATGGATGTAGGATGAATGATATGTTACTGCATATAAGGTTTATTATAAAATTTTTAAGTGCAATGCTACTAATAAAAGTAAGGAGTTATTGTTATACACTTGAGGTTTATTATCAAATTATTAGGTTCATAAAAACAACGACAAGTTATTAATGATTCTAGTAAACATAATAATACGACTATTCGAAAGTAAATTTATTAAAAAACTATTCAAAAGTATACAAAATAAAACGTAATATGTTACCGCATCTAAGTAGTCAATTGGTTTGCATATGAAGTCAAAATTGCAATTCATAGGAAATAAATTACTTATTAAAATTCATGGAAAATTGGTAAAATTATTAATGTTTTCTTTTAGGGGAAATTGGTTGAATTGTTTGGTTGACAATTCCCATTGCAATTTATACTACCTTCTTCTATTGTGTGGGAACTCATAATTCCTAGGAATTTCCAAATCCTTCATTTTCCTACAATTCCTAGGGTGTTATAATCCGGAATACTAAAAAACATTTTTGTATATAATAATTTCTTTTTGTAACTAAACTATAACCATAGTATCCTTAATGGAATAAAAGCGTTAATTTCCATTCCACACTTTGAACCAAACGACCCCTAAGTTCTGGAAGTATGAGTTAGGCGTCAAATGGAACTGAAATTAAAAAACTAATAATGTTTGTTACATTAAAACAGAAATATTACTTCGACAAACATTTGATTCCATTTGAAAAGTTTAGCCACTAAAACACATTACTTTATTTTAACATTTTATGATATATAGTACAAATAATCTAAATATTACGATTATTTTTAGATTAAACATATTTAATACATTATTTTACATAATAAAAGAAGAATACTTGACTTAAAGTTGGAGTCGGATTCAGATGTCGGATTTTTTTAAAAAAAATCTGACTCCGATCCTCCTCCGAATCGGAGTCGGGCTTTGTATACGGAGTCAGAGACTCACCATCTAATTACTTCTATAATTGATATCTCATAACAGTTGTTCTCAAATAACTTACTTAGTTTTTTTTATTTTGATTAAATGATATAAGTCAACATAACAACAATTTTGTATATAATATATGGTTCCATTATTAAATTGAGAATGGAGGTGAAAGGGAGATAGGGAAAAATAACTAATCCGGGATAGTAAAAAACATTTAGTATATACAAATTTCTTTTAGTAACTAAAATTTAACCATAGTATCCTTTATGGAATAAAAATGTTCATTTCATTATGAGGTAAATCATAGTTTACTTGATTTTGTCCGACCATATTAACTTGTTACTTACCAGTACCATTCAGTGGACAAAAATTAAATTGCAGTAGCTTTAGCCTTTAGCTATAAGTAATTATGTTCTGACCCCTGAAACTATAATAGGAGTAATTTAATATTTTTAAGAAAAATAAAGTGGAGCTCTGGAAACGAAACACATCGTAATACGTAAGTCTGAGTAAGTCGTCAAATCGTACTAGGGATGTGCCACATCGCAATACGTTTTTTTAATAATTTAGTACGATACGATTTCTTATAGTATCGTCGTAATTTATTTTTGCCATACGCACATCCGTTTTTCAGTGTGTCTAATATTTTTATTCTTTGTTTTGTTATTATTATATCTAAGTGCGACCGATTTAACCGCTACATTTACCGATGTCACTTTAGGATAGTCGTAAATAGAGATCTCCTGTAAATACTTGTGGAGTAATGATGTTTTTATTTAATCTAGGTATCGCTTTAATCGATAACTCATAACAGTTGTTCTCAAATAACTTACTTTTTTAATGTAAATTTATAATTTTTTTTAGGGTTCTTATCTTATTTAATTGATTAAAAAGATATCAGTGAACATAACAACAATTGTTGCAACAAATATAGCGTAATTATCTCAATTATAATAGGACCATAATATTTATATTAGTAACATTGTTGTAACAGTGGATGTAGTTCAGAATGAGAATTCTGATCACTTCTTAATATTTAAGAGGCATAATAAAAAATTAATTTGAAAAAGAAACCCAGAAAAGAGCCATGCATGCAATACATTTTAATATTTGAAGGTAGAACAAAAAAAACTGAAATGTTAAACCGAGTTATTCCTTGATGACCCCTCGAGTTGTTTTGCACCCCACTCATCTAGATCTTTAAGCATTAGCCTCCATTGACATATATCATCCCACTCGGTGCGCTGTAACCCACCATGTGTGCTGATGTAGAAAGACCTTGCTGCCTGAAACATATAAGTTCTCCAAGATATAGGTCCAGAAACAATTATAACAATTTTCCAACTCCTGTAAGTTATTATGCGTAATCGGGCATATGTCGAATTGCATTGATTCAAGCCCTGGAGCCCTTGAACACACCTTCTCGAGCGAATTCCAGTCGACATCTTGGTTTTTATATATACGTGAACCTATAATATTCTTCCAATTTTTGCAAACATACTGAAGTTTAAGCAATACAAAAATATCTCTCACTTTGGGGATAATATTCGCTTGAAAAATGGAATCCCAATCGCCAAATTCTTGATGAGATGCCATGCTATGGGTTGTGAAAGAAGAGAGAGATGTAGGAAAAGTGACAGTGAGTAAGGTTTATTATAAAAATAGTAGGTTAATATTAGAACTCTAATTATGATTCTACTAAACATAATTATGTTTCGCATATGAAGTCAAAATTGCAATAAATATGAAATAAATTATTTATTCAAATTCATGGGAAATTGGTTAAAGTGTTTGGTTGACAATGGTGGGAATTGTGGGAATTACATTCTAATTGGAATACACATTCTAATAAGTTTGAACTAAAATCGTAAGTATTCACTATTTAACTTAAAAGTATCCCTGTCGGTTGAAATATATGGGATCCGAGAGTAGTTAGTAATGCTTTAATTTAAGGGGACAATCGGTGTCGTTCATCAATTGAATGCATACGACCCTTAGAACTAAGATAGGAACTATATGTAATCGTCAATTGGATATGTATCACCACATTAAGGAATACATCGTTTAGCCGAGAGTGCTCGATTAATAAGTTTGAACTAAGATTGTAAGTATTCACTATTTAACTTAAAAGTATCCCTGTCGGTTGAAATTAATGGGATCCGAGAGTAGGTAGTTAATGCTTTAATTTAAGGGGACAATCGGCGTCGTTGATCAATTGAATGCATACGACCTTTAGAGCTAAGATAGGAACTATATGTAATCGTCAATAGGATATGTATCACCACATTAAGGAATACATCGTTTAGCCGAGAGTGCTCGATTAATATGTTTGAACTAAGATCGTAAGTATTCACTATTTAACTTAAAAGTATCCCTGTCGATTGATATATATGGGATCCGAGAATAGTTAGTAATGCTTTAATTTAAGGGGACAATCGGTATCGTTCATCAATTGAATGCATACGACCTTTAGAAATAAAGTAGGAACTATATGTAATCGTCAATTGGATATGTATCACCACATTAAGGAATACATCGTTTAGTCGAGAGTGCTCGATTAATAAGTTTGAACTAAGATCATAAGTATTCACTATTTAACTTAAAAGTATTCCTGTCGGTTGAAATTAATGGGATCCGAGAGTAGGTAGTAATGCTTTAATTTAAGGGGACAATCGGTGTCGTTGATCAATTGAATGCATACGACCTTTAGAACTAAGATAGGAACTATATGTAATCGTCAATATGATATGTATCACCACATTAAGGAATACATCGTTTAGCCGAGAGTGCTTGATTAATAAGTTTGAACTAAGATCGTAAGTATTCACTATATAACTTAAAAGTATCCCTGTCGGTTCAAAGTAATGGGATCCGAGAGTAGGTAGTTAATGCTTTAATTTAAGGGGACAATCGGCGTCGTTGATCAATTGAATGCATACGACCTTTAGAACTAATTTAAGATAGGAACTATATGTAATCGTCAATAGGATATGTATCACCACAGTAAGGAATACATCGTTTAGCCGAGAGTGCTCGATTAATATGTTTGAACTAAGATCGTAAGTATTCAATATTTAACTTAATCAATACAACTCTATAATCGAAACTCACCATCTATTTACATTAGATAACAGTTGTTCTCAAATAACATATATAATTTAATTGATTAAAGTATATCAGTCAAAATAACAACAATTGTAACAAATGTACCGTAAAATTCAGAAGTATAATTAAAACGTTATATTTACATCAGTAAGTTCAGAAGTATTATAGTATCCGTTTTACTTATTTTGTTTTTGGAGAACATCCATGAAATTTTAAATTTTTTTGCAGAACAACCGTCTTTCATTTTGTCTGATTTTTTTATTATTATATATAACTGCGAGTGATTTCACCGGTCCATTAACCAATGTCACTCTACGCTTTAGTTGTAAATTTGGAAAAAAAAAATTAAAATAAAAGGCTTTAGCTGTAAATAGTAAATACTGCTGAGTAGTGATGTAGTTCTTTAATCTATACAACTCTTTAATCGAGACTCACCATCTATTTTTAATAGATAACAGTTGTTATCAAGTAAATTATATTATGTAATTGATTAAATGATATGAGTCAAAATAACAACAATTGTTTCCTGTTAAAAAAAAATATTTATTGTAACTAATATCGCGTAATTATCACAATTATAATAGAACCAAAATATTTTTATTAGTAACATTGCTATACCTTACATTAGTTACATGTAAGCAACAGTGGATTAAACGTTATTTAGTGAACAACAATTATTTTTTAAAAAATCATGTAGAATCATTGTAATTATTTTCTATTAGAGAACATCCGGTTTTGAGGTTTTCTGCATTTTTTATTATTTATAAATAAGTGTGAGAGGCTGAACCAGTACATTAATCGATGTTACTTACTTTAGTTCATGTCACTCTATGAAGTACAACCGGTAATGATGTTTTTGGAGATAGGTATACAACTCACAAATAACGGATAAAGGCAGTAGCTAGAGCTATATTTATTTATAATAGATATCAGTTTTTATTGAATTGATTAAAGTATATCGGTAAAAAATAACAACTTGTAACATATATAGATTATAGCATAATAATAACAATTACAATAAATAAAACATTTATATTAGTTAGTCATTTGATCGTAATTCACTATCGGTCTAGACGTTTGGGATCGGAAATTAGTTGGTCATATACGTTAAGGGGACTTTCGGTGTCAGTTATCAATCGAACACTTACGACCTTTAGAACTAAGATTGGAACTATGTAATCGTCAATCGAATATGTATCACCACATTATGGAATACATCGTATAACCGAGAGTGCTGGGATTTTAATACACCAAAGGTTTTATGATAGATTTAATGTTATTTAGTGAACAACAAATAATTTTTTAAGAAAGGTTAGGTTTTCAACTTGTGTAATGTATGACAAATGCTTGTAATAGGGATGTGGCACAATTTGTGGCCCATTATGAGTAAAGTAACAGAACAATTCATGTCGTATCATTATAATTATTTTCTATTGGAGAACATCCACTTTTGAGGTTGTCTGAATTTTGTATTATTAATTAAAAGAGAAATAAAATATTTATATTAGTAACATTATTTTGTAGAGCATAATTATAACAATTACGATAGAATTACAACTTTTATATTAGCAACATTTTTTTGCCCCTAACATATGACAAAAAAACGACTCACTTGAGAATGAGAATTCTGATCATTTCTTAACACTTAAGAGGCAAAATAAGAATGTATTAAAAATCCTAATAAAGTGATGCATGCAAAAGATTCTTAAGTGTTCAAGGTAGAACAAAAGAACTTCAATTTGTAAGAACATTTTCCTCCATGAACACGAAATAAGAACCCTATAAAATTCCCATGAACATAACAACGTCTTCAAAGGTCTTTTGCAAACCATTCATCCTGAAGCATTTGCCTCCATGGCCATGAATCACGCCAATCCATGCACATTAACCCACCATGTGTTTTAATGTAGAAAGCCTTTGCTTCCTCAAACACATAAGTTCTTCAACCTATAGTCCAGCCACAATATTCACAGTTTCCCAACTCCTGTAGATTATGATGCGTAATCGCGCATATGTGTCCAGGCCTTGAACACACCTTCTCGATCTGACTCCAGTCCACATCTTGGTTTACATTTATACGTGAACCTAAAATTTCCTTCCATTTTTTCGTGACACACTGAAGTTTTAGCAACACAAATATATCGGTCACTTTCGGGAGTATATGACGTTCAAAAATGTTATCCCAATCGCCAAATTCTTCATGAGGTGGACGGTCTTCGGTTTTACAGACCTTGCTTGAAGGTTCCATGGTTATGGTTTGCAAGAGAGAGATTGAGTTTGAAAAGTTAAAGTGATTAAGTTGTTTGAAAAGTCCACACGGAAGGTTTTTTTTGAAATTAATAGGTTACTAATAAAAATTACAAGTAAATATTAATCCTAGTAAACATAATATGTTACTGCGTCTATATGGTTCCTGTTATGGATGGAAATCAAAAGACACATTTTGCTAAAGTTATAATTTTTATTTCTTAGAATGAAAAAATATGTTTTGTTTAGGGTTTCATTACACGTGTATTTCATGATAATGGAGGAAAATAGGAAAAAAGGAAAAAGGAAAAAAGAAACTCATCCGAAAACTAAAAAACATTTTGTATATAATAATATATTATAGTATTATATTACCTTACAATAGTATCGTAAATTTTAGGCGTTCATTTCATTCTTAGGTAGTGAACAGTCGACTTTAGTTAATCCTACTACATGAAATTGGTTATTACCAGTTATTTACCACTACCATTCAGACGGACAGAGCATTTATTGCACTAGCTTTACCTACTACATAAGAAGAGGAGAATAGATCTTGAATGAATCGATACGCATGCAAATTCAGATTTAGCTGTCAAATCATTCTGATATTAAAAATAATAATAACCTCCCAAAAAAAATATTAATAAGTTATTTGCAGTACATAATATGAGCGAGATTAAGTATATTAATGTAAACGAAAATGTAAATACACGAACCAATTTATCAGCCACTCAGCATGAAGGCAAACATAATTATTTATTTTAACCCTTTATAATTTTCTCAACATGGATATTATTATGCACAATAATAGTACACGTTACTAATCCAACAAAAAATTAGTTTTACCCCATTACGGGTTATGACCTTTTCAACAAATCTACAAACTATGTAATCGTGACTTCTATTACTGTTATCCTATTAAGCAGTACATAATTCTATTCGAGAGTGCTCGGTTAATATGTTTGAAATAAGAAGCTAATTATTTAGGAATTATTAATAAGGCCTAATTCTTGGTTCAAAAAAAGGGTTCGGATATTACTTGATCATAGGTGTCGGTGATCAATTGGATACATACAAACTTTTGGACTAAGATAGACTAGATACTATAGACTCGTGGATTGAATTAGTATTACCCCATTAAGGCATATACATGATGTTTCCGAAAGTGGAACCCTTAATATGTATGAGAAATTCGTGACTTCTATTATTGTTATACTATTAAGCAGTACATAACTATATTCGAGAGTGCTCAGTTATGATGTTTGAAATAAGAAGCTAATTATTTAGGAATTATTAATAAGGCCTAATTCTTGGTTCAAAAAAAGGGTTCGGAGATTACTTGATCATAGGTGTCGGTGATCAATAGGATACATACGAATTACTTGATCATAGGTGGTCGGTGATCAATTGGATACGTACGAACTTTTGGACTAAGATAGATACTATAGACTCGTGGTTGAATTAGTATTACCCCATTAAGCCATATACATGATGTTTCCGAAAGTGGAACCCGTAATATGTATGAGAAATTCGTGACTTCTATTATTGTTATCCTATTAAGCAGTACATAATTATATTCGAGAGTGCTCGGTTATGATGTTTGAAATAAGAAGATAATTATTTAGGAATTATTAATAAGGCCTAATTCTTGGTTCAAATAAAGGGTTCGGATATTACTTTATCATAGGTGTCGGTGATCAATTGGATACATACGAACTTTTGGACTAAGATAGATACTATAGACTCGTGGATTGAATTAGTATTACCCCATTAAGGCATATACATGATGTTTCCGAAAGTGGAACCCTTAATATGTAAGAGAAATTCGTGACTTCTATTATTGTTATCCTATTAAACAGTACATAATTATATTCGAGAGTGCTCGGTTATGATGTTTGAAATAAGAAGATAATTATTTAGAAATTATTAATAAGGCCTAATTCTTGGTTCAAATAAAGGGTTCGGAGATTACTTGATCATAGGTGTCGGTGATCAATTGGATACATACAAACTTTTGGACTAAGATAGATACTATAGACTCGTGGATTGGATTAGTATTACCCCATTAAGGCATATACATCATGTTTCCGAAAGTGGAACCCTAAATATGTAAGCGAAATTCGTGACTTCTATTACTGTTATACTATTAAGGAATACGTTATATTGGAGAGTTCTCGGTTATGATCAAATTATGATTATGATTTAATTAATCATAACCACATAATGCCCGCCATTATAGTAATTACTCTTAACCCCTTAATGATAATATTAATATTAGTAATTAGTCTTGACACCGGGCATGATTTTAGTAATATTAGTAATTATTATACGAGTTAGTCTTTTATAATCTGAAGTTTTTTAATTACTATACCTCCCTAAGTTGACTTTGAACATTATTTTCATTTACACTTAAACTAAAGCTTTTTATTACATAAATTTTTTTGGGAGGGTTAGTGATTAGTCTTATTTCTTGGTTATGTGAAATTGAAATTTTTTAAAATAACTGCTCAGTATTGGAAATTAAAAATATGAGAGATATCTTTTGCTTTTGCAAATGTCAGTTTATTGAAACCCCAAGTACTCAAAGAATACTTCCTCTGCTAACCAGCGAACTGCATTAAAAAACTGAGAGTACTTTCCATGGAGAACACTTCAAACAAGTAAGGATTTTTTTTTTTTTTGACTCTTTTATTATGCTTATGAAACTGTATGTTTGTTCGAGTTTCTTATCTTCACAGAAAAACCTTGTAATTGCCGTTAATGAAATTTCAAGTATCAACTCTTATTTTTTTGAACTACACTCCGATTGCATGTTTACATTTATTTTTGTGAAAAAATAACAAGTCAATTTCGACCATATATGATGAACTTTTATGCATGGTGCTTGTTTGCAGAGATCAACTTTCACAAACAAACCAGGTCGAAGATTTTTTGACTGACGTCATGAATATTTCAAGAGAATCCGTTTCGTCAACTATGGTAATTTGTGTTTTTCATTGTGTGTAATTCCAAGTTCGCTAATTTCTGGTAAATTTTTTTTTTTATTATTTCTGGTAAATTTGTATTTAATTTTATTTTATTATTTTGAGGGGAATTTCTAGTCACTTAGAAGAACATTGCTCTGAAATTAATATAAATATATATATATTTCACTTTTTTTTTTGTTACTTTTATATTTGAGTACATATATTATATTTATTGTAACATTCATAACTAAATTTTACGTTTTTTTAAAGTTATTCCCCCCCCACACAAAAACACCCAATTATGTCAATGGTGTTTGGAAATTATTTTACAAATACGGAATTTTCTTGGAATTAGGCTGACGAGAGTTCTACCAACAATGATGGAAAACAAAAGCAATCAATGGCTTTTCAGGGAGATCGTACACCAACAATACATGACCAAGTGAGTATTATAATAACCCGTGCCTTTTATATTTCATAACATATACTATTTTCTAGTAACATCGATAACTTGAATCTTTTGTATTTTAAAGTTAAACATATGAAACTTTTGTGGAAACATATTTAATTGTCTATTTCAATTTCATATATTATGCCCGAGGGGAGTTCAACTGAACAATCTACTGGCAATGCTGAAGATCAACAACAAGCAAACGGAATTGCAATACCAACAACAGATGAGCAAGTGAGTAGTACATTTTTTTTATGCCTTTTTACATTTGCTAATAGTCAATTTATTAGTCATATATCATGATAAATGTATGTGGAAACATGTTTAATTGTCTATTACAATTTTGATACATTAAGCCCGAGGGGAATGCAACTGAACAATCTATTGGCAATGCTGAAGAACAACAACAAGCAATGACTCCAGAGGGAATTCCAAAACCAACATCAGATGAGCAAGTGAGTATTTATATTTTGTTATGCCTGTCACATTTCCTAATAGTCAATTTATTAGTCCTATATATGATGATAAATGTATGTGGAAACATGTTTAATTGTCTATTACAATTTCTTACATTAAGCCGGAGCGTAGTCCAACTGGAAAATCTACTGGCAATGCTGAACAACAACAGACATCAATGCCTGTAGAGTCAGATCAAAAACCTACATTAGATGAGGAAGTGAGCATTTTCCTGGTAACAATAGTTGTCTTTTACAGAATTACATTATATGTTTTTGGTAACTTAGTCGTCTAATTTGGAAACAAAAGCAACAGAAGGATAGGAAAATGTATCAGAGGAAGAAAACCGACATAAGGAAAATGCAGAGAGGGAAAGTGGTAGGACGCGGTCGTACGCGCTACCAAAGATAAAAGTCTATTTTCCTTCTTTCCAATACAAATAAATGTAAGTGGCAAGTAGGGTCGAATCCACAGAGTCTTGGGGACTAACTCGTGCTTATAATAGATCAAATGGGGGTTTTGGGATTAAAGAATTGAATAACTAAATATGAAGAACTAAAGAACAATCAAAAAGTAATGTAATCAAGAAGAGAAGAATCTTGAGTTCGGTTAATGGCCACTTCGATTCATACTATTGATCATTGGTTTCTCAAATGTGTAACTTTACTCTTAATTACTCAATGTTGGAAATCAAATTCCTTTCCCTCAAAAGTACCGTTAAACAATCACAATCAGATGATCATAAAACTTGAACTAAAGATTAATCTAATCTAATCAGAGATTAAATTCAAATCAATAGAACATCAACGAACTAGGAAACAATGAGCCAATTAACAAATTGCTAGCACAACATATTCAAATTGGAACTTGTGATTTCTCTAGTGATTAATCAAGAATAATCAGATTCATTAATCAAACCCTAAATTGCTACTCATGAAAGAAGAACAGATGAATCGGCATCAATTCTAAATCTTAGCAAATGATAAATCGAATGTATAAACTAGTAGTACTCCTAGCAATACATACCACAATCATAGATTAAAATCAAGAAATCACAATTATAATTAAGAAAAAGTTAACAAAGAGAAACCTCACAATAATAGACCGAAGCTTGATTAACCATTCTCAAGACTAGATTTAGGCTACAATCGATATACCATCCATCAAGCAAATCTTCAAACTAATTATTCGAAACTCAAAAAGGGAGAAATAGAGATTAGGGTTCTTCTCTCTATCCTCTCT
Source organism: Beta lomatogona (assembly GCA_947646795.1). Classification (NCBI taxonomy): domain Eukaryota; kingdom Viridiplantae; phylum Streptophyta; class Magnoliopsida; order Caryophyllales; family Amaranthaceae; genus Beta; species Beta lomatogona. The sequence goes on from CANSNZ010000940.1 coordinate 463,389, forward strand.
AATTCAGTCTAGAAATTCCCCCCTCAAAACAAAACGTTTTTCTAATTAATAAAACCTCAGGAAAGCAGAAAACTGCCGAAGAGTCGTAGCCGCGTCGAAGTGCGCGAGTCGGGCACCTATGGCGCGCGACTCGGGCCTTCGCTGCTGCCTAACAACACTCCTCGCTCGAAGTGCGCGGCTCGGGCCTGTCTTGCTGCCAAGCTTCAGCCTTCACTCGATATGCGCGACTCGGGCATGTCTTGCGCGCGAGTCGGGCATGCGACGCTGACATGATCCTGTGTGGCTCGAAATGCGAGGGCCGTGGGAGTGTGGTGCCGAGCTCGGGCACTCGCTACTGCCCAGGATCCGACCTTCTCCATACACGCCCGAGGTGGGCTCTTCAACGCCCCTGGTGGGCAAACAATGCCGTAGAGCCACAAAAAGAGGATGAACTTGGATGCCTCCACCATATAACTCTAGACTCCAAAGAACTTTGTGATCTCTTTATGTTGAATGGATCGCAAACACGGGATGGAAATCCACCTGTAAATGATCATAAACACATATAACCACAAAATACCCTTAAATCTCCTCTAATATCGCTAATTCAACATAACTCCCTCTTCTCCACACTAAGGTATAGATGAGTAAAACTCTCATTTTTAAACCTTAAACCTTAGTAAAATGGACTTCTCAACACTCTATAATCGCATATAACTTGGTCGCATCAGAAAGAACAGAGAAGGCTATAATGGAGGAGGAGAATAAAAAGAAGGATGATGAGGAGCGAGAAAGAAGGGAGGAAGAGAACAAACAGAAAGAGCCAGAGAGGGAAAGAACAGAGAAGGCTAGAATGGAGGAGGATAATAGAAAGAAGGATGATGTGGAGAGAGAATGGAGGGAGGAAGAGAACAAACAGAAACAGGCTGCAGAGAGGGAAAGAGAAGAGAAGGCTAGAATGGATGAGGAGAATAGAAAGAAAGATGATGAGGAGAGAGAAAGGAGGGAGGAAGAGAACACACAGAAAGAGGCTGCAGAGAGGGAAAGAGAAGAGAAGGCTAGAATGGATGAGGAGAGAAAGGAGGATGAGGAGAGAGACAGAAGGGAGAAAGAGAGCAGACAGAAAGAGGCTGCAGAGAGGGAAAGAGCAGAGAAGGCTAGTATAGAGGAGGGGAATAGGAAGGAGGCTGTAGAGAAGAAGAGGCAAGAGGAGGAGACTAGGAAGAAGGATGTTGCAGAGAAGAAGAGGCAAGAGGAGGAGACTAGGAAGAAGGAGGCTGCAGAGAAAGCAGCAGCAGAGAAGGCGAGGATAGAGCAGGAGAATAGAAAGAAGGAGGAAGAAGCAACAGCCAAGCAGAGGCAAGAGGAGCCAAAGAAGAAGGTTGCAGAGAAAGCAGCATCAGCGGAGAAGAAGAGGCAGCAACAGGGAACAAATAAAGAGGATTCGAAGAAAAAGCAAGAACAACATAAACAGAGGAAACAGTCTGTGAAAGGGAGGAAGAGTGGTGATGAAGGGAGGAAAGAGGGTTCAAAATCGGCGGACAAGGCTCAGAAACAGAACCGTGCTACGCCAGCCACCCAAGGTGAACCCACGAAAGTTCCAATTTCAACCAACGTACAACCTTCACTTGAGACTCAGAGAACTGTGGGGGTATCCTCGACGGCCACAACACAGCCTCCAATTGAGGATGAGAGTACTGCAGGGGTATCCTTATCACTCACAACAAAGGAGGCTAGTGAGCCTCAAAAGAGGAAGCGTGGTAGACCAAAGAAACCAGAGTCTGAGAAGGCTTCTATTAAGGTAACTATGTTACTAATGACAATATATTAGTTTTACTATTTAACATATTACTGTTATGTCACGAATTAATCATGTTAGTATCAAAAGAGAAAACGTTACTTTAGTTAATATGTTTGTTGCTATAGTTAACATATATGTGGCTAACGTACATATTATGATATTTAACCACTTTCTATACCTGTATGGATGATAAATGGTTATGTTACTGTGATATTTAGTAACCGTAGGTGGATACCTGAATATTATAATTATTATATTACCAAAGTTTATTGTTATGTTACTATTAACTTAACATTTGTTATTATATAATTATAAATGTTTTGTTGAGGGCAGTATCCAGTTACGCGCGCATGCCCGCATGATTTGCGCCTAATCATTACAGTTCTGGACAAAAGAAGGAGAAATTGGATAAAGAAGGCGGGGGTTCCAATTTATACTGGACCTGAAGATTGAATCCTTTGACATATTTTTCATGAACTGGTTGGTTACTCGGTGGGATAATGTTAGTCCAAACCTTGCGTATTCGCGACGATTATATAATCACAATTGACGCAAATATGGTTGGGTGGATATCTGGCTTGCCATTCGGAAGCACAACCTTTGAAATTCCTAACGTCAAGGGGTCTGACAAAGAGTACAATAAGTGGAAGGAATATTACAATAATGTTGGTGGCATTCGATATTCTGTAGTACATCAGAAGTGCGTCCAGGAAAGAAAAAACTGGCGCAATTTTTTGAGGAGTTTTATTTTGTACTCCCTTGGTCAAGTGTTGTGTGTGACCAAGAGCAATTTTATTACTCCAACATTGTGCAAAGTACTTGGTCGAGAGATAATAGAAAACCCAAAAAAATGGAATTGGTCTAAATGGATTCTTGATTGGAATGTAAAGACCACAAAGCAAGACAAAGGTGACGGCTTCAAAGGATGTGCCTTGGTTCTTTTGGTAAGTATTTATATTAATAAAAAAAATGAGTTTCCTGGTAACAAAATAATTTCTCTAAATGTAATTATTCGGTTGTTATTGATTGTGGTGTTGCAGATTGCGTACCTGGACAGGCTAAACATTGATGGTAAAGGGATGAGATGGAACAAACTTCAACCCAGGATAAGGGCATGGCAGCAAGCAGATATTGAGAAGGCTATTGCAGCCGACAAATTCGCGGATGGAACTTTTGGTGCAGCAGAGGTCAGATTATCATGTCCTTATACATAATTAATTGTTTAGAATAGTATACTACTCAATATTTTTATACGGATGTTGTTTGTGTTTGTGGGGAAATAGACAGTAAGTATTTTTAATTGTATCAATATGTAATTATGGTTAAATATTATTGATCTAAAATTGTAGGTAGTCAGGAATGTGGTGTATGGTTAGGATTACCCTATAGGGGAACAAATGACTATATCCCCCTGGCAAAATGATGACTCCTCTGGATCTGAAGCCAGTGATGATGATGAACCTCAGCCTCAGATAACTGGTACGGGGAGAAAAGTTACGCAAGATAGGAATGTAACCCTAAAGAGGAAGGTAAGCAACGAGGTTGTTCACTAGTAACACATCATTTTTATTCCACATGGAACTCATGCACTAAAGGTATTTCTATGTTTTTATATTAATATATATTTTATGCTTCGGAAACCTAAAGGGAGATGAGGAGGAAGAAGAGGAGGATGAGGAGGCAGAGGAAGACGAGGAGGAAGAGGGGTATGACGAAGAAGAAGAGGAAGAAGAGGAAGAAGAGGAAGAAGAAGAAGAAGAAGAACAAGAAGAAGAACAAGAACAAGAAGAAGGAGAAGAAGAACAAGAAAGAGAAAAAGAAGAAGAAGAAGAAGAAGAAGAAGAAAAAGAAGAGGAAGAGGAAGAAGAAGATACTAGTGGTAGAAAGAAGACCAAGAAGACGGCCACATTTCCAAATATTGAGCCACCAACATTTCGACGGACCGTAACAAAAATGTTTAATTGGTTTGTGGACGAGAAATCTATCTCAGACAAGTAAGCCTTCATTTTTCTTTACCGTTCATATATCATATATCGCAATTAAATATATATATTTATGTTGGTATTGTACTTATGCACTGTGAATATGATAGTCAGTTCAAATTCGTTTTGTTATTCAGAGTGAAAGAATTGGAACTTTTTAAGTGCAAAGCTTTTACCCTCACGCGAGGAATGTTGCACGCCGCGTTTAAAAAGGGTGGGAGTATCAGTCCTGAGGTAACTATCACATCACATGTTCACGGTGTGCACGGTTTTAGTGAGTTTTTGTTCTATGTTACGTTCCTCGTCTAACTTTGGTGTTTTCCAATCGAAGATCGTGACGACTTTTACTATGAGTGTGAACCACGACGCATTAGCTAAACCTGTTGTTGGAGATGGATATATTATACCACCCTCTTACCTGGTATTTATATTTTCATACATGGAAGTTATATTTTTATGAATTGATGGAAGTTTATGTCATATGTTGTAATAAATCGGTTATCTATATTAGTGCGCCATCATTGCGAATGAAAAAGGGAATGGAAATAGCAGGGCAGCTACACTACGGCATGGTTAGGGGTGGGCACCGGTCCAGGTTCGGACCGGCTGGACCGGTGGACCGGAATCCGGGGTTTTCCTGGACAGGGACCGGACCGGAAAAATTCCGGTCCGGTCCGGTCCTGGACCTCTTGGACCGGAATTTTTTTTTTTAAAAAAAAAAAACCTTTGTTATTTTATTTAAATATATTTATAAATTATATACATTAAAAATTAATAATTTTAATGTCAATAATCCTAAAAGAATAAATAGTAGGTTTTTAAATTTATAACTTTCTGCCTTTTAATTTTTTTTTTAACATATAAAATTTTTTTTTTACTAAAATAATAGAAATTCCGGTCCAACCGGTCCGGACCGGAATTTTTCGGGTTTGGACCGGACCGGACCGGTGGACCGAAATCATCATTTTCGGCGATTCCGGTCCGGTCCGGTCCAAATTCCGGTCCGGACCGGTTTGTGCTCACCCCTAGGCATGGTGGATCTATGCTTAAGAGTGACGTCGAAGCTGGTGTGACTTTCACAAATGTTGCCAGGGTATGTCTTAAATTATTTTGATTTTCGACAACATAATACGAGTAATAAATAAGTAATTTTTCAACTGGTTATTTTATATTATATCATTTCGATTTGTTCTAGAAACACAATAGTATGCACTGGCGACATAACTATATATTTAAAATTTAATCATATATTCTTTCCTTTGTTACATATTGCTTTTTTTTCTATTCATTCTATGCGTTTACATGTGCAGGTGTTCATGCCTGTCTGCTATAAGGGGAGATGGATGTTGTTGTCGGCCAATCTAAGAAAGCAGAATTTATACATCATTGTTGCGGACACTTCAGATTCTCGTCATCGCACCGTCAATCAAGTCCTCCCTCTATTGGTAAGACATGTTAAGTGTACATTTCATGTACCATCCATAAAGTCGGAAGGTTTGGATTTTTGAAGGTTTTATTTGATTTGATCTTAGAAAAAGTACACAATGGAAGCACTGAAGCTCGCTGACCAAACCTGCTTCACCAATTGCAATTTAACTCGTTGGCCGCTTAAATCGTACGAGTTCATACCCAAAGAAAGATGCATTGAAGACTCTGGGATGCTAGTTATGTTACACCTTTTGTGTCTGGTCGATAATGTGCTTCCTTATGTCAAGGTGTGTTGAACAAAATTGGATATAATTTATGTTAAATGTGCAAGAATTATAAATGACGCTTACTCTAATTTTTCTTTTGTACAGTGGTACCTGGATGATGAGATGCTTTATCGTAAGTATGCGTTCGAATACTTACTGTCATCTGTCACCAATGAAATACCAAGCCACATAATGATGAATAATATTTTTTTGAGGGGTAATGAAGATGACGAGTATAAAACGATGAATATGTGGCTAAGTCATTGTGGACGATCAGTAGAAAACAAGATATGATGTAAAGTTTTTAAAATTTATTTGTGATCGTAACAATTAGGTGACTATGGGATATGTGTTGTCACCTTGGATAAATAGTATGTTATGGAAGACTATTTCAAAACAGCTTATGACATAGTACTTTATGTGTGGCTTTGTGAAAGTATTGTCCCAGATAACATCATTTTATTTTGGTAATCAGGTTCACCTTTTCTAGTAGCATGATAGTTGTAGTCGCCAACAAAATTTCCCACCTTTTTCAAACTTTACTAGTTTACTAGAATCATATTCAAATATGTGTTATGTTTTAATTTTGATCAACCGTTACTACAAGACATCATATAATTCAATCACAAATAACATCAATCAATAACTTATGTGTTGCTATAATTCACAACCCTAAGCTCAAGTCAATTTTCAATTTTTGACTTGCCCTGCTTTTCTTCGCTATCTTCTGGCCACCCACACATCGACTACTCCCTTCATCACCTTCAACCACTTGATCTTCATTATCCTAGTTGCCAGTTCCATATAAGAAACATAATATTAAACTTAGAATCATGATATTTTGAGTTTCCATTCTTGTTATATTAAAAACAAATAAAAATTTAAATTTAACCGTGACACTTAATTTTACTAACCTCATTCACTGCCTCATGTTCTTGAGTTTGTTTACGTTTTCGCTTTTTCTTCTATTTAGGCTTATCGCCTTCTTACCCTTGTTCTTTGATTTCCTTTTGCCCAAATCCATATTAGGAACATAATATTAAAATTAGTAACATTAACTATTAAAAATATACGGCTACATCGTGAAACTATGCTATTCCATTCTTCATAAAATTCAACTTAACGCAAAATTTAATTTACCTCATTCACTGCATCCTCACGTTCCCTAGTTTGTTTACGTTTTCGCTTTTTCTTCGATTGGGGGTCATCGCTTTCAGACCCTTCTTCTTCGATTTCCTATTGCCCAGTTCCATATAAGGAACATAATATTAAAATTAGTAACATATAATAAGAATATTAAAATTAGTAACATATAATATGATATACCATTCTTCATAAAAATCACCTTAACGTTAAATTTTAGTTACCTCATTCACTTCCTCATCCTCTTTAGTTTGTTTGCGCTTTCGCCTTTTATTCGACTTCCCTTTGGCAGCCCGTCCTGTGTGTCGTCTGTCTACAGGGTCTTTTGTGCAACCTTCGGCATGCACTACACACCTATCAAGGTGTCTTAGGTTGCAGTGTTTCGGACGCAGCCTTCTCCTTCCATAAACCCTTTTAACCGAGGGATCCCACCACACTTGTTCATCTGTAGCGTTGCTATCTATACCAATAAAAGCCTCCAAGGCGAAACGAACACTATCCGTCGCTTCATTGTACATCAAGAAAGTCTTCTCATTATGCATTGCCAATGAAAGAAGGTACTTGTGTCTTTGATATATTTCTCTCATTTTCTGCACACGTAGTGAATCATCCGGGTTGTAGTATGACACACGGATATCCTCATAAGATCGAACAACATCCTTCCTCCATCGATCCAATATATATTTTCCGAGAATGGATTCAACTTCTTCCACCTCCATCACACGTATTATGCGTTTACACAAAATACCTTTAAATTCAAAAAGCTTACATGAGCATGAATAATCACCTTTTGCCTTGCTAACGGAGAGAGTATAATGCTTCCACTTTGATTTCCATATCGGATATGGAACCTTTTCATCGGCATTGTAAAAAGTCATAGTATCGTCACCCCCTGTTTGGCAAATGTTCGTGTACTTTAGACCAATGACTTCGTCTTTCATCTCTTGAAATTTGACATTCGTATATGCCTTATGGAACACCTCCTCCACTAGTATGGTCCGGTCACATGCATGGGGCTCATTCACGCATCGAAAGTTTAATATCTTCTCTTCTTCTGCTTTTCCTCTCATTGCCATCTCGTATTGTTCAATAAATTGAAGCAGCCCGGTATTGAGGGACACATAAGTCTTGAAGAAATCGATTCATACCTTCACTTCTCTGTGTTGATGACATGCCAGCCCAAAATGTGCTTCTCCAATAACCAGGCGCCCATCTTTCCCTCATTTCAAATGCATCCTTCATCCAAATATGGTTTTCGAGTTTAAATTTCTTTACCATCGGCCCCCATGCTTCATCAAACTCGGTTGTAGATAGAGAATCGTGGACAACTGTAAGCATGCACTCTTCTATTTCTGTGAAGTTTTTTCGAGAAGATCCCAAGTTCTTCCATGCATTTTGAAGTAGGTGCCACAGACATAATATGTGAGGGATATCTGGAAAAACTGTAGCAACAGCCTTTCCAATGGCCTTGCATTGATCAGTGAGGATACCCCTTGGTGCTTTACCCATACATGATAGCCATTGCTTAAAAACCCACACAAATGTCTCGGCATCTTCGTGTGAGATCAATGCTGCTGCGAACACGATTGATTTCCCGTGATGGTTTACGCCAACAAAAGGAGCAAACGACATTCGATACCTTTTCAACAAAGCGAGACAAAAACGAATAATAGTGTTATCAACTGACATATACAACTATCATGTAGCAGGTGTACAAAGAGATACTAAGTTTATCGTTTGTGATACTAATTTATTGTCCATCTACATATTTTTTATTTACAGTCTATATGACATTTACCGGTGTCAACGGATACTAAGTTATAATTTATGATACTATATTATTTATTAAATACCTGTACTTTACTTTCACATTACAATAATAATTTCTCGTTAATCAATACTACTACATATTTGTTCAACTACGTATAGTATGTCATGATCTAAAAGGGAACTTACCGTTGCACAAGAAGGTTGTGTCGAAGGTGATTATATCTCCAAATTCCTTACATGCGACCCCGCTCCTTGCATCAGACCAAAACGCATTCATCGTCCCTTCCACATCCTTCTCGATGCTGTAGTAAAATTCACTATTCATTTTTCTCATCTTCTCGAAGTATTTCTCAAGAGCAGCTGCATCTCCTTCGATTCTCGATTTACGACGATGGACGTTCACTGCATTCCGCAAGTCCCTTTGATTGTATGTTAGGTTATCATGCCCTCCGTTTTCGACCAACATCGCGTTGAAGTTCTTTGATAAGGGTATACCCGCGACGTCATTGTTGACCATTTTCTCGAAACTTGCCTCATCAATATTCCTATAATTAACCATAAATCTGTTGCACGACGGATTAAGGTCGTGATTGTGAGTTAGATTACAAGTGCATATCACCATTCTTCCATCTTTCATGCGTGCATCAACATACACTTTGTATCCTGTAACATTTGATCCACGACTTTGTTTCAATCCCCCTTCTTACAACAAAATCGTATTCTGGCCATCATATGGTACTTTGGCTCTTGATCTCCCACCCCTATTCTTTTAACACCTTTCTGCTTGTATTCCTCCATCAAATAGGTTGTTCTAGCAAAAACTTCTAACCCTTTTTTATAAGCATAGTCGTGACAGTGTTTGGCAAATTCTACACCCGATATGAAACACATTCCTTTTGTTGGCTCAACTTCTTCCGCATTTAAGTTCACATCATCTTCTTCTTCTATATCAATTACATCTCTAACTTCTTTCTCATTTAAGTGAACATCTTCTTCAACTGCTACATTTCCCCCTCCTTCTCCATTCACGTCCAAGTGCACTTCTTCTTCTGTTATTTCAGTTACATTTCGCGCTACTTCCTCATTGCCTTCCAAATGCATTTCTCCTTCTTCTTCTGCTATTTCTATTACATTTTGCGCTACTTCCTCATTCACTTCCAATTGCACTTCTACATCTTCTGCTATTTCTATTACATTTTGCGCTACTTCCTCATTCACGTTCAAATTCACTTCTTCTTCGTCTAATTCTATTACATTTGGAACTACTTCCTCATTCAAGTCGAAGTGCAGCCCTTTTTCTGTTACATTATCAACGACTTTCTCATTCAAGGCCAACTGTACTTGTTCTTCAGGTAAACTTTGATTGAGTTCAATCATGAATTCTCCTTGTCCTTCTACATTATCCATTGCACTGTTATTAAATAAAGCTATATTTAGATACTATTTAAATAATTATGATACTACTAAAAATTTCCCTATTCATTTACCATTTTATACAATTGTGATACTAATACAAATGTATAATGAAATTAATTAAATCCCTATTCAGTTTATATATTGTACAATTGTGTTACTAAGAGAAAAAAAAATTAATCAACACCACTGCAGTCTTGCTCATAACCTACAAACCCTAAAAACTTCCGACGTTATTCTCTCATCTTCTTCATCTTCTACATCATACCGAACTACTGGAGCTATCCTTTATCATCAACAGCTTATTGTTTTAATACTAGAATACTCACTCATTCACTATGGTTATACTCTCACCATTAGCTAATACTTATATTAACCGGTAAATTAAGCTCAGAAGTTCATGAATATCACTCGATTTCTATATATTTGGGCTCTTCAAATTTAAAGAAATTAACAAGTAATTTACATATGCTTACCACTTTTGGATGCTTGATGGATGAAGTTATATTTGCTCCCCTGAAAAATAGTTTTCGATAGCTCTTACTCTCGCCGGATAAGAATGGATGCTATCTTTAATGCATTTTTCATGCCGTTAAGTCAGTTGACGAATGAATTTCTGCTACAAGAACCCTTGACTTCTTAATTGAGGAGAAAACGTTGCTCGTCGGAAAATTTTTTGGCCGGAAAAGTTATCGGCTTTAATGGCTTTGCTCGGTAATGGAGGAACTTCAACTTAGAACAAAAGTTACTGTGAAGTTCAGTAATTTTTCGAAATTTACCCGAGAGGGAAATGTTTTTTGGTGAAGCAATGAAATGTTGGCTCCAAACTTACCGCCAACTAGGACCATGCGCAAATCAGTGAAAATTTTCCCTCCCAAGAGTTCTCCATTTTCCCTTCCTTTTTTTTCCCCTCTGTTCATGTGGCACAATTTTATTGGTGGTGTATGTAGGGACCACATAAACCTTGTTATGTGTAGCCTTTCTCCATAACTAGCGTATTATATATCCTTTAGTTCGTCATTCTGTGATTTCATTTAATTTTGTGTAGTCCCTTGCCAAGTCTGCCTATTTATAGAAGACGGTGTGTAGTAACTTGTGACGCTAAAAAACTTTCAAGCATCCTCCTAGTTACCACTTTCTCCTTCATCCACTCAACGCCTTAGCTCTATTTTCGTAAGTTACCAATTATACGTTTTCCATCATACGCTAATTCACATTGTTAATGCTTCCTTAGGCATTGTTTAATTCAAATTATTTTAACTTATCTGAAATTATTTTGTCTTATATGAATTTATCTTATCTGATCTTATCATAACTTATCTTATCTTGTCAGAATTTATCTTATCTTATCTGAATTTATCTTATCTTATCTGGGCTTACATCCTAGTTTATTGTGTTGTCTAACATAGTTAATCCGTTTTATTTAACTTATTTTATCTTATCTGAACTTATTTTTTCTGAAATAAGTTGAACATAACAGTATTAGTCATTCGATCTTTTTACACTTTTCTTTTACATTTGTTTGCAAACTTTCTTAATTATTAGCACTATTTTCGTAGACCCCGAATTTTTCTTTATCTATATCTTTTTTTTATTCCCATTTTTCTTCTATTTTTTTGTTCATTTACAAATTTTAGAATGAGGCCGGTGTACAATAAATTGTCCTAAGATGGGGGAAATTTATCGTCCTAAAGGAATCACACCATAGAAGTGATCCTTTTAAGGTAAAAAGTCGGCTTTTTTTCTCTAAAAGCAACTCCTTTTTACTTACAAAGTGACCCCTATGGACTTAAAAAGCGACATTTTTAGTCTAAAAGTGAAAGAGTCTTATAATAAATTATTGTGCACTCGATGCACGCAAGATTTTCTATTGTTTATATTAGGAATATCTTTTCAATCCTGTCATTCGTAGAGCTTATTCGAAATTATTAGTATTCATGTCGTTGCTTTAGCCAAAAAAGCGTCATCTTTTCGTTAAAAGTTGCAATTTTCTTAATCCAATTATTATTTACGTAGTTAACAATTCAATACAGATTACTTGCTATTTAACACTTCCTCTATTTCTTTTAGTTGCTACACTTTCACTTTTACATACTATTCATATGTAAATTTATTTAACACTTCCTCCATCTCTTTTAGTTGCTACGCTTTCACTTTTGCATACTGTTCATATGTAAATTTCAAAAAGATTTGTTGCTAACTTATACAAATTAATATCATTATGCAAGATGTTTAGTCGGTCTCAATGTACAGTGGTGAACAAGGAAAAAACACTAGGGGACCAAGAATTGAACCCCCAATAGATTAAAAATTGAATATTTATCATTCATTATTGTTTTTTTTGTTCTTTATAATAAGTTTTTCTAAAAATTAAAAACAAAATATGGAAACCGCAAAAAAACAGCTTCCACTTTTCCGTTGTCAATTTTCAAAATAAACATGCTTAGTTTAAGTTTAAAATCTTGGATTCATGATACAACTTTTATCATATGACTGTAAAAGTCTTAATTAAAACCAAAAGGTTGGATTTGTTTAGTGTGATACCCAACGACGGTCCCTTCACTTCTAACTGTTCTAAGATACGACTTTTATATGTAAATTTAAAACAACATACCTTTAATATAAGCCAAAATATAATTGGAGGGTTGGGACCTTACTCGCCCCAGCTAAGATTCTCCTCTGTTGCTGAACATCAACTTTTTGTTTTAGAGTAATTGTTACTAGTAGATTATTAAATATATTAAAGATCTATAATTATACGATGGACAGCATGAAAGTTAAAACACTTGTAACTATAAAATAAACAAAGGAAGTATATGCTCATTATGCTGTGTTGTTTTCATATTTTATATTATGAAGGCATTGACAGCAGCAAGATGGATTCGGTGGTGCATTATAATGGTAGTGGTGATTGTACCATTAACAGCAACAACAACCGAAGATGAGGCAGTTGGCAAGAAACTAAGCTACACCACCGTAACATTCGAACTAACATACGGTGTTGAGCCATTAAAAAGGATACTCAAGTTTCTTAACAAGACTCCGCAATGCAGTGGAAGCCCCCACCAGGGCTTGCGGCTTACAATTTACGCGAAAAGTTCCATTAACAGGCAAACAATATGTTTTAGTAGACCTTAAGTTTAGCAACACACAATGGGTGACTTTAGGAATTGACGCTAAAGATTTATATGTGTGGGCTTATCAAGACAATGTAAAATATAATGGCAAATTCCGGGCTAATTTCCTAGGTGATGCACCTCAATCTGCCAAGAATAGCCTTTTCCCTGGTTCGACAAAACGAACGACTAGATTCGGAGGCAACTACAACAGTCTTGAACCAGCTGCCGGAGTAACTAGGAATAACATTGTATTAGGAACTCAAAACTTAGACGGCGCCATCAAAAGGGTCTATGGAAAACAAGAAGCTGTTCTAAACCAAGGTAAAGATGAGGCCAAGTTTTTTCTTATTGCCATTCAAATGGTTGCGGAGGCAGCACGGTTTAAATTTATGGAACAGGGAATTGTTAAGGGGGATAAAACAACAGCTTTTAAAGCGAAAATGGTAGCTTTTCAGAACGATTGGGATCCAATCTCTCAAGCAATTCATAGAGCAGAAGCGGCAGTACCTAAATGCACGGCGATTTCGCCGACGCTGGTAATCAGTAACATTGGATACAGGCAGGAGGTAAAGCGAGTGGACGCAGTTAAAAATGACATGGGCCTTCTAAAGTATAAATCCATCGGCTCAAGTGTTGTAAGCTCTTGTTCACCAATAAAAAGAGTGTTCTAAGCTCTATTCTAGCTGATGATGGTGGCAGTAGTCTAGAATTTCTGGAATCTGCACTTCTGTGATTGTGGCCGGCGGCTTCGTTAATTAATTATTGCTAATAGTAGTCTTCGGTCATGTGGGGCTTCATTAGCAAAATTCAGAATGACGACTTGTTGTTTTACTTATTGTGTGTGTGTGTTGTATTATATTATTTGGCGTACGAATTGAGTAGGATCATATTGTAACACCAAAGCCTTCATATGCAATGTAAAAGTGCAATATTCCAACAACTCCTAAAATTATTATATTTGTGTAAGGTATCGGACCCCGATCAATAGCCACAGTCAACAGGCCGGGAATAATAGCATTATTCCTTAAACCACTAGCTGTTTGTTTGGTAAGTAATTACGTTAAATGGTGGTAGCGATAATGTAATTTCGTATAAATTTGTAAATAAATTTTATTTTCCATATTCATAGTCATGAAACTTCATCACAAAACATGGGCTTTCCTTCATAAATTTCATTACCACTCAATAATAGTTCCCAAGTGGTAACGGTAATGAAATTTATGCCAAAAATCGCACAAGGGACAATTATTGGTTGGGAAATCGATAACTAGACTAAGACATGAAAATTAAAAGGATGAAAATAAAAAGAGAGAAGACACACAAAATGGGGACGCGGAAAACCCCGATGAAGGTGGGTAAAAACCGCGGTTGGACGTGAGACCACCAATCCACTATGGTTCGGGCGTTAAAGCCGTTGTAATTACAAGTAAACCGAGTGATCATGTATACGTAGCTATTGCGTATATAAAAGCATTGATATAAGGAAATATAAATAAAACTTATACAGAGGGACGGTTGTAGTTTATAGGGATAATGTGGCTCATAGGAAAGTAGCTCATGTATGGAGTGATATAAATATAGTAGTTTCTTCTTTCTAGGTAGTAGTGGAATATACTTGTGGAATTGAATGGAATTCGTATGATAGTAGTGTAGGCAGTAGCTTTGTTGGTTGGCATCATTATATGGAAGCCATGAATCATAGTGAACATCTCTCTGGTCCTCCTTTTCTTCGCTGTACATTTATCCTTTTATAGAGCTTCAAGTAACTCACTACTAAGAGTCTCCCTAAAAATAGGAAGCAGTTGCAACTCCCATGATTTGGTCTTCCAATGAATGTGGAGTGATTTGATATGCGGATACATTCACTACTTCTCTATACTGTTAGACATGTTCGCTAAATTTCAGGAGGCACTAATAACATCTTCCTTGATTATAGGGGGTTGTTACAACCTCCTTGACTTCGTCCGTTGCTCGTGGCGTCATCGGAGCCGGTTCGGTGACGTTGGGTGTCGCTTGTCGGCGTCGGACGTCGACCCGTCGGCTTTATATAAGATACGGCCATAACAATAGCCCCCATTTTCCTAATTGAAGCATGCCGGAGATTAGGAAAATAAGCTCATGTTTGACTTCATGTCTACAGTTCTTCTCGCATCCTTTGCTAGCGACGTGTGTCTTTTGTCGGATGACTTCCGTTCACCGTCGTGCCTACTGCCGTCTTTGATCAGTGGTTGATCTTCGTCTCATAGTCATTGGCTCACAAGAGAAACTATATGAGCGTGACTTTGAAACTTTGTCGCATCGTAAATGAGTGATATTTGTCGTCGTAGATGAGCTAGTGTCACAACTAATGCGACATTAGTAACGGATCATTTCATAGGCGTCGTACAGCTGGTGTCGTAGTCATTCAAGGTGCACTGGGTTCTTTTCTCATCGTACGTTTCTGGTGACATTACCGATAGAGAATCTCGGAATGAATACATAGAACGAGAGTCAAATCGTATGTCATTTAACATAGCGTAGGGAGATATCTGGCGACATGGCTACTTAAGATGTCGTAGCAAAGGTCGCGACATGGCCACTTTAAGATCTCATAGAAAGAATTATGGCGACATTGGCCACTCAAGATGTCGTAGAAGAATTATGGCGACATGGCCACTTAAGACGATGTCGTAGAAAAAATGCCGTCGAAGCCTTGGAATGTCTTAGTATAACGTTAGCCATTACGTTTGTAATCATTAAGGTTCTTTTTCGGGTTGCCTTATAATTGATGTCATCATGATGCGGATGTTATGTCATACGTTACACATTTTAAAAGAAACATGTATGTCTTTGTAGGTGTGGACACTTTGTGTGTTTTGAACAATTGCATGCATTAGCTCGGGATGCAATAGCTTAAGCTAACAAATGAAATAATCATAGGTGCATCTGTTGATACACAATGTTAAACTCAAGGTCTTACTAGGTGCTTTAGTGAATTTAGGTGTAAATACCTTTGCATGTCGATGAAGTCATCATAACAAACTTATGTCATCTAATGTCACTTAGCGATGCATTATCCATTGTTACGAAACTTCATTTACATTGAAACACGGGTGTCATGACATATAAATTATTTCACCATCGAAATATATAATATGCGTCTAAATGCGTCTACGCATGTCTATAGGTGTGTCGTTAGGCGTCGTGTGTGAATGCTACGTGTGGTATGAACATATGTATATATTTACTCATGATGTAATGTTTAAACATGATAAATAAAGTGATCTCTAGTGTGTCTCGCCGATATCCGCGTTAAAGCTGTATGTGCTTAGTAGATGCATGTGAAAAACAAAAAATGAGTACCTTTGTTATGTCCGTCATAGCTAATAGTTCATATGAAATGATGTCATCGATGCTATTGACTCGAGTACGCATTTCCATGCTTTGGGAACTCGTGTAATCCCACGTTTGGACAGCATGGTTGGTCCCTAAGTCATTATGGTGCTAAGCGATTATCATCGCGTCTCTGCGGTAGCAAGGCATTGTATCGTGTATAGATACGTGTTGCGTCGTCTTCTCGTCAGCATCACGTCGTCTTCGACCAGCGTCTCGTCATGCGGGCGGCGTAGCTTCGTTTCGTGACAAGCGCCTTCAGCGTCATTTTCCGACGGGCTTCGTGTGCAAATCGATCGGTGACAGGCGTCACGTCGTTTGGAGACGAGCGTCACGTCATCCGAGACAAGCGTCTCGGGTCGTTATCGTGTCGTCGGTCATTAGTGCGAAAGAAGGGAATTTACAACAATGAATGTTCTTGTCATAGCAAGTTAGTAGTGCTTGTGAGGACCAATATAAACACGTGTAATAGATAAGAAGCACAACGAATCGTTCGAACATTAGCAACAAATAATTCATAAGGGATCGATAACACGAGTAATAAGCGCATAATTAGAAATTGTTTAAGTGTCTTGATGATGAGTTGTAGTAAGCGTCAGTATTGGTCATGGAATACCGATGATTTGTTCTCGGCTTGTAGCGCCTCGGTTGTTGGCTCTATCTTGTCGCCCCCTAAGACTTGTAATATTTGAGATTCTATGTGATTTGCCATCATCGATATACGGTCTCGTTTTTGCCTTTAACATACCTCGGTTCATGTCTTTGCTCTTGACGTTGACGATGAACGCCTTTGGTTTTGTGATGAATATCTTATATAGTTGTCTCTTGCTTTTGACGTTGGCGTTTGGAGTCAATGGACAATGGCACTTTCAAGAATCGAGAATTTTGTCAATGTCATTGCTACATGATTGATCCGGAAACTAGTTTTAAGCACAATGGCACTTTGGAGCGTAAGTAAAAGTATTTAAGTATTGTAGAAATTTATGAATTTCAAACAAGGGATAGTTAAAGCTGTGAAACATATGTAAGTAGATGATGAGAATCATTAGGGTGTAAACAACAGAGATGAACGATTGCAAAGAATAAAAAGTGAAACAAAAGAAATCAACTATGAAGAAGGAACAAAATTACTTGGAGATTGAGTGACTTTAGGATCAGGTACTCGTTGTTGATGTTTTGATACCCGTATGGATCTTCACATTGCAAAGTGTAGGTGTCGAGTCCATTCGTCGATTGATTCTTGTCGTCACCATCATGACCGCGGGTCATAAGCGTTGTCGTCATTGTGTCAAACGTTTGAAACGTGTTGCCTTGCATCCGACGTTAGGAATCAAGTGACTACCGAACAAATGTTATTGAAGCGATTGTCTGTGGTATCCGAGGTGGACTTGATGATCATGGCGTCAAGCGTATCTTTAGTTGCGCTTATAGCTTTCCGCGAGTATGGACTTCAACGACATTTTGTCGTCGACCTTTTTCCGCTTTATAAATGGTGTTCACATGTCTTAGCGTCGCAGCATCTAGGACATTGAAAATATTATTGAGGACGCCAAGCCCCTAACTCCTATGACATTGCAAGTGTTAGACCCCTATGATCAAAGTGTAATAGCCCATATTTTTAAGCATGTTTTAGGCAAAGTTGATTATGTTTATTAATCTAATTAAGCTTTAATATCAATGAGAGATTATTTGAGAATTGTATTATTATATTCTTATTTGGCTTGTGGAAATTTATGAATTAAAAATGTTTTGAAGATTTGATAATCTAAAAATCGCATTTTTTACAAAACCAAGAGAAAAGAAATATAATGAGTTAGAGGAACAATCTAGATTTAAGAAGAAAACAACCTAAGCCATTTAAACCATTCTCATGGAACTAAAACCCCAATTTTCCTCACCTTTCTTCTTCTCTCTCGTGGCAAACCCTCCCTTTCCTCGCCTAAATTTCTTGTCCACCATTTGTTAGTGCGGCCGTCGCAGGTGCCGCCGCGCTCCTTCAATTTTGCTGGTGGATTTTTCTCTCCTCTCGCCTTTCTGTTTACATGCCCCCATGCGTTGTCTTGATGGTGTTGTTGTTGATATCCTCTCGTCGACGAAGATTGCGGCTGTCCCCTGCTTGTTCCTTCATCCGTTGTTTCGTAGGCGAGTTGCTTTCGCATGCTTGCTCGGAAATCGCAGTCTAGCTATCCTATTGTGTTTTTCTGCTGTAGGTGATCTTGTTTTCGCCTAATTCCGCTCTATTTCTAATCTTGGTTTTGTTCGGCAATGGTGTTGTAATTGTCTCAACTACTACCCTCTACCTTTGTTTCGTTCTTGTGAGGTAAAGCTGAAATCCTTTTTTGTATCTCTTCCATTCTTGAAGGAGTTGTTCCATTATTGCTTCGTAGTTGGGTTCCAATTCTTTCTTATAGCAAAAATCCATATGTGAATTTAGGAATATGACCTCTTCATTGTTACCTATTTGATTTGGAGAGTTTAATCAAATTATAAAGTGAATATTTGCATTTCATGTTAGATTCAAACGAAGTTGAGGGTTGGTCTTATGGATAGCTCTAATGTTTCGTTTTGATTAAATTTATACTTAGGGGTTGAAAATTCAGTTGATCTTTTTATTACTTGTTATTAGGAAGGTTCACTTTGTTGATTTTAGTTAATATTATTGGAGCATAATGGTCCATACAAATTTCGAATTGGATTAGATAGGTATTGTGTGGAAATTCATTGAGGTGATATGTGAGTATATTAATCGGTCATAAAGTTGTTAACTATGATAGTTTAGAGTTGGTAGAATTAAGTCAAAGGTTAATTATTCGATTATGATGAAGGAGGTCAATGGACTATTTTCTCTATTTGGATCTTAGTAAAAAATTCTAATGAACTATTCTTGTTTTATATGAGGTGAATTATTGTGGGTTCATGCATCGATTTATGATCAAGGATGGTAGGCTATGAAAGATTGATTATGGAGTTCAAATGCTATTCAATGATGTGTAAAGGTACACATTGTCCCTCCACCTTATAACTAAATTTGTCTTTGCAATCAAATTTGAGTTCTAACTCGAGCTTGTTATGGTTTTATAATCATAAGTCAAGTTTGGTTAGAAGTGTGATTCTCAACTATTAAGTTTTCTCGACAATTGGCAGCATATGATTTAACACAAATGTTTGATTAAATAGAGTTTAGCCCTTGATTTCCTAATCATGAGTTGAGTTACATTTATAAGTTTTGGCTTGTAAATTAGTTTTATTTTGAAGTAAAGGTTACCCGGTGATATCATTTATGTTCTACTAAGTCAACATGGTTTCGTATTGAAGAATATTTTGGTTTTGAGACCTAAAGTACGTTAAGCAATGACCCACATTGGAAGGTATTATATGAAGATTATGTATGTATGCCAATTATAAGTATTTGAGTAAGAATTAACGATATAAATCTCAATATACGTATAAGATGTTGTGAGCGATTTCGTATACTTTGCAATGGGTAATAAACGTAAGTGAATGAGACCGATAGTTATGGAACCTATAGTTTGAGCTTATAGAATGTTATTGTGAATCAACATATTATAATAGTCAAGTGTTTCGATTCAAGCTTGTGCATGTAAAATTCCGAATTATGTTCACGATACGTAAGATTTTACATATATCGTTATCATTTGAGGAATATATATGGACTTAACTTTGGAAGATACGGGTTCAAAGGTCCGACTATAATGCAAGATTTCGTGGATATATCTTATTAAGTGAGTTTTGCGTGCTTGAGATTATTTGGGTAATGAAAAGTTCAAGGCCAGAGATTTCAAAAGTGAACCGTCGTTTCGAGATGTTATATATAGTACAACTTATGACTTGTGGAAGATTTAGCTATATGATGAACTTATGATAATTATTGGAGTTGGCCATAAATCCCTTTGGGATAATAGATGGAGTATATGTTGATGAGTTATAGAGTAAGCTCTCGATTCTTTTTTGTGAAAAAGAGAATTTTGTAACGAAGATATAGTTATGTAAGATTTAATTATGTTTCTTGACCGTCCGATTAGTAAGCCACATTTTGAGTTTCAATTATAATAAGTTTGGACTATATTTCCTTTAAAAGTGCCGTATTTGAATGGTTTTAGCAAATGAATTTCGTAAAAGATTGAATCATACCGGAATGCAATTATGTTATGAGATATCGGTATATCACATCCAGTAGATTATGAATTTGAATTTCAAAAAATATGAAATTACAAATTATGTATTTTGAATTTTATTTTGGCGGGGGGAAGAAGCCGTCGGAGCAGGTGATGAACAACATTCGTGAATTTCCGTATATTCCCGTATTCCGTATACATTCCTCGGGGACACGTCCCGAAAAGTCTCACAAGGCACATAACGGAAGAGAGGAGACGCCCCTTGTAAAAGTTTTTTTGAGAATGCCCCGAATAGCAACTCTATTAGTGTTCTTTTCCCCAAGATAGTATTAGTTCCGAAAGAAAGTAGAATATGTATTTGAATATGCAAAGGTTTCGTGAAAAGTTATTTTGAACTCTATTGTCGAAGTAATGTTTTACTCTCCCAAGTCTATAGAAATCATGTGTCAATACGGGAATTCGTGAGGAATTATGAAAGGAATTAGATCGCACATTTTTGGATTAGAGGTTATTCTTTTGGAAACATTTAAGTGAGAAACATTGTTATGTCATAGAGTATGTCGATAGGATGGATTTTGGAATATCGTATTAGATCCTATATGGAATCCTAATGTGGTCTCTCTAAGAGTAAGTTGTATATTATTCATTTCGTGAGATACTCTTATTACTATTTGAAACGAGTGACAATAAAAATTGTCTATAAGTGTTTGTTGTATAATTATTTCATTATGAGTATTCTGTATCTTGATTTCTTGATTTCTTGATTTCAAATGGTCTTGTATTGATGAACTTAAATTTTGTAAATATGCTTTAAGCCACCAAAAGGTTTTCCAGGTCTGACATGTGTACTCAGTTTATCGATTTTGTTCTTGGAACCCGTCCCCAAGGTGGGGGCAGAGTTCATTGTTAGAAATTATGCAGGGCAAGCAAGCTCCCGTGAATGGATTAATGATCGTTAGTTATGATATGAGTAGGTGTCCGGCTCAACCCGAGTTGGAGATATACGTTTTTGAGAATATTCTTATAATGTATGATTATATCTATTTGGAGATTTTATTGGTTTAGTTTTTGAGTTGTATATACTATTGTGAGTTGATGTATTATGGACGATAAAATAACTGGAAGCGTATTTTTAAATTATGTTTCGACTAAAGTGATTGTGTAATCAAAGGTTAATGAATGATAATTGAGGTTTATGATGGTTAAGTGTGATTATCTAGCGTCTCGAAAGTGCGGGTACATTACACACAAAAGTCTCATGATATATTGTTAGTTACATGAAGTTGCAAAATTCGGTATTTATGCAAATCAAGAATTAGAGTATACTATCTTGTCCCCTTGTGCTACTTCAAGACAATTCCAAAGTTTACTACTTGATATTTTGGAGTGAAGTCGGGCCATCCCAAAATATGGTGTCATTCAGACCAATGACTTATTGTTGTCCTCCAACCGATTCGATGTTACATTAGTCTTATGTTATAACCTGGTTTCCAAGTTAATGTATCTCATATAACAATAGGCATGGGTGTTAGACATTTTTATATTGAGTGAATTTAAAACGATGTCATGAACATGATTCATAAAAATATTCGACAATGGAGTACCTCGGCTTTTAATTTCGGTAGAATCTTACTTCTGATGCGGTACGAGAACATTTGCCTTCATTTGTATGGACGTCTTGAATGACAACCGATGTCACGCCCAGTAGTTGGTGTCATGTCCCAAGTTAGTTGTCTTGTCATGATCTCGGAGTCGAAGTCCGAGACGCGGCGTCACCTCAAGGAGCAGCGTCACGTCATCACTAATCTTGTGATACATCCTGTCAAACCCCGACATTACGTGGTGGCGTCAAATGGAACACCCTTATGTTGTAATCGTGTGGTAGAAAGGAGAAAGTAGTAGCTCGAAACTTTCCGTGGTTAGCATGCATAACTCCTAGCTCCCTGCAGTCGAGTAAGTCATGCTCCTCAAATTTTCATGTTAGTCCTTGCTGTAGCCGAAAAAAATTATTTCCCGTGCCGCCATCTTCTATGCCCCGGCTTAGGGGACTCGATTTCATCAATTTTGTTAGTCGGCGCATCTTCGTCTTATGCCAGGAGTACTCCAAAATGGGTTTGGATGACATCACAATGATAGAACTAGACTTTGTTTTTGAAAGGATTTTTGTGGAAATGTGTTTAGAGAAAGAATCTAGCCATCGGCCCCACACTGTGGCGCCAAATGGTTTATGCCAAAAAATCGCACAAGGGGCAGATTATTGGTCGGGACATCGATAACTAGACTAAAACAAAAAATTAAAAGGATGAAAGATAGAAAGAGAGAAGACACACAAAATGGTGACCTTGAAAACCCCGATGAAAGTGGGTAAAAACCGTGGGTGGACGTGAGACCACCAATCCACTATGGTTCGGGCGTTAAAGCCTTGTAATTACAAGTACATCGAAGTGATCATGTATACGTAGCTGTTGCGTATATAAAAGCATTAACATAAGGAAATATAAATAAAACTTATACAGAGGGACAGTTTGTAGTTTATAGGGATAATGTGTCTATAGGAAAGTAGCTCATGTATGGAGTGATATAAATATAGTAGTTTCTACTTTCTTGGTAGTAGTGGAATATACTTGTGGAATTGAATGGAATTCGTATGATAGTAGTGTAGGCAATAGCTTTGTTGGTTGGCATCATTGTACGGAAGCCATGAATCATAGTGAGCATTTCTCTCTGGTCCTCCCTTTTCTCGCTGTCCACAATTATCCTTTTTATAGAGCTTCAAGTAACTCACTACTAAGAGTCTCCCCTAAAAAATAGGAAGCCGATTTGCAACTCCCCACTTTATTATTAAGCAAATCTTGCTTGACATGGCATAAGCGCGTCTTGAACGCATATCTCTCTCTTCTAAGATATACAGGGTTTTGATGTGATCCAAATTGGAGGTGAAATCGTGTCCAAAGAGTTTCCAACGACAGGTCATGGATGCCCAATCCCGCTGAGAAACGAAAGCTACTCCTGCTTTGGGAAGAGCTGCCGAGAGCATACCGTGACCCTAAGGGTAGAAACCGCGACCCGGGGCATCCATCTCCGTCTCGCGGCCATCACCGCGCCTCATGGTTTGGCAGACGTGTTTCTTTGTGCCTATTTTCTTTTTAGGGCCTTTGTACTGAATATACTCTTGGGTTTTTGTACGGGGTCCTTTACGTTATACAGAGGACCTCTTAATATTCATTATTTGATACAGAACTTCATAAAACACTTTAGCCTTTGTGAATTTAAGACTTCTTGTACTTATCTTCTCTCAAGCTTTTCTCCATCATAGCGTAGTAGCTCGAATCCTCCACCCGTGGATGTAGGTCTTTTTTGACCCGAACCTACGGAATCCTTGTGTTTTTTGTTTCTTTCTTCTTTGTTGTTTTTCTCATACTTATTATTTCCATTGATTTGTCCTGCATTAATCAAACTACAACACCTTTATTCTTAACACTCCACGATCTGGTCTTCCAATGAACGTGGATTGATTTGACTGTAGACATGTTCATTGCACTCTACTTCTCGTGCATCAAGTACATTCTCGCTAAATTTCAGTAGGATCTACTACTAACATCTTCCTGATTATGTGGGTCAAGTTACAACCTCCTTGACTGGGGCTCGCACTCTAGCGTCACGGCCTCCGGGCCGCCTGACGCTTGGTGCCGCTGTCGGGCTTTGTCGCCGACCGTCTTCGCCATATAAAATACTGCCACGACTATGAATATTATTTTGGGATGAAGTACCATTACCATATGCTAATGACATAGATTTCTTTTACAAATCTTGGGCATTACAATAACGTATTACAATTACCATCATTTATGACGACAACTGCGCAGTTGGCCGCGTGTCAGAGTATCTCATGGCGTATTGGTCCCGTGATACGATACTGCTCAGCATGCAACTACCCATCATCGCAAAAATAGAATCGACTTATTCGGACTACCCATGTATGCTCGTTCTGATCACACGTGCTGGCCATGAGTTTAAATAGTACTCCATTTTGTTCTTTCTACTTTGATTTTTTGTTGTCAAATTTTGAAACTTTGACATTTAGTATCTTATAGACTCATTCGAGCAGCTTTGCTTCACATGTAAAGAGAGGTCACTTTGACATTAGTCTTGTTAGGTAAAAATTTTTGGGTGCAACTCCCTGGTTGCTTCTTGACTATTTGCTCAAGCAACGGGCACTATGCAGTCCAGATTGCTTAGGAATAGGGAAACCTCGGTTTAGTTAAGGCGACTTGGCGTGAATTGAAACATGTTGATTATTGAGTGGTGTGATACAAGAAGTTTTGGGTTTTATGAGATACCTTAAGAAAGAGATTTTGGGTGCCAAAAGCTTTAGTGGAGAAGTTATGATCAATACAACAAATATTCCTTATTTTGGTGGATTTTGCAGCTCTCTATGTAAATACTGAAGGAATTTCCAACATCCCAATTATTATTGTTTTTCTATCTATAATTTCTCAGATATTATTGTTGTTTCTACCCTGCTAGTTACTTCAATTACTACCAATATTGCTTGAACATCTATAAGTACTCTAATCGTACTTGGTAAGACGACCTTTCCTTTGACACTACTTCATGTTATACTTTCACCGTGTATTTTCTTGACAATGTTTCTTTAGATTTACATCCCATCTAAATAAATAGTTTAAACGTTGGAAGGGGTTTCCCTCTGGCCCAACCTGGATGAAAATTATAACAATTATATATTCTTGATGCTTTTTCAAATGATATAGTGTAATCGACGAGCCCCCTTAATTCTGTTATCCTGACGCACGTGTTGCTGTAAGCTCCTCATGGTCCATGGAAAAGGAGAGCGCGGTGATCTCTTGAGACGTATGCTATACATGTGTAAGTGGTGTGATGCGGCTATCGTTAGCACAACCAGTAGGGCCACCGAGACACATTTTGAGTTTTGGGAATGTACAAGGAAATTTGTAGACGAAGTGTTTGGTTTTAATGCAATCTAATTGAATCCTAGAAAAAAAAAATCCCTTTGCCCAAGACCTCCATGTATAATTGTAGAGAAGTAGAGAGATTGCAAAATATTGTGCCATTGAATGAATGAAACGTGAATGGAGATGAACACCCTAGAGTAGTCCCCAAGCTAATTAGGAAACCATCGAACACATCAACAAACTTCCTAAAGGATGATATTGACATATTAGACATTATATATCTTATGATCCCGCCTCAAGATGGAGACTTTATCATGCAACGCCCACCTCTAAGAAGAAGTAAATCAAATCGAGTCTTCCCAAGTGCCTTAGTGAAAATATCTCGCTAACCCGCGACAATAGTGGGAACATATGAAGCGAGCAAACAAGACCATCGTTGATAGCATCACGCATAAAATGGTAATCAACCTCAACGTGTTTTGTGCGCTCATGAAAGACTTGGCGTCATGCTGGTACGGTGTTGTCGGACTCGACTCATCGACAAACGAGAGCATCGATTTGGGACGATGAACATCTATGCTAAGTAGCACATCTTTGAGCCACTTGAGCTGCTTGCGGGCAATAACTGCCATGGAACGAGACACCCGCCCTCAAGCAGTAAGAACCAGAGACAATGGGTCGCTTCTAGGTCTTCCAAGAGATGAAGGAATGACCAAGAGTTACAAGCCAATCTTGTAAAGAGAACTCTCCAGTGATGGGACAAAGTGCCTAACTGGGCGTCACCCCATCCTTGTAATGTCGATCACCGTCGACGAAGAAGAATGCCCCGGCCACGAATGTCTTTAAGATAACGGTCAATACGCAAGGCTGCCTTTCAAGATGCTCCCCCGACGGGGGCCTCGGATAACCGAGCCATTATATGCACCGAAATAAGCAAGGCCGGGAGAAGGGACAACAAGATAGGTAAGACGACCAACACAGCATCTGCGCGCCTCGAGTCATCAACAAGAGCACCTTGTGTGTGGGACCAAGCTTATGGTTTTCGCCTCATGAGAGAATCCTGGAGGCTTTGCGCCTAACATGCTAGCATCAACAACAATATCCAAAGCACACTTACGCTAGCAAAGAAATAGACATGGAAGAGCTACGAGCAACTTCAACAATTCCTAAAAAAATACCGAGAAAGGACCAAGATCCTTCATATGAAAATAAAGCCACTCAAATAGGCCCGAAAGCCAAGCCGTAGCCTATAAATGCATTCCCCGTAATAATGTGTATTTGCTTTCAACATACACTAGACATTAATCCCGAACGCAGCCCTTAGTGTAAGTAAACAATCGAGTAATCAGAATCAGATTGAAGGAAGCCATAAAGGATAAGACTGAAAGGGTCATGTTTAGCTAACCAACAACGCGGGCTTCGTTTCAAACCATACAAGGACTTTCGGAGACTGCACACAAGATTCGGATCGTAGGCAATTAAACCAGGTGGAAGTTTCATAGAAACTTCCTCTTGAGATCACCATGCAAAAGCATTTTGAACATCCATTTGATGAAGTTCCCAATGCTTTGATGCAAAGCAATAGCAAGAAAAGTACGGTCAAGGACTATCATCATAACAAAGATAAGAAAGCTCGCGATAGTCAATACCATCATGCCGAGGATTGCCCATGACCACTAAGCGAGAATTGTGCATCAAGAAGACCACTAGAATCAAATTTGTTGTGGTATACCCACCGGCTACCTAAGTGTTCTTTTTCCAGTGAGGAAGAGCACCGCCCCCGGTCCAAGTGCCATCGTTGTCAAGAGCAAAGGATCTCTTCGCATAACTTCGCCACTTTTCATCTCTCATGGCTCCTTAAAAGACCGCGATTTTTAGCACTAAGTAATTGCCGCAAGAAAGGTACGATAATTTTTAACCCGTAAATCTATCAAGCACCGATATAATGTACAATGGGATGTTGAGTACCTTCGAGCAATGAAAACTACAGAAGAAGGGAGATTGATTTAGTCGAGCAATACTGTGAGTAACATAATCGCCAGCAATAAAACGTGATGGCGCTTGGTGCTAACGTTGCCACGCCCAAGGGCCTCGACACGCACGAGAATCTTACTCGAGTAAGCGGCCCAAGAGGTGCTCCATTAGTAACAATAGAATCGTGAGGATCTCATGGAGGACACGGGTCCAAAAGACGAGTGAGCCCAAAAAGAGAGTTGCCGATGACGGGGTCCAGTGATCGACCCGGTTGGGGCATCACCGGGATGATGCTGGTCCAATGCATTCGAGGCCCATTGGGGCCGCCGAAGGTCGAGTGTAGATTATGAGAAAGTGCCCACGAGTTCGCTGGCGACGCAGAATTTGAACTGGGGGCATGCATGAACAACAAACGAAACGAGAGGAAAAAGTTTACAAAATCGTTCAACACATAAGTGCATAGATAACTAAAATCATGATGATGACTCCCAATTTAGAGCAAGAGTGAGTTCTCATAAATGTATTGATAGGAAAAAGTCGGCAATCTGTGTACAAAGGTCACGTTTCTTCTACCATAGGAGAGTAAGCCACATAGTAGAATATATCCTAGATACTAGACCCCCAACAAAAATCCTATTCTAAAGTTTAGACTTAGTCATCTAATATGCTACCTCCTCGTAGGTTCAGCATTATGTTATCTGTGTTTACCCTATAGAAAACGAAATTAATCAAAAACAAACAATGTAACTTCAATATATTCTAATAATTATATCTAACAATATAGAACACTATATTAGCATTATCACAAACCATGAACACAACAAAATAACTTCAGCAATTTTAGCGATAAAATACATTGAAAATCTTAGAAATGTACAATAATTACATAATCGAACTAAGCGTAAAACCTCTAAAAATTTATGAAAGAACAAAAACTTTAACATAAAAACCAATCAAATAAAAAAAATAAAACTAAAATCGATCTAATTGAAGAGCAATAAAAAAAAAAGCAAAGACAAACGATGCAATAAGCAAACCCTAACTAATTATCAACAATGTCCAAATTCAAACAATTTACATCTAAATATTCAATTAATTTCAGAATCTAACATATAAACTTATAAAAGTTGGAAAATATGAAATTAAAAACAATAAAAGTTGCATCACTTACCAAGTCGGTTCTTGGTGAACTGAGAAGTCCGGGTAGGCGAAGAGTTGGCGAACTCGCGAAGTCCGGGCCGTCCCGGGTATCCGGGTTCTGGCGTCCGCGCTTCTCAATGGTGCTCCGGGTTCACCGGTTCAAGGGTTTGAGTAGTTCCGTCGTCACTGTTACAGCGACAGGATGAGAGGAGGAGAGAGAGAAGCCGCGAACCTTGACAGAGTGAAAATGAATCGCGTGCCTTACCCGCTCCACAAGTGAATTCCTAAATTTCGTTTTGTTTTTTTTTTATTATTTGGAAAGTCACATTTTTTTGAATTTTGGGGATTACACTCAGTATTCCCCACTGCACTCTCTTCTGTGTCCACACTTCACCTGGTGCTGGGGTAATCTCTTGTCTTTGTTTTTTGTTCTTCTTTGCTTTTTTTTTTGTTCTTTCTTTTGCTCTTTTTTTTTTGTTTTTTTTTTTTCTTTTGTACTCTATTTAGTAGTAGGCTTTTTTAAGGAATTGTTAATTACTAGATCAAATAAGAGTATAATTACTTTTTTCATGTCAAAAAAAAAGAAAAAAGTAGAGTTACTTTTTAAATGCTGACTTTTTTGGTGCAGGGCTAGGCTTTTTAGACAAGACGTTATTGAATGATAATATGAGCCTTCCTCCGATTAATGTTTATTTATTTGCAATATTATGACACATTTTGATAGTAGGCTTTTTTTTTTTTTTTGATAACAAAAGCGGATGAAACATTTGATTCATATAATGTTTAGGATCTTTTTTAATCTTTTATAGACTTCTCCGCTTTTATTTTTTATTTGCAATATTATGACACAAGAAATTAGAAAAGAAAATAAAAAATGACAAAGAGGACCCAACTCCCACCGACAGAAGAAAGTAAGAGAGAATATATTGCCAAAAATTCAATATCAAAAGATTATGCAACTTTTTAAAAGAAAAATGTTATAGAAAGGAAAAAAGCAAAAAGTAATGACTAAAGGAATTTCTTTTTTGGGAATAGATTTAAGAAATGATCTTGTTATATGATATTTAGAACAAAAATTTAATAAAGACTTGAAAAACTTATTTAAAAAATCACGACACGGGAATCTTACGCAAAGATATCGTCAACTTCTCCGCTCCGACTGCACTACCATTCATGCGATCAGATGGAAACCACATTTTCAAATCACAGAACCACCCACCATCCGTAAAATCCCTGACATCCGCCACTCTAGCTGAGGTGTTTTCAGAGTTTGATCTTTGAAAATGATTCTCTAAAACCGATTAACCAAACCAAGAATGGAGTACATGAAAATTCCAGTTTTGGCAATGTTGTCTATGATATTTTAGTGTTAGTTAGCAATTGCATTCATATTTCTTTTTATCATATTGGTAGAAATGGGAACAATGTTGCTCATAAACTTGCCCATTTGAGTCATAATTTTAGTGAAATGAGAGTGTGGCTAGAGGAAGTGCCTGTAGAGGCTCAAGCTCTTGTAAATGCAGATTTGATTTCAGATGAATAAATCTAGCTAACTTTCCCTGTCAAAAAAAGTAGTGTTGCTAATCATGTAAAAGGTGAGAATTTTGTGGAACAGGAGAAGTATTTCCTAATCAACAACCTTGTATAGAACTTAGGAAGTATAATTGTCGAATTTTGACAAGCTAAATTGTTTAGCGGGTGCATCACTATCTGCCAAGTTGGAATCTACTTTCAAAAGAAAAGAAAAAAGTTGATATCTACTTTGATAATTAAGGGAGAATTAAAAGGGCGAATGAAAACAAGCCGCCATCAATCCTGGGACCATTGAATGAAGGCATCATTAGAAAGTAGTCTACTTGTTATTATCTACAAGACTGCATCTTTCGAGCATCGTCGGTTTTTTTTTTTTTTTTTTTTTTAATGCCAACTTGGCAACTTGGCCAATGGCAAGTAATGCCTATTTATAGTCGATGATTATGTTTTGTGACTAGTAACGAGTGAAGACCCGGCTTCTCACTAAAATTCCACCAAAGCTTTTTAGCTTTTCCGTAAGTTTTTCTCCATTTAATTATGAGCTTTCCTTCATACTCTGGTTCAAATTTATACTTCTGTGTTACTTTTCCTTAAAAGAAAATTTTCTTTCTTTCCCTTTCTTTTTTACGATGAGCATTGACAATTTAATTTGTTAATTGTTAGTTACTGTTATTCTGATAGTATACACTTTTGTGTTTTAAATTTTGATAAAATTATAAAGGGGAAAGTAAACTTACTGCTTACATAGAATTACCTTCAAGATATTCACGCCTTTAAATAGGCACACAAGAAAACTAATTGTTGCTAAAACAAAGCAAATGAAAGTAGGGTCACGGCCCACGTTTAACATCATGTTACAAATGTATCAGCTAACAAATTCTAACTGATTACCACTAAGGCACTAACTACAATTCCTAAACATAAGGAAAAATCAAGACCACTAACTTTTGAAGCATATTTTCCAACACACTCCCTTGTTTCAAAGTTTCATAACATAAATGAAGCATATCTCTTCATCCATGATGCACATCTCATCACCATCAATTTTTGTGTTCTTAATATTCATGGAGCACCTCTCTCCATTAACATGTGAAGTATTTATCGCATTTTGTGATGCACTTCACCACATACCCTTTTGTTGATGCACATTATCACCAACACCATATTTAATTTGTTGATGCACATTATCACCAACCTTCACTCAATGGAGCACATCTCTCCATAAACTCATTTTGACGTTGTCTTGCAAATTTAACTACGTCCACTACTACAACCTCAAAACCGTCTAGGCTGAGTACGACTTCCACACTCATCGTATCACGTTTTTTCCGACTTCTCTCCACAAACGTAAAGATTACTTGATCTTTACCTCAAACAATTTTTGCCCTCTTTTCCACAAGATTAAAATCCATGTTCATGGGCTAAAAGGGAACCCATCCACACATCTAAGTAAAACCATTACTTGCCATGGTTAAATACATAAAACACTCATAAATTTTTTCCTACTGTTTTTTTTTTGAAATTTTTTTTCTTTGGAACACTCTTCTCTCCCCTTTTTTCTTCTTTTTTTCTTCATTTCTCTCTACTTTTATTGGATCCAACCCCGACGCTTCGCTACCATGATAAAATTATAAAGGGGAAAGTAAACTTACTGCTTACATAGAATTACTCAAGATATTCACGCCTTTAAATAGGCACACAAGAAAACTAATTGTTGCTAAAACAAAGCAAATGAAAGTAGGGTCATGGCCCACGTTTAACATCATGTTACAAATGTATCAGCTAACAAATTCTAACTGATTACCACTAAGGCACTAACTACAATTCCTAAACATAAGGAAAATCAAGACCACTAACTTTGAAGCATATTTTTCCAACAAATTTCTATATAGTAATGTTTTTTGAGCTTTTTTATTGATTATATATCACTCTTTATATACGCATCATATATCACACACTTTCTCTATATTTCGTTTTTATATTCCATCTGTAGGAAATTTATACTTGCCATTGCAAGAACTTTCCACCCAACTAATATTTTTATAAAACTATGAGCAAAAAGTGTAAAAAGTTCATAATTTAAAAATAAGGAATCAAACAACATCTTAATTACTAATACTTGTTTTTATATATTAGTCAAAATATTTCGCCAAATTTAGTACACGCATAGGTGTAAAGCACAAAAATGATACACTAAATTGTAAAATAAACAAAGGAATATACTGTATAACATGACTAATACGCCACTATTACATGCATTATTTTCTTGTGATTTGCTGCTTATGTGTTGATTACTTCTTTTCATAAATTTTATACGAGGGTTTAGTAGACTTTGCTAATCCGACTTTGAACTTTGTTGTACTTACTATGTACTTGGCAGGTGCATGAGAAAAATGAGGAATTGTTTTCTGGTGCTAGTGCTAGCAATATGGATCAGTAACCCTTGCTATTGTACCAACTCAGCAGCAGATGTGAGCTTTAATTTGCTAACTGCCGATTGCGTAAAACTCACTACTCTCACTTTTTAAACGAAATGCGCCTTAATTTAACGAATGCTAGTCTCAGCTACGGTGGCACTCACATACCAGTTATGGCTTATTCAACAAGGTTTTTTGGTTGACCTCGAATTGAGCAAGGAACTTTCACAATTGCCATAGAAGAAGCGACTTATATTTGGAGGGTTATCTTGATAAAATAGATGGAAATTATAGGGCGCATTTCTTTCTTGACGCTTCTCCAGAGGGAAAGGCTGATCTTTTTCCCAAACGCTAGGAACTCGTCTCATAATGTTTTATAAAGGTTCATATTCTGCTATCGAGGGAGTTGTTAAGCGGTGAAAGAACGGCAATACCCCTGGGATTTTATCAACTTTGGAAAGCTAATGAATAAAGTTTATGGACAGAAGAAAGTTGATGTTCCAACCGAAGCTAAATTGATGCTTTATCATCCAAATGATTTCGGAGGCAGCTCGTTCCAAGTATATTGAGAATAAGATAACGGAAAATTTTTACATGGAGTATAGGCCGGACCCGAAGGCCATAAAATTGAGACTCGTTGGGAGAGAATTAGCAAAGGTATTAAAAATTCTAGGAATGGAGTAATCCCAATCCAGTCCTCGAATTAGAAGATATTTCTGGTCGGCCTTGGATAGTTGCTCGAGTCGAAGAGATAGTTCCTGACATGGCGCTCTTAAAAAATGAGGAACCTCTTAGTCGTCTTAGCACACCATCTCTATTTTCGGCGGGCAACTATGGTGGTGATCACGCTATGTTCTGAAACCTTTGATTTGTGTGTGTTTTGTTCATGCTGGAATAATTGAACGTCTGTATATAGTGGCTTGCACTAGTGATGCTGGTTTTAAGTGTGTGACGCTTTTCGATGTTATTTACTAATGCACGTCTACGTGTGTGGAGTGTTGTTTACTTTGTCGAGGACGAAACCCGTGTTTGATTATCCCCTTACTTTGCTTTTAACGTTTGATGTAATTACCTCATCAGCAATATGCATCATGCAGCATGCATGTGAAGGTTAATGATTTAACTTGCCGCATAAAACTTGTGCACGTTTAATTAGTAATTACATAACATCGATATCTGATGTTCAATCAGTGATTTCATTAATATCTACAGTATATGAAGAAACATATAAACAACCCAGTTGATGGAATTTAGAGAAGAAATAGAACTAGAGAGAGTAGATGATCAATTTCTCATATTATTGAGATTTTTCGAGTAAATTAGGCATTTAAAATACTTAACATTGAAAAATTTTCCAGTATATTCTTTTTGTTGAGAATTTTCAAGTACGTCTAATGTATTGTCCCACATCGTCCATAGAAATAGAGGTAAAAAGAAGAGACTTTTGTTTAGAAGTCTAGTAAGCACTCCCTTTTATCAATGGTTTAAATTTGAAACCTACTGGCGTTGTGGTTAGTTTGCCTCTTGTGTTTATGCAATGGGCCTACTGCACTTCTTTAAATTGTTGGTGCTAGAGAGCTACTAAGAACAGTTATATAAACGGGATTCTCAATCTCAAGTAAGTATTGTCAATTACATTTACAAAAATTTACAACTAGATGACATCCATGCACCAACCACAATTTATTTAATTTATATCGTTATTCACGGGAAACTTGCTAATAAAAGTCTTTCTCATTTTGTGGTTTTTCAAGAAACCGAGTAAATTATAACCAAAGAAGAAAGTGTAATATATTAGGCCGGAGATTTTGCATTTTGTATAGCTATTCTTATCATATTAGGGCTTCTAACAAGATTTTGATTGATAGGCTGTAAACCATTATATATTGATCAATGGACATTACTTTAATCATGGAATTGATGGTAGTTGAGTTGAATTATTTAAGATTCATTGTCACTCATGTAATGTGATTGACAGTATAGATCCCCAATGTCCTCTTCCTTCGCACATTCCAACGGCACAATGTAACCGTATTGACTCGATCGTGAAAAAGTGAATCTTTAACACAATATCTTCTGAACTCCTCAATATACCCTAACACCTACTAACACCCAGCATCCTTGCTACAATACTCCCTCCTCCTTCGAGGATTAATTGCAGTGCCCATCATTCCTACACACCATGACGCAGTCGGAAAAATCAAAGAAAAGCAAGTGCTAATCTTTAACAAGAGCAAAGCAGTTATCAAGCTATAAATCCTGGAAAGGCTCCGAAATTCACCCGGAAAAGAGTTAAAACTTCAAATATTGTTATAGATGAAAACTGCCTCTTAATGGCGACCTAATAATGTTTAAATAATTAAAACAAACCCTAATACGAAAATAAGGAAATAACAAAATCCGGAAATAAGTAAAATATTGTTTTGGGCTAAACGAACTTGGATGGCTTAAAAAGCCTATCGATCACAAAGATAGTAATGAGTTTGACTCGTTGGCCAGTTTCGCCTTGAAAGGTATTATAATAAGCATTCCGACTCAGAGGTCGACTAGTGGAAATCATTTCAAGCTTTTGACGAACTTCTTTGCCGAACTTCTCCGCTAACCTTCCCTACATCGTCTCCTCTACCTCTAAAGAATTCGACCTCGAGTTCGTATCTTCATAAAAGAGCCTCATGCACATGGTACTCATAAATGTCGGCAACATTGAAAGTGTTGGAGATGTTCATGTCATCCGCTACGTCATACTATATGAAGTCCATCAATTGTCGAGTGTTGTTTACTTAGTCGTGCTAATCTTATCCCCCTACATACATACTTTATGTGTTTGATATAACCTCAATAAAATCAATGTTTATTTTCTTGCATGTGGAGGTTTGTGATTTAGCGAGTCGCATAAAAATTGTATATGTAATATAAATTACATAAAATTTGATGTTCAATTAGGCCCTGTTCTTTTGAACTTATTTTCGGTTAATTTCGGTTGAGTTAATTTAATTTCGGTTTATTTCGATTAATTTCGGTTCGGTTAATTTAATTTCGGGTCGGTTAATTTAATTTAGGTTAATTTAATTTAATTTCAGTTCGGTTAATTTAATTTCGGTTAGTTAATTTAATTTCAGTTTAATTCAGTTAATTTTAGCTTAATTTCGGTTTAGTTCATCTTATGTAATGTTTTAATTATTATTTTTTATTTATTATGATTATTATTATTATTATTATTATTTATTATTATTATTATTATTATTTATGATAATAATAATAATAATTGATATTATTATTTAATATTTATTATGATTATTATTATTATTATTTATGATAATAATAATAATTATTATTATTATTTTTATTATTATTATTTATTTTTTATTTTTATTTTTTTATATTATTATTTTTATTATTATTTTTTATTAGTACTATTATTATTATTTATTGTTATTTATTATTATTATTATTTATTATGATTATTTTATTATTATTATTTATTATGATTATTTTTATTATTATTTTTTATTAGTACTATTATTATTATTTTATTATTATTTTTATTATTATTATTTAATATTATTATTACTACTTAATTATTATTATATTATTATTATTTATTTATTTATTATTATTATTATCATTATTATTATTATTTTTATTATTAATTATTTGTTATTTATTATTTATAATTATCATTTATTATTTATTTATTTATTTATTTATTTATTTATTTATTTATTTATTATTATTATTATTATTATTATTAATTATTATGCATTATTTTTATTTATTATTATTATTATTATAATTATTTAATATTATTATTATCATTATTATTATTTATTATTCTTTTTTATTTATTGTTTATTTGAAATTATTTATTATTTATTATTATTATTATTTATTTATTTAGTATTATTATAATTATTATTATATTTACTATTATTATTATCATTATTTATTCACTATTTATAATTTATAATTTATTATTATTATTTATTATTTATTATTTATTATTATTTATTATTTATTATTTAATATTATTATTATTTATAATTTATAATTTTTTATTATTATTATTTATTATTATTGTTTTTTTTATTATTATTATTATTAATATAATGTTGAACTTAACTGAACTTAAATTAAATAATAAATAATAATAATAAATAATAACAATATTAATAATGATAATAGATAATAACAATAATAATAATAAATAATAACAATCATAATAAAAATAATAATAAATAATAACAATAATAATAATACTAGTAAATAATTGCAATAATAATAATAAATAGTAACAATAATAATAATAATAAATAATAACAATAATAATAGTAGTAAATAATAACAATAATAATAATAATAATACTGATAATAATAATAATAATAAATAATAATAATAATAATAATAATAATAATAATATATAATAATAATAATAATAATATTAATAATAATAATAATAATAATATGTATTGATAATATTATGTTAATAATTTTTGATTATTATCGATAATTATTATTTTAAAAAATTAAATATACAATTCAGTTCGATTTTGAGTTAATTTCAGTTAATTTAATTTAATTTCGCTTCGGTTAATTTAATTTCAGTTCGATTAATTTAATTTCGGTTAATTTAATTTAATTCAGGTTCGGTTAATTTAATTTCATTCAGTTAATTTAATTTGATTTAGTTCGCTTAATTTAATTTAATTTAATTTCAGTCCAAATAAGTTCAAAAGAACAGGGCCTTAGTGATTTCATTAATATATATAGACATATATATAAAGTGAAGCTATAAAATGATAACCTTATAGACATATATAAATTAAGTATTATATCTATACAAATATATTAAACGGCGTGTCTAAGGAAGCCGATGTGCCACGTGGCACTTCAGATCTCCTCAAATTTCAAATGCGAATGCTTTACATACTACGCCACACTTCAATTAAAAAATATAAATATTGTAGAATTGCGAGGTATCGAACACGCGACTTTTGAAATGAATAAGAGTTTTAACCATCAATACGCTATGGCTTTATTTTCGGATGTTTCAATATAATATGATAACGTCTTTTAATAATTATACTTAACTAAATAGACGAATAAAGTATATATACATCTCTAACGCTCTTATTACGTAACTAACAAGAAATTATTGATGTTATATTATATTACCACAATTTTTTTTAAGCTATTATTTCAAACTCAAACCTTTCGCTTTGGTTTTTTACTTATCACGTTACGATTGAATTTTTCAATTTCTTTACTTGAACAAAAAAATACGAAAAGTATTTATATATTGTAATCACCGGGCAAGATCACCCGTCGCGCTAAAATACTAGTTATTGACTCAAATTGTTGCATTGCATAGGATAAATTAGGCTTAATAATTCCCGAGATACAACAATTTTCCAATAAGCCTTCTGTAAAGATTAGATTCATTAAGAAAATCACCCTCTACATGTGACAGTTTCCAAACCAATAGGCGGATTGGGAGTTAGAATTGGCCTTGGAGAACAATTATCAAGTCTAGTAGAAGAGATCAGATGATGTTGTTATAGTTTTTGGGTAGGCAATGTAAAAGTATTGCTTCCAAGAAATAACCAATATAACCTAAGAACTTCCGTGTTGAACAACCAAGCTTCTAAGTTCTAAGATCGACCCTTCAAGCTCGAAAGCCAAAAGGCTTGGTAAAGCCTATTTAAACCAATACAAAATACTTTACACTTGATTCTTCAGCCAATTCCTATTTTGTATGCTTGTTCTTCGAGGTATAATACTAACTACCTTATACTGTTTTTATTTTTGTAAAAGTAACTCTAGTTCGGTAGAAATAATTGCACTTCAATACATAGGTGACGTAAACAAGGTCTTAACTAGATTTGCCCATGATCATATAGATTTTAAATATAAATTGATCGAGTAACAAAATAATGAAGAATATAGCACAACCTTATCTACGTCGATACATGAATGTTATTATGATATTATCCAGTTCTTTTCATTATATTATCCAGTTCTTTTTATTATTGAAACCACCGGGCTAGTTGAACTTATATTGAATGGGGCACTTGATACGCTAATTATGCCACTCAAGTTAATGTCATAAAGCTATGCTTTTAAACAAATTGTTACTTTGTGACTTGTGGTCCAGATCCCGTACAATTATATACTTCTTCTGTTCTATTACGTTGTCAAATTTTCATTTTTTAGATGTCCTAAAATAGTTATCAAACTTCTAACTAATAATAAACAACAAAAATTGGCTAAACTCAATTTTTATTGGTCAATAATACTTCTTTCCGTTCAAATAAGTGAAACAATTCTTCCCTAAAAAATTCTCACAAGAGAGATAAATATTTCAACTTATTTCAAAATGAGGAAGTATAAAAAGTGAGGAACAATATAATAAATGATGTTTCTTCATTTATCAACAATTCTTAAATATGGCAACTCATATAAAACGAAAGAAGTATGAGTTATACCATGAGTCCATGACTCTAAAACTAGGAGTAGTATTCTTATATGCCTACCAATTATATTATGATTTCTCTCAACATGTATTATATATTACTTATATATTGAATCAAACAAATCTGGAGAAGGCGGCCCGGGTCCTAGTTCAATAATGCTATTTAACGAGAAGTGGGTTGTTGGATTGGATCTAACAATAGTAGGAAAAACTTATATAACTTGCATATTGTTATATGCTTTGGGACACCTAGAGGCTTTAGCCCGTGACTTGCCACTGTCCCAGAGGGTAAGACGTAAATTAATCCTTCATTTTCCAATATTTTTTATATGTATCTTATTAATTTCAGCTAGTTAATGGGGTGGGTTTTGGTTGTTTGAAGAAAAAGAAAGTCCTGACTTTCTTGGTTTTTACTATCGGCAATTGTCCTCGGAGGTTGGTTTGTGGAATGCTTTAGACCAATTGGCGATGGATGGCGTGCGATAAGAACGAATGGCGTGATGCCATGTGTATCAATATTGCCTTATTGTTCTCTTTTTTTGTTTTGTAGAAGATTGTTTTTTTTGTTTTGAAGTAAAAAAAAAAAAATCAGCTTATAATTTTTTTTAAAAATTACGATTACAACTATAAATTTTTTTTTTTTCTATAAATTGAGCCCAAATTTGATATATTTTACCATATTTTTTCCCAACCTACTTTTCTTTCTAATCACTTTCTCCTACCTAAAATTATTAAAATGTATATAAAATGATTAATATATCACTAATTAAAACATGAATACAAATTATCTACTCTATATAAGAATAAAAAATATTTTGAATAGGAAAGAGAGTATATGATGGAGTATACCAAAAGTGAGAGAGAAATAGAAAAGCCAAGAAGACTAGCCCACCCATTGTGGAAAAAAGACGAGTTGGTGGGAAGTTAATTGGGATGTGAGGTGTAAGAAGGAGGAAAAGGAGAGAGAATGAAAAAAATACAAAGACCAACAAAAGCCCACCCACCCATTGTACATGCTCTTAGCCGAGATAATGGTCTGGTCACTTGTATGCATTAGTTTGACAATAACGTTCTACTTAAATCAAATAAAGAGGCTAAAGGGTCAAGAAGCACTAATTATCTATACTTGTTAGAATATTAATGATAATAAAGATATGATAATATCTTTATGATATACTATTATCTTATGGAAATATTATCTTAGGAATATGTGTGATTAGTATTAGGAATAAGATATCTCTTATAGATAGTTCCCTAGTAGG
This sequence comes from Beta lomatogona, assembly GCA_947646795.1. Lineage (NCBI taxonomy): Eukaryota > Viridiplantae > Streptophyta > Magnoliopsida > Caryophyllales > Amaranthaceae > Beta > Beta lomatogona. The sequence continues at coordinate 503,528 of CANSNZ010000940.1, forward strand.
AGTCCATTTATACTCCTTTATATATTGTACTCATAGTTCATTATTGAACGGACATCAATATAATATAAACTCTTATTATTTTCTCCTCACACAAACTTAACATGGTATCCGAGCCGGGCCCATAGATGGGTCCGTTAATCTACTCTGGGCCAATTGAAAAAGGGACCTCACATGTGAGGGGGAGTGTTGCAGCTTCAATGTATAGCGCACACCACATGTGAGTGTCCCACATTGATTAAAGAAGAGAGATGGTTTCACTTTATAAGGCAAAGGGCTACTCCTTATTGCCATATGGTTTTTAAGGTGGAACCTCCTTTGAGTTGTTAAGTGTACTATCTCTCCTTGTGATGGGTGCGGCACAGGCCCATATTTAACATGGTATCGAGCCATCCGAATAATTTTAGATTGATCCTACGCTCACACAAAACCTTATCGGTCGGTGGGTGTCGATCAAAAACTCACCGGCCGGATTTGCTAAGTAAAATACTATTTTTTTTCTCTCGATGCCTCCAATGTGATCCAGTTAGTTGGTGGTGTTTATTTCGAGTGACATCATTGGAGTTGGTTGTGATGAATTTATGGAATAATGTTCCATTCAAGAAAGAAATATGAACATGCATCGTATTTGTTAGATGTGTTTGGTTGATGTTCACCAAATGTGTGACTTATTACTCTAATTGTTTTCTATTTGTTTGAAATTTTTTCTGCAGATGGACACAATTTTTGAAATTAGAGTTTAGAAAAGTGATTGATTAAAAAAAAAACCTAATTAACTTGGTTTTTCAGTCTAGTTTGGTGAGTTCCAAAAGAAATGGTCTTCTCCTTTAAAAAAAAAAAGAAGATTACGAGGTTCGAAAGAATGGCGTTCTGTTTTGTTGAAATATTTGGTGAGTTTGAAAAAATGGTTGTTCTCATCAAGAAAAAAAAATTGGCGGGTTCGAAGAGAATGATGTTCCCGTTTAATTGATAAATGTGACAAGAGGTTCGTAAAGAATGACGTCCCTCGTATAAGATATTTACTAGGTTCAACAAGAATTGTGTTCTGTTAGTGTGATATTTGGTGGGTTCAAAAAGAAGACGTTCTCATCAATATCTAATGTTTTTTTAATTTCTCCAATCGTAACGTTTTTGTTACCGCCGTTGCGATTGCGGGAGGGTGTTAGGAATATTACTGATAATAAAGATATGATAATATCTTTATGATATACTATTATCTTATGGAAATATTATCTTAGGAATATGTGTTTGATTAGTATTAGGAATAAGATATCTCTTATAGATAGTTCCCTAGTAGGAGTCCATTTATACTCCTTTATATATTGTACTCATAGTTCATTATTGAACAGACATTAATATAATATAAACTCTTATTATTTTCTCCCTCACACAAACTTAACAATACTTCATATAATAAAAAAGGTCATTAAGATACTCAACAGATAAGTTTCCTTCATTCATTCATGTAGCCATGTTCAAGCCTTCTTAGCATAAAAAGAATGATGCAAGCCTATTATTAGCTTATCTGAATGTAAATTACATTAGTATAAATCTTAGAACATAAGTGGCTCATGTAGAGCAAATAATAACCAATACCAAAAGCCTAGCCCCCCCCATTTTTTTCTCTCTAGGGCTCTCAGAACCAGGTTCTATGCCCAAAGGCCAAAATAGCCAAATTTTTCTTTCTCTATAGTTTCTATTGTTTGTGTTGTTTATTTGAATAAAACTACATGGGTTGAGTGTAGCGAATTCCCTTAAGGTGGGAATAGTTCTAGTTGACTTTTTAAGTTTGGTCTAGTATTGATGCAGTACCTCCTGAAATTAGTTCATTGGTGAAGAATTATGTGAATATATCGCAACAGTTTTCAATTTATAGAATACAATCAGTTGAATCAGATGCATTTATTCTCGCGGCTACAAATCGTACGTGAAACCGTCTCTACAAAAAGCATGTGTCTCCCAACTATGTGTTTGAGGGATGTCATGCAGTGCAAGATTTATTTAGCAACCGTATTGTTGATGAGGGATACCTTTATTTAATTCAATTTGTTATCATTTGCGTGATTTAGATTTTTTGTTAAAATGTACATCAAGTATTATTACCATAAAACCAGAAAACACCAACTACAACAAAGAAATAACCAACAAAATCAAATAATTTTTAAGACACTCGAAATAGACACAAATTGATTTTTTTTTTTGCTTATTAATTGAGAAATATATTAACACCAAACAAATTTACATCCTACAACCCAAAATTAGGGAGGAACAAATCAACTAGGTTGGACCCCTCCTCCTAGCCAGGCCACAAAACGAATTACAAAACATCAACCAAAAACTATACAAAGACCACTATAGAGTATAAAACCAATTCAAATCCCTCCTAGCCACCATTTTAGGTAATACAAGGAATATCCTGCACCTAACATTCTCTCTAATCCATCTAACCATGTACTGCACAATAGGAACTTTTTTATTCCACTTACTTTTTATTTCTAGCTTGTCAAATCCCATACACCACCCTGCTATTGCTGCATTACATGCTGCTTTTTGAAATTTAGACCTTCTGCATCTGGAAATCCATCTCACCAATCTGGACAAATCCTCCACAGGGGATGTAATTTCCATCCACTCTTTGATCTTAGTCAGAATTTGCTTACTGTAACAGCATTTAAACAAGATATGCTCCCGAGTCTCAGTTTCCAAACCACATAACCAACATTCAGTAGGGGCTGTGCTATCATAACACATGCTCTCTTGGCACTCCCATCTTGTGCAAACATCCTGGACAAAATATCTTTGAATGTTCTGAAACTCATGTCTGCTATAAAGCTGTTTCATTTGTTCCTTTACTGCACAAATCCTTTTCCAATGCCAACTACTTCCATTTTGTAGGATGATAATCCCACCATTCCTCCTCTTTTATGTATACTGAGTGCACCCATCTCACCCAAACACAATCTTTCTTTGTGGCAATTGCCCATACATGCTTACCCAGGCTTGTTGTATTTAAGTTTTTCACATCTCTAAAGCCTAAACCTCTTGTACTCTTGCTATTAAAAATCTCACTCCAAGCAACATACCCACCTTTAGAGCAAAAATAAATGCCAGACCACAAAAATCCTATATATGCAAACACTTTCAATATCCTCAATAACTCTGCTCGGTAAAATGAATATTTGGGCCCAGTAACCATGTATACTCATGAGGACATCATTTATAAGTTGAACTCTACCAGAGTATGAAATATTCCTCGTGCTCCACACTCTTATTTTAGCTGTCATTTTATCCACCAAACTATCACACTATGCAACTGAGATTCTTTTAGAATATATGGGCATAGCCAGATATCTAAAAGGCAGATAATCTCTCACAATTCCAGACACATTCTGAATTCTCATGATATCGATATCATCCACCCCACAACAATAAAAAACAGACTTTTAAATTTCTTAAGGTGCTAAATCTTCTTCCTGAATTAAAACTTGGTTTTTTTTGAAAAAATGGAAAGTGGAAAGTGGAAAGAGGAAAATTTGAGGAGATAGAGAATGGAGTTGAACGCCATCGATGAGTTTTGAAAGGTGTGAGTTCTGGTTTTGAGGAGTAAGTTTGTTGCGGAAAAGGAGAAGTTAATGTCGTTAGCCATTGGTCAAGTTTAATGACAAAATACAAGTTTAGGGTTATCCGTGATAGGAGTGAAAATGTTGGGGTTATTTGGGAAAAAAGATTATATGTCATGGTCATCTGAGATAATATTCTTAGATATTAATGCTTAGTGGAATGCAACAAAAAAAATAGTTTATAATTTGCTTTTTTTATGATCTAGTGGGATAATAAACAACAAGCCGTCATTTGTTGCGCATAAAAAATTTGAAAAAATCTATATACTGAACATCTATACTATTATTAAAACGTATGGAAGGAAGCATTGGAGTCTGCCACGTGTTACCGACTCTCTATATATCATGGCGTCATGTAAGACATGACATGACTTCTTTCATTCCAATTTACTAAAGAAAAAGTTGTTTATATATGAGGTTTAGATCCCTTGACTATTTATATAAGATTGTCATCATGTTACCACTAGATCACATTTCCTATTTGTAAACCACATCTCTTTAGAGTTATACTGTCGTGTTTTTCTTGTCATCTCTTCAGAAAACCTGACGCATCGCTCGAGTCCGTGTTTTATATACAAAAGAGAAAGAAATGCGCATATTCTCACTACAAGAGTTTACCGAAATGTGGTACTCTCTCATGGTGTATAATATACAATTATACGAACATTTAATTTATGTAAATAAAGTTACTCAAAAAAATAGAAAAGAAAATCAAGCCGCCATTAATTTTCGGACCATTGAATGAAGCCTGAAGGCATCATTGGAAAGAAAAGCTACACCTACAGGTTATTAATATATAGCATATTCTCACTACCAGAGTTTTTAATTTCTTGCTACTTTTACAACTTGGCAAGTGGCAACTTGAAAGCTTGCCTATTTAAAGTAGATGAAGTTTTGTTAGTAGTAACTGTGACGACCCAGCGCATTGAAGCGAGCCAGTCTTTCACCTGTAAATTACTGCCCAAGTTTCACCTCTCTGTAAGCTTTTCCTATCTAATTACGTCTTCTCCTTCCTAACACTGTTTCTTTTTTTATTTTCATCAACGAGCTTTTACCCTTTGTTTTTGTTTTTCGGGTGCAAAGCTTTTACCCTTTGTTTAATTGTTGTGCTTCTCACAGTTCACATTTCTAATAATGCATCCATAAAAATAAACCAGTTCACACCTCTGAGATAAGGGTTCTTTGGACTTTTCTTATTTTTGTTTATTGGGTGGATAAGATGAAGGGGTCAACATAAACGAAATTTGTTCAAGTTAACATGATCTGAGCTATCGTGTTAAACACTTTAGGAAGGGAGAAGGGCAAGGAGATCCTCTCGATCCCTTGAAGTGTCCCTAATGGAGGTTCAACCTCCAACGTTGAAGTTGGTTAATTGGTGCTAATCTTTCCGTTAGGTCAACTTAGTTTGGTAACACTTTTTGTACCTAAAAGAGCAGAAATTATCAAATTATATCTTCTCCGTTTCTTTTTACATGTATTCACTTTGACATTTTACACTATTCTCAAATTTCTTCGACCATCGTTTGTGATTTATACGTGAATAAAAATATATACACGTGAGATCTTGTTAGATTCGTCTTAATATGTATTTTTTTTAATATGTACTTTTTATAATTTTTACAAATCCAAAATTAGATATATATGTTTCAAAGTTTTGCGTTGACATGCCGGTGCGAAAGTGTACCATGTAAAAAGAAACGGAGGAAGTATCTCATTGCCTGACTCCATCGCTACTCTTATTCCTTTCTTTTATTTCTATCGTTTTCTATTATTTCTATCGTTTTCTATTAGAGTTTGAACTTTCATTATTGGTTGTATATTATATAGGATTTTCTTACTTCCTACATTAATAATCACATAAAATTTACTAAGATGTGTGAAAATTTGTCAGTTTCTAAATTTGTTAATACATCATCATTTACAATAATTGCCGAAGAGGGAGAACTGACAAGTTATTCTGTGAGTCTGTCTCTGTGACACCTAATGCCAAATACAAGTAGCGAGTATGTCCTTTTCTTTTCCTTTCCTTTTCGACTAAATTCTTTAGGCCTCACTAGAATTGCTAGTCACACTAAATTTGAGGTCTTTTTCTCTCTTAGAGGAAAATTACTTTTTCTCACTACCCGAGCTTCAAATAAGTAAGAAAATAAGCAATGAGCAGAAAAAAAAAAATTTTTTGGTGTACAACGGTATGTCCAGTAGCAATTTTGATAATAAAAAACCTAATATGATTCTAAGTGCACACTAACTTAGCGCACCTTATCCATCTCGCGTAAGTTTTAATGATTCTGTTTCCTGTTTTCACGGTTGCCTCTTTCCCTCTTTTTCTCTCTCCCGATAACTTCTCTCCCCTCCGATAACTTACTTTCCTGATAGTGTATTTTTGAAAACAATATAGTGTATTTTGAAATGATATAGTGTCTTTAAAATGATATAGTGTATTTTAAAATGATAGTGTTTCTTTGAGTTTTTTTGGCATGATAGTGTTGCATTTATAGTGTATATTAACGTGATATAGTGTATTTTGAAATGATATAGTGTATTTTAAAATGATAGTGTTTTTTGAGTTTTTTGACATGATAGTGTTGCGTATTTATAGTGTATTTTGAAATGATATAAGTGTCTTTAAAATGATATAGTGTATTTTAAAATGATAGTGTTTTCCGAGTTTTTGGCATGATAGTGTTGCATGTTATAGTATATATTGACATGATATAGTATATTTTGAAATGATATAGTGTATTTTGACATGATTGTGTTTTTCTTGTGTATTTTGACATGATAGTGTTGCATGATATAGTGTGTTTTGACATGATATAGTGTATTTTAAATGTTATAGTGTAGTTTATTTGTATATTACACAAAAATTATCATAATCGATCGTTATAGTGTTTGATATGATAGTGTATTTTGACATGATATAGTGTGTTTTAAAATGATATAGTGTATGTTTGTTTTGAACAAGCTGTTTTTTGTTAAAATTTTAGAGCGAGAGAATCTTATTGAAGAGAGAAAATCGAGCGGATTTTTCAACGCGGGAGTGACTAGTTTGTAGTGGGGCACGTGTGCAGGCCCACACTATTTTTAATGTGAAGGGTCCACGCAAAGACGGATTGAAAAAACCCCTAATAATTACATTTTCAATATAGATTTACTAAATTTGATGAATATAGGAGGGACTCGGGACTGTAAAATTCCAAGTACTCCCTCCATTCTTTTTTAATGCTCATACTTGTAATACTCTTTTTGAAGAAAGATAAACTTTGACCATTAGTTTTAATCGATATATATGTAGAACATAGTCATGTGGGGATCTACTTATATTTGTCTTAATGTGTAGTTTCACAATATTAAATTTTTATAAATTTATGATGCAAATCTCAAGATATTGTTGCTCATGTGTATTAGAATTTGTGCAAAGAACAAATAGGAACAACAATAATGAACACATGGAGTAAAATTTTACAAGAGAGACCAATTTTTATGCATTAATATTATAAAATAGATAGATGGACCTCATTGATTGGTTGGCTTGTAAATCATATTGATGCAGTCGAACTGTTTTGTCAAATTTTCTATATATTTATTTTATCACTCTAGTTAAAATTGTATTAAATACTTCCTCTACATTTTTTATCTTTTCTAATTTAGCGTATTGTGTTTACCAATACATATATTGGACCTTAAATATCTTTCGTTACATAGTAATAAAATCGTAATGATTGAATATTAATAAAGTACTCATTGAGTCAAATCAAACAAGACCCTACATGATTATATTTTTCCTTAGGCTTTTTTCACAAATCGTTAGAAGCGCTTTAACCATTAATAAAAAATTACTTAAAGATAAATTTTTAAAAGTTGACGTTATAAATATATATATGCATGCAATCTCCTCACCTAAATTCTCCCAAACTTTTATAAACTAAACTTAACTGAACTTATTTGAACTTATTACAGGGTGTTCATCTAAGTTCATTTTTCACCCCTAATAATGTTATATTAGTGAAAAATATATGGTTAAAATTAATGAACATCCAATTTGGGAAAAGCAAATAGGCAAAACATACACAAGTATATATATATATATATATATATATATATATATATATATATATATATATATATATATATATATATATAGGATCCACCGAAAACTAACCTTAAGCCAAAGCGAAAACCCGACCTTTTTGCTCATTTTGCGGATTTTTGCTCATTTTATGATTTTTGCTCATTTTTAAATTTTTGCTCATTTTAAGAAACTTTTGCTCATTTTAGCAAACTTTCGCTCATTTTACGAAGTTTTTGTTCATTTTAAAACTTTTGTTCATTTTATGTTTTTTTTGCTCATTTTACGTTTTTTCATTTTATCGTTTTGCTCATTTTTGAAACTTTTTGCTCATTTTATGTTGCAGCCAAAGATAATGAGTGGTTTTCACGTAATTATATTCCTATATATATATACTGCATGCTATATCTTCTGTCGACAATTAACTAGGTTTAAACAAATTTATGTGCAATACTTAGTTATTGAAAACTGCATATTAATTATAATATATATATGCAGGTGATCAACAAGTATGAAGGTGTCCGCAGCAGCAATATGGATGTGGTGGTGCATTATGATGGTAATGGTGGTTGTGCCATCACTGGCCATACTATATGATGAATGCGATCAACAACTAGGCTACAACACCGTGTCATGGGACCTTGCACTTCCTGATCCTGTCAAATGTTATCCAAAATTCTTGACGAGACTACGAAATCAAGTCGAAGCTCCGATCAGGATCTGCGGCTTACCATCAACGCGACGTGCTCCGTTAGCAGGCCAAGAATATATAACAGTGGACCTCAAAATTAGCAACAGAAATTGGGTGACCATAGGAATAGATGTCATAGATTTATATGTATGGGGTTATCAAGACAAGTTTAATGGGATACTTCGGTCCACTTTCGTTAATGACGCTCCCCAGGCTGCCCGGAATACCCTTTTCCAAGATGCGACAATAAAAAGAACAACTAATTTTAAAGGCAACTACGACAGTCTTGAGCCATACGCTCAAACAGACAGAACAAAACTTGTATTAGGTGTTGATAAGCTACAGGGCGCAATCAAAAGTGTCTATGGAAAACCAGAAACTGAACTTAACAACGCGGCGGAGGCCAAGTTTTTCCTTGTTGTCATCCAAATGGTTGCGGAGGCGTCACGATTCAAATTCATGGAGAACGCGATAGTATGGAAAGATAATTCAGATGACACCAAACTCAAAATGAAGGCCTTCCAAAATGACTGGGCTAAAATCTCTAAAGCATTCTATAATGCATCAACCTTCACTAGATGCACCACTATTAATCCACCCGTTGAAGTTGGTAACATCGAGTACAAACAGATGGTGTACAATGTTAACGACATAAAAGAGGACATGGGCCTCCTCAAGTACGTGGTTGTTCCTACTCCACGAAACTCTAATCTGGCTGATAATATTGATGATGGTCTTGCAGTTCTGTAATCTGCAGTTATGTGATCATCAATCAAAATCAAACTGTCTTGTTTCCTCAGATGATTTTATTAATTATTGTAAGTATCTGTGCCCGATCATGTACGGTTTCATGGTTCACCAACCACAGAGACATACATGTATGATGCATCTCTAGCTCTATATATACCACTTTTATCTGCTACTATCCTAATCAATAAAACTTCACTGGTTCATTCTCTTGTAAATGTATACTGTAAAGTTTGAAAATGTCATTCATACTCACACGAGCCAAGTAGTACACCCCTTTTTATTTTTGGACGCGCCACATCATGGTATCACCATAATCTACAAGATGCGTTTTTCATTTAACAAGTTTATATGATTATTCTAAGATATTACACAATTAAGCATTTTTGGTTGGGGATAATGATCTTGTTATGTGTGATCTCGTATAGGAAGTTTTCCAGGGTGTACATACGTGAGGGTGTATATACATGTGCCAAAGGGACTTGTATTGATCAATTTATGAGGCTAGCTAGTTACTTGTCGGTCCTAAATATGCTTATAGTGACACCTCAGTCCTCATAGCATACGGGATCAGGTGTTACAATAAGTCATGGCAATTCTACTGGTTGTTTAAACAAAAGATCAAAGTTGAAGCTAGCACAAGTAAAACATCCACAAGCCAAATCAGGTAAAAGACTTCACGAACATATAATGCAACCCTATGGAGGAGTTAAACATATAAATAAGGTACTAAACATGAACAACAATGCAAGAAGATCAACAACAAGAGATGATACAAGAACTTAAGACATAGTAAGAAATTGTACTTGATTAAACTATATGGTAGTAAGAAGATGTCTTTTTGACGCAGTAAGGGCCATGGTAAAAGCCGCAGTCACTGGTTCTCCCATGGCTGTTCAAGATACGAAAAGAAACAGGAGAAAGCTTGCTCTTATACCACCTGACGCAGTCGGAATTATCAAAGGAAAAGCAAGCGCAATTCCTAGAACGGTCAAACAGATTTACAAGCAATAAATATGTAGAAACTCCGTAATCCAATAGAAAAAGAGTTAAACTCTCAAATATTATTATCAAAATAAAAGCTGCATTCTAATGACGGCTAAAAATATTTCAATAGTCTAAATAAAACCCTAATACGAAAATTAGGTAAAAACAAAATTCGAAAATTATTAAAATGTTGTTTTCGGGTCCTAAACGAACTCAGATGGCTTAAAAAGCCTGTAGGTTACAGCAAAGCAGCGAGTTGGACTCGTTGGGCCGTTTCCCTTTTTGGAAAGGTATTTTATTAAGCATTCTAGCACCGGGAGCCTGACTGGTAGAAATCATTTTAGGCTTTTTCGACAATGGGCTTCTTCGTTTAACCGTGCAGCTAACCTTCCTACGTCACTTTTGTACACCCCCACCAAAATCCAAAAATTGTAATTAGCTAGTGAATGGATATAGCTAACTAGTTCTAAAAGCTTGGCTTAATTGATACGTATTCAAAGCAATGCTAGAGAAGAGATGATGATGGTGATGATTAGAGTCGAGAATGCATTGTCCGCGCCTCTAATGTATAGAGAAGCGTGCTTGGTCACCTATAGAACGAGAAAATAATTCCCCCTCAAATACACAAAGCAAGCAAATCCAAACATGGAGAATTGCAAGAATGATATTATTTATAAGAATGCATTTAAAATATCATAACCTAAATACATATACAAATGCAACTCTCTAAGGACCTTGTATATATTTTTTTTTTGGTTAAAGGGAGCATAAATAGATTAGATCATATATCATATTATCTTACATATCTGCTAAGGTAGCACGGGGTTATCAACCCCTAAATTACAACATAAGCATAACTGTTCAAAAGTAATTTCCTCCACTCCTATATGTAATTCCTCCCAAGGTAGTTTTGGCGGAACACATTGATTGAAAATATGCAAATATTATCACATTATTCTTTGTAGATATTATTGTTATTTGTGGTAGATATTATTGTTTAGTAAATATCTTTTGTATAGCTCATATTTCCTAGAGTGTACTCATATATATTCCTTTAATGAATGAAACTCCAATCAAGGAGATTATCATTATCTTACATGGTATAATTATCCTAGGAAAAGATTTTTTTCTCCCTTTTTTTTTCCTCTATCCTACCGGCACTTAGGGTTTGGTTTCCCACCACCCTCCTTCCGCCATGCCTGACGTCGCCAAAGAGGCTACGCCTACTCCTCCTCCCCCTTCTACCACTACTTCTCAACCTGCTTTCCACATTAATAATATTCGCAATTTCATCCCTATTATTCTTGACCAAGAATCCGCACAATATGCCGCGTGGGTCGAATTCTTCCACATTCATGCCTGTGCATATAATGTTCTTGATCATGTGGACTCGTCGGTCTCGTCCGACTGACGTTGATGATGTTACGTGGAAACGCCTTGACGCCTCTGTCAAGCAATGGATCTACGACACCATTCATGTGGATCTCATCTACACCATCATGAAACCCGGTGCTACTGCCCTTGAACTATGGAAACGTTTGGAGGACATATTTCAGGACAATAAAACCACCCGTGCCGTATATCTCGAAGAACAGTTTTCCACTCTTCATCTTGAGAAATTTGCCAACATGTCTGACTATTGCAAACAACTCAAGGTAATTGCCGATCAATTATCTAATGTTGGCACTCCCGTGTCCGATCAAAAGATGGTGCTTCAACTCGTGGCTGGCCTTCCTACAGGTGAGTATGACACCATTGCTACGATGTTACAACAAGCGGATCCCTTGCCTAGCTTCCACAAGGCTCATACTCAATTGATTTTGGAAGAAACGCGTTGTGCTTTCCAAGCCGAACACTCTTAGCAAGCCATGGTAATCACTCACTGGCCACCAACCACCTCCTCCGCCGCCTCTCCACCGCCGGAATCTGGTCATCGGGGTGGGGGCAAGGGTGGCAAAGGGCGTGGCAAAGGGGGGTGGAAAGGCGGCAAAGGGCGTGGCAAAGGGAAGCATGGCAGGAGCAGCGCCATTGATGCCCATGCAAATGGGTATGGGCCTCCACAGGCCCAATTTCCTTCTCAGCGCCAGCAGCCCGTGTGGAATGGTCCACAGGGTCAGCAGCAGTACTGGGCCGCACCACCTTGCCCCTATCCAACTGGACAGCAGCCCGCGTTTGGTTTCCAACGCCAACCGGGTCTTCTTGGTAATGGGCCGCGTGCGTCTGGGCCCAACCAGCAGCCACAATAGGCTCACTTTCATCAAGTGGCTCCTGCCTCAGCAGCCTACGAGCCTCTCATGACCCCAACCGAGTTGGGCCAAGCATACAACTCCATGTCTTTGCAACCTCCTGATGAATCATGGTACATGGACACCGGTGCAACTTCTCATCTTTCTCGGACTTCCGGTAATATCCCTAAACTATTTGATTTGAGTACTCCTCAATATATTTTAGTTGGTAATGGCAATGGTATTCCGATTCATGGTTTTGGACACACTAAAATACCCTCCCCTCACCCACCTTTTACCCTTAGACATGTCCTTTATGCTCCTGACATCATTAAAAACTTAATCTCTGTTAGGAAATTTACAAGTGACAATCATGTATCTGTTGAGTTTGACCCATTTGGTTTTTCTGTGAAGGACCTTCGTACGGGAACCACTCTTTTGAGATGCAATAGTGTGGGGGACCTCTATCCATTCTCTTCCATCTCTCAAGCTCCAGCTTCTTCGCATCAGTCTTTTGTTGCTCTTTCTCCATCCACGTGGCACCGCCGCCTCGGACATCCTGGCACCCATGTGTTTAATCATCTTTGTAATCAGAAATACATTTCTTGTAATAAGGAGTTTGATCCACAACTATGTTATTCGTGTCCTTTGGGAAAACATGTTAAACTTCCGTTTAATAATTCACTAAGTGTTACTTTTTCTTCTTTCGACATTATTCATGCTGATCTTTGGAAACCTCCTATTACTAGTAAATTGGGTCACAAATATTATCTTGTGCTTTTGGATGATTTCTCACATTTTGTATGGGTCTACCCTCTCAAATACAAGTCCCAAGTCTTCCCCACATTTCTCAAATTTCGTACTAGTATCCATACTCAATTTGAAAAACTTATCAAACCTTTTCAATGTGATAATGGACGTGAATTTGATAATAGTCCGTTTCATCATTTTTGTGACACTCATGCCATGATTTTTCGATTTTCTTGCCCATATACATCCTCTCAAAATGGTAAACCCGAACGAATGATTCGCACCATCAATAATATGGTTCGCACTCTTCTCTTTCAAGCATCTCTTCCTCCTTCTTTTTGGGTATATGTTGTAGCCACTGTCGCCACTCTTCTAAATATATTACCCACTAAGGCTCTTCATAACAAAACTCCCACGGACGTTCTTTATCGCCGATCTCCTTCCTATGACCACCTTCGAACGTTTGGTTGCCTTTGTTATCCCAACCTTTCTTCCACTACATCTCACAAATTGGCCCCTCGCTCTACTCCTTGTGTCTTTCTTGGGTTTCCTAGCAATCATCGTGGCTATCTTTGTTATGACATCTCTAAAAATGTCCTCATTATCTCCCGTCACGTCACTTTTCAAGAAAACGCATTCCCTTCTCCAATTTTGCCACCTTCACTTCTCAAGATTATGATTTTCTTGAACATGACCCCATTCTACCCCCTATTTCTGAGCCCAGTCCACAAAATGAGCCCCTCACCTCACCCTCTGGGCCCCGTCCCCTCAATTTGGGCCTCCGCCCGAATCCTTCCCCCCTTCCCCGGGCAGCAGTGTCTCACCCTTCTTCCCCTGTGGCGCCGAGCCCATCGTTGCTCCTAAATTAGGCCCACCCGCCGATTCCCCCATCGGCCTCCTCTCTCTTCCCCGCGTGGGCCTCTACCTAGCCCCATTCCCTCGCCCAACCCCCCTTCTTCCCTCCCCCACCTAATTCCCCTCCCATCGGTCCTCAAATGACCACTAGAGCCCAACACCATATTTTTAAACCCAAACACATCCTCAATCTCCACACCTAAACCGTCTCACCCATTCCTAAAAATCCCAAATTGGCCCTCCAAGACCCGAATTGGAATACCGCCATGCATGAGGAATTTAACGCTCTTACTAAACAAAGATACTGGGATCTAGTTCCGAGACCGGGAAGGGTTACCGTTATTCGTTGCATGTGGTTGTTTCGTCATAAGTACGGGGATACAGGTGAACTTGAGCGCTATAAAGCGCGTTTGGTTGCTAATGGTAACTCTCGGTAGGTGGGGGTCGACCGCGATGAAACCTTCAGTCCCGTGGTTAAACCGGCAACCATTCGAACCGTTTTGAGTATTGCTATGGGTAAGCACTGGCCTATTCATCAGCTTGATGTTAAAAACGCGTTTCTTCATGGCTCTCTCAAAGAAACGGTTTTCATGCATCAGCCTCCTGGTTTTTTGAATTCTAATGCTCCTACCTATGTTTACAAACTCCGTAAATCTCTCTATGGTTTAAAGCAAGCACCCCGTGCTTGGTATCAGTGTTTTGCGCACTACCTTCTGCAGATTGGCTTTGCTTGCAGCATCGGTGACTCTTCTCTCGTTATTATTTTCCGGGCCGGCACCGACACTTGCTTATTTGTTATTATATGTGGATGATATTGTTTTGACAGCGTCTTCCGATGCTCTCCGAGTACGCGTCATCTCCTCCTGAAAGCAGAGTTTGCCATGACTGATCTCGGCAAGCTGAGTTACTTTATCGGGGTTTCTGTCCAGCGCACACCCACCAGTATGTTTCTGTGTCAGAAGAAGTATGCTGAAGATATCATTCAACGTGCTAGCATGACCACCTGCAACTCTGTGGCTACTCCAGTTGACACCAACTCCAAGCTAAGTGCTTCAGATGGCCCTCTTATTTCTGATCCTACTCTCTACAGAAGCCTAGCTGGGGCGCTTCAGTATCTCACCTTCACTCGTCCTGACATTGCCTATGCCGTTCAGCAGATATGTCTCTTCATGCATGCCCCCGAGAGCCTCATTTTAACGCTCTTAAGCGTATCATTCGTTATATAAAAGGCACCATTGATCATGGTCTCCATCTTTATCCATCTGCTCCGACTCGTCTGGTCACTTATACTGATGCTAATTGGGGTGGGTGCCCTGATACTCGCCGTTCTACTTCGGGTTATTGTATATTCTTGGGCGATAACTTGGTCTCCTAGTCTCCGCTAAACGGCAACCCACTCTTTCTCGTTCGAGCGTTGAAGCCGAATATAAAGTTTGGGGTTGCCAATGTTGTTCGTTGAGTCTTGTTGGCTCCGCAACCTTCTTCTTGAGCTACATTGTCCCCTCCGTAAAGCCACCATTGTGTATTTTGATAACATCTCAGCCATTTACCTATCTCACAATTGTTCATCACCAAAGATACGAAATACATTGAGATGGACATTCATTTTGTTCCCGAGAAGGTCGCATTGGGTGACGTGAGAGTCCTTCATGTTCCTTCGTCCTATCGGTATCTTCGATATATTCACTAAAGGACTTCCCGGCAGCTTTTCAGCGATTTTCGATCCGGTCCGAGTGTTCGGCCTCCTCCCGCTCCGGCGAGGGGTGTGATAGAGAATATGCAAATATTCTCGCATTATTCTTTGTAGATATTATTGTTATTTTTGGTAGATATTATTGTTTAGTAAATATCTTTTGTATAGCTCATATTTCCTAGAGTGTACTCATATATATTCCTTCAATGAATAAAACTCCAACCAAGGAGATTATCATTATCTTACACACATTAACTTCCATGCTTCTTTTACGAACTGTCTTGGCCAAAATGTCAGCTTTCCTTGTCTGTGCTGTTTCAGCTCTATGCACCCTCTTCACTTGTCCCTCCTGCAATGACGCCCCGCATATATTGGTTGTGTTAGTGTATCTGTCCTTGATTTTTGCATCACCATTTATATTATCCGCAGCCACCACGGAGTTTGTAAGGATAATGCAATTAGTCCACCCCTTTTTCTTGATCCATTTTAGCACTTCCATAAAAGTTAGGATTGCCGCTGAGTTTGCATCATTACTAATAATGTTCCCACAAAAACCTTCGACCCATTGGCCAGAGCTACCTTCGACCCATCTGTAAGGACCTTGTATATGAACCTCATCAATTGTATGTTTAGTTTGACATAATATATATAAAATTATTGCTTGCAGATTATGGTTGGTAGAAGATTATGTCAAAGGTTCATTTAAATCATTAATAAATTGACATTTGCAATAATAATTATCTTAAAGAAAATTTATAATCTGAATATTAATGTGATAACTTTTATCCAAATTATATTAATATGAACACATGTGTACGTACAACTTCTTTCATATTGTATCATTTCAATCGCATAAAAGAAATTTGATGATTAAACATCTTTAATGCATATGCATGATGTTATAGTAAGTTGGAATACGATTTTCATCTTGAACTTCAACCAATAAAATCGATTCTATATCTTCAATCCTACAAATCAAAAAATAAAACATGACTCTCAAAACTAGAGGAGATAAAACAATCAATCAGTGGTCTATAGGGTTCGTCCTCCCTCTCTCTTCATTGGTGGAGAG
Organism: Beta lomatogona; assembly: GCA_947646795.1. Lineage (NCBI taxonomy): Eukaryota > Viridiplantae > Streptophyta > Magnoliopsida > Caryophyllales > Amaranthaceae > Beta > Beta lomatogona. Next base: position 520,234 of record CANSNZ010000940.1, read on the forward strand.
GTCTTGTCGCCACGATGATAAGTGCTCTGCCCCAGTCGATGGGTTGCCATCGCCGCCTTCATCAACTGCGACTACAACCGCTGACTTCGTTGTACTCTACCATCGCTTGATCCATTTTTGCTCTGCCGCCGGTGGTAGCCATTCTCAGCCTGCTTCTTCAAGAAAGTAGATCTAGGCCCTGTTCTTTTGGACTTATTTTAAGCAAAAATAAGTAAAAATAAGTTTAGTTCAGCAAAAATAAGTAAAAATAAGTTCAGTTCAGCAAAAATAAGTTCAGTTCAGCAAAAATAAGTTTAGTATTGTCTAATGTTGTAATTATTATTTTTGTTTTCAATATTACTATAATATTGTTATTATTATTATTATTATTATTATTATTATTATTATTATTATTATTATTATTATTATAATTAGAATAACGATGAATTTGTATTTTTATTTTTATTTTTATTTTTTATTTTTTTATTTTTTATTTTTTATTTATTATTATTATTATTATTATTATTATTATTATTATTATTATTATTATTATTATTATTATTATTATTATTATTATTATTATTATTATTATTTTTTATTCATTATTCATTATTTATTATTTTTTATTTTTATTTATTATTTTTTATTTATTATTTATTATTTTTATTTTTTAGTTTTTTAATATTTATTATTTATTATTTATAATTTATTTATTTATTATTATTATTTTTTTTTTATAATTATTATCAATATTATTTATTATTGTAATTATTATTATTATTATTATTATTATTATTATTTATTGTTTATTATTATTATTATTATTATTATTATTATTATTATTATTATTATTATTATTTATTATTATTATTATTTATTATTTATTATTTATTTTTTATTGTTTATTTTTTATTATTTATTATTTATTATTATTTGTTATTTATTATTTATTATTATTATTATTTATTATTATTATTTATTTATGTATTTATTATTATTTATTTATTTATTATTATAAAATAATAAAATAATAATAATAAGTATTGATAATATTATGTTAATATTTATTGATTATTATAATTTTAAGTATTGATAGTATTATGTTAATGCAGTTTAGTTCAACAAAAATAAGTTCAGGTCAGCCAAAATATGTTCACTTCAATGAAAATAAAGTAAAAATAAGTTTTAATTCACCCAAAATAAAATAAAGGTCAATTTAGTTCACTCAAAATAAATTCAAAAGAATAGGGCTATTTTTTTAGATTTTACTTTCTTATTTTATTTATGTGCTTTTCCTTGTATTTTAGTTTTCTAGTGGTCTCTTCCTAGATAAGGTTTCACTAGACTTCGTCCATTTATTTCTTTAAGGAAATAAAATTAATAACCCCTCCTATCGGGATCTTATCTCTTTGACGTGGCATAAATTACAGTGGTGCTATTGTTTTTAGTGAGAAAAGCCATGTGTAACTGATATTAGTCGATAAAGACAGACCCACCTCATCGATGATCGACTTAACAATTCATTAATTAATAAACTTCATTTTCTTTTTTCTCAACCAGATTCAGATCTATCTTTTTATTCTTTTCCCCTGCTTTTCTCCCTTTCAATTTCCACTCAGGTATTCTTTTCCGTTTGCGTCTTAAATTAAGTTGCTTTTTCTACATTGTTTATCACTTTCGCAAATTGAGGCTTAATTTCAGCAACTCTTACTCATTTGCATTACATTTTCGGATAATAATCACTAGTCACTTTTAAGCACATCCTTTGATTATTCCTTCAACTTTGAACCGTACTATTTCCACTCAATTTTCTGCTTATGATTTCTAATTTTAATTTTTCCTTCGATTTTGAATTTTATTCACTATTTTCTGCTGCCAAGTAATCGGATATTACTTTGTGTTGTTTTCTTTTGTTTGTTTTGCAGCAATGGCTCTCTCCTTGCAACGTTTCACTTGGGCAGATACCGACAGTCGTTTCACTCAATTGTTGAAAGAAAGGTCAGAACTTTCAACACTTTTTGTTCGAATTCGAATTTCTACTTTGATTTTCTTCTTTTTTCTGGATTTATATTTGTGGGTTTTTTTGTTTTGAATCAAAGATTATGTGGGGTTTGCTTGTTGCAGATTATGTGATTTTAATTTCTATAGAATAGCTGATTTTATTTTTGGGTATTTTTCAGAATTAGAAATGAAAAAGAGAGGTCAATGTTAATTGCAATCAACAAGGTTGATCATTTGCCTGAAAATCTGATTATTGAGATTCTGTCATGGCTGTCAGTGAAAGATCTGTTACAATACAAGAGTGTTTGCAAATTATGGTATGCTATAATTTCAAGTCCTAATTTCATATCAAAACATCTGAAAAACTACTATAACAACACTGATGATTGGCGGGGTTGTCTCCTTGTTCAACATTATGTTACCCATGCTGAACTTCAATTGTACGAGTTGTTAGTAGACGAAACTCCTCGAGTTTTAGCTGATGAAGTGTTGTATAGCATTCCATTGTATAGTTCATATGCCTGTGGTCCTTGTGATGGAATATATTATCTGTATCAGTACGACTCTAGTGATCGTGCCTTGTGGAATCCGGCCATCAATGAGTTCAAAACCTTACCTAAATTGATCTGTAAGGCCGATCTTCCGTCTAGTTTGACTTATGCTGCTAATGAAGTTTATGGTTTCGGGTTAGATCCTATAACTAGAGACTATAAGGTGGTTGTTATTAAAGGTTATTGGAGTAACAATGATGAAGAAACTGATGTTAAGCATCCTTTATCGGTCCTTGTATACTCGTTAAGTACTAATTCGTGGAGATATTGCGGAGATCTTGCCAAGGCTTATGATTTAGAAAGCAATAAATGTTACTTGAATGTGAATGGATGTTGTTACTGGTTTGGATCATTTGAGTATACTTCTCAAGTGATTGTTTCTTTTGACATGGCTACTGATGAATTTAAAGAGATTCATGTTCCTGATTATGCACAGCCAAGTTCTAAGTGTTTAGGAATATATGATGATTGTCTTGCATTTTTATCACTTCATGAGAGTGAGAAAACCCTTGAAATATGGACTTGGAATGAGGGGTCTTGGACCAAAAAAGCAACTGTGGGACCGTTTCCTGATGTTCGGGGTCCTATTGGTCATTGGAAAGATAATAGACTCATATTACAATGTGAAGATGGTAAGCTAGTCATACTTGATCGAGATGCGCAAGAAGTTCGGGATCTTGCATTTCAGAATGATAGGTGGTGTGAAGGAGTTTTTGCGTACATGGAAAGTTTGGTTTCAATCAAAGATAAGACTGAGTCAGGTCAGGCGGAGGAAGTTGAAGCATAAGATAACCAAGCTCAGTCTTTCCTCATTTTCTCCACAGGCTTCCTAGTGTGTAAGTTTTTGTGTTTCTAGTGGAATAACATCAGCCTATATGTTTGAGTGCGTGCTTTGGTGTGTAAGAGTAATCAGAGGCTAATGAAATGTTGATACTATAATGTTCCATTTTGTGATAAGAACTCAAAAGTTTTTTAGTTGGATATTCTGTATTATGTCATTGACATTGGGATATAAAGGAATATCTTGTCTTGTATAATCAGTGTTGCCTTTTATGTTTTACATGCAGTTTGTTTGTCTATATTTTTTCTCTTCAACATGCATGCTCTAACTCAATGTTAACTCTAAGTTGAGAGTTGAGACACAGGGAGTAGTAATCAAGAATTAAAATTAAGGTGTGTTTGGTTGGACGGAAAACATTTTTGATCGATAGTGGTTTTTTAGGAAAACCATTTTCCAAAAGAAAATTTAAATCTAGATTGATTTTCCATTGTTTGGTAGCAAGGATAGTATGAAAAATGAGTGAGCGCATAGAAAAAGCTATAGCTAAACAAATAAGTGGAATAATACAAAGGAGTAAGATCTTCACGCCATGATCTTCACGCCATGGTTGAAGAGAGAGAAAAAATGTTTTTGTCAACTGAGATGGATGGAGCCTTTGATAATGACAGAAAGAGTGAATGGAAAATAGTTTTTCAGAAAAGCACTTTCCTCCTTCGCAAACACACCTTATAGTTGTTTTAACATTAATTCTCTTCCGTCATGTTATGGCAAGTAGGGTGATGCACTTCACGACTATGGATCTTGCAAACACATAACCATTTGGGAAAGTAGAACCAACTACTCGTATATCTTCAATTGACCACCTTTAAAGATCAGTTAATATTACTAAGAGAAGGCACGAGTTCCTATGGATCTATAAGCACATGAATTTCTTGATCGCAATGGTTCACAATACACTTTGGCCCACAACAGTGACTTCTAATAAGCATGAGCCTCAGCTTGAGGAACAAAGGGCGCATGGAAATCAGTTATTATTTTATTTTGATAGGTATACGTGTGAGTAGTATTGCAAACAACCAACTTACAACCTGAACACTCCAATAGCAAAGAAATCTTCTAGAAATGACTCTTCACTAGAGGGGAGTAAAGGAAGATATATACATGTAGATTACAGAACAAAATTTTAGTCAGTGTGCTAAATTTCCTAAGAAATATACTGCTTACTCTTAGGTAAAATTGATTGCTTCACCTTCTGTACACTAGCTTGAACAATTGGAAGTCTCATATTCCACCTGGCTTGCCACTGTGCCACACCATGTGGCTAGCGGTGGCTTCCATAGCCAGCCAATTCTTAACTGCAGTAAGAATCCAACACTTTACTCGGACTCAAAAATAGAGATGGTGATGAGTCTCCTACCATTACCACGCATTAAGCGATCTGTGTCAAATCCTTAACAAGCTGTTAGAGTTATTTCTCGTTGCTTGAGAAAAAAGGTCTTATGCGAAATAATGTTATATGACAAACTGTGACGTAGGAAGGTTAGCAGATAAGTTCGACGAAGAAGTTTGTCAAAATAGCCTGAATTGATTTCTACTAGTCAGGCCTCCGGAGTAAGAATGCTTATTAAAATACCTTTCTGGAAGCGAAACGGGCCAACGAGTCAAACTCACCGTTGCGCCATGACCGATAGGCTTTTTAAGCCATCCGGGTTTGTTTAGGGCCCGAAAACAGCATTTTAATTATTTCCGGATTTTATTATTTCCTTATTTTCGTATTAGGGTTTTGTTTTAAGTATTTAAAAATTATTAGGTCATTATTTGGAGGCAGTTTTTTATCTTTAATAATATTTCTGAGTCCTTACTCTTTTCTGGTGGATTCCGGAGTTTCTACAGATTTATCGCTTGTAAATCTGTTTGTTCTTGTTAAGATTAGCGCTTGCTTTTCTTTGGATTTTTCCGACTGCGTCAAACTGTTTATTACCGTAATAGAGAGGGAGGATATCCTTCCAATCTGATCTCTCTTGTGTAGCAACAAACACTCAAAGTGTCAAACCACTATGCCATTTAGCCATACTTGAATATAAGTAAAAAAGGACAGTTGCAAAAGGAAATTGTTTAAGCTATCTGGTACTGGGGATATATATTTCCCAAAAATAGCCCCAATAGCTAGAGACAATCATGCTTTGTTTCAGGCATGGAAATGGAGATAAAGGGAAGATTACTAGCAGGCCATGGAAATGAAAACGATAAAAGGAAGATCACTAGCAGGCCTAATGAGAATTAGACTAAGCAAAACACTAATTACTTGCAATTAACACTAATCAATAACTAATAAAAAGTGATGATACTAAACACAAAATAGGAAAGCAATTAAAACACACCGAATAACGTGGGAAAACCTGAGCATCAGGAGAAAAACCCACCAAGCAAGCACATTTGATTAATGTTAACAATGGATGAACAATACAAGCATTAATGGATGAATTTAATGCTATTTTCTCTCTCCTCTTTCACTAAATCCTAGGAAGATCTCACTTTGTGTGAAACTGTGAATATTAACCTAAAATATGAAAAAGGGGTGTTTATATGCTATAAGGGGGATTAAACAATCTAAGGGTCGAGATTAAATCGTAAAACCGTAAAAAATCCCGACAGATCTGGGTTGGCCGGATGAGCACGAGAAATCGCCCACCCGAGGTTGAGGTAGCCCGCCCGGGTGCAGGGTGAAGACACCAAACTGCCTCGAAGGCAGAACCGAAGGACACGAGGCTGCCCCGCCCGAGCTGGGATACCGCCCGCCCGAGCTCCTCGGCCTCCCCGAGCCCAAGCTTACCCTCCCGGATAGCTGTGGCCTGTGGGGGTTTGGGCTTCCTTCGCTTGTTGGGCTTCCTTCCATGTTGGGCATCCAAGTTTGCTCAACCTCCACCATTTACCCCAACAAGGCCATCTCAATATTGCCAAATTGGCACATACTTGTCAATATGGTGTGGCATTGACACAAAATGACATGATTTTTTTGAAAAAAAAAAAAAAGAAACTTAGAATCGTTAACAAATTAAGGTAATTTTCGAGCAATGCCTTTTCTTTGTAAATTTATTTTTTGGTTTATTCAGGATGAAGATCTACGTATTAAATATTTATTTACAATACAACTATGTAATAGTTGAACATTAATCTTGTCAAAAAAAAAATCAATAGAAATCTATTTTTCAATGATATAATATACTATGTAATAGTTGATTTGTTGATAGGATTTTGTGCGGGATTGCAACGGCGGTCAGTACTTCGCGTACAACCGGTTGAATCAACTCTAGTTCTACATCAAAACTACATCAGATCGTTAGACCCCCTCGTAGAAGGCTGCATCAGACAGCGATGTGAAATAGGGTATTTAGAAGGGTTAATACTGCTCAACGATCGTGGTTTTGCCATATTAGAATTAAGTTTCTTTCGAATTGATGTGTATGTTTTAGAGTCTGACTTCTATTGTAGATTTCGTATGACTTTATATTAATGAATGAATTTTCACTTCAAAAAAAAAAAAAAAAAAAGACTTTTGTTTACATTTTTAGTGCAATCATTATATTTATTAGTACTCATTTCATTCCATGCCACAAAAATGGATTAGATAAAGGGCAATTACCCAACAAGGGCTAGTAGCAAGCCGGTCAGCTCAAACTTGCTAATTAGGGGCTAGAAGTGATCAACATCAAACCGATCCGGCCTAAAACACGATCGAACCGACCCTATTTTTGGCCATTTAAGACGCCCATGGACAACCCAAATCCGGAAGTTTCGGCCCAGGCCAGCCATAAATGGTATGAAATGCCCGCTTGGGCTTGCTCAAAATAGCGGGTTTTGTCGTGAAAAAGTTGGCCCGACGCTTCTGCTCGAAATGGGCCCGCTTTTTCGGACAAAGCTCGGCTCGACCCGTGATCACCTCTAGTAGGGGCCAAACTATTGATAAGTGCATATTCTAATGTCATGTAGTTCTTATTAGGGTGCATTTTCATGTAGGAAAATAGCATTTTCGTTAGACTTGTGGATATTTTGGTCTCTTTTGTGGACCATGTTACCTTCATGAATCCTTCATTTTGAATGTGATTTCAGATTATTTGATCAACTATGTGCGGGCAAGTAGATTAAGGCACTTGGATGAGTTTTAACAAAGATATACAATAATTCCGAAACAGACTAAAATCATAGAAGATGAGAACTATAATCCAAATTTGTGTGAAAACGGACATCCTTGCACTACCTTGCTTATATGCTGTTTTGATGCAGAAATGATAGCGATTCAAGGTTTATTTGAGTTCGAAATTAGACTTCGAGATCGTTTTGTTAATATATTACATACCTTAACCAGATTTTTGGATTAAACGTTATTTCTCCTTAAGTAGCGAGAAATAACTCTAACAGCTTGTTTAGGATTTGGAAGCTAAGGAAAGGAAAAAAAAAAGTGCAAGGAAATTTGTTAGTTTTCAATGTTTGGTTAAATTTTTTTTTCTTAAGTATTAATAAATGGAAGGAAAGACTCTTTAATAAAATTTCACTTTCCTTTCCGCCCCAAAGTGGGGGAATTTGGGAGCAAATAGAAATTTTAAACCAAACATGGAAAGTTAATATTTCCTCAGGTACCCCTGAGGTTTGGCGTAATTCCCAAGATACTCCCCACATTTGGGGAATTCCTCATATACCCCTGAGGTTTGTGTTTGGGCTCAAGATACCCTTACTATGGACGGAACCCTAACGCCGTTGGGGTTTCCGTCCATAGTATCCCCAATTTTCTCTCTCCTCCCATTTCCCCACCCACTGCCAACCTCCCTTCCCCCAGCCAGCGGCCGACGGCTGGCGACCACCACCAACTCCGGCGCCGGCGACCCTACCCCCTCCTTTCCCAATTTCCCGATTCCTCACCCCCGGCGTTGGCGCCAGCCAGAACAGCAGAACAGCAGCACCCTAGGGTGGTTTCGGGGGTGGGTTTAAGGGTTTGGGGAAGCGTATCAGGTGGGGAAGGGGGAGGGGGTCGACTCACGATGGGGGACGGGGAAGGGGGGCCATTTCGATAGGGGGAAAGGGGGGAGGGGGTGGTGTTGGGGTGGGGTGGGATGGGGGAATTGAGAATGGGGAAAGGGATGGCTAGGGTGGGGTGTCGAGGTTGGGGAAAGGGAGAGGGTGGGGTCGTCAGCGCTGGCGCCAACGCCGGGGTGCTATTGTTCTGGCCGGCGAAGGGAGGGGGTAGGGTCGCCGGCGCCGAATTGGGGGTGGTGGTCGCCGGCCGTTGGCCGCGGGCCGGGGAAGGGAGTTGGTAGTGGGTGGAGGAATGGGAGGAGAGAGAAAATTGGGGATACTATGGACGGAAAACCTAACGGCGTTAGGGTTCCGTCCATAGTAAGGGTATCTTGAGCCCAAACACAAAACTCAGGGGTATCTGAGGAATTCCCCAAATGTGGGGGGTATCTTGGGAATTACGCCAAACCTCAGGGGTACCTGAGGAAATATCCCTTTTTTTTTCATTTCTCTTCCCTTATTTTTTCTTCTTTTTATTTTCTTAACTATAAATGAACCAAACACGTTGTAAAGATTTCAAAAGAGAGACTCAATGGGGGTTGTCTTCTGAACCAGTGGTGTATAAACATGAAGAAGGATTTTTTGTGATTCAAATGAAATCCAAAGAAGAGCGAAACTCTGTTTTATATTCTGGTCCTCATCTTTTCTTTGGCAAACCTTTGATTTTGAAAAAATGGACACCTACCTTTGATTTTCATAAGGAAATTCTTAAAGTAATTCCTATTTGGGTGAGATTGCCTAACTTGCCATTAAACTGCTGGAGCGAGAATTCTTTGAGTAGTATTGGAAGTTTAATTGGAGTGCCAATTTATGCTGATGGGTGTACAACAAAGACACTTAGAATTTCTTTTGCTCGAATTTTGGTTGAGATGGATGTAACTAAGGAAATTCTATATGAGGTACCAATTGAGGATCCTAGTGGTAATACTTTTAAACAAAAAATCATTTATGATTGGTTGCCAGCTTTTTGTAAGAAGTGTCAAACCTTAGGACATAATTGTGAGTCTAAAGTTAAACTGCCAGTTAAAGTGGTGAAAAAATGGGTTCCAAAGATTAAATTTGGGCAAGAAGAGAAACAGGATGGGGGTAAAAATACAGAAAATGATGCTATTGAGGTTGAAGATACTGAGGAGAGTACTGGTACTGAGATTCACATTGGTGCTCCTACTATGGCTGTCGATCCCTGCTCTGATGGGGGTCCTCCTGTAGCAGTAGAGCTAAATGCTGTAATTACACCAGTTGCTACTCCTGAGCAACAAGCTAGAAATGCAGAAGAAGAAGAGCCTTGGAAAATTGTTACAAGGATATCTAAGGGGAAGCATGTTGCTTTTCAGACTACTAGAAGTGGGAATGTTAACTCTTTTCATTCTCAATTGGACTCAGGAAGGCCTGGGGGTGCTAGGGGACCAAACCCCTATTTGTCCTAATGGGTTTGATGTCTTGGAATATGCGGGGTTTAAATGACCCTATCAAAATAAAAGAGGTGAAGATGTTTCTGCAGCAACAATATGTCAGCTATTGTGCACTTTTTGAAACTAAGGTGAGATTGCCTAATTGTGTCAAAATTCAGAACAAGTTTGGTAATCAATGGCAGTGGGAAAGCAACTATGATTTTTCTCCTAGAGGGAGAATTTAGTTTGGTTGGAAACCAGGAGAGATTAAAGGAACTGTGGTATCTAAATCTGAACAATGTATAGGGATTCAGATTCAGATAGCCAATAGATCTTTTTTGTTAGTAGTGGTGTATGGGCTGCACACTATTGCTGATAGGAAGACTTTATGGAGTGAGTTGCAGGAGGTAGCAGAAAGCTCTTCTTATCCTATATTGTGTATAGGCGATTTTAATGCTGTATTAAGTGTGCAATATATAATTAATGGAGTTGACACTAGTGAACAAGAAACTCAGGATTTTTCTGAGTTCATGATGGTAACACACATGTTGGAAGCTCCTAATTGTGGTGTGTTTTATTCTTGGTCTAACAAAGGTCTGATACTTTGAGAATATGCAGCAGGATTGATAGAGCTATAATAAACGAGAACATGCTGGATTTGTTTCCTAGTCTGATGGTGAAATATCATCCATGTGGTGTTTCTGATCACACACCTTTGGTTGTTAATTTCCAATCAGAGATCCAGGAGAAGGGTAGGCCTTTTAAGTTTCTAAATATTCTCACTGAGGATGTAAGGTTCTATGATATTGTTGCTAAAGCATGGAGTTCTATTACTGATTCATTTCACATGAAGAGGGTCTGGTGTAAACTACAAGCTGTCAAAAAAGCTATGAAAGTGCTTAAGGCTAGCAATTATTCAAATGTTCACTGTAGAGTGGAGGAATGTCGAGTTCAACTACAGAACATCCAAACTAATGCGGCTGTTACCAATGATACTCAGGTGCAATAGGAGGAGAAAAGGTTGCTTGAAAGTCTTAGACACTGGTCTAAGGTTGAAGAGAGCATCATTTATCAAAAGGCAAGGATTAACTGGTTGTCTAAAGGTGATGCTAACACCAAATTCTTCTTTACAACAGTTAAAATCAGGCATGCTAGAAACAAAATTGACCTTCTTCAGAATGCTCAAGGTGTGGTTCTTACCTCTCCTGAGGTAATCCAAGAAGAAATTGTAAGTTTTTATAAAAACATACTTGGCTCTTGTACCATAACCTTGTCTGCTATTGATTTGGTTACTGTTAGATCTGGTGTTTCTCTTAATTTGGATGCTAGGACTTCTCTTATTCAGCCAATTACTCATGGTGAAATTGATAGAGCATTATTTGCAATTGATGATGCAAAAGCCCCTGACATTTGGGTTAATGTAGTTTTCTTCAAGAAGAGCTGGCACATTATCAAACATGATGTATATAGAGGTGTTTTGGAGTTTTTTCAGAAAAATTACTTACATAAACCTGTCAATAATACTTTAATCACTCTGTTGCCCAAAGTTGCCCAAGCAATGTATGCCAAGGATTTTAGGCCTATTGCTTGTTGTACTATCTTGTACAAGATAATTTCTAAGGTTATCACTCATAGGATGCAGTCTGTTATCTATGAGGTGGTGAATGTTTCACAAGCAGGGTTCATTCCTGATAGATTCATTGCTGATAACGTTCTTCTAGCCACTGAATTGATAAGAGGTTATACTAGAAAGCATGTTTCTCCAAGATGTGTTATTAAAGTTGATATTCAAAAAGCATATGATTTAGTTGAATGGCCATTCCTTGAGCATATGCTTTTAGAGCTTGGGTTTCCTTCAGTGTGTGTGGGGTGGATTATGGGTTGTGTTAGGAGTGTCTCCTATTCTATTCTGTTGAATGGTGTTCCTTCAACGAGATCCCTTGTCTCCCTTCCTTTTTGCTCTCTGTATGGAGTATCTGAGTAGATGTTTAAAGGAGCTTAAAGATGATCCTGACTTCAATTATCATCCTAAATGTGAGAGGATTCACCTCAATCATCTTATGTTTGCTGATGATTTGCTTCTTTTTGCTAGAGTTGACCTTAGTTCGGTTACTAAGATCATGAATGCTTTTAGAAAGTTCTCTGGAGCTTCAGGTTTGGAAGCTAGTGTGGAGAAAAGTAACATCTACATTGCTGGAGTTTTTGAGACTGTTGCTCTTTTGATTGTTGAGGCTGTTCTTCTTCCTATTGGAACCCTTCCATTTAAGTACGTTGGAGTTCCATTGTCCTCTAAGAAGCTTAATTTTTTTCAATGTAAGATTTTGGTTGAGAAAATCACTGAAATAGCTCAGAGTTGGATGACCAAGAATCTAAGCTATGCTGGAAGATTACAACTTGTTAGGAGTATTTTGAGTAGTATGCAAAATTATTGGGCCCACATTTTTCATTTGTCCAAGAAAATCATCAAAGCTGTTGAAGGGATTTGTAGAAAATTTTTATGGACAAGGAAAGTGCTTGACTCCATAAAAGCTCCTGTTGCTTGACATAATTTTTACAATTCCAAAGTGTCAGGTGGGTGGAATTTGATTAATATGGCCAGCTGGAATAATATGCTCAAGCTTCTTTGGGCTATTACTTTCAAAGCTGACAAGTTATGGGTTCAGTGGATTGCTGCCTCTTACTCCCTCTGTCCCAGAATACTCTTTACATTTTCCTTTTTCATCTGTCCCATAATACTCTTTACACTTCTATTTTTGGATATATCCCACTATTATTTAATCTTTTTACCTTTTAACCATTGGCCCACACTATCTCTCCTTCAAATAAAATAATATCACTCCTACTATCTACCAACTCTAACCAATGACCCACACTCTCTCTCCACCAAATATAATAATACTACTTTTACTATCTCCTAACTCCTATCACATCTACTTTTTTAATAAAATAAGAATGGATAACCAAACAACAACTTATCATCTAAAACTATGTGCCCTGATAAGTGTCAAGAGTATTCTGGGACGGAGGGAGTATATGAGAAGACATGATATTTATTCTGTTGTTATCACTAACAACATGTCTTGGGGTCTGAGGAAAAATTTTAAATCAAGAGATTTGCTTGATTTGGTGGGAAATTGGGAAGCAGTGATGCATAATGGCAAATTTAGCATAAAAAAGCTTACACTTTGATTCTAGGGAATGTTCAGAAAGTTGAATGGAGAAGATTGATTTGCAATAATAAAGCAAGTCTTAAGAGTAAATTCATGGTGTGGTTAGCAGCTCAAAATCGCATGCCTACTACTGACAGAATCAGTAGGTGGAATGTTAATTGCAGTTTGCAGTGCTGCTTGTGTAATGAGTTTAATGAATCTGTGCAGCATCTCTTCTTTGAGTGTCGATATTCAGCTGAAATATGGCAAGATTTACTTCAGCACATTGGCATAAACCGAAATGCAGCTTCTTTTGAGATAGAAAGCAGATTGGCCAGGTTGAAAGCGCATCGTAGGAGTGTTAGATCAACAATATATGTTATGATGTTCTCTGAAGCTCTTCATACTATCTGGTGCCAGAGAAACAGTAAAATCTTCTCTAATACTTGCTGTACTCCTCAGATTCTGATTAAACAAATTATCTTTCATGTGGCGTGCAACTGTAATGAGAAGGAGAGAAGATTTTTAGTTCATTAGAGTTTTTAGGCTCTTTTGTTCCCTTGTTTGTTTTGGTGATGTCAGTTGTATTTTGCTGCTGTTGAGCTGTTTGCTCTTGTTTGTGTTGAGCTGGTTGTAACTAAAACACCATTTTTTTTGGTTATCAATAATAACTAGTGTGTGGCCCGGGCGTTGCCACGGGTGTTACTTTTATTTTTTGCATGATTGAACTTTTGTTTTTACTATTTATTCACATCGTATTGTTTACTTTGTTTTGTTTATAATATCATGTATTTTGTAAATTACGATACAAAACAGCTAATTATGACCGAAGTTCAGCATCATTTTTACCTTTGGGACAGTAGATATATGTCAAGTGCAATAATAAAAATAATATAATACTCCAAATTCATGGTTGGAGGAAGGGGATGATCGTCACTGTAAGGAGTAAAGACATATAAGAGGTTTTGTGGACTCAAGAATCAATAAAAAATATTAGATGAGATGGTAAATGTATCTTAACTCTTATAATTTCTAAGAGGTCAAGGGTTCGATTCAAGACAATAACATATATTTTTGAAAAATGTTGATGACCTGACTACTGTTGATTAATTGCACACATGACAAAATTCTAGTGCAAGCGGGAGGGTTCCACGTGGCGCATAAACTTTGACAAGCACATCTTTTAATATATTTGTATAGATTTTGAATTGCCAAAAAAAAAAAAAAATTCAAAAGAGAGGATCTGAGGTAAACTAAAAACAAGAGATATGCACGAGGTAACTTGGCATTTTATATGTGGGGCTGAACGTAAACTTCACGTGCATTAATTTTCAAACACGACAACAAAACAAGAAGACAACTAGACATTGAAGATAGGCCGTTGACCCGTTGTCATAACGTTTAAGGCCAGCCTCGTCGGTTGTCATCACTTTGAGTGGGGCTACTGGATGCTAACAGCAAATCGAAAATAATTCAACGAAAAATATTTGTGATTTGAGATATAACTATTATAAATTGAACTCTCAATTATGGATTTCTAGTTTTCAGTCGAATCTGGTTTATTATCAATTATATCAAAGTGGAAAAGACTTTAAAGAGTTGGGCACAAGATCACTATATATCTAATCATTATAGTTGTCTTATCACTAATTCAAATTACAAAAGTTACATGATAATGAAGGTCTAAACATCATCATGTACCCTTAAATATAATGATTAGGCACGGGGCGGGCAATTTAAGTGCCCTAATTTTCACACTAACTGAAGTACTCTTTTTAGGGGTTTAGAGGTTAATGCTATAGAATTGAAGCTACTACTATAATTTTACGAAGTAATTATAAGTTATAACTAACATGTTATTCAAAGAGTCCTCAATTGTTGCTTTTGAAACTCTAGGTCCATTCAATAATAAGAATTCGCAAAGTTTAGGTCTTTATGTATATGAGGAGTGAAAACTTAACAATGAATAAAATATTATAAAGTAATTTCATAATAGAAAAAAAGGAAAAAGCTTAATATGGTAATTTTATCACAACGAAAACATGTTTCATATACAATATTCGTTGAGGAAAAGGTGATAGCTCAGTGGAGTACCACCCCGAATTTCAGGGTATTGCTCAGGGTTCGAATCCTTATCCCAGCAATATGTTGTGGCATTTACTTCTAGGCTGTTTAGCCTTGTACCTAGCCTATGAATTGGTGTGCCCTGTAGGCTAGTAGCCTAGCAAGGGTTAGTCTTCGTACCAATTACCTTTCCTAATAACATATACAATATTCGTTACCCAAAAACCCGATATGACACAAGTTTTTTTTTTAAAAGGGCATTACCAGAGAACGTAAAGACATTATTATGGTCGCTTATTTAAACCCGAGGATGGTGTTGGCTAAGGTACACTTTCACATCTAGCTTGTTAAAGATATCTCATTGATTTTCTTCTTTGTCGTCATATCTTGCAGCTTGTAGCTTGTTGAGTTGGCACAAAGGTTTGTCTTAATCGTATAACTTTTGTTAAGGTTCTAATTAATTTCATCTTACTCTGTTTTTGAGAGAGTAGAGAATGAAATATCATAATCTTTAGGTTGCATTACTTCTATAATTTGAACTCCCATAAGATAAATCTTTTTAAGTATCAGCGTTGGCCAGTTCTCTATCAATAATAAGGATTTGTACCCTTTCCCCTTCATTTCATTCCCTAGTTATCTCCTTTTTAATATATTGATACTATAATTATTTTTTTTAGATTCATAAGTGTTCTCTAAATATTTGGTCTTAACATCATCTTCAAGGTTTATTTCAGAAAGAAATTGATGCAAGGAATCAATAAACTAGCATGCCTTATTTACTGATCTAACCTTACTATGTATACAATTTTCTTTGTACATAGGTCTATGTTAGATGCAGAGCATTGTATGAGAGCTTATCATGCTTTTCTTTATATTGTTAAACTTACAGCAAATAATTTGTACTATATGAACATGAAACTTTCAGCAGTAGGAAAATTCCAAAATCTATAAGTTTATAATACACAGAATTCAAAAATTTCCTGTCAAGATTAATATATGAATAGTGCAAAATCCGAGGTGTTGTAACAAATAGACAGTGGAAGTAGATCGTAGAAATATTTGATGGGTTGATATTTAATTTTTCGCTTCAAATAAACTATGCAATGATTGCATTGAACATTATTCCAAATGTAAAACACAGATTGGAAATATGAAGGCGTGGTGGCTTGTGTTAGCAATATCAATGTGGGTTGTTCTTCATGGAGTTTATGCAGCAGATGTAACCTTTGACCTTGAAATAGCTTCAAAGACAAAATATGGCACCTTTCTAAGCAATCTACGCAACAATGTGAAGGATTCAAAGCTAGTGTACGAAGGAATTCCAATGCTCCCTGCACCCTCAAGACCAGTAAAATACCTTTTGGCCGAGCTAAAAGCTAAAAAGGCCGGTACTGACATAACCATCACACTTGCTGTTAGCAAAAATGACTTATATGTAGTGGCTTTTACTGATCAAATAGCAGGTAAATTACGAGCTCATTACTTTCCTGATATTGATCTTGCCACTGCAAAGGCCATTTTTCCTACAGCAACGCAGCACATACAAATAGGTTACACTAGTAATTACGTATCAATTGAAGGCGCTGCTGGTTCTAATAGAGTGAACTTTCAGTTGGGATTTGTGAAACTTAAAGAATATATGCTGAACGTCTATGGGAAAAATGTTCAGGACTCAGATTATAGGAGAAGTGAAGCAAGGTTCCTTCTTGCCGCAATTCAAATGGTTGCTGAGGCAGCACGATTCAAGTATGTTGAGAGCAAAGCAATCAATAATTTTGTACCAGATTATAAGGTGCCTAGTTTAGAGAACAATTGGAGTAAAATTTCTGAAGGTATACGAAAAGCAGTTAAGAAGGTCATCAAGCCACCAATTGAATTAGTGAATGCTGCAAATGGGAAATGGACTGTGACTCAAGTGAGTGATATAAAGCCTGACATGGGAATCCTAAGCTATGTACCTTAAAATTAAATCATATGATTCTGTAATGTAATATTATAGTCATGTACGCTTAATTGTGTTGTGTTACTTCTTTCCAAGTGATGTTATGTACGTGTAATATTATGATATGGATCTTTTGGGATTTCTGACACCCAATTATCCCCTAATAAAGTTTCATTGTATTATGGAAGATGTCAAGTAATAAATAAAAGCACAACTTTCTATGGCTATTCAGGCCATGTTTGGTAACATTAGTTGAACTGTAGTGTAATTGATTAGTTAGTTGAAATTGAGAATGTGATATAGCTAAAACTAACAAGTTGCTAAAATGAATAAAGTTGCTTATTGCATGAGTTGTTTGGTTTGATACATGGAGAGCAGTATTGGATGATGAAATTAATATTATTGTCTTTACATGGCAAGTATTGAAATGCATATGCGTTTAATGACTATAAAAAATAAATCCACTAGATAATATAGAAAAAATAAACCACCAATAAAGGGAAAAAAAAAGGATGAAGGTGATTCTTGGATGTTGATCATGGACGATGAACGGATTAGGTAGCTTATATATATTATGGTGATAAAAGATCTTCGACATTAATTTCATGAGATTTTTTTTCCAAACAACTTCATGAGATTATGATAATAACTACGAATGGACTCATCGTTTCGACTAATATTGATAAGGCTTTTCAGGACTCCCAAGTCTATGAAAAATAAAATATAACAAATTCTCGAATAATTATGTAATAGTAAATCAAGGTCGGTTCCCACAAAGAGAACATTGTTCTATTAAAAAGTTGCATTGCATCATATATAATATTAAAGCAAGAAAAATTATGCCTACGTGGCAAGCTCTTAGAAATTCAGCCCTCACATTGCACGATAGATTCATGGGGCATGGAGATTACAAGCCACGTATCACAATGTATTGGAGTGCAATGTTGCTAAACCCTTTTTTTTGCTTTCTACGGTTTCTTCCGTTTTGAAATCATGATTAATTGATATTCATATCCCTAATCAAGGATAATATCAATAATTACCATATTCGATAGCTAATGAATCTTAAATCAAGGAATAAAAATACAATCTTATGACTACTACGGTTATATATGATTCTAAAACAAAATTGATTACACAGAATATTATGTTACACCGGAACTGTTAGCAATATAGATACCCCATCTTCATATTTCCTTCATATTGACAAACTGAAACACTAAACTCCATAATCATCACTCTCATCGTCTCCAAAATCATCACTTCCATACTGAGATTAAATTATAAGTTACAAAAGAGAAAGTCTCAAAAGAATCAAGTAGGTAGTAATTGTTAAAGAACTATTTTATTTTTTGGGAAAAAGGCATGTAATTAAAGGTCGCAAATAGGGGGGAAAAATCGTGCATTCTTGAAGTATTGACAAAAAAGGCTAATCTTTGTAAATCGCAAATAGGAGAACATAATTCCTTGGAAAAATTCTCCAGGAGTTTGCAGAAGGGATGATAATGGAGTCAAGATTAGCAACGTTGAGCAGGAGACTCCAACGTTGAGCAGGAGACTCCATTGATGTTCTTTGAAGTTCTTTTGAAAATGGGTGCATGAAATTTTCTTCTTTTTTGCTTTTAATTTGATTTGATTTGATTTTTGTTTGAATAAAATGAAAAATTATCAGATCAGAGACAGAGAGGGAAAGGAAGAAGAATGATGGGAACATGAGGCACACAACTCAAGGGGATTGCTGACTACTACTCCCCAACTCAAACACTACTGCCCACCAAAACTATGGTTGATAAAGAAAAAAAGTTGGGAAATTTTTTATTTTTGCTGTCAAGATTTTAAGAATTCTGATGAAAATTAGTTAAGGGCAATTTTGTTGTTTTACCAGATTGATGTTTCCTTAAGGATTTGGTAAACATATTTGTATGCTAATTCCAAATCATGTGATGGTAAGTACTAAGTATATGGCAATTAGTGTTACTAATTTTAAATCGTGATTTTCTTATTTTAATATTTTTTTTTAAAAAAATTACGACTTAATATTTGACCTCCACGACCTAATATCAATAACATTTTATCTATGACATAACTATTTCATATAAATACTTTCCGATAGATTTAAGATTTTATAATACATCCCTTCGAATATAAATGCTTTTTAATATTCTATATATTTCGGATAATTATAGAGTTTGGCAGAAACTATAGATAAATTAGGATAGAAACAAGGAGATCATTTGGGTAACATTAATGAACTCATAATAATAATAATTTTGAAGTCATGATAGAATAACGTATAAACAATCGGGTATAATTAATTATTGCAACCTATGAGATATTTTAATATATTTATCATATTTTCATAAATAATGTATAATAATGTTTTAAAATCAAAGAGTAAAATTGACAATAAATTAGCCTTAATCCATGTTAGGCATTAGAAAAGAATATGGCTTTCTACTTATATGATTATAAACTAAATCTCACAAAGTATGACCCGAAGTGCCTCATTTGCGTGCTATAAAACTCAATGAGAAAATCTTGGTTTGTGTGCCATTAATTTTTAGCGAAAATTTTCAACATTTATGCAATAATTAAGGGTTACCAACGAGATTAAAAAATTGAAGCTTACCATTGGGAAAGCCGAAAATAGTGGGTTACCAATAGAATTTTAGGAGAAATATCATGATATCTTAAATTTATAAAACAACAAATTTCTCGTGCAATGTGCACGGGTCTAAAACCATAGGCGTGGTTAACTTCTAAATCATCAATTCTATAGAACCGTGGACATGGTTAACTTCTAAATCATCAATTCTATAGAACCACATGCGTGGTTTTTTCGCATGACTAAAGCCAATGGTAATGTGGATGTAGCTGTAATTACTCAACTAATTTTCTACATAGAATCTCATTTTGCAAAGGGATATTATTTATGAGTTTTATGATCATAGCATACACCCTTGGTATAAGATCCACAAACTTTTCCACAATGGGTGAAATAAGCAACATATTTGGTGCTTTTTAACAAATAGAAATGATAAAAAAAATTAAAATAATAATAAAAATCTATAACTGGAGAACATAATTAATACAAAATGAAAAATCATATAATGCAAGATGACCAAAAATACGATGAAATTAAAAGTCCAAAGTTGCTTTAAATAGACAAATCCTTCCCCACTATAAAAGTGTAGATAGTATTATGAGACAAAATAAAATTAAAAGTACTAGCATTGCTCTAGATAAAGGGAGTATTAACGAAAATAGGACTAAAAAACATGTATGCTAAAATTCTCTTGTGATTGGTGGGTGGTGTCCAGTGGATGAGCTGGTGTAGTGTAGCGGTGGTGCAAGAAACAAGAGAGAAAGAGGGTGAGCGAGGCTGTGGAAAGTTTGGAGCGGAAGTGGTTGCATGATTGAGCGTCAGCAATGGTGCGAATTGCGATTTTATCCGAGCTTTTAAGTGAAACAATGTGTAAATAGATTACCTTTTTAGTAAACTTTTTTTTAAAAGGTGGGTCACGTGTTCCACCATGATATTAACTACATTAGTCATTGAATGCATGGGTCATAGACCAGTTTTAAAATATTCTTAATACACAATATGATTATAAAAAATTATATTCACGAGCTAATATTTACACAATGATTGTAGGATAAGTATCCTAAAATCTTAAAATATATAAAACAAAAATTTTCATGGTAATAACAATCATTGTCTGCATGATTGAAACATTCAAGCGTATTTTTTTGCTATTTTCAAACCATGATGTATAACAATTTCCTTTTTTAAAGGTTTCAAAATGGAGGAAAACGTGGAAGAGGAAGGAAGAAATTGCTGAAGGAATACATAGGTCTACAAAATTTCCTAAGCGCCAAAGTAACAAGAATATAATGATAGATTATATAGTACATCATACTCGCAAAGATATTATAAATTATGAAAATCATAGATGCCACGTGATAGAACCTCACAAATTCGTCATCTCATTTGCCATGTAGCGTGCGCACATCGACACATAACTCTGCCCATGTGTCAAAAAATCCTGGAGGCCAGTGGCACAGCCTCATCTTTTTTTTTCTCTATAAGAACAATGATTTATTAAAAAACTAAATTGTATTATCTTCAAAATGTTTAAAAGATAAGTTAACCTTAAAGAACCAAAAAAATTTATAATTATATGTTGACTTAAACAAATGAAAACGAAAATATTATAAAATTCTACTTCATATGTTTCATTATTATTGCAAACATATCTTATTGACACATTATCAAAGAAAATCATGTGAGGAGGAGACAGATTGAGATAGATAGAAAGTGAGACTCATGGAGAGAAATCGAGAGAAGATATTACCAAATATAGAAATGTTGCAATTAACATGAAACATCCTTATGAAAATTTGAAAAAGTATCAATAGTTGAATATAATTTTTAATCGGTATCTTCTATATTATAGCAATAACTACAAATCAAATATTATGAAAATTTGAAAATTAAAAGTATAATTTGTGAAGATTTTTTTTTTTCAAAATACGACATTTATCACACCTTCAATATATATATCCTATAAATATATTTCTAACCTTTTTTTTGTATTAAATACAAATAAGCATTTTAAAGTTAAAAAGGAAGTCCTAAGTCATATATCTTCTTGCCATAATATAGAAGGGAGAAGTGAAAAAAAAATAGAATTTTTGGGAAGTTGATTTTGTGTGGTTTTCTTGGTGTAACGTTTAGTAGTATAATATAGATTGTGATCTAAACAATATGTATGACTTTGCACAAGATATCATAAAACACGAAAAACAATCATTAGATATAATTAAGTATACCTTAATTAGTATTAAAGCTTAAACATATTGAGAAAATTAAAATCATGGCTATGTGGGTAGTGACCAGTGGGTGGCGAAATATGGTGCAATGGTGGTGCAAGATGGCAAGAGATAGAGGGTGCGTAGAACTACCAGAAGTGGAAGCGAAAGCGTTTGTATGGCTGAGTGTTAGTGGTGGTGCGAATTGTGATTTTATTTGGGCCTCTAAGGGAAGAAGTAGACAGAGTAATGGCTATTTCAATCAACTTTTTTTTTAAAGGTGGGTCACATGATCCGCCATGACTTTAACTACATCGGCCACTAAATACACGGGTCATAAGTCAATTTTAAAATAATCTCAATACGTGATTATATAATTTTAGATCACATGTTAATATTCACTACCATGATTTTAGAAGAAACTTCTTAAAGACTTCAGTTTATAAAATAAAAAACTTCCCATGCAATTTGCACGGGTCAAAAAACTAGTACCTAGTAAACTAAACAAGTGGATATTGTATGATAATTAGTTAACCTAAATTAAGTAATTACACTAATATAACATCTATGGCTAAGTACTCTCACTAGCATGAACTAACACATAATATGTTTTACCCTCGATCAATCACGTAATAGTACTCAAAAGAAAATAAATGCCTATAATTACAAATAATCCTCTCTCAAGGCATTATTGCTTCTCTAATTAATATGCCACCAAATCGGATGGACATATGGCTAGAGTTCAACATAAGCTAACCCTAGATCAATAAACTACTCGTTTATATTATAAGAAATAAAGTTTTAAAACATATAGTGATAATTAAATAGAAAATAGGGTGTCAAAGGACGAACTCAACAAAAAGTTTAAGCTGTTGGTTGGAGACCCAAAAATAATTTATACTCTATCACTCCTCCCTCATGTGAGAGCCCATTATGCTTGAAGTATAGATACAGCACAAGCCTCTCTCATATCTGGCGCTAAACATTCCATTTAAAAAGAAGGGGTGGATGAGATTTGAGCCTATAACCTCTATGCCAATCTGGCTTTGATACCATGTCAAAGGATCAACTCAACCAAAAGTTTAACCTGATGGTTGGAGTCCCATGAATTGTTTTATATTCTATCAGAGGTAACAAACATAAAAAAATATATTCCTCCGTTTCAAATTAAATGCAACAAATCTACTTTTATGCATGCCGATACATTATTTTGACCACAAATATATATAATTACATATAAGTAAAAATTATAAAAATTACATTTTATGAAAGTACGCCATGAGACGAATCTAACAATATCTCACTTGACTATGTTTACAATTATGTATAAATCACAAATCTTAGTCAAAGTGAAAAGTGTGAATAGTGAAAAAATGGATTTGTTGCATTTAATTCGAAACGGAGGAAGTATATATTAATTGATGATGGGTGATGAATTTTTGAAGAACTAATGATGGATCTAAGTGTTTCTCTATAAAAATTAAGTAAAACAATACTTACTTAAATTGATTACAGTAGATGACTCCTTGTAAAAAAACTGATAAATCTAAGGGTTTGCCTATAAAAAGAAAATAGTATGTAAATGGATGATGGTAGATGTATCCTTGATGAACAAATACTAGATCTAAGCATTTCTCCACAAAAACAAATTCACGAGAACAAAGATGAAGAAGATGACGGATTTTATATATGGGTTGGCCACACATATAAATATAAGTGTGGTGGTACACATACTTCCTCTATTATGAAATAAATGAAACGATTCTCTTTTATGTGAGAGTTTTTTGAGAGAAATGTTTCATTTATTTCATAACAGATGAAGTATAAGAATTTGTAGCTAAACATAATTGTATAGGCAATTTAAAATGTAATAATTAGATATTTATCCTATATATACATAGAAAAGAATCGAGCATAGCTTATAAATTACCAAGTATGATTGTAATTCTAAAAAAAAAAAATTGGTTACCTGCCATAACCACGCCAAATTGGCATGGCTAACTAGTAGCTAGGCGCCAAATTGCAAGTTTGAGGTGGCTTGCTAATCTTCCAAGGGTTAGGCCTTTATTATGGCTTTATCCAATCCATTTCTGGTACGAACGACGACCATATTTAGCTAAAGACAATTTCTCTTTACAACTATTTTGTCTATATACCCCATCAAATATGAAAAATGAAGTATTTGTCTATTTGTATCTTTATGCTTATCTCGGTCTTCACTTTTCCTTAAAGTAGGGAGCAGAAACTCCCAAGTCCCAACCACTAAACGAGTAAATGTGGGAGTCCAAAATTGACTCCCAATAACAAATATTATATTGTTTATCTCTTATGAGTTTATTATTTTAATAATATGGTTGGTTGTTGGGTATTAGGAAGCGGCCATCTATCTCTATTAAATTTGCATAACTTCTTATTCCATTGCTTGAATGCCTGTTTTAATCCATATAAGGAACGTTTCAACCTACATACTTCACCAGGTTTTACTTTATCATAACCCAAAGGTGGTTTCATATACACCTCTTCCTTTAAGAAACCATGCAAGAAGGCATATCTATGTCACGTTGACATAATGGTCAGTTTTTAGCTGTTGCAAGAGAAATAACAACTCTCATCGTGGCAATCTTGGCAACTGGAGAACAAGTATGAGTGTAGTCCTTGCCAACAACTTGTTGATAACCAACATCAACAAGTCTTGCCTTAAATCTATCCACACTCCCATCAAGATTATATTTAATCTTGAAAACCCACTTTGAAGCAATTGCTTTCTTGTCAGCAGGTAATGTAGTAAGGTGTCAAGTATCATTTGACTCAAGAGCTAAGAGCTCTTTGTTCATGGAATCTCTCCACTTAGGGATAAGGGAAGCTTGAGCATATGAATAAGGTTTAGTACAAGTAGCTGAAGAGGATGCATCAACAGCAAAGGAAAGTGATTTAGAAGAAGGAATAGTTGAACAAATGAAATCCTGAAGTTTAGCTGGTGGTTTAGTAAGTCTAGATGAATGTCTAGTAGCAAGAGGTGGAACAGTAATAGGCTGATGTGAATAAGAAGATGTAGGAGGTTCAATTTTAATATTAGGAGACTGAGTAACAGAATGTTCAGTAGAATGAATAGAATGAACTGGAGTGTTAGAAGGAGTAGGATCTGCATTTGGTGTAATAGAATGCAATGAGGGTCAAGATTTAGAATGAGTATATAAAACTGGAGAATTATGAGGATGTAGATTAGCAGGAGAATTAGGTAGAGAAGTATCAAGATGAAGACTATTGTGCAAAGAAGTATTGGCAGGTAAAGTTAAAGGATCAGATAGATCAATAGGAGTAAAAGAAGTAGGAGTAGAAATTTCTGAACAAAGATCAGTAGATGATTTAAAAGGGAATATATGTTCTGGAAATGAGACATTTTTTAGACACAAGATCATAAAATTTGTATCCTTTTTGTCCAAAGGGATAGCCTATAAAAACACATTGGGAAATTCTCTCTGGTAGACCTTAACTATTTATTTTTCTCTTTGGTATCTTTTCTTATGGGTTAATGTCCTGGTAGCCCTAAATTAATTAAAATGTTAGTAAAATAGGATTATTTAATGATAAACGTTTAGTTAGTGTTAAAAAACGTTAGTTAGTGTTAAAAAACTTAGTTAGTGAGTTAACCTAACCCTAAACTCTAAACTAACCCCTTCCACCACCCCTTCCCCACCCTCCCCCCCCCCCCCCCCCCCCCCCCCCCCCCCCCCCCCCGCCCCCTTCCCTCCCCCACCTCAGCACCGCGTCGTTTTCCCTCCCCCCACCCTCGCCGATTTTGCACCCTCCTCTCCCCACCCCGTCGATTTCGCACCCTCCCCCCACCCCCGTCGATTTTCGCACCCTCCTCCCCAACCCTAGTCGATTTCGCGTGAGCTTGGACGCTCTCTTCGATTTTCGCACCCTCCCTCCCAACACCCCGCTCGACCGGAAATTCGACGGGGGTGGGGGGGTGATGTGCGAAATCGACGGGGAGGAGGGAGGAGGGAAAAACTGTAGTCTTGGGGTGGAGGAGAGGAGGAGGGGAGGGGTTGCGCGAGGCTTGGGGA
Source organism: Beta lomatogona (assembly GCA_947646795.1). Classification (NCBI taxonomy): domain Eukaryota; kingdom Viridiplantae; phylum Streptophyta; class Magnoliopsida; order Caryophyllales; family Amaranthaceae; genus Beta; species Beta lomatogona. Next base: position 546,044 of record CANSNZ010000940.1, read on the forward strand.
GGGGCTGGGGCGGTGGCGGGGGGGGATTGTTGGGAGGGTGGGGAAGGAGTGGTGGGAGGGGGTGGGGAGGGTGGAGGGAAGGGTGGGGGAGAGGGTTAGCTTAGAGTTTAGGGTTAGGTTAACTCACTAACTAACTTTTTTAATACTAACTAACGGTTTTTTAACTCTAACTAAACGTTTTTCAGTAAAAAATCCTATTTTACTAACATTTTAATTAATTTAGGGCTACCATGGACATTAACCCATAAGAAAAGCTACCACAGAGAAAAATAAATAGTTAAGGGCTACCAGAGAGAATAACCCAAACACATTTATTGGCTCTAGGACTGAATTTGTCCTTCCTTCTATCCATGTTATGCACATACCATAGACAACCAAAGACCGTAAGGTGGATATATTCAGGAGGTTGACCAGTTAAAGTTTCATAGGGACTTTTCCAGTTGAGAATAGGAGTAGGAATTTAATTTATAAGGAAAGTAGTTGTAAGAAGACATTCACCCCAGAAATGAAAAGGTAGGTTAGATTGAAACTTTAAGGCCCTAGCTACCTCAAGAAGGTGTTTATGTTTCCTTTCTACCTACCATTTTGCTGAAGTATTCCAACAATACTTCTTTGATGAATGATGCCTTTGTTGGCAAATAAGGAAAGGCACTGATCTTGAATGATCTCAGTACCATTATCAGTTCTTACTTGTTCACGTGAGTGTTGTATTGTGTTTCAACTTGAAGGATGAAATTCACAATTGTTTAGTAAACTTGCAACTTGTTTTGAAGTAAAAAGGTCCAAGTACATCGACTGAAATCATCAAGGATAGTTAAAAAGTAAGCTGCACCATGAAGGGTTTTAACTCTATATGGACCCCCAAAGGTCCATATGCACAAGCTCAAAAGGAATAGAAGCTATAGAAAGACTTCTAGGAAAGGGTGACTTATGATGTTTAGCAACAATACAGATCTCACAAAAAATGGTCATCTATGTGAGTACATAACTGGGAATCAACATGTTTCATCCTAGATATAGAGGTGTGACCTAGTCTAGCATGAAGAGTGTCTAAAGATAATTTTTGTGAGGAATTAGCTGTAACAGAATGGAAGGATTTAGCATATGTTGTATTCTTAGAAGATGTGTGAGAAGGATTTTGAATGGAATCAGGAGCCATGGAAACATTCAAATAATACAGGCCACCAAACTTATTATCAACAACAAGTTTTGGCTTCTTAACAGACCAAAAGATACAATCAGATTCATTGAAATAAACTTCTATCTTGCTATGTGTTACTAACTTCCCTACTGATAACAAGTTATACTTGAAATCAGGAACTAATAATACATAATAAAGAACAATGTCAGCAGATATCACAACATCACCAACCTCAGAAACATAAGTACAACTTCCATTTAGCAATCCAATCTCAAATATTTTAGCAAGTTTTCTTGTAGATGAAAATAAATTAGGATTATTTGCCATGTGATCTATGGCTCTAGAATCAATAATCTACAACGAAGAAATGAGATTACCTGCAAAGTGAGCAAAGGTACCAGAATTATTGGAAGATTCTCCAATAATCTGTTTGCCTTTCACATATTGAAGAAACTCTTGAAACATAGATTGCATCATGGAAGCATCAACATGATGGGCAGCAACAGAAGGTCCAGCAAGCAACATACTCTAAAGGAGTATTATCTTCAAAAGATTTATCAGCAACATGAGCTACCAATTTACCAAGTATTACCGAGTATTAGGTGGAAACGAATTCCTCTTATTAGAATACCAATATGGAAATCCAATGAGCTTGAAGCATTGGCCTCTAGTATGTCCTCTCCCTTTACAATAACAGTCACAATGAAGATTCATCTTCTCTAAATTTTCTTTCCTCCAATCTTTCTTACCAGAACCATAATTTCTTGAAGCAAGAAAAGCACTAGTTTCATGAGAAATGTGATAAACAGCAGAAATTTCTTTCTGTTTCTCAATTTGTTGAGCAAGATAGAATGCTCGATTAATTGATGGAAGAGGATCCATCGACAAAATATTAGTAATCGCATTATCATATCCATCATTCAATCCTAGTAAAAACTCCATAAGTTTTTCTTCATCTTGAAAACTAACAAACATTTTCAGAAAATCACAAGTACATTTAGTCATAACGCCATAGCTACAATCTGGAAAATTTCTTAAATTCTGTAACTCATCCCAAAAACGCTTCATCTTGCCAAAAATGGCAACAACTGATAAATTTTCTTGTTTCTGTTTCTCCAAAGCCTTCTTCAGTTCATAGATTTGTGGTTCATTAGTTTGACCACATCTTTCACAAACTTCACTCCATAATTAAGCTGAACTTTCAATGAAAGTTAAATTGATTGTCTCCAATTTCTGGTTCCATTATTGAATTCACAATCCAGCAAGTAACAAGATAATCGCAACGTAACCAACGATTAAACTCCTTATCAGTAGAATTAGGTCTTTCAATCGATCCATCAAGAAAACCTAATTTATTTTTCGCAATTAAAGCTTGCTTAAAATTTCTCTTCCAGCTAACGAAATTAGTTGCATTCAAGTTAATCGCAACTAATTTGTTAGTAGTTTGATCATAATTTGAAATGTAAAGAGGATCATTGTAGCTAAGACTTACATTGTTATCAGAAGATTGTTGAGAATTTGAATTCACACTTACATCCGCCATTGATGAAGAACTTCAGAAAATTTTGCGAGAAAAGAAAATTTTCAAAGATGAAGTGAAGAAAATAATCTTCAAGATATTCTTCAAAGTTTAATTCACCAGAAACAATTTAAAGAATTCCGCGAGATCAAACCCGCTCTTATACCATGAGAATTAGTAGACGTAAAGAGAGAGAAATCTCTCGGTTTGATTTAAAATAGAATGAGAAAAGTTAGTTGGTATTGTAGGCGTGTTTTTAGTTCGCCTACGCGGTGTGAGCGCGTATTATATTTGACTACCTCACTGTTAAGGTTTTATTGAACATTGTTTTGTATTGAAAGAAGTCGCCAACAATTCTTTTTAGGAAGAATGATAAACCTAATTGGATATAGGAAAATCATAGGGACAAATTATCCAATGTAGATTTCTCCGTCATGACTCCATAGATGGTCAAAATGAACCAAAGATTGAGTTCGGGGGTGAGGGTACGAATATAGTCATAATGAACCACATTCTCCCAGAGTTGGCCTCTACTAAATATCTATTCATTATAGATTTTATGCCAAAGAATAATCAAATAATGTTTTAGACACCCTAAAATATTTAGTCTAAATTGGTTCAGGAAACACATAAAAAGACTAATTTTTAGTGACATGTTATTAGGCAATCAATATACAGTGAACCTAGCAGGTTGTCCAAATTAATCTGATTAATGTTAGAACAGTTCTTTAGGTCTTATTTAGCAAAAATAACATGTGGGGTGATGAAAGCAATAAGTCAGGACAATCATATAATATAAAATATAATGATCAGGCAATTATATAATAATGAAAAACAAATAAAAAGAAAGAGAAAAGAGGTTAGAATATACAATAGAGCGATTTTACATTAAAGATCTACATCATGAAATAAAACTGATAGTAACTTCAATATAAAAATAATTTATTTAAGGATCCTCAAGATTATACCTATGCGGCTTAGATTGAGGAGCGCAACGATCTTTAGGCGGAGCAATCGTGGAACCAAGAATGCAGTGTGATTAAGAGTTGATTTATTTGAGTATTCGAAGTGTATTGTAAGAGTATTCGTAAGTTTTTGTATTCGTGAAATAATAATCTGAAAAGCCGTCCGTAATTCGGGAAAATACGGGTATTTATTGGAAAAAGGAAACTTGCGCTCCACGCAAGCCCTGCGCCCGGCGCAAGCCTACGTGGCAGGCGCAGTGCCACGCTTCACGCGCACATTGGTGTGTCTGACGCAGCCAACCCAATCAGAGATGCACATGTGTAAACCCGTTTTGAAAAGATAGAAAAGTATGTTGCGTCTCACACAAGACTTGCGTCTGACGCAGGACTCTGTGTGAGTCACAAAATCTACATGTCAGGAGCTCATTGTCTTGCCTAACGCGATATGGCCAATGTGCTGGACGCACGTGGCGCGCTGAGCGCAGCCCCCGCGTCCGACGTATATTCCATTGAACGTCTTTCGAAGATACTTTTTTATCCTTAAGATTCCGGAGATGGAATTTTACAGATTAAAAAAATCTGATTTAGTTAGCAAAGATAATAAAATATTTATGAAAAATATCCATTAAAATAATAAATATTTGATTGGGCTTTTAAAATGGATTTAAAATATTTTATGGGCTTGAAATACAATGAATCATCATGAACAATTAATTGGGCTTTATAATATCATTTTGAAACACATTTTAGAATGGTTCTTTAGATTGCTCTTCCATTGGATCGCGCCAACTAATGCGGCGGTATGTTTCATCATTGGATCCTTAAATGGGGAGACACGATTATGTGTCTACAGAAGCCCCTACTTTGGCTGATGTTCAGGAAATCGATAGCCAGAGTATACGGTGTCGGGACGAAGAACGATTCTAATCGCTCTGCAGTTTAGAACTGATCTATATACGTCGGTCTCTACAAAACAAAGTTAGTATGTAGAACAATAACTACAAGCAATCTGATTACTTGCAGGGAAAAATGTTAGCAGATTGGTGCAAACAACTCACAAAAGCACATAATGATGCAGTAATGCAAACTTAAACTATCTAAGGATGCATGAGACGCTATGCAAGGATTAAGGTTATGAAAAGCTAAAGGGTGACACGTCATGCAAGGTCAGGGTTATGCAGGACTAGAATGTATGAAATGCAATGCAAGGTCAGGGTTTTGCAAAGCTGCAATGCAAGGTCAGGATTTTGCAAGGCTAGAAGATGTGTACGTAGAATGATAGAATGAGCAGGATTGAATAGAATGATTTTCGAAAATCGCTTTGTAGCAAATAATCGGGGTCAGTATACTAGGTCCGCAGATTACAACACTTCGGGAGTTTGATTCGACTAGAACGTAACACATTTTTGTAAGTAACATTTTGAAGTAACACTTTTTTAATTGAGTAACATTTTGATGTAACACTTTCAGATAGGTAACACCTTTAGGTAACACGTAATAGCCTTTTTTAAAAAAGCGTTTATTAAATGCTAATTATTTTTATTAAGTTAATTCTGTGTCGAATTTTCTTATTTTATTTGGGTTGGAATATGAATTTTTATTCGACGTGTTTGTAATATATTTATTTATTCAATTTTATGAAGTTGTTATTATATTTTTAGTTTTAAATGGTTTTGGGTTTTAGTTATTGCGTGGTATTTAACCAAATACTCCCTCCGTCCCAGAAAGATTTGAACACTTGTTGGGACACGTAGTTTAAGGTGATAAGTTGTTGTGTGGTTATCAAATGTTATTTTATTTAAAAAGTAGATGTGATAGGAGTTGGTGGGGTATTTTTTATTAGAGGAGAGAGAAAGTTGGGTAACTTTTTATTGATAAATGGTAGAGTGCGTGCCAAAGATGTGTAAAAGAAATAATATATTAATGGTGGGACCATGCCAAGAATGGAAGTGTTCAAACTTATTTGGGACAAACATAAAAGGAAAGTGTTCAGACTATTATGGGACGGAGGTAGTAGGAAAATGAAGTCCGATTTACTCCTTGCCTTTAGCCCATTTGTCGGTTTTGTTTTAAAACCAGAAACCCATTTTCATTTCTCGAACCTCCTCGTCGTTTGTCACCCAAAACCACCACTTCTCGTGGCTTCTCTGTCTCTCACCCGAAAACCTCAATTCTCCTTCCTTTCTCTCTCTCCTCGCATCTCACGCTCTCCTCCCCCTGTCCAGCGCCGCCACCGCCTTTTGTCTGCGCTGCTGCTGTCGTCGTTCTTGCCTGTGGTATTGCTGCGACCGTTCTTGCCTGCTTGCTTTGCCGCCGTTCTTGTTGTTGGTGTTTCCCAGTTTTTTCTCTCAAATCGTTTCGTGTTTTGCAGCGTTCTTTGCCCGCCGCTCGCTCCCCTTCTCTACCAGTGCTGATTGGTGCCGCTGCCGTCACCGTCACCGTCGCCATAACTGCTGCTGTCCCGACCCTTTATAAAGGCGCTGTTTGGTTAGTTTTTTATTTTCTTTGCTGCCTAAATTTCAATTGCTTGTTTAGTTTTTATTTTCTTTGTTGCCTAATTTTTCTTACTTCTTTTTTCATCTAAATTTAGTTGTTGATTTATAAAATGGGCTTATGAATGATCTATGAACTTGTGGGATTCATAGTGTGAATTATTATTTTGTTGCATTTGATTTTTGAGTTCACTTAAGCCAAACTCCAATGTTCAATATACAAGGGAAGGTTGAAAGCTGTTTTGGGTCACCGAACACCTAAGTTTCGATATTTTAAATCATATGAATCATTCTATTTCCTGCAGAGAATTAGAATTGGATATAGTAGCACATAATTGAGTTTTCCTTATATCACATAAACAATAGTAGGAAGATAATTACCCAAAACTTGTGTGCTAGTAGTAACTTTTATGCATGCTAAATTCGGAATACCTTTTGGGTTAGTTAAAACTGCTTAGATACTTTGTGGTAGTTCACTCTTTACTTGACCAAATTGATTTGTTAAACACCTACTTAATGACACTGTTATTGCAGTGATTTTCGTTCCTTGAGAAATTATCAGTCAATTAGAGTTACTAGTTTCGTTCCCTAAAAAAGTATCAGTCAATTAGTGATTGTTAGCAAGCTTGCTAGTTGTTTATGCATTAAGCTAATTCCTTTTATTTGGCCGACTTTTGTTCGTCGATCCAAAATGATGGAAAGGCTGATGAAGGCCTTAGATTAGAGACACTTTTATGGTAGAGAAATGCGAAGAATTGCTTCAGATTCTTTCCTTTCCTCATAATTTATAATAGTTTATATTCTATCGAAACTTCAGATTCTTTCCTTTCCTCATAATTTCATTGCATTTTCTCTGAATTTTATCCTAGAAATCAGTGACGTCAAGGTCCCACAAAATCTGCAGAAAATTAATTTCGTTTTGACTGTGTTAGAACTTTGAGTTGTTTTAGATCTTTTAATTTTGCAAAATCTGTAGAAAATTAAGTGACTGCAATCTACATGGTGTGCACTATGTTGGTACTGAAATTTTCATGGGTATTTGTGTTTCTAGAGGATTTTAGTATCATTCCACCACCAATGGTGGAACCATTGAACTACTTCCATGCAGGTTAGTTGCATTTGTTAGTGTATGGACCTCTCTGGTTTGAATTTTTTTTTTTTTTTTTTTTTTTGCTTTAGTTTCATAGTTAGTTGGTCCTCATAGTATTTGGTGCTTTCAACTCTATGCTCCAACAACTTTAGCACATGTCTGTGATGTCACATAGTACCCTTTTGAAAGGAACATTCTAAGAGGTGTTTATTTTATTCTTAACACACATGAAGAAATCAAGAAGAAAAGCCTAAAGTAAAAAGATTGGCACACTATGGGTCCTATGAGCTTTGCAAGAAAGGAACATGAATTGGTAAGTTAATTACAATGAATAATAATCTCTTTGTTTTATTTTTCCTTATCATCCCTTGGTACGATCATGTAATTTTTATGTATCCCGAATTCTTTTATATTTCCATGCTAGCAACAACAAGATAATGAGAAGAAATGACCATCCCAATCACATTTGTGCAAAGAGTCTTGAAAGAGGATAGTGGACAAAATATACAAAACAGCTTACGAGCCTATTAATAGAATATTGTAAGTTTGGATGCCTTTACATTTATTTAGGCTATGTTTTTCCATCGCAACCTTAATTTGGTAGATATTTGTATTGCTTCCATTATTTCTAATTAGGATAAGATAGAGGAAGTTTATATGCTAAGGTAGATTGATGGAGAGAAAGCATATTATGAAGTAATGGAGATTGATAATATATAATACTTCTTTTTCTTTTTACAACAAGTATATCATTACTAGTCCTCTTATCATATTAGACTTTAAGGATTCTTATTTTTTTTGTTCATATTGCTGGATGATGAAGATAATGGATTAGAGTTCCAAGTATGCATGATGCTTCGGGAAACATGCATGCATGGATAGAGCGATGGAATTGAAGACGAATGAAAGGAATGACCATAAGATTGATTTAGGTTTATTTTGGGAGTTATATATATCATGAATGGATTTTCATATGAACTATATATATTTTGAACGCAATATTATATTTTCAATTGATGAATACTACACTCTGGCTCATTCTTTACAATAACTGTCGAGTATTTGTACTCATTTATATCTATAATATCATCCTATTTCATCTTCGTTATTACATTTATAAGTTTTTGTATTATTATCATTATATGTGTGCTGCCAAATTTTAAAATGTTACTATAAGACAAGTGAAATAAAAGTGTTACTATAAAGCTAGATAAAATGTTGTAAAAAAAAAAAAAAAAAAAAAGAAGCTAGATAACCAAAAGTGTTGTCTAATATCTAATAAATTGTTGCATATGCTGCTTAAAATGATACATAATATTTAATAAAGTGTTCCTATAATTCAAGAGATGACATAAAAAATGCTGTTATAGATGAAAAAGTGTTACATAAGAAATTATAAGTAACACTAGTACAAAATCATTAATTTGCGTCGGACCTGGGACCACCATTTGCGTCGGACATGCACAGGTCTCGACGCAGATATGAGAGACATAATCTGCGTCGGACAAGGATACGACGCAGATGTGAAGCTATTTGCGTCGGATGCAACGCAAAGTCCGATGCAGAAGACGCCTCGCCAGCACCAAAAAACCACATCTACGTCTATCATTTGCGTCGCATTAAGAGGCATGTGCGACGCATATGATTCATTTTTTATAAAAAAAAAAAGTAGGATTTGCGTCGGATTGAGCATTGCATCCGACGCAAATTGGTCATTTTTCATTAAAAAAAAAAGGAAAGTCAATTCACCATACTGAACCATCTAATAACTCACTGGCTTTTGGAATTGATTAGGGATAGACTTGGACCGGACTTCACATAAAGATGCAGATAGGCCTAGATTTTGAGATGAACTAGATTTATATGGGCCTAAGATCGACTCAATGCTAGAGAATGTATGGACTGAAATGCACATGGGCCTAAATGAATGCAATGTGGATTCCAATGCATATGGGCCTAGAATGAATGCAAATGAATTGGATTGAATTTGGTTGATTGGATTGGATTGGATTGAACGTGGTTAGACTGGGCTTAGAATTTTCGAAATTCATTTTTGAAAGGAACCCCTTGTTTTATCTTTTGTTAGGGAAAGATGATGGATTGATTTGAAAAATATCTTTTTTTTTTGAAATGTCGTGTATGATGGTGTTTAGTAAATGTTTTTGAAAAAGTGTAGAATAGAAAGAGGTGCAGGATTGATTTTTTTTTTTTTTAATAAAAAAAGGTAAGCTTTTGAAATTTATGAATATGGAAAGGTAGATTGACAGGGATAGCAGGGATGAAATGGGAAAAGGTAGACATGCATGACAATTCTAACTCTACAATGACCTTTTAGATGCATTTTTTTTAGGAAAGACTTGACGTTGCATGAAAAGACTGATTTTTATATGTTGAATTAGGCGAGACTCCTAAAATGACCATTTTTTTTACGCGAGTGCAGACAGACGAATATAGGACCGAACATAGGATCGACCACCACGACGAATAAATCAAGGAAAAGCACGCGATACACAAAATGCGTGCCACGCAGCATTGCTGCGCGTGGCGCAAAATCGTGCGTCTGGCGCGGGAGTGGTGTGCCAGGAGCAACTTAATGCACTTGGCGCACTACTCCCCCGCCATGTTTTTCGGGGATTTAGGCGAAGTTTTGGTCGATTGATGATTTTGCTTGTTTTTAGACACGATTTTGTAGGAACGACGCATAATAATGACAAATTGACAGGATAATAATAAGCAAGAATTGCAATCACAGACAAATGTCATATAACATGGATGCAAAAGTTCCAACCTAAAGTCCAGTTCTATGTTCAACTATTGGTCAGGTTTATGTTCAGTCTGAAAAGGGTCCATGACTAAGAGATTGATCACACGTATCGTACCCCTGCTTAAAGAGGTGGGCACGTGTAAGACACACTCCAGTCTCAAGTCAGGAACAAGAGAACAATGCCATGGTTGGGTAATTAAGTTTGCTTATGACTAAGATCCAACACTATCGCTCAGGAAGCTTTTTGGAAGGACAAAGCGCAAACCCCCCGTGGGTGACCTCACACATAGAACATGTGCTAATGAGGCAAGGCAGATTGTCCTTATGGTGGCTGAACAGTAGCCATGCATATGCAAAACTGTATATTATTCAAAGGCATAAAAATCAGAATGAATCGCATTTTTCAAGTTTCACCCACTCATTTAAAAAAAATATTTTTTTTTTTAAAATCCCCCCCAGTGGAGTCGCCAAATTGTAGGCGTGTTTTTATTTTGCCTACGCGGTGTGAGCGCATATTATATTTGACTACCCCACTGTTAAGGTTTTATTGAAAATTGTTTTGTATTGAAAGAAGTCGCCAACAATTCTTTTTAGGAAGAATGATAAACCTAATTGGATATAGGAAAATCATAGGGACAAATTATCCAATGTAGATTTCTCCTTCATGACTCCATAGATGGTCAAAATGAACCAAAGATTGAGTTCGGGGGTAACGGTACGAATATAGTCATAGTGAACCACATTCGCCCAGAGTTGGCCTCTACTAAATATCGATTCATTACAAATTTTATGCCAAAGAACAATCAAATAATGTTTTAAACACCCTAAAAATATTTAGTCTAAATTGGTTCTAGAAACACATAAAAAGACTAATTTTTATTGACAACTTATTAGGCAATCAATTTTACAGGGAACCTAGCAGGTTGTCGAAATTAATCTTATCAATGTTAGAACAGTTCTTTATGTCTTATTTAGCAAAAATAACATGTGGGGGTGATAAAAGCAATAAGTCAGGACAATCATATAATATAAAATATCATGATCAGACAATTATATAATACTGAAAAAGAAATAAAAAGAAAGAGAAAAGAGGTTATAATATACAATAGAGCGATTTTACATTAAAGATCTACATCAGGAAAGAAAACTGTTAGTAACTTCAATATAAAAATAATTTATATAAGGATCCTCAAGATTATACCTATGCGGCTTAGATTAAGGAGCGCAACGATCTTTAAGCGGAGCAATCGTGGAACCAAGAACGCAGTGTGATTAAGAGTTGATTGAAAGTATTCGAGTATTTGAGTATTCGAAGTGTATTGTAAGAGTATTCGTAAGTTTTTGTATTCGCGAAATAATAATTCGAAAAGTCGTCCGTAATTCGGGAAAATTCGGGTATTTATAGGAAAAAAAACTTGCGCTCCATGCAATCCACTGCGCCGAGCGCAAGCCTACGTGGCGGCGCGAGTGCCACGCGTCACGCGCATATTGGTGTGTGCTCGACGCGGCCGGCCCCAATCGGAGATGCACATGTGTAAACGCGTTTTAAAAAGATAGAAAAATATGTTGCGTCTCACACAAGACTTGCGTCTGACGCAGGACTCTGTGTGAGTCACAAAATCTACGTGTCAGTCGCTCATTGGCTTGCCTAACGCGATATGGCCAATGTCTTTGGACGCACGTGGCACGCCGAGCGCAGCCCCACGTCCGGACGCTTATTCTCGGAATATTCGAGCATATTCCATTGCGCGTCTTTCGAAAATACTTTTTTATCCCTAAAATTTTGGAGATGGAATTTTACGATTAAAAAATTCTGATTTATTTATCAAAGATAATAAAATCTTTATTGATAAATATCCATTAAAATAATAAATATTTGATTGGGCTTTTAAAATGGATTTAAAACATTTTATGGGCTTGAAATACAATTAATCATCATGAACAATTAATTGGGCTTTAGAATATCATTTCGAAACACATTTTAGAATGGTTCTTTCGATTGCTCTTCCGTTGGGTCTTGCCAACTAATGCCGCGGTATGTTTCATCATTGGATCCTTAAATGGGGAGACACGATTATGTGTCTACAGATATTATTACAGCAATGCCTTTTATACTTGAGTTAGTTAGAGATATAACTAACTCCTAAAACATAAATAACAAGACTAGAAAGTAAACTAGCTTATTACAATAGCTTATGGCTGATTATTGAGCTATATACTTCATATTATCATTTCTGCATCAAAACAACATATAAGCAAATTAGTACAAGGATGTCCGTTTTCACACAGATTTGGATTATAGTTCACGTCTTCTATAATTTTAGTCCGTTTTGGAATTATTGTATATCTTATTTAAAACTTATCCAAGTGCCTTAATCTATGTACTTGCACGCACATAGTTGATCAAATAATCTGAAAATCGCATTAAAAATTGAAGGATTCATGAAGGTAACATGGTCCACAAAAGAGACCAAAATATCCATAAGTCTAACGAAAATATTCTTTTCCTAACATAAAAATGTACCCTAATAAGAACTACATGACATTAGAATATGCATTTATCAATAGTTTGGCCCCTACTAGAGGTGATCACGGGTCGAGCTGAGCTTTGTCCGAAAAATTACGTGTTCCAACAAGTGTTCAAATCTTTTTGGGACGGAAGGAGTATTATAGTATATTATATCATTCAAAAATAGATTTCTATTGATGTTTTTTTTCGACAAGATTAATGTTCAACTATTGCATAGTTGTATTGTAAATAGATATTTAATACGTAGATCTTCATCCTGAATAAATCAAAAAATTAAATTCACAAAGAAAAAGCATTGCTCGAAAATTACCTTAATTTGTTAATGATTCTAAGTATGCGGCACCATATTGACAAGTATGTGCCAATTTGGCAATATCGAGATGGCCTTTGTTGGGGTAAATGGTGGAGGTTGAGAAAACTTGGATGCCCAACACGGAAGGAATCCCTAGCTGCCCGGGCGGGCAAGCTTGGGCTCGGGCGGGCCAGGAGCCCAGATGGGCTGTATCCTGGCTCGGGTGGGGCAGCCTCGTGTCCTTTGGTTCTGCCTTCGAGGCGGTTTGGTGTCTTCACCTTGCACCCAAGCGGGCTGGGTTGTGGCCGGGCGGGCTACATACCTCAATCTCGGGGGTGCGTTTTTAGTAAAGCTTCGAGGCAGGAACTTGCAGTGAGTATTTGCCCGGGCGGGCAGCACTTTGGGCCAGGCGGACAATTTCTCGTGCTCGTCTGGCCAACCCAGATCTGTCGTGATTTTTTTACGGGTTTATGATTTAATCTCGACTCTTAGATTGTTTAATCCCCCTTAAAACATATAAACCCTCCTCTTTCATGGTTTAGGTTAATAATCACACAAAGTAAGATCTTCCTAGGGTTTAGTGAAAGAGGAGAGAGAAAATAGCATTAAACTCATCCATTAATGCTTGCATTGTTCATCCATTGTTACCATTAATAAAAGGTGATTGCTTGGTGGGTTTTTTGTCCCGGTGCTCGGGTTTTCCCAAGTTATTCGGTGTGTTTTCATTGCTTTCCTATTTTGTGCTTAGTTTCATCCCTTTTCATTAGTTGTTGCTTAGTGTTAATTGCAAGTAATTAGTGTTTTGCTTAGTCTAATTTTCATCAGGCCTACTAGTGATCTTCCCTTTATCGTTTCCATTTCCATGGCCTGAAACAAAGCATGATTGTCTCTAGCTATTGGGGCTATTTTTGGGAAATATATATTCCCGATACTAGCTGGCTAAAACAAATTCCTTTTGCAATTGTTCTTGTTTATTTATATTCTAGTATGGCTAAATGGCATAGTGTTTTGACACTTTGAGTGTTTGTTGCCACACAAGAGAGATCAGATTGGAAGGATAGGGTGCATAAATAAAATTACCTAAATATCACCCCTCTCTATTACTGTAATAAGCAGTTTGTCATATAACATTATTTTGCATAAGACTTTTTTTTCTCCTTAAGCAGCAAGAAATAACTCTAACAGCTTGTTTAGGATTTGGAAGGAAAAGAAAGAAAGTGCAAGGAAATTTGTTAGTTTCCAATGTCTGGTTCAAAAAAGAAATTTTAAGTGAAAGTAAATGGCAAGAAAGAAGACTCTTTAATAAAATTTTACTTTCGTTTTCTCCCCAAAGTGGGGGAATTTGGGAGGAAATAGAAAATTTAAACCAAACATGAGAAGTTAAGATTTTTTTTTTTATTTCTCTTCCCTTATTTTTTCTTCTTTTACTAAAAATGAACCAAATAAGCGGCAAAGATTTCAAAAGTGGATCGAGGTAAACTAAAAACATGTTCATTCTGTCTGATTCTTTGTAAAGAACCCTATTCATGAGATATGCAGAGGTAACTTAGCATTTTAAATGTGCGGTTGAACGTAAACTTCACGCCCATTAATTTTCAAACACGGCAACAAAACAAGAAGACAACCGGACATTGAAGATGGGCCGTTGTCAACTTGTCATAACGTTTAAGGCCAGCCTCGTGATCACTTTGAGTGGGGTTAGCAGTGAGCACTACTAGACATTAAAGATAGGCCGTTGTCAAAACGTTTAAGGCCAACCTCGTCAGTCGTCAGTGAGTGGGGCTAGTGGCTGCTAACAGCAAATCGAAAATAATTCAACGAAATATCTTTGTGATGTGAGATACTTGTATAACTACTGCAAATTGAACTCTCAATTATGGATTTAGAGTTTTCAGTCGAATCTGGTTTATTATCGAAGTGGAAAAGACTTAAACAGAGTTGGCACGAGAGCACTATATTTCTAACTTACAAAAGTTACATGATAATGAAGGTCTAAGCATCATCATGTACACTCAAATATAATGATTAGGCTTTCGCCCAGGGGCGGGAAACTTAAGTGCCCTTATTGTCACACTAACTGAAATACTCTTTTTAGGGGTTTAGAGGTTAACTAGTTGTTGGCTCGGGGGATGCCCCTAATAATTTATCAATGTGAATTTGAAGTCTTGAATCAAACACTTGAGAAAAGTGGAAAAACAAAAAGAGTTCTATGCATTGTATTGTAGATAGGAAGTGATCTTCCATTTCCTATTAAATTTTCTACGTAGTAAATTATAATATGAATTATTCATCAATATAACCTCGCTTTCAAGAGAGTACATATATATAAATATATAATTTCTTATAAAAAATATAATACAATCTTTTTTTAGATGTAGGTTAATATGTAAGAATACAACCGATGCAATGAAATGGTGTAGTAGTGTTAATATACGGTGGTTATAAAAAATTGAAGAGCTTTTCTATAATATAAGATTGCTAAAAAGTAGGACACGCTATTATTAACAATAGCTTAATGAGTATTAATATATACATTTGTATTTAATTGTCTTAAAAATAGAAAATTATTTTGTCTTTAAATATATATTTTTTTCCCATAGAGACCAACATGAGATAATAGAGTAGTTGGTTAGTACATTTGTATCTCAAATGAGAGGTCATGGGTTCGAGTCTTATAACACACATTTTTATTGTTTTAATGAGTATTAATATATACATTTGTATTTAATTGTCTTAAAAATAGAAAATTATCTTGTCTTTAAATATTTTTTTTTTTCTCATATATGACCAATATGAGATAATAGAGTAGTTGGTTAGTGCATTTGTATCTCAAATGAGAGACTATGGGTTCGAGTCTTATAACACACATTTTTATTGTTTAATATTTCTCATTTAATTGTTTGGGGGAGGGGAAGTACACATGTTTTTGCCTTGGGTTTTAGACAGGTGATAGCCTAGTGGTGTTGCATCACCTTCGATCCCAGATATCTTGGTATCGAGTCTCATCCCTTGTAAGGAGGGATCTCCAATTTCCCCCCTACTTGCAAGGGACTTCATCTTACCTTATATATATGTATATATATATGTATATATATGTATATATATATGTATATATATGTATATATATATGTATATATATATATATGTTATAGACTTGAAGCTACTACTATAATTTTACAAACGTAATCTATACAAATATATTATAGGGTGTGCCTAAACAGGAACGGTGCCACGTGCGGCTCCCTAAGAGACTTTTAATTACTCCATTAGAAATTGCATAGTATAGAGTTTGATCCGGGACCTCAAAAACATATACTAAAGTCTTAACCACTAGACCAAATAACATTTAGTGTTATCATCTTAAAGTATAATATTAATAAATGAAAGTTTTCCTTACCCGAAATGTGGCGGGCTAATAACTAATTTTACGTTATAACTAACATGTTATTCAAAGTCCTCAACTGTGGCTTTTGAAATTCTAGGTCCATTCAATAATAAGAATTCGCAAAGTTTAGGTCCTTATGTATACGAGGAGTCATAAACCACTAACATTTAGTGTTTCTTTTGCCCACTAACAGTGAATAAAATATTATAAAGTAATTTCATAATAATAGATAAAAAGGAAAAAGCTTAATCTGGCAATTTTATCACAACAAAAACATGTTTCCTATACAATATTCGTTACCCAAAAGCCCGATATGACACAAGTTTGTTATTAAACGACACTACCAGAAAATGTAAGGACACTATTATGGTTGCTTATTTAAACCCGACGATAGTGTTGGCTAAGGTAGACTTTCACATCTAACTTGCTAAAGATATCTCATTGATTTTCTTTCTTGTCGCCAGATCCTGCAGCTTGTAGCTTGTTGAGTTGGCATAAAGGTTTGTCTTAAACTTATAACTTTTGTTAAGGTTCTAATTAATTTCATCTTACTCTGTTTTTGAGAGAGTAGAGAAAGAAATATCATAATTTTTAGCTTCCATGGCAAAATTGGCCTCAACACCCTAAATTATAGCAAGACTTGAACGTCACCAACGATTGACTAGTAGTCTAAAAACCACCAACTACGGGGTGGTGTGCGGTTGTACCACCAACTACGGGGTGGGGTGCACCATAAAAACCCACCGTCTTTGGCAACATTTTATGCTTCCAGCCTCATTTATGGTACGAATGCACCCCACCCCATAGTTGGTGGTGTTTAGGCTATTAGTCGTAGTTGGTGGTGTTGTGTGCACCCGAGCTATAGTTCATCGTGTTGAGGCCAATTTTGCCTTACTTCTATAATTTGAACTCCTCTAACATAAAATCTTTTTAAGTTTCAACGTGTGGGCCAGTTCTCTATCAATAATAAGGATTTGTACCCCATCCCTTTCATTTCATTCCCTAGTTATCTCCTTTTTAATATATTGACAATATAATTATTTATTTTAGATTCATAAGGGTTCTCTAAATATTTGGTCTTAGCATCATCTTCAAGGTTTACTTCAGAAAGAAATTGATGCAAGGCATCAATAAACTGGCATACCTTATTTACTCGAGATCGGCTCGGTCAAAACTCGGTCAAAGCTCGACTCGAACTCGAGCTCGACTCGATGACTAACGAGTCGAGCTTGAGCTACTACCTACTCGACTCGAAAAGCTCGCGAGAAACTCGAAAAAATAATTATTTATAATAATTGCAATTTCGATAAATAATTCTAAAACTTTTTCAAAGAACTTAATCCATGAAATGTAATAAACACTTTCATAGAAAATATTTTCATAGTGGACATTAATTACAGTTTGTCTTTAGGTTATGGTTAACAAGTCGAGCACAAGATTTTAACGAGCCTTAGCCTTGGCTCGGCTCAAAATCTCATGAACAAACTAGAAAATTATTAAAAATGATCTTTTATGTAAAATATTAAATGTCCCACATTGATTTATAGTATAAACAATAGCATTTTCATCTATAAAATGTTACTACTCTAGCTATACTTATTGTTTTAATTAAAGTTGTCCCACATTGGTCGGGAAACAAAAGTTAAAGTTTGTGTTCTTTATAAATGAAACAAAAACTTTTTGGTTGGAAGACATTTTATTTCTATGAAAGTTTGTTTCATAAAGTCCCACATTGGTTGGACAATGAAGCACCCAACTTTTTTTTCGTTATAAAAGGCTACTCCAAGTACCTAACTCAAGGTACATGGATTGACTCAGTTGAGCCATGATTTAGGTTCGAGCTTGGGGTTCGAGCTTGGTTCGAGCGTGATTTGAGTTCGAGTTCGAGTCGAGTTTGATTTTTTCAAGCACGCGAGTTTTCGAGTCCAGTCGAGCTTAATTTCGAGTTTTCGAGTTCGAGTTGAGTACACCCCTAGTTAGATGCATAGCATTGTATATTGAGAGCTTATCATGCTTTTCTTTATATTGTTAAACTTACAGCAATTAATTTATAAGTTTTTATAATTTGTACTAGATGATCATGAAACTTTCAGCACTAGGAAAAATGCAAAAATCCAAAACCTTTAATACACAGAATTCAAAATTTCCCAGTCAAGATTAATATATGAATAGTGCAAAATCCAAAATAATGTTGTAACAAGTAGATAGTGGAAGTGATGCGCTCAAGTTATACGATGTTCTTGTGGTATTTTAGGTGCACTTTGCTAAGGGATTTGTTCGTAATTGTTAAGTTTTGCATATAAATAGACCTTAGCGGAAGTTCGGAATTTTGTATGTTAATTGTTGTTAAAGTTGTAAAGTTCCGAGCTCTTGGAACTCCACCGTGTGCCTAAGCATCGCATCACCGCAAGCTCGTCATCACCAACCCGGTAGAGCTCGGCGGCTCGGCGGCAAAGTCGAAGCACCGCACAGCCAAGCTCACCCAACGCAGCGAAGCCGGCGCTCGGCGGCCTCGACCAAGCCGCCCGGCCCAGCATCGCCCGGCCGGCTCACGCCCGGCGCCCATCGCACGCCAAGCCAGCTCGCACCTCGCGAGGAATGTCGCACCTCGCGACCTGAAGCTCGCACCTCGCGATATTTCTCGCACCTCGCGACCTGCGTGGTTTGGCCCAGTTCTTCAGCTCGTTGCGAAGGCAGTAGCTCATCGCACGGTGCGACCTGTATCGCACCTCGCGACCCCTAGGTCGGTTTAAATGACGGCTAACTTTTGAGGCTTAGTATAAATACTAAACTTTGTTTTTAGACCTAGGGGGCAGAGCCACAAGGGGATGGAGTTTCCAAAACTCCACTCCTCTCTTGTTGTCTCATCTTTTTAGTTTTTATTTTCTAATTTAGTTTTTGTAGATTTCAATTATGGGATTGGCTTATGCTATGCCGATTGTAGCTTGAACCGTTCTTGAACGAGATTAATATGGAGCTTCAAGCATTATTGTGAGATCTTTCCTCTCTATTTATTTCCTTTGATTATGGTTTAATTTCTATGCTTGCTTTCAATGGTTTTTGCATAATTATGCTAGGAATGTTACTAGTTTGATTGTGTAATTAATCTAATGCTAGATTTAAGAATAGGATCGGATTGTTTTATTCTTTTATCATTTGGTAGCAAACTAGGGAGTAATTTAGATGCTGATCATCTTGGTTATTTCTTGGGGAAATTGAATCAACTGTTGAATGTTTATCGCTTGTATGACGTTAGCAGGTCTATTGGTTCTCTGTGTTTATTGTCTGCTATCGGATTGAACTTAGACGCGAGATCGGACTAGGTTATCCTTTAGTTAGGGTTTTATAGTCACGCTGATCGTGCTATTCAACTAAGAATAAGGAGAACGCGAGATTAATTCTCAACAATAGATAATAATGGAATTAATTAGAGTCGAGGTTCAAGGATCGATAATGAATTGAAGTGTATGTTAATCGGATTCAAGATCTTTCCATATTGATTTCTCATCTTGTTTATATGTTAGTTAGTTGTAGTTTAGTTATAATCTACTTGAAACCCCCTTTGTTATTATTATTAGGTTTCTCGGCCCTTAGCTTAATCTAGGTTTCGAATCACGCTAAGTACTAAACTCGTCCCTGTTTCCCTGTGGATACGACCCCTACTTCCATTATACTTGTTTATTGTAAAAGAGAGTAGGAGAAATTTTATCTTTGGCCGGGCGGCGGTGCACGACGACGCACCCGCGGCCCGCCAAATTTTGGCGCCGTTGCCGGGGAAACGGTGTTACTTGTTTGTATTTAGTGTGATTTTTGGATGGTATTGTTTGTGCTCTTTGTTTTTGGTTGGCCACTCATATGAAGAATTCCCTTTTTGTTTGAGTATCTAGTTTTCATCTTCCATTGAGCTCTATGTATTTCACTTTCGTATTTTGGACAAGAAGCATGGAACTTGTTGCTTTAACTCTCTTGGGAATGGTTGATTGACTCATACTCTATATCTTGGTTATTGTCTAGCTTTAAACATTTATATTAATGGTCATGACTTGGGTTAGCTAGGAGTACTACTAGTTGATGTTTGTTGTTGCCTTAATGCTAGGTTTGGGATGTAATCAGATGTTATATGCTCAACCATGTTGTAGTAAGCTAGGTATTAACGATGCATTGCAAGAGTTCTTCTCAATCAATTTTGCAGGTACTTGAAGTGGAGATTGACATGGAACCACCATTGTCACACATGGAGCACAACCCAATGATTAAGCTTAAGGTATTAAGTCGAGCTCACGACTTTAAACAACAGCGCTTCTCGGGAGGCAACCCGAGACCCCTTTATTTTCTTTCTTTTCCTTTATTTTTCATCAAATTCCCACCACCACAACAAATTTTCTTTCACCCACCGCCTACCCACTAAAAAGATCCACAACCAATCTTAATTCGCTTGGAACCAAAATCCACAAAAGAAAACCCGTTGGGAGGACTTCAATAGCTAGGAGTTGGTAACACTAGAGGATTGAGATTGTTAATGTATCTTTTCGATCTCTTAAGCTAGGAGCAAATCTCAAAAATTCAAAACTTTTGAACTTGTCATTTGTTTGAGTGATTCGAGGGAGCGGGTTGTGAGTTGAGTTAGGAGATTTGAGTTGGTGTTGTTAAGAAATTTGAGTTTGACGGATTGCTTTTCATGAGTTTTGACCATCGATCTTCGATTTACCCGATTTTCAAATTTCCCCTATTTTCGAGTATACTTTTTCTTTTTAATTGTCGACACATTGAGGACAATGTGTAGTTTAAGTAGGGGGAGGGTATTCTCATTCTCATGTATCTATGTTGTATATATTACTTTCAATTTGAAAAAAAAAAAAAAAAAAAAAAATGGAAATGAAAAAATGAAAATGAAAAAAAAAAAAAAAAAAAAATGAAAAAAAATAAAAAAAAAAAAAAAAAAGTGATGAAATGAAACCCGCTGAGTTGAAAACCCACAAGGGTGGGCGACTCGAGCAAAAATGGGGGCCGGATAGGTTGAAAACCCGAAAGGGCAACTTATGCAAAAAAGTGGCTTATATTGAGCGGGTAAGATGGTGAGATGAAAAAAAAAAAATGTGAGAAGCTAGGATGAAAACCCGAAAGGGCTCCTAGGCAAAATGAGAGATTAAGAGAGAATTATACACTTTGAAAACTCATTTGCCGGAGATGGTGTCATAAGGTTGAAAGCGTTTTCGGGTTGGGTTAGTGAATTCATCCTTTGTTTTGTGAAGATCTATTTATTTTGGCTTTCGCATTCTTTTGGTTGATTGTTTTTGGGAGTAAGCATGGAATTTATCCCTTTTTGTCTTTGTTCCATGGCTTGCTATTTTAAGTTAGTTGTTGTAGTAGTAGGTCATCTTTTGAGGTTTGGGAGAGCGATACTTTAGTGTGTCGAGGCGGCATTTTGATTCTCGTTGGTGTTGTTGGTTAAACTTGTTGGCGTTGCTTTGGTTATTATTGTTGTCGCGTCTTTGTATATTTCAGGTGAGCTTGAATCTAAGTGTGGGGGAATCATCATCCCTTACGTTTAGGTTTTGAGCGTATTTTGTTAAGATGTGATGATGATGATGTAGTTGATGGGGAGTGTAGGTTGGTTTCGATAGCTTGGGCGATGATTCATTTGGTGATCCTCATTTTGAGTTTACTCGAGGTCGAGTAAAGTTCAAGTGTGGGGGTATTTGATGCGCTCAAGTTATACGATGTTCTTGTGGTATTTTAGGTGCACTTTGCTAAGGGATTTGTTCGTAATTGTTAAGTTTTGCATATAAATAGACCTTAGCGGAAGTTCGGAATTTTGTATGTTAATTGTTGTTAAAGTTGTAAAGTTCCGAGCTCTTGGAACTCCACCGTGTGCCTAAGCATCGCATCACCGCAAGCTCGTCATCACCAACCCAGTAGAGCTCGGCAGCTCAGCAGCACCGTCGAAGCACCGCACAGCCAAGCTCACCCAACGCAGCAAGCCAGCGCTCAGCAGCCTCGACCAAGCTGCCCAGCCAGCATCGCCCAGCAGCTCACTGCCCAGCGCCCATCGCACGCCAAGCCAGCTCGCACCTCGCGAGGAATGTCGCACCTCGCGACCTGAAGCTCGCACCTCGCGATATTTCTCGCACCTCGCGACCTGCGTGGTTTGGCCCAGTTCTTCAGCTCGTTGCGAAGGCAGTAGCTCATCGCACGGTGCGACCTGTATCGCACCTCGCGACCCCTAGGTCGGTTTAAATGACGGCTAACTTTTGAGGCTTAGTATAAATACTAAACTTTGTTTTTAGACCTAGGGGGCAGCAGCCACAAGGGGATGGAGTTTCCAAAACTCCACTCCTCTCTTGTTGTCTCATCTTTTTAGTTTTTATTTTCTAATTTAGTTTTTGTAGATTTCAATTATGGGATTGGCTTATGCTATGCCGATTGTAGCTTGAACCGTTCTTGAACGAGATTAATATGGAGCTTCAAGCATTATTGTGAGATCTTTCCTCTCTATTTATTTCCTTTGATTATGGTTTAATTTCTATGCTTGCTTTCAATGGTTTTTGCATAATTATGCTAGGAATGTTACTAGTTTGATTGTGTAATTAATCTAATGCTAGATTTAAGAATAGGATCGGATTGTTTTATTCTTTTATCATTTGGTAGCAAACTAGGGAGTAATTTAGATGCTGATCATCTTGGTTATTTCTTGGGGAAATTGAATCAACCGTTGAATGTTTATCGCTTGTATGACGTTAGCGAGTCTATTGGTTCTCTCGTGTTTATTCGCTGCTATCGGATTGAACTTAGACGCAGATCGGACTAGGTTATCCTTTAGTTAGGGTTTTATAGTCACGCCGATCGTGCTATTCAACTAAGAATAAGGAGAACGCGAGATTAATTCTCAACAATAGATAATAATGGAATTAATTAGAGTCGAGGTTCAAGGATCGATAATGAATTGAAGTGTATGTTAATCGGATTCAAGATCTTTCCATATTGATTTCTCATCTTGTTTATATGTTAGTTAGTTGTAGTTTAGTTATAATCTACTTGAAACCCCCTTTGTTATTATTATTAGGTTTCTCGGCCCTTAGCTTAATCTAGGTTTCGAATCACGCTAAGTACTAAACTCGTCCCTGTTTCCCTGTGGATACGACCCCTACTTCCATTATACTTGTTTATTGTAAAAGAGAGTAGGAGAAATTTTATCTTTGGCCGGGCGGCGGTGCACGACGACGCACCCGCGGCCCGCCAAATTTTGGCGCCGTTGCTGGGAAACGGTGTTACTTGTTTGTATTTAGTGTGATTTTTGGATGGTATTGTTTGTGCTCTTTGTTTTTGGTTGGCCACTCATATGAAGAATTCCCTTTTTGTTTGAGTATCTAGTTTTCATCTTCCATTGAGCTCTATGTATTTCACTTTCGTATTTTGGACAAGAAGCATGGAACTTGTTGCTTTAACTCTCTTGGGAATGGTTGATTGACTCATACTCTATATCTTGGTTATTGTCTAGCTTTAAACATTTATATTAATGGTCATGACTTGGGTTAGCTAGGAGTACTACTAGTTGATGTTTGTTGTTGCCTTAATGCTAGGTTTGGGATGTAATCAGATGTTATATGCTCAACCATGTTGTAGTAAGCTAGGTATTAACGATGCATTGCAAGAGTTCTTCTCAATCAATTTTGCGGGTACTTGAAGTGGAGATTGACATGGAACCACCATTGTCACACATGGAGCACAACCCAATGATTAAGCTTAAGGTATTAAGTCGAGCTCACGACTTTAAACAACGGCGCTTCTCGGGAGGCAACCCGAGACCCCTTTATTTTCTTTCTTTTCCTTTATTTTTCATCAAATTCCCACCACCACAACAAATTTTCTTTCACCCACCGCCTACCCACTAAAAAGATCCACAACCAATCTTAATTCGCTTGGAACCAAAATCCACAAAAGAAAACCCGTTGGGAGGACTTCAATAGCTAGGAGTTGGTAACACTAGAGGATTGAGATTGTTAATGTATCTTTTCGATCTCTTAAGCTAGGAGCAAATCTCAAAAATTCAAAACTTTTGAACTTGTCATTTGTTTGAGTGATTCGAGGGAGCGGGTTGTGAGTTGAGTTAGGAGATTTGAGTTGGTGTTGTTAAGAAATTTGAGTTTGACGGATTGCTTTTCATGAGTTTTGACCATCGATCTTCGATTTACCCGATTTTCAAATTTCCCCTATTTTCAAGTATACTTTTTCTTTTTAATTGTCGACACATTGAGGACAATGTGTAGTTTAAGTAGGGGGAGGGTATTCTCATTCTCATGTATCTATGTTGTATATATTACTTTCAATTTGAAAAAAAAAAAAAAAAAAAAATGGAAATGAAAAAATGAAAATGAAAAAAAAAAAAAAAAAAAAAATTAAAAAGAATATAAAAAAAAAAAAAAAAAGTGATGAAATGAAACCCGCTGAGTTGAAAACCCACAAGGGTGGGCGACTCAGGCAAAAATGGGGGCCCGGATAGGTTGAAAACCCGAAAGGGCAACTTATGCAAAAAAGTGGCTTATATTGAGCGGGTAAGATGGTGAGATGAAAAAAAAAAATGTGAGAAGCTAGGATGAAAACCCGAAAGGGCTCCTAGGCAAAATGAGAGATTAAGAGAGAATTATACACTTTGAAAACTCATTTGCCGGAGATGGTGTCATAAGGTTGAAAGCGTTTTCGGGTCGGGTTAGTGAATTCATCCTTTGTTTTGTGAAGATCTATTTATTTTGGCTTTCGCATTCTTTTGGTTGATTGTTTTTGGGAGTAAGCATGGAATTTATCCCTTTTTGTCTTTGTTCCATGGCTTGCTATTTTAAGTTAGTTGTTGTAGTAGTAGGTCATCTTTTGAGGTTTGGGAGAGGCGATACTTTAGTGTGTCGTGAGTCGGCATTTTGATTCTCGTTGGTGTTGTTGGTTAAACTTGTTGGCGTTCTTGGTTATTATTGTTGTCGCGTCTTTGTATATTTCGGGTGAGCTTGAATCTAAGTGTGGGGGAATCATCATCCCTTACGTTTAGGTTTTGAGCGTATTTTGTTAAGATGTGATGATGATGATGTAGTTGATGGGGAGTGTAGGTTGGTTTCGATAGCTTGGGCGATGATTCATTTGGTGATCCTCATTTTGAGTTTACTCGAGGTCGAGTAAAGTTCAAGTGTGGGGGGGTATTTGATGCGCTCAAGTTATACGATGTTCTTGTGGTATTTTAGGTGCACTTTGCTAAGGGATTTGTTCGTAATTGTTAAGTTTTGCATATAAATAGACCTTAGCGGAAGTTCGGAATTTTGTATGTTAATTGTTGTTAAAGTTGTAAAGTTCCGAGCTCTTGGAACTCCACCGTGTGCCTAAGCATCGCATCACCGCAAGCTCGTCATCACCAACCCGGTGAGAGCTCGGCGGCTCGGCAGAAGACCGTCGAAGCACCGCACCGCCAAGCTCACCCAACGCAACGAAGCCGGCGCTCAGCGGCCTCGACCAAGCCGCCCAGCCCAAGATCGCCCAGCCAGCTCACTCGCCCGGCGCCCATCGCACGCCAAGCCCGGCTCGCACCTCGCGAGGAATGTCGCACCTCGCGACCCGAAGCTCGCACCTCGCGATATTTCTCGCACCTCGCGACCTGCGTGGTTTGGCCCGGTTCTTCGGCTCGTTGCGAAGGCGTAGCTCATCGCACGGTGCGACCTCGTATCGCACCTCGCGACCCCTAGGTCGGTTTAAATGACGGCTAACTTTTGAGGCTTAGTATAAATACTAAACTTTGTTTTTAGACCTAGGGGGCGGCAGCCACAAGGGGATGGAGTTTCCAAAACTCCACTCCTCTCTTGTTGTCTCATCTTTTTAGTTTTTATTTTCTAATTTAGTTTTTGTAGATTTCAATTATGGGATTGGCTTATGCTATGCCGATTGTAGCTTGAACCGTTCTTGAACGAGATTAATATGGAGCTTCAAGCATTATTGTGAGATCTTTCCTCTCTATTTATTTCCTTTGATTATGGTTTAATTTCTATGCTTGCTTTCAATGGTTTTTGCATAATTATGCTAGGAATGTTACTAGTTTGATTGTGTAATTAATCTAATGCTAGATTTAAGAATAGGATCGGATTGTTTTATTCTTTTATCATTTGGTAGCAAACTAGGGAGTAATTTAGATGCCGATCATCTTGGTTATTTCTTGGGGAAATTGAATCAACTCGTTGAATGTTTATCGCTTGTATGACGTTAAGCGGGTCTATTGGTTCTCTGTGTTTATTCTTCGCTATCGGATTGAACTTAGACGCAGATCGGACTAGGTTATCCTTTAGTTAGGGTTTTATAGTCACGCTGATCGTGCTATTCAACTAAGAATAAGGAGAACGCGAGATTAATTCTCAACAATAGATAATAATGGAATTAATTAGAGTCGAGGTTCAAGGATCGATAATGAATTGAAGTGTATGTTAATCGGATTCAAGATCTTTCCATATTGATTTCTCATCTTGTTTATATGTTAGTTAGTTGTAGTTTAGTTATAATCTACTTGAAACCCCCCTTTGTTATTATTATTAGGTTTCTCGGCCCTTAGCTTAATCTAGGTTTCGAATCACGCTAAGTACTAAACTCGTCCCTGTTTCCCTGTGGATACGACCCCTACTTCCATTATACTTGTTTATTGTAAAAGAGAGTAGGAGAAATTTTATCTTTGGCCGGGCGGCGGTGCACGACGACGCACCCGCGGCCCGCCAGGAAGTAATCGCAGAAATATTTGATGGGTTGATATTTAATTCTTTGCTTCAAATAAACTATACAACGATTTCGTTGAACATTATTCCAAATGTAAAACACAGATTGAAAAAAGATGAAGGCGCGGTGGCTTGTGTTAGCAATATCAATGTGGGTTGTTCTTCAAGGAGTTTATGCAGCAGATGTAACCTTTGACCTTGTAACAGCTTCAAAGACAAAATATGGCACCTTTCTAAAGAATCTACGCAACAATGTGAAGGATTCAAAGCTAGTGTACGAAGGAATTCCAATGCTCCCTGCACCCTCAAGACCAGCAAAATACCTTTTGGCCGAGCTAAAAGCTAAAAGGGCCGGAACTGACATAACCATCACACTTGCTGTTAGCAAAAATGACTTATATATAGTGGCTTTTACAGATCAAGTAGCAGGTAATTTACGAGCTCATTACTTTCCTGATATCAATCTTGCCACTGCAGAGGCCATTTTTCCTAGAGCAACGCAAAGACATACAAATAAGTTACAGAAGTAATTACGTATCACTTGAAGGCGCTGCTGGTTCTAATAGAGTGAACTTTCAGTTGGGATTTAAGATACTTGAAGAATATATGATGAACATCTATGGGAAAGATCTTCAGTCCTTAGACTATAGGAGATATGAACCAAAGTTCCTTCTTGCCGCGATTCAAATGGTTGCTGAGGCAGCACGATTCAAGTATGTCGAGCGCAAAGCAACTAATAATTTTGTACCAGATTATAAGGTGCCTAGTTTAGAGAACAATTGGAGTAAAATTTCTGAAGGTATACGAAATGCAGTTAAGAAGTTCATCAGGCCACCAATTGAATTAAGGAACGCTACGAATGAGATATGGACTGTGAAAGAAGTGAGTGATATAAAGCCTGACATGGGAATCCTAAGCTATGTACCTTAAAATTAAATCATATGATTCTGTAATGTAATATTATTGTCTTGTACGCTTAATTGTGTTGTGTTACTTCTTTCCAAGTGATGTTATGTACGTGTAATATTATGATAAGGATCTTTTGGGATTTCGCACACCCAATTATCCCCTAATAAAGTTTCATTGTATTATGGAAGATGTCAAGTAATAAATAAAAGCACAACCTTCTATGACTATTCAGGCCATGTTTGGTAACATTAGATGAACTGTAGTGTAATTAATAAGTTAGTTGAAATTGACAATGTGATATAGCTAAAACTAACAAGTTGCTAAAATGAATAAAGTTGCTTATTGCATGAGTTGTTTGGTCTGATACATGGAGAGTAGTATTGAATGATGAAATTAATATGATAGTCTTTAGATGGCAAGTATTGAAATGCATGTGCGTTTAATGACTATAAAAAATAAATCCACTAGATTAAATAGAAAAAATAAACCACCAATAAAGGGAAAAAAACAAGATGAGGGTTATTCTTTGATGTTGATCATGGACGATGAACAGATCAAGTAGCTTAGATATATTATGGTGATAAATGATCTTCGACATTAATTTCATGAGATTTTTTTTCCAAACAACTTCATGAGATTATCATAATAACTACGAATGGACTCATCGTTTCGACTAATATTGATAAGGCTTTTCACAACTCTCAAGTCTATGAAAAATAAAATATAACAAATTCTCGAATAATTATGTAATAGTAAATCAAGGTCGGTCCACACAAAGAGAACATTGTTCTATTAAAAAGTTGCATTGCATACCTAGTAAACTAAATAAGTGGATATTGTATGATAATTAGTTAACCTAAATTAAGTAATTACACTAATATAACATCTATGGCTAAGTACGCTCACTAGCATGAACTAACACATAATATGTTTTACCCTCGATCAATCAGGTAATAGTACTCAAAAGAAAAGATGTGCCTATAATTACAAATAATCCTCTCAAGGCATTATTGTTTCTCTAATTAATATGCCACCAAAGCGGATGGGCATATGGCTAGAGTTCAACATAAACTAACCCTAGATCAATGAACTATTCGTTTATATTATAAGAAATAAAGTTTTAAAACACATAGTGATAACTAAATAGAAAAGAGGGTGCCAAAGGACCAACTTAACAAAAAGTTTAAGCTGTTGGTTGGAGACCCAAAAATAATTTATACTCTATCACTCCTCCCTCATGTGAGAGCCCATTATGCTTGAAGTGTAGATACAACACATACCTCTCTCATATCTAGCGCTAAACATTCTATTTAAAAAGAAGGGGTGGATGAGATTTGTACCTATAACCTTTATGTCAATATGGCTTTGATACCATGTCAAAACTCAACCAAAAGTTTAACCTAATGGTTGAAGTCCCATGAATAGTTTTATATTCTATCAGAGGTAACAAACATAAAAAAAAAAAATATTAATTGATGATGGTTGATGAATTTTTGAAGAACTACTGATGGATCAAAGTGGTTCTCTAAAAAATTAAGTAAATTAATACTTACTTAAATCGATTACAGTAGATGAATCCTTGTAAAAAACTGATAAATCTAAGGGTTTGTCTATAAAAAGAAAATAGTATGTAA
Source organism: Beta lomatogona (assembly GCA_947646795.1). Lineage (NCBI taxonomy): Eukaryota > Viridiplantae > Streptophyta > Magnoliopsida > Caryophyllales > Amaranthaceae > Beta > Beta lomatogona. The sequence continues at coordinate 575,498 of CANSNZ010000940.1, forward strand.
ATTGATGATGGTAGACGTATCCTTGATGAACAAATACTAGATCTAAGCATTTCTCCATAAAAATAAATTCACGAGAAACAGAGATGAAATTAATGAAACGCTTCTCTCTTATGTGAGAGTTTTTTGAGAGAAATGTTTCATTTATTTCATAACGGATGAAGTATAAGAATTTATGGTTAGCTAAAAATAATTGTATTGGCAATTTCAAATGTAATAATTAAATATTTATCCTATATATACATAGAAAAGAATTGAGCATAGCTTATAAATTACCTAGTATGATTGTAATTCTAAAAAAAAAATTAGTTACCTGCCATAACCACACCAAATTGGCATGGCTAGCTAGTAGCTAGGCGCCAAATTGCAAGTTTTGCTAATCTTCCAAGGTTTGGGCCTTTATTATGGCTTTATCCAATCCATTTCTGGTACGAACGACGACCATCTTTAGCTAAAGACAATTTCTCTTTACAACTAATTTGTCTATTTACCCCATCAAATATGAAAAATGAAGTATTTGTCTATTTGTATCTTTATGCTTATCTCAGTCTTCACTTTTCCTTAAAGTAGGGAGCAAAAATTGTAGAATGCAATGGAGGCAGAAACACTGTGAAAAAGGCAAAAGATTCAAGTTAAAAAAAATATGAGAGAGAAACCCCATGTCCCCTCTTTCCCTTAAACAAACCTGCCCCCACGGCACAAAGCTCGCAGCCACAGGGCCTGCTCACCGCCCCACCTCCCCGCCGCCACTAAATGCCAGAAAGGAGCCTCTTCCTGTGTCCTTTAAAGATGTAGTTCAAGGAGATCAGACAACATTAGGCCTCTAATTGTCAGAGGTCTTTGAGGTTTCCCATGAAACCCCCCTATTTTCGGATTCTCCACCGGAGCAAATGAAGGAAACGGACATCTTCGTCCCAATTTCTGAGAAGGAATACCTTAATCTTAGTAACCCACGGGAATCATCCGTGGTTTGCAAGGTCATCTGAAAATCCCTAGCCATGGATTTCCTTAAAAAGGAACTGACTAAAATATGGAAATGGAAAATGTCCATGCAAATCTTTGCAGTGGGCAAGGGATTTTACATCGTTAATTGCCTCTCCAAAGAGAAAAGATCGGAGATAATCTCAGGCGGCACTTGGTTCATTACAGGAGTGCATCTATGGGTGCAACGATGGGAGGCGGGTTTCAAGCCATCACAGGTTCATATAACCCATAAAACTGTGTGGGCCCACTCACTGGAACTTCAGGCGGAGTTCTTTCACAAATCTATCCTACAAAAAGTAGGAAACAGTATTGGTGAGATCCTCAGGCTGGATACGCATGTGTTTGAAGGGGATAAAAGAAGATTTGTATCCTTGTGTTTATGGGTTAGTACCACCGCAAAACTTCCGGAAGGAGTTTGGTTAGGGAAAGTTTACCAAAAACTTATCTTCACAACGGGGCAAGGTTTTTATAACCACTGCCAAGTTTTTGGTCATTATGCCTTTGGGTGCCCAAAGAAATCCAAAAAGAAGGGGAATGTCCATGAAAATCCTGAATGAAAGTTTAGGAAAAAGAAGCAATGGGAAAGAAGACTGAATGGAGTGGGCAATATTTCACTCTAAAATAAGGGAATGTTGCATGGGACAGGATTTGTACTCCCAAGAATACAGGAGGGCTGGGATTCAGGGATGTATTCAATTGGAACATAGCATGTCTTGCCTAGTATGTCTGGGCAATTTCTACCAAACAGGATAGTGTTTGGTTGAAATGGGTTCATTCTGTCTATATTAAGAATGATGATTGGTGGGGATATGTCCGTAAAGCAAGTTCTAGCTGGTACTGGAGGAAGCTTTGTCATGTCAAGGAACAAATTAAACAAGTACACTCTCTGGCTGAATTTAACAGCATGTCTCAATACTTTGTGAAGGCGGTGTATGACAAGTTGGTTGGTGAACAAGTGAGAATTACTTGGGATAAAACAGTGTGGAATAGATTAAACCTCCCTAAACATAGGTTTATTCTATGGTTAGCTGTGCAAGAGAAGTTACGAGACCACATCAAGGCTGGCAACAATTGGAGTAAGCAGCAGTGACTTATGTCTACATTGTGCACAATCAAGAGAAGATCATCAGCATTTATTTTTTAGACGCCCATTCAGCTCAGCTTGTTTGAAGCATCTTAAAACCTGGATGAAATGCTCACACAATATGATGATTTACAACACTTGATTAGATGGACTCAGAATAGCAGAAGAACTAAATTTCAGAAACAAGTATTCCTAGCAGGAGTTGCAGCATTGGTATAAATGATCTGGCAGAGTAGAAATAAGGTTTATTAGGAACAATGTGTGACTAATATCACTGTAATTTGTAAGCAAATAGAGAGAATTGTTAAAGCAAGAGTTAGTGCAGTATTTCCTCAAAAACTTTCGAGGAGAGATATTAACTGGTTTCACAGTTTGTAAAGGGGAGTAGTTATGTTGGGATGCTTGTAAGCTAGATGATTTGTACTTGTCTTAGGGTAAGGGGGTCCAACCTAGTTCGTTTGCCTCCCCTTTGATTGGTTTAGGTTGTAAACTGTGGTTTCATATATCAAATTTCTTACTTGCTTATCCAAAAAAAAAAAAAAAAAAAAAAAAGACTGAATGGAAGGTGGTTCCACCAAGGAGAAACCAACCCACCCCTGGGGGAAAAGAGTGCCGGAGACGATACCCTAGGAAAAAGGGGAGAAGTTGACTTTTGATAAGGTGGGGTCTACCATTGGGGGAAAAGCTCACAAAATCCAAGACGCCACATTTTTAGGAAAAGTTTCCAACAAATCCTAACAAGGGGAAACTACTTGGTCAGGAGAAAATCCATTTAATACACTTACTCAAGAGGACATCCCATGCAACGCCTCTCAAAATGTCTTTTCGCCTCCCCCCCCATGAAAATACGAAACGTGGCATCTCGGAGACTAGGGATGCTGCTTCGTCGGCGCCTAGCCTTCTCATGGTCCACATCAATCTTCTCAAACCCACTAAAGCACCCAGTTCGACTCCCTTACCCCTTCAAATTCTACCTCATCTAAAACTCTTCCACATTCACCAAATCAAAACAAAAACCCTCAAAACAAGATGAACCAATATCCTCCCCAAGAGGTGATCTTCTCTTCATCACCCCCCCAAATTCACCTCCGAGATCTCTGCGCTTCATCCACAGGAAGTTCCATGGGGATATTCTCTTCAACAGGTCAGTTCGACCAATTCGCCCCGAAATGAATGTGGGGCACAGCTGGAGTTCTCCCAACTCAAGTCCTTGATGCTGAACCCTCAATGCCCCACATAGATTTCAGAGAACCTAATAATGTACTACACGGATGCAGTGGATTTCATCCCTGCTCACGTTCCTCAGTTTCGGGACACAACCCACCTAGACCCAATCATGAGAATTTTTCTCAAATGGATACTCATGAAAGAGGTCGGAGCCGAACAAGAAGAAAGGGAAATTCTCCAAAACATGGGTCCATGGATAGACCCGGCCATCCTCTTCCCACTCGAACGCTTGGTCATCAAAGTCCACTTTTGGTCCCAAAAGATATATTGCCTAGGGAGCATAAATGCTCTATTCGAAGCAAGAATACCACAACCATGCAAGCAACTATTGATATCGACTCACTGAGAAGAGGGAAAAGAACCGGACGACCCTCTCGAAAGCGTGATGGATCTTTGGCCTCGAAAAGGGTTGTGGATATGCACATACTCGGACCAAAAAGTGAACATGGTGGAGGACTGGGACACCCCGTTGTTCCGAGCCCTGAAGGACCGCCCGTTAATTCCGAATAATATGCCGCTGCTATTTTGCAACACTCGAGGTATAAGTAAACCCGAGTTTAAGAACAACTTCAGGCATTTGGTGGACACTCATAATCCGTACATTGATATCCTTGTTGAGATTCGCACGTGCCGGCAAAAAACGGCAAATTTATTGCGTGATTTCCCGGCTTTCTCATGGCATTTGGTGGCTCCGGTGGGTATGTTGGGGGTATTCTTATTCTTTGGAACCCGGAGCGTGTGGGTTTGCATGTCATGAATGGGAGTACGAAAGGTGTGCATGCCATTGTGGAGGTGCGTAATTTTTCTTCTTTTTTCATTTTGTCTTCCATTTATGCTAGCCCAAAGTACGAGTTACGTAAATTTTTGTGGGAATTGAGATATGTGGCGCCTTCCGTCACCCTTCCCTGGGTGGTGGTAGGGGAATTTTAATCTGAAAAGCTGCGGGTAAGAGGATTAATCGTAGAAAAGCCGAGGAGTTTGTAGCCACTATGTATGAATGTGACCTAGTCGACCTTTGTTTCCATGGCCCCAAGTTCACTTGGACAAATAAGAGGAAAGTGAACCCAATTCTTGAAAGGCTTGATAGGGGTTAGGCCAACCCTAATTGGTTCATTGCTTATCCAAACTCTAGTCTTTGGCATCTACCTGGGATCACATCCGATCATTGTCCCCTCCAGATTCATTTGGATCTTCCTACCTAGGCTTTAGGGACCAAACCTTTTCGTTTTCAGCCCATGTGGCTCATGCACGATTCCTTCAGGCCCTTCATGACCGAAAACTGGCACACTACGGGCCCAAGGAGTTGCTTGAGAACTAAGTTATCGAACCTTAACACCTCGCTTTCCGAGTGGAATATAAATGTATTTGGTAACTTTTACACTAGGAAGAAAAGGGCTATGGCTAGACTTAAGGGTGTTCAGGAGTATATTGCGTCACATAGATTCTCGCTCTTCCACCATAACTTGGAAGAAAGTATCCAGGCTGAGATTATTACCATCCTCGACCAAGAGCAATCCCTTTGGTATGCGAAAAGCAGGGAAGAAAGACTAACCCAGGGGGAAAAGAACACTAGAACTTTCCATCGGAGTGTAATCATATCTAGAGCCTCTAATAGGATTCACTACCTGTAATATCCCGAAAATTTAAGCTTCGTTAACAGTAATAATTAAGCTTAATAAATTATTTAAAAATTTATTTAATTTATTTAATTGATTCTCTAATAGATTTGAAACAAAATAAAATAAAGTCTATGATAATATAAGCCAAGTTAGTATGATCGTAGATTAAAGGAAAGTAGGAAAAGTTGCTAATTTTAGTAAATACAAAAGAAATGGAATATTTCTAAAAATGGAAAGTCACCATCCACACATTTCATCTTCTTCCTCAAGCTCCATCTCTTTGCTCCCCAAGGCTTCTAGAAGACCTTGCTCCCAAAGTATTCTTCACCATTAAGCCCACATTAGATTAAGTGAGTTTTGTTTATAAAATTACAATAAATAGCAAGTCAAGTTCACTATTCATCACCATCCAAAAATAAGAAAATTTCAAACACCAACTACCCACAACCTCCTGTTTTTCGGCCACCACCACCACCATCGACTGCCGCCAGCACCACCACTATCCGCCGCCAGCACCACTACCTTCCTTCTTCCTCCTCCCCCTCATCGTCTCGCTGCTCCTCTTCTCCCTCCTCTGTCTCGCTGCTCTCCTCCCTCTGCCCGCCTGGGCTGCTGTCCCCGCCACCCGCCTGACGCGCCGCCGCCCTGCCTCAACACCAGCACGCCGCCCCTTCTTGTCCAGTTCCGATCACCCCTCCCCTCGCTGCCTGCTTTGTGTTATAAGCAAGTAAGTTGTAATATTTCCCCTCCTATTATTGTTTTGAATAGTTTAAGTCATTAGTTTAGGCTTAGTAATTTACATGAACCATTAGTATGTTGGGCTAATTAACTAAACTAATTTAACTTGTGATCTTATTTTTATAGTTAGAATCCATATTATCTAATAAACTTATTTATAAATAATTGTACTTCTAACCTTGCAAGTCTAATTTAAATATAGGGACTTAGTATGTTTAATAAATCAAGTTGTCTGGACTTAGTTAATTAAACTCAATGTTTTAAAGTCCACTTCACTTCATGAAATAATCATACAACCTAATTATAGTTTAAAATAAATTATGACATAGTCACTATTACTACACCTTAACTACATAAATGGTGTTCTGGTTAATAAAAGTATAGTTTCATGCTCACATAGTTATAACTTAAGTCATGTATTATAAAGTTAATTAGTACACTTCGATTTTAAGTAAAATGTTAGTAAGCTTAATCTATAATTATTGTCCCACTTTTTATCTTAATGAAATGAATATCAATTTTTAAGTTGTAAATTAAGTTAATCACTTATTCATGGACACTAACTAGTAGGGATATCACTAATACAAGTTAGAATTTAATAATTAGTTGGATAATCACTTTACTATTAAAAGTCTAACTAAAGCATGAAAGTTCTATAATCACACCTTCAAGTCTTTAAACATGAATTTTCATGAATCTTATAAGTAGGAGTTGTTACTAAATAATTTTACATAAGTTGGACTTAGAACTCTTATTCAATGTGTCATCTATTATATTAATATTAAAGGAACTTGGTGACCAAGTTAGTAAAATCAAGAGTTATAGGTTAAGTAATTAATGGTGATAATGAGGTTTCATAACTATTAATTTCATAACTCGCCATAAAGTCATAGGCACATGATGGAAATGGATTGCAGAGCTTAAAGATCTAGAATAAAATATTAATAAGTCGTTCTTTATTAATTCTTGAATAGATTAGAAAGGAAAAGGGATATTACAAGCCTCCCCCCGCTATCAAGTATAATAATCGCGACTCGAGGTAACGTCTACTGCTAACACCCGCACTCCCCTTCCAACTACGTTTTATGGCGCTTTTACATAATGTTTTGATGATATGTGTTTATGGATTGCGGGGTATGAATGTTTTGCTAATTGATGTTTACGATGATGTTATGATATAAACTGTTTTCATGATGCTTAAAAGATGTTTTATGACGTAAATATTAAAATAACGAAACATGATAAATGAAAGTGAAAGATGGTTCTTGGCAGTACTTTATGGGCACCGCAAGTGTCACCTTTATTGTAACCGCCTTTCGGAGATGGGCACCGCAAGTGTCACCTTTGCCTTTCGGATATGGGCACCGCAAGTGTCACCTTTGTTGTGACCGCCTTTCGGATTAATGTTTTGGGCACCGCAACTGTCACCTTTGTTGTGGCCGCCTTTCGGTTTAATGATTATGATGTTATGATGTTGTACTTGCCAAGTTACCGTTAAGAATGATGTAAGATTATAAAGGATAATATCTCATAATGGTTGGATTTCTATTATCAAGTTATATGTTTATGAAATGATGTTTGCGATATTCTCTTCTCCCTGTTTTCAAATAAAATGAGCTGAAATGAATTTAAGTTGTTAGTGTAGTATGTTACTGAGCCTCGGCTCATGACGTTTAGTTTTTCTGTTTTAGGTACCGATTGGGATGACGTAATGGCTTAGCAGTGAGGAATTGATATTAAAATGACTCAAACATCTATAGTTTTTGTAACCTAAGTTATTAGTTAGTTTAATTAACATTAACTCTGTTTTACTTTAATATAATCTAGCATGTTTAAGTTTCCCCGTTATTATATGTTTATGTAAGTATGTTGCCTTGTATTTTCCTAATGGAAATTACAAAGAGAACGCACCGACTAAAGGCTAGGTCTTCCGCTACTAATAATCCAGATTAATTAAGCTAATAAAGGTGCTTAGAGGTCGGTGCGTTACACTACCTTAGAGATTTTGTAGGTAATGAGTTGGTTGACCCCCAGATCATTAAAGACCATATCACATCTTCCTTTAGATGTCTTTTTACTTCGGATCAGGTCAGCTCACCCTTGGTTAATGTGACTTCGACCGAGTCCATCAACATCCAGAGGACCCCTTCTGATGAAGAGATTAGAACAAGCCTCTTTAGCATGAAATCAAGTAAAGCTCCTGGCCTAGATGGTTATCATCCGGTTTTTTCCAAACTCTTTGGGACATCGTAGGGGAGGAAATATGTGAGAAAATTAGGGAGTGGTTCCTAGTGGGGAGAGTCCCAAAAAACATTTGTGAAGCCCTCATTTGTCTAATCCCTAAACAATCCCCTCCTGAAACTTTCAAACATCTGCGTCCTATTAATCTGTGTAATACTACCTACAAGATTGTTACAAAGATCCTTGTCAATAGGCTCAAAACTTGTATGCCTTCTCTCATCTCGCAGAACCAAAATAGCTTTACAAAGGGGAGGGGGCCTGATGTGAATCTTGTAGTAGCCTCAGTAGTGCTTCATTCTATGTGGAAAAAGAAGGGAAGTAAGGGGTGGTTTGCTCTAAAAATTGATCTTGAAAAAACCTATGACAGACTTGAGTGGAGTTTCATTAGGCAATGGTTAGCTTTTTAGGGGGTTTATATGGGTTCCATTAGTTTAATCATGGATTGTATATCTAAATCCTCATCGACTGTTTTGGTGAATGGTCGGAAAGGGGAACCTTTTCAGCATTCAAGGGACCTCAGACAAGGAGACCCTATGTCCCCCTATATCTTCAACATGTGTTTGGAAACCTTGACACATATGATTAACCATGCATGTGAGGAGAAGACATGGACCCCTTTTTGGGTGGGGAAAAAGAGAATCCCGGTGTCCCATTTGATGTTCGCTGATGATCTCTTATTGTTTAGGAGGGTAGACGAAGCTACTGTTGTTACGGTTAGAGCAATCCTTAATAAGTTTTGTGAGATGTCGGGGAAAAAGATAAATGAGAGCAAGAGTAGACTAATTTTCTCACCTAATACTCCTGAAATTGGCACTGCCCTTTTCCAAGAAACTTTGAAAATTCAGAAATCCGTGGACTTAAGGTTGTTTTTGGGTTTACCTTTATCTCATAAACGACCCTCTCGTAGCCAAGTGCAATTCATAGTAGAGAAGGTGAGAAGTAGACTTTCCAAATGGAAGACGGAATTTCTTTCTAAAGCCGGGAGATTATGTCTTATTAGATCCACCCTCTCTACCATTCCCTCCTATTTCATGCAAGCTATATATCTCCCGAAGGCCGTGGCTTCTTCTATTGACCAAATTTGCAATAATTTTCTTTGGGGGGGAAAAGGAGGGTAACCGGAAGCTTCACTTAGTTGATAGAAACACTACTTTCTTACCCATGAATGAGGGAGGTTTAGGAATAAGAAACCAAGAAAAGATGAATATGGCCTTCATGGCTAAACTTGGGTGGAAGTTGAGCCAAGCTAAAAGTAGTCTTGCTAGCAAGTGCATTTTCTCAAAATATGTCCACTCCACGCATGTTACTAGCTTCAAGTATGGATCTCGATATGGAAAAGTATTGGGAAAGGGTGGAACCTTCTTGCGGATCATAGCCAATGGGTGGTTGGGAATGGGCAAGATATTGATTTTTGGCATGATAACTGGCTGGGTATAGGCCCGCTGAGAAATCTTAACTGTGGTCCTTTGCCGAAACATGAAGTGAAACTTAAGGTTTGGGACCTTTGGGTGGGAGGGAGATGGATCTTGAATGATCTTTCTTTCTCTCTGTCGGATAATTTCCAATTCTTTATACGCTCATTTTCTATTTCTCCCAACACCAAAGATATTCTTTCATCCTCTTTTGCTACTCCTTCGGGTTTCTCCACCTCATTGCCTTAACAAGCCCAGTTTAACTCTCCCCTTGTTAACCCCCACTACAAGAAAATAGGTTTTGGGCGACAGAATTGGAACTTAAGGGCGACAAAAAGGAATGTCGTGGCCTATGGTTGAAAACAAGGGCGACGAGCTGAATTTGTAGCCCATAGTGTAAATTATGGGCTACTAAATTCGTTGTTGTTGCCCGAACTCATATTTGGGCGACGAGATAAGTTTTGGGTTGCCCATTACCTTAATTAGGCGACGAAACTATATTATGGCGTTGCCCTTGTTTAGTGAATGGACCAATTCAAATTATATGTGGTTGCACAAACCCAAAAGAAAATGGCGGAAAAGAAACCTGCTCTAATATTTCCCACAAAATCACGTATTTTCACTTCTTCAAGAATCAAGACTTCAACTGCTCATCTCCCCCTGAACTCACACCCTTCTTTCCCTTTTTTCCGGTGACTTTTTGGCGCTTTCGATGAGATCCTGTCTTTTTCAGGTGACGTTTCTCTGGTGATGAGTTTAATTATGATGGAAAATCCGATTGATGGTCAATTCTTACCCTCTTCTGCTCTGCCCTAACTTTTTATAATTATGGCAGGTGGTGAGGTGGGTGGCGGCTGGAGGTTAGCGGCGAGTTCGGCGGCAAGGTTGGTATATTTTTTTATTTGCCCTAACTCACGATTCAAACTCCCTTCTTATCAAACAAAACGGTTGTTTACCTTGAATTATTGGTATGAATTTGTCAATGTTTTCTTGAATTGCTTAGATTATTTGTTGTTATGAGGGAATGTGAATGTTTTGATTGGTATTTTTCAAGTTTAATGATTGAGGAAAGAAGTTATTGTTGTTACGAGTGAATGTGAATGTTGTTACGAGTGATTATTTTTCAAGTTCTTGAATTGCTTTGATTATTTGTTGTTACGCGTGAATGTGAATGTTTTGATTGGTATTTTTCAAGTTCAATCCCTTCTTATTTCCCTTTGGTTTGGCAATTTGGACATTTTCGAGTAATTTATTTATGGCCTTGTTCCCTTGGTGTTAAGTTTTCTTCTCTCTTAATTTGATACTCCACAATCAGGTGAAGACGGAATTGATTTTTGATTGATGGTTGGAGGGGTTGGAATTTAAGTATAACATTAGCTTGTTTATGGCATCTTTGCTGAGTAGTGAGATGGAAAGAAGTTTTAAACATGAAACGTGTGATGGATACTGATCCTAAAATTTGAAAAGATTATGGCTAGGATTCTAGGAAGTTTTAGTTGCTTGGCTGAAGTTCTGGTTCAGGCCTTAACCATAGGAGAGTGCGCTTTTTTTTTTCCTTATTAGTTTTGATTGTAGAGCTGGGTTTTTTTTTCAGTAGTGATTTATGCTCCCTGCCAATTAGTGATTTGTAAATTCATTTTAGTTGCAAGTAAGATGGTATTTTTCTCTAGTGGTCTATATTATATTTTTTGAACTTGTCTGCACCGAAGGCAATCAGGCAAAGAGCTAAAAAGTAGAAAACGCAATTTCAGAACAATAAAAAGGTTTGTTTTTGCTTGAAAAGTAGGTATGTCTATGTTTACTGTAATTTATTATTTATAATGTTTCTTTTGCGTAAAACACATCTCTAAGCTATTTAATGAATGATTATAGGAATTGGGCTAAAATGGACCCAGATAAGAAGCAAAGATTATATGACAAGATCTTGGTAAGGCATTGATGAATTATGTACACTCCTAACCATATTTCTCTAGTAACATAGAATGATTCTTGCTGGAATTTTATCGGTTTATTATTTATGGTGTCAGGGAAAGTATAATTTACCTGAAAAGGTTGGTGGAGAGGATATTGTTGACGCATTGAGCTTTCAATGTTCATATTTATATAGACATTGGAGATTTAGGCTAAATGAATTTTTTTATAAAGGCTACACAAAGTCACAAGCAAGACGCAACAGACCCTTGACTATTGATGAATTGGTTGATTGACAATAATTGGAGTACTGAAAAACAACAGGTTAATTCATTTTTCATGTTATCCGTTTACTTATTAAATTTACTACATTGATTACATCCATAATTTAGAATTACACATTTTATAAACAAGTTAATGTCCTTTTTCACGTTATCTATTGTTAAATAAGAGCATTTTTTTCGATGAATATCGAATTGGGTTGGAACATCTCCATGAGTTAAATGCTGTAGTCTGTAATAATGTAATCAGATGGTGAAAGCTGCAATCTAGATGTGATCGTCATCATTACTGGAGAAACTACATGTGCTTTAAGACATGGAGTGATAATGATTTGTAGTTTGTATTAGGTTTTGTTCTTGTAGTTAGCATGTCTTCAATATATTTTGTCTTCATGAGTAGAATGTTTTCTTTGTCATAATGTAATCTATTAGTGATTTCAAATCAAGTGTCATATGTGATTTAGATGACAACTCTGGTGGAGTTATAAACTTACCAAGTTACATTTTCAAAATAAGTTTCTCTTTGGCAATTACTGATTAGTCATTTAGTCTTTTAGGTATCTTGACTCTTGAGTATGACTGAGGATGCTGTTGAGGGAAACCAGTACTAAGGATTAGTGACATCCCTGCTCTTGGAGGCCATTCAGCAAGCCAAGGACCTTCCCTCCATGTCCTGTTGGTTGTGACCGACAGGGGCTAGAAAAAATCTCTTAGGAGTGAATCGAGCCTTCCAAAAAAATTGTATAAAAAGAATAACGGTCTCTACAAGTGCATATAAGATGACAACTCATCTTCCTATATCTAAAGGGGAGAATTATACGAAGCTAAGTCTAAGGAATTGCAATTTCATGTGCTAGGCATAAAAACAAGGCATCTAATGAAGAGCTTAAAGCATCTAATGAAGAGTTCAAAGCATCCAATGAAGAGCTTAGAGCAGAATTTTCTAGAATGAACGAAGAAGCTATTGAATGTGAAAAGAAAATGAGAGAAGATATGCTAAAAATGTTTTGAGGACATGAGGTATAATTCTTTTAAGCTTTTCTATGAATGTTTTTTTAATTCTGGAGTTAGCTTATATTTGCAATTTGAGTTTGCTAAGTTTAATCTAAGGTAAACATCCATTCTTAATACTTGTAGTTATATTGGTGCACCTGTACATATTACTTTTTGGGAGCGGAAGAGTAAAAATGATTATCAATCCCCCCCCCACCAAATTTTTTTTTCACATGGGAACCTAATTTATTTTATCGTTTTTGCTTTTATCAGGAACAATGGGTCGTGACTATCTTCCCAAATTAGCAAAGGAAAGCTATATGAAGTATGACAAGGCTTGGATTATGTGAGTTTCTTCGTAGATTATGGGTACTGCTAATTAGTTTTTTTAGATTTACTTTGAATTTTGTAAGATATTCAAGTTACGTCGGATGTCGAATTTGAAGATTATTTTGTATTCCTCCGCTTGTCTACATTTTGTTATTCCACGAATACTTCTTTTATTATATCATACTTTTGTTTCTGATAGGTTTATATACTTATATATGAATATTTGGGCAACTAAGTAGGTATGGCACATTGTTATTTGAATTTAGCGTGAGATCTAAAATTCTGTAAACCAATTCGTAGCCCAGTACTTTGGGCAACGAAAGTTTCGTTGCCTAAGATAGCATCTTGGTAAGATTAGAACACACAATGGGCGACTAAAAATACTGACCGCCGCACAAAATTCCGCAATATGGGCAACAAAAGTTAAGTTGTCGTTGCCAAAATTGTGTAAAGTATAGGCAACGATATAAACAATTCGTAGCAAAAAAATATCATTATGGGCAACACCAGCAATTCGACGCCCAAGCTACTTTTTGTGCGACAAATACAATATTCGACGCCCCAAATATAAAGGGCGTCGAACCTTAGACGACGAAATTGGTGCTTGAAAATCTCGTTGCCCAAACCTTTGTGCAACGATATTGTCCCATTGGGCGACGAAAATATTTGTTGCCCAAAACCTATTTCCTTGTAGTGCCCCTTCCTTCCATGAAATGGTTGTGGAAAGCTCCAACCCTCCCCAAGATCCAATTCTTTCTTTGGCTGGCCTGGAGAGATAGAATCCCCCATAACCTTCTCCTAGCCCATCGAAAATTTCCTAACTCTTCCCTTTGCACCAAATGCTTCGTAGCCCATGAAGATAGTCTTCATGTCCCACGGGACTGCCTTTTCCCGACCCGCGTTTGGGGTTTGTTTCCTGATTTGTGGGAGCTGGGGTTTGGGGACCTTAAGTTATGGATTAATAAAAATCTCTCTTCCTCGGAGCAGTATATGTATCTGAGATGGGCCTCTATATTTTCTTGGATCTGCTTCGAGCTGTGGATGGCTAGAAACCTTTGGATCTTCGAAGGGAAGCCCACAGTCTCCGAGAGTGACCTCGTTACTAGGGCTAGAAGGCAAGCCATGCTCTGGGATGTAGCCTCAGTGGGTTCGGCTCACCTGAACCCAGTTAGTCCTAATTTATGCTACCCCTCTGGGCCAATGACCCATTCTGACGCTTCTTTCATATCCCCCGCGCAGTTTGTGGGGTTAGGGGGAGTCATTAGGGACGAAAAGGGGGGTGGATTATAGTATTTGGGTAGAAGTCTTATGCGCAAAGTGCCTTGGTAGCAGAGATCATGAGTATCAAAGTAGGACTCACATTAGCTTTGCATTTAGGCATCTCGGTTGCTACTTATTACTCGAACTGTAGAACGGCGATCCAGTTAATTACTAACAATGATACTTTTACTGCTAACCTTTTCCCCATTGTTCATGAGTGCAGGGCACTATGCAGAAGTAGAGGAAGTTTAAAACTCGTGTATACTCCGAGAAGAAGCAATGGAGTAGCTGATGTGATGGCCAAGGCGGCAAGGATAATGGACGACGAAGTACTTACAATTAGGACCTTTCCTAATCCCCCTAATTGTTGTTTAAGCAACTTTGTGGATGATTGTAACAGCTTTATTTTCGGACCTCGCTTGTATTAACTTTATGTTGAACCTTTTCCTTTAATGCATTACCATTTTCACCAAAAATAAAACGGAGGCAGAAACTCCCAAGTCCCAACCACTAAACGAGTAAACGTGTGAGTCCAAAATTGACTCCCAATAACAAAAATTATATTGTTTATCTCTTATAAGTTTATTATTTTAATAATATGGTTGGTTGTTGGGTATTAGGAAGAGACCATCTATCTCTATTATATAAGCCAAGGGGGAAGTAATGGCGTCCCCCTTTACATATTTACCCTCCCTCCACAAAATAAATATTACAATCCAACTACACCCTCCAACTGTAAATGAAAAACTATTACATGCATAAACGTGCCAAAAAAAATTCAATCAAATCTCTATTAAAACCCAATCAACTTATATAACGGTCAATCACATAAACTTGCCAATAAAAAAGATTCAATCAAATTAAATTCACATCAAATCAACTAAAAGAAATTCATAATCAAGAACTTACCAAAAATTAACACCACAGACAATAAAAAAAATACGACATTCTCATTACAAAGACAAATCATATTCAAACTCAAATAAAATTTTCCATAATACAATATTAATTACAAGCACAAACTCCAAAAACGAAATTCAGTTTTCTTCTTTACTTGGATATGCAATTTCATCACTTATACTTACTTATTAAAATGTTTTTAAATACTATTAGTAAGTATTTAAATCTTTCTTACTCACCAAATGGAGGTGAACTTAGATACGTACTTTTGTTTTTTTATTTCTTTTAAAACCGAGTAATAGTTATGCCCAAAATATCGTCACGCGCATAGCTTGCATAAAAAGCTAGTACTAATATATTAAAAAGCATTCCTAAGCAAGTCTATGTGTCATCTGGCACTCCTTCCTCTTTAGTTGTTTCATTTATTTCATGTCATCATTATACATTTAAAAAGTTTAGAAACATGCTTCGTATAATATTCAAACACGTGACCTCAAATTAATATACTAAAGTTCTAACCAATAAACTATGCTACATTAGATGATATTTTTTTAACATGATAATGTTAATGACCTGGGGCATCGCCCAAGTCTAAAAAACTAGTTTTGACACAAAAAGTGCTGTAATTAATATTTTTGGCGTTATAAAAAAATGCTCTTACAATACTAATATTAACTCTAGTGCTACAAATTCTAAAAGCTTCCAAGTCTTTTTAGAAAGTGTTTAATTGATAATCACATGATACCATATGCTCACGTGGTACCAAAAAAAGCTCTTATATCTACTAAAAAAGCTCTTATAGAACTACTTTTTGTGTTTAATATTCTAAAGACCAAAATGCCCCCTCTCATAATTCACTAACCTCTCACGAGTAATGGCAGAGATAATGGAGGTGCTATGTCAATGGCTTTTGGGTGGATTTTTCACTGCTTTTTTACTTTTTCATATGGTCAAACAATCGAAAAATTTATAGTAGATGGCTTTTTGGACTTTCTAGCTTTAAGATGGTTTTAATATATACCTTTTTTTTATCAACTTTTGACTTTTGTATTTATTTTACACTTAACTTCCAATAATATATTTTGCCAAACACTTTTATAAAAGGTCAATAGTTCAGCAGCCAACAAAGAAAAAAATAATTCATACTCAGAAAAGTATTTAAAACAAAAAATATGTTCTAATCTTCCCCCAACGCTAATAAATTTTTCTTGGCGTTGACTCTTTGAAAGAAATCTAGTACTTCCTCTTTTTTTCTTCTACTAGTTGTTGGTACGCGCGCTATCCCCCTAAGGTAGCTAAAATAGTGGTGAATAACTAAATGCAAGTATTAGCATGATTGATCTAAGCAAAATCAAAGCATGTGAACTTTGTAGTTAGGTAGATAAAGTAATTAGATAGCCGTTCCCCAAAGTAGAAAAATTTGATAAAGTATATCTTTGATTTTGGGACTGAGGAGTGGAGTAGAGGGCCTGATTTGCCTGAAGTGGTCCAAAGGGCAGCTTGTGTTTTTGTTGAATGTTGATAAAATCTAAACTGCATTTATGTAACATTTTGTAATCTAAATGTGTTTATTGCTAAAGTAATTCATTATCAATCTTTGTAATTTTAGTGGTAGTATGGTTGTTTGATTCATATGGGAACTGCAAGTGTATTAGATTGAGTGAGATAATACTTTGTACTATTGGTCTAGATGGTAATGACTAATTAGGTAGTAATTTTTTTTAAAGAAATATTATAGATATTTAATCTTCTATTTTGGGCATCTTTTAATTTTCAAAATTTATCTTTGACTCTTTTCCCTTCAATTGGGGATTTGGGTATCAATTGCATTTTTTTTGGTACTAACTGTAAGAATAATTGGTGTCAAAACGGGTGTTACGCGCAAAATTCACATCTAACGATTAAATGCCTATTATTCCTTTCCTTCATTCATGTTGGTTGTCGGGTAGTAATTGGGTGGTGGAAAAACACGGGAACTGAAGAATAACGTAGATTAAGAACTTGAAAAATTGCTTGGTTGTCATAAATATATAAGAAGTTTAACCTTCGTTCCTAACAATGGAGGAATTAATTATCTACCTCTCCCTAGTTAAAGAAAACTTCTTATACTCAGCCAAACAATTTTAAATACTTATCATGAAATCAAAATCATACTTCTTTTGTTGTGTACTTGTATTTTTTGGCTTTTATTATATGGACATATGAATTTGATCACTATCTTAACTAATATTTTTGTTAAAATTATAAAACATTGATACATGGAAGATATACTTTGGAGGCAAATAAAGAATATTTTACATGATAGCAATTAAAGAACAAAAAGTAAAATTTGTAATTTATAGTGCAAAACCAAACTTCCTTTGCTATTGAAAACTGGCGTATGTTCGGTATTACTGTGGTTTTCTGTTTTTTGGTTTTTTGATTTTCAAAGTCATATGATATATGTCCAATAATGAATAAAAAATTAGTCAAATTTATTGGGAACATGGTGATTTTGAAAACTAACAACTAACAAGTGAAAGCTACTTTTTTTGGTTTCTTTTTTTGGTTTTTAGTTTTCAAAAAACCGAAACCCGAAAACAAAAATGATAACGAACGGACCCATAACTTTTTTTAAACACCCGGTTGTTGGACGTGCGCTATAGTTCACGGTACCCCTAAGATAGCAAAATTTACTTAATAACATTAATGGTATTATTATTTTATACAAAGCATCTTAATTATGATCGTTGAATGTAATATTAGTTTGTATTTATGGTAGAAACATATTGCTCACAGCTCGCTATTATTTATAAGAATTATAACTGAGATATCAGATATGTTATCTCAAGTGTGTTGTTGTGTAACATGGCTATTTAATGCTTATTGTCCGAATGAACTGAAACAATTTGTACTATGTAACGGTTATTGTGTAACATGGCCATGTAGTGAAAAGGAAACATTTGTACACTATCATAAGCTTGTAGTATAGCACAATTTAACAACACTGCATATAAACGAATTTGCATATCACAAGTTAAAGTTATGCTCATGGTTTCTTCAAGGTAGTGAAATTTAGCTAATTCGGGAAGTTAATGGTAAAGACGTGAAACTAATACTTTAATTATCTTGATTGTGCTTGTGGTGTATATTATATTTTAACAACATAAATGGGGACATTTGGTCGAAAAACCGTTTAACAAAATTTTTTGGTACTTGTAATAATACTCATATGAAATTCATGATCATATTTTTATAAAGTTCCTAACAAAATATTCCCTTATCTAATTATAATGCTTTTTTCACGTGGCAATTTAAGTAGGAGCAATCCTTAACCACTTTAAAATGGTTACAATCTACACACAAGGCTACAACGACATCACTGATATTGAACCCTTCCTAATCACGAGATTCACTACAAAAAATCTCAATATTATTAGCAAAACTTACTTTTATGACCACATCAAAAAACTTTCTTGAATTATTTAAGCGATACAAAGAATAAGGCTTTAACTTGCCATTCTTCCTCGTTGTATAAGATAGGTAGTATTTGGTAGTTTGGTCACTAAGATTATTTCTGGTAACGCCGATGGATTCCATTAACACTCGCTTTTTAGTTCAAATAAAGAGTAATAACTTATGATAGATTTTATGCTTGAAACCGAAGTCTGCTCTTTTTTGGATCTAAATTCTAAAAAACAACCCGGGTTCTTGCCGACTCGACAACCGATTTTCCTTAACTGCTTCAATATATTTTTAATTGTTGTGAGATAGCGGTTGTCGACTAATTAGTTTTGAGATACAAGTTCGGAGAATAGGAGTCCCCATTGTCTCGGGTTGAATTTACTCTTGTTTAAGGTAATAGTTAGTTAATTAGTATAAACTAACTATATTAGTTGCTTGGTAAATAAACTTCCTCTCGGTCTTAGTATGGCCGAGACGAAATGTACATACGAGAAACTACTTGACAAGCATTAATTTTAAACAGGCGACTATTTTTATCGCCTAAACAGATTACACATATGATTTAATCCAACAAAAGATACAAATAAAAGACTTGGATAAACTACTTTCTCCTGTTCTTGATCAATCCACGAAGCATAACCTTAATAGTACTTCTACGTGCAAATTGTTTGATTCACAGAATTTTGGTAGATGGAGGAAACTCTGCCAATATCTTATTTTTGTCAACCTTCGAGAAGTTAATGATCGGGCGGGAACATTTGCAGCCGGTGCGCTATCCAGTGATAGGGTTCACTGGAGCGTTGGCCATACCTGAGGGAATTATAAAACTGCCGGTCAGAGTTGGGGAAAACGATGAGGCCAGCGATGTTATGGCCGAGTTCCTAGTAGTAGACGTTCCCGGAGCATATAATGCAATCATTGGGAGGCCGTTAATTCATGATATTCAAGGAGTGGTATCAACATATCATTATACTATGCTGTATGTATCCAACATGGGTACAACAGCAAAGATAAGAGGAAATCAGGAGACAACAAAGTCTTGTTATTTAACGGCACTAAAGCAGCCGGCAAGGAGAATGCCGGTAGAAGAACTGAATCCGCCCACTCGAAAACAGAGGCGAGCCCAGAAGAAAGCCCTGGAAAATGAAAAAGAATCCGAGAAAGGGGATGAAGAGATGATGGAAATTTTAATGGAAGAACTGGAGTCTAGGCCCGAGGATACGCCAAGACCCAAACCAGAAGGAGAAACGAAGCAAGAGATCTTTGGCAGATGACCCAAAGAAGGACGATTCTTTGTCGGAATAGACATGGACTCAAAGGTCAGAGTCAACCTGGTGACTCTCCTAAGAGAAAACGCTGATGTTTTTGCTTTCTCGGCGGATGAGATGCCGGGAATAGACCCGTCCGTGATGGTACATCGTCCAAATGTCGACAGCACTATCTGCCCTATCAAACAAAAGAAGCGAAATTTCTCCGCGGAAAAGAACAAAGCCATAAAAGAGGAAGTTGATAAGCTATTGGCGGCTGACTTCATTGAGCCATGTGATTACCCGGAATGGCTGGCCAATGTAGTCATGGTGAAGAAAGCTAACGGCCAATGGAGGATGTGCGTAGATTTCACGGACCTCAACAGAGCTTGCCCAAAGGATTGCTATCCGCTACCGAGAATAGGTCAACTAGTAGACTCTACTAGCGGTCATGCATTACTGATCTTTATGGATGCATTCTCGGGCTATCATCGATCGGTTTGCTCGAGAGGCCGACGGGAAAAAAAGCCGCATTCATCACGGATTGCGGAGTATTTAATTATAAGGCAATGCCGTTTGGACTCCGCAATGCGAGGGTGACATATCAAAAGTTGGTCGATAAAATATTCACGGATCAGAGGGTAAGGAACATCGATGCATATGTTGACGACTCCATAGCCAAGAGTAAAACTGACCGTGAACATTTGGATGACCTGAAAGAGACCTTCAGGACCTTGAGAAAGTATAAAATGAAACTCAACCCAATGAAATGTGTCTTTGGGGTAAGAGCCGGGAAGTTTTTAGGCTTTTTGGTAAGCAAGAGGGGGATTGATGCAAACCCGGACAAAGTCCAAGCCATTGTTGACCTGCCCGAGCCGAAAAGCGTCAAAGACATTCAGAGGCTGACGGGAAGAATGGCGGCCCTCACCCAATTTATTTCAAAATCAGCAGATAAAGCTTTGCCTTTCTTGCACTTCTAAGGGGAAATAAGAAGTTCAAGTGGGGGAGGAGCAAAGCAAAGCGTTCATGGCAGTAAAAGAACATTTGAAGAGTCTACCCACCATCGCAAGGCCCGAGACTGGAGATGTATTACAGTTGCATATCTCGGCCTCGCCTAAAACAGTCGCGGCCGGGTTATTGGTGGAAAAGGAGAAGAGAAAGCAACCAATGTATTTTATCAGCCACATCCTTAACGGTCCGGAGAGCCGTTACCAGCTGGTGGAGAAGATGGCTTTGGCTGTGATAATTGCCGCTAGGAAACTCAGACCATACTTTGATTGTCATCCCATCCAAGTCTTAACTAATCAACCGCTGGAAAAAGTGTTGCAAAAAATGGACAGTTCAGGTCGTCTTTTGAAATCGGCAGTTGAGTTGTCAGAGTACGACATCCAGTACAAACCGAGAACCGCGATAAAGGCCCAAGCAATTGCGGACTTTATCGTAGAGGCGTCTTACGAAGAAGAAGAGCAAGGTGAAAAAGAAACATGGATGTTGGAGGTGGATGGTTCATCAGCCGGGAGTGTATCAGGGGCTGGCATTGTAATGACCAGTCCGGAAGGAAACGTGTTTGAGTACGCCATCAAGTTCTCCTTTCCAGCATCAAACAACGAAGCAGAGTATGAGGCCGCAATTGCTGGGTTAAGAATGTGTATAGCCGCTGGGGCTAAGAGTGCATCATTGAAAACAGATTCACAACTCGTCAATGGTCAGTTGAAAGGAGAGTTTGAGGTCCGAGAAGTAAACATGCAGAAATATGTTGAAAAGGCTAAAGTACTGATAGCTCAGTTGATTCACTTTGAAGTTCAAGCCATCCCTAGGCCCAACAATACCAAGGCGGATGCACTCTCCAAATTAGCAAGCTTTGATTCTTTAAACATAGAAAGGTCCGTTATGGTGGAAATTTTGAAAGAAAAAAGCATCACTGAGAAAATTGTGACTGTGAATACCATCAATCAACAAGGTGAATGGTTCAGTGAGTTAGTGGCGTATAAGTTTACGGGCCCACTCCCTTCAGATGCCATGGTAGCCAGGAAATTGAAGCGGCAAGCTAGTTGGTACATCGTCTATCAGAATGAGCTGTATAAGAAATCCTTTATCCTACCGCTGCTAAAATGTGCAACAGCATGGGAGTCCGACAAGATATTAGAAGAAATCCATGAAGGAATTTGTGGGAACCACATTGGAGGAAAAGCACTGGCACTGAAAGCTTTGAGGGCACAGGGCTATGTCAAGAAATGTGATAAATGCCAAAAGTTCGCCCCCATCATCAATAGGCCCGCGAATGACCTTCAACCCATACTCAGTCCAACACCATTTGCACAATGGGGTCTGGATATCCTTGGACCGTTCACAACGGCTACCGGAGGTCGGAAATTTCTGATTGTTGGTATCGACTATTTCACAAAATGGATCGAGGCAGAGCCGACAGCAAAGATAAAATCCAACCAAGTTAAGTAGTTCATTTGGCAAAATATAATGACAAGGTTTGGCATACCGACGGCAACAGTCTTTGATCACGGAGCGCAATTTGATTGTCGACCAGTCAAAAACTTCATCTCCGAGTTCAGGGTTAAGTTCGCATTTTCAGCTGTGTGTCACCCACAAAGTAACGGGCAAGCTGAGGCTGCAAATAAAAAGATTCTAGGGGCCCTCAAGAAGAAATTGGACGAGTTCAAGGGAGCCTGGGCCGACATGGTTCCAGCAGTATTTTGGGCCAATAGAACAATCGAAAAGGAAGCAACTGGAGAGAGTCCATTTAGATTAGCTTTCGGGACGGGCAGTCTTACCAAGTAGAGGTTGGTTTGCCGTCCTATCGGATCAAGCACAAAGATCTAGAAAGCAACGATCAAGCTTTGAGGGAAAATCTAGACTTCCTACCGTAAATAAGGTTGGTAGCATACAAGGATCGTATCGCAAGGCTTATAACAAGAGAGAGTTCTGGAGAGGCCGCTAGCGCTGGGCGATCTGGTATTGCGAAGGACGCCCGCCACTGGAAAGGCACATACAGAGGGAAAGTTAACTGCCAACTGGGAGGGGCCATATCAGATAGCAAAAGAAATTGGTCCCGGATCCTTTGCTTTGAAGACAATGGACGACATCGAACTTAAAAATTGCTGGAATGCTAGCGTTCTAAAGAAGTATTATGTTTAGACATCTTGTGTAATGGGCCCAGAGCCACTCTTTTCATACTTGAATAATATAAATGATCATTAGTGTTCCGATTAATTATCTCTTATCATGTTTAAATATGTACAACAAAACTAAATTGTACGCTCTTAATGTACAAAAACGACCACATGACAGGTCAAGTACAGAAACGACCATATAACAGGTCAAATACAAAAGCGACTATATAACAGGTCAAGTACAAAAACGACCACATAACAAGTCAAGTACAAAACGACCACATAACAGGTCAAGTACAAAAACGACCACATAACAGGTCAAGTACAAAGACGACCACATAACAGGTCAAGTACAAAAAGACCATATAACAGGTCAAATGTAGAAATGGCCATATGACTGGCACCAAGGGTAGGATAATAGACCGTGTAAAAACGGCTATACAATAGACCCTAATAAGCCAAGTAACAGGAACAAGATACGTTCGATTGGTTTTTTCGTAACAGACATCATGTCGCCAATAAATTGTCCAAATTGAAAAACAAAAGCAGAACGAGAAACAAGAATTTATGTAAAAGCAAAGCTTCATTACTAATTACTGGCATGGCGACCAACTACAAGCAAAAATGAAGGCAGCCATCAAAAAGGCATCAAAGACTGATAACAGTAATTGTAATTAAAGGCGTATTCAATTTACATGCCATCATGGGCCGAATTCAAGGTTAGATGATAATGTTAAAAATACAAGAAAATTAATAGCTATTGGATGCAACAGAAGAGCCTGGAGATGACCGCCAAAGACATCAGGGAAGAGCCACTTCCTCGTCCGGGACGACAGGAAGAACGTTGGCAATCACGTCTTCCTCGCAGATAAAGGGTTCGCCTTTTGAAAAAGCAACCTCAATCTGCTCCCAGTCGAAGGAAGGATGAGTGTGGCAAACGCACCTCTTCGTGGCCACCCATCCACCGTCGTATCTCTCCCCCAGATGGCCTATAAACTCCTCAGATCTATTAAAATCCGCCACGGCTTTCTGGCTGGCATTAGACTTGGCTGTTTCAATTGCAACAGCCTCTTCGCTTTTAGCGGATTCCAAGGCCATCTCTAAAGCGGCCACCTTATTCTCGGACTCCTCCAGTTTGCCAGCTTTAGTCCTCAACTCGGCCAGTTCCACATCCACCACAGCACTCGCGGGCTTCTCAGCATCCAAATGTTGTTGAAGATTGTCGGCGGGAAATTTGACGGCATCAAACTCTGTACGAAGATCACCTAGAGATTTCTCTTGGCTATCGGACAAAGCCTGATAGTGGAGGTACTGCTCAATCAGCTCAATGGCGGAATTGTTGGTCTGCATCAAAAAAGTCAAAATATTAAGAAAAAAAAATATAATAATAATAATAAAAAAATTTAGAACTTACCACTGCCATATCATGGGCAAGCTAAGCTGCTGGAGCCACCAACTTGTCTGCCAGACAATCAATCGGCTGTTGAAGTCCCTTAGCGCACGATAACCCGGGGTACCACCATTGGTCGGGATATCGGCAAGAGAGAGACTCATCCCGCCTCACGTCCCAATTGGGTTGATAGATTTTTCCCGGGACGAGAGGGCGGACGAGAGAAGACAAGCATTCACGGCATGGCTCAAAGATCACCTCTTTGTGCTCTATCCACTCATGGATCCGAGAAAATATTCCCGGCCCAAGGTTTGTCAAAAAGCTGGGGGAGCTGAGGATGTCATAGATCTTCTAGCGCATGGAAGAGCCAGACCCCAATGTCGTCCCAATGTTGTCGATGGCAGCATTCAGAGGAGAAACCCTTGTGGCATTTGATTCCCGGACGGGAGTATGGTCCGGAACATTAATGGCAGCCTCCAGTTGCTGAGTTTCAGAAGCAGCTGCAACATCTAATGCCTGCCTCTTGCTGGGACTATCAGCATCAGAATGCTCACGAGGCCGCCTCTGGCCCACAGTCACGCCACCTCCGCCACGGTGGACAGGAACGTGAATGACGGGATGAGGAGATTCCTGGTCCCCACGTCCAGCAGTTCGGCCGGGAGTACACCCGGGCGTGCGGCCGGCACGACGAACGCCAGCCCGGCTTGAATTGCGACCACCACGGCCGCGATCAGCACCTCGGAGACCACCCGTGAGGCCGTGAATAGTGTCGTAGTCAAATACGGGACCACCCGGCTTTAATTTTTCGTCCAGCCCCAACTCTTCAAGATCTAGGCTGATAGGACCTGCAAAACAAACCGGCAAAGGTAAGCAATGGTTGACAGCAAAACAAAAGTCAATAAGGCCGGACCATGAGTCGAAATGCACACCTTCTGGGTGGGTCCGGCAGAGAAATAAGGCCGATAGAGGTTAATTCCCGAGTATATATTTGGCATTGGGAAGCCATGTGAGAGGGATCCTTTCCTCCATCAACAGTCACGAAGGCAAGCTCAGACTCGAAATAGTCAAAGACTTTTTTCTTAGCCATAGACAAACTGTAAGAGGGTACATCCTTCATAAGAGTAACCGGTTTGGTGAAATGACGGAGGAGAGGAAAATTATCTGGGACCTTTACCCAGTAGAAGGCTGGCTACCAACCCTTCAACCCGGTTAGTTTGGGATGCACAGTGAGTTTGTTCTTGGCCGACATTAAAGACCACCATCCCTTCTCAGTTGACCCATTCCTTGCAGCCAATGGAGCCGGCGGAAAAGGTTTAATGTCTCAGGGAACCCCTAATAACGGCACACCCAAATATAAGCTATAATATTCCTAATAGCCAAGGGTGTTAATTGGGCTAGATAAATGTTAAAGGCCTTTAGTATCTTCACTAAAGTCAAGTCTAAAGGGAAACGCAGCCCAAACTCAAAATGATGGGCATAAACAGCAATGTCCCCTTCCGTGCACTCAGTTACTTTGGCTCCTTCATCCGGAACCACCAACCTGTACTCAGCCAGGAAGCCATATAGTTCTTCACCAACCCGGCAATAATCCTTAGTGATGGCATGCTCTCGCCATGACGAACAAATTCGTGCCGACTTTGGGCCGCTGCTGTAGTCGGTCGGCAACCAAATCCCGGAGTGTAACACATCATCACGGTCAGGAATACGCTCCAGCCGTGAGTCGGGAGCCATTGATGTGATGATTTAATATAGTGTTTTTCCCCCTGTATTTGAGCTAAAATGTGTATCAATGGTGCTCTTAGGAGCCATTTTATGCTAACTCTCTCCATCTAGTTGTGGTTTTTCGTTTTGTGCTCGATTGCGGGTTTTAGGGAGTTATCTCTCTATTTTCTACCACTATCTGACTATTTCACTGGACTGGAGAGGTTCGAAAACATATTTGATGAGTTCTAAAGTCCTGAGGATACTTTTCGGGATCTCTGAGCGAAGAAGCATTGAAGCCTTGGCGTTTGAAGCCAAGGAATGAGGATTGGAACTGAGCCCGATCGGGTCGGGCGCCATACGCCCGATCGGGCGGTCATCAGCAGTGGATACAGAAGATAAGCGTCGTTGCGGGCCTGATCGGGCACCGTTGCCCGATCGTTATTACGGTGAGGAGCCCGATCGGGCGGTTGAGCCCGATATCATCGGGCGTCCTGGGCGTGTTCTGCGCCTGTCCCTGGAACCACTGGTGTGCGGCCCGACTCCATCGGGCGAGGTCGTGTTTTGATCCCAGCTGCTGCGATTGAGCCCGATCTCATCGGGCTTAGTTGGCCCGATCGGGCGGCAGATTCCGCGCACTCATTTAATGATTTCGGGCACTAAGTATAAATAGAAAAAGTTAGAACATTTATGAGGATCTTTGTTTTAGCCCTTATTTTTGATAGTTTTCTCTAGCAAGTTATTCAAGAACCCTAGTTTATTGCTTTTCATTGTGGATTCAAGATCGAAACTTTGGATTATTCTCAAGTTCAATATAGTTCTTTAATTTGGTAATCTCCTTCTTTACTCTATTCATATTTATTTGCTTTCTCTATTATTTATTAGATTAGTTTCTTAGTTATTTGCAATAGTTCAAAGCATGGATTTTTATATGAAATTTGTTATTGGATTCTTAAACATGAGTGAGTAGTTTTATTTCTAGGATTGTGGAGATCTATGTATGCAATGAGGGATTGATAGATTAGTATAATTACCCTTTATTTCAATTGTTTCCTGTGATTGAATCGTTCATGCTAGATTTATGAATTAGGCCTGATTTATATTTATATTATCGCAGTATTGAATCTACTTCGAGAGGAGAGATTTCGTATAGGCTTTCAATCATTAGGCATAGTGATCCTTGACCATGCGAGAGCGGCTAGGTGATCTTTGAGGGAGGTAATGTTCGAGAGAAATTACATGTGCCCTAGATAAATTAATTTATTGGGTGATTATTATTCATCTCTGATTTCCCGAATTGTATGCATAGTGATCCATAGTCCTAGTTCTTTATTAACTGATTCATACCTTCATATTTAGTTCTATCATTTGCCTATTAGTTTAGTCACACACCCATTTTCAATCGATCTAGTTAGTATAATATTAGAATTCAAGATACAATAGTATAACTTTCTCCCTGTGGATTCGATCCTGACTTCCCGACTACTTGTTAGTGGACCTTAGGTTATTTTTGATTAGGTGATACGACTTTAGCCTGTCAAATTTTGGCGCCGTTTCGGGGAGACGGTTTATTTTTATTTTGTCTCGAATTATAGTATTACACTAACCTCTACTCGAAGAACACCTCGTTCTTTGGAGCATCTCAC
This sequence comes from Beta lomatogona, assembly GCA_947646795.1. Lineage (NCBI taxonomy): Eukaryota > Viridiplantae > Streptophyta > Magnoliopsida > Caryophyllales > Amaranthaceae > Beta > Beta lomatogona. Next base: position 603,028 of record CANSNZ010000940.1, read on the forward strand.
GTTTGTTTTAGTGTTTTTGGTGTATGAGCGAGGAAATTGAAATCCTCAAATCTTATTCCATTTGATCCGGAGATTGAAAAGACTACTCGTAGACTCCGAAAGCAAGCTAAGCAAGCAAAGTTGGCTGCGAGGGACACCTTCCCAAAAGACAACTACTCCGCCATCTTCACCTATTACTTGCTATAATGGGTGACGAAACTAAACCAACTTTCGGGAGATTATGCACAACCTTCGCCCGACAATGTACCCCACCGGGGTCCGGATGCCTACCATTGCTGCTAGAAACTTTGAAATCAAGTCTCATGTTCGAATATGGTTCGAGAATAATCGGTTGTTTGGGTTACCATCCGAAGACCCAAATCGGCACTGCGGTTTTTACAATGTTGTGCTACTCGAAGCAAGCTGGTGTTACTGCCGATGATATGAAACTCATCCTATTTGGGTTCTCTCTGCGCGACAAAGCTCTATTTTGGTATAATAAGTCGCCTTCCACCATTACCACCTGGGCGAACTATCCAAAATCTTCCTCATCAAGTGGTATCCTTACCAAAAGATCTGAGATATGCGTCATGCCATAGTGACTTTCACCCAAGACCCCGGAGAATCTTTATATGAAGCTTGGGAGAGGTTCAAGGATCTGCAACGCCTTTGCCCTCATCATGGTTTAGACCAATGGTATTTGTGTCGGATTTTCTACACTAGAGTTGATGCGGATACAAGGAGGGTAATTGATGGAGCCTCTGGTGGATTTTTCATGGATAAAGCCATTGATGAGGGGTATGAACTTCTAGAGAAACTCGCTTCTAATCAAGCCTCTACCATTCGTTCCTCCATGAAGAAGGGAGGGAAACATGATGTCGAAGCTATTTCTTTATTATCCCGGCAACTAGCGCTGCTCTCAACCGAAGATTGATTCCTTGAAGCTAGGTAATGACTCCTCCCATATGAGTGTTAATGCGATGGCTAGTGCTTCTAATTATATTGCTCCCATTTGTGATGCTTGTGGGATACCACAGGCACAACCGTCAAGAGTGCCCTGCGCTCTTATCTTCTAATGTCGGGAGCAAGCGTGAGGCGGTTAATGCGTTTCGGTCACAACCTAGGGCTCGGTTCAATCCATATTCTAACACTTACAACCCCGGTACGAGAATTCACCCCAACCTCTCATATCGGAGCAATAATGTGTTGAATCCTCAACCTCAACAACCCTATGTCCCACGGAATCGGGTTCAACAATATCAACCTCAACAACAAGCTCCTCCCGGCTTTCGGAGAAATCAAGCTCCACAACCACCGCTCCTCCTCCTCGACCCCCGCCATGACAGGAGTTCAAGAATATGATGTTTCGGATGCGAAAGGTTTTAATGCCTTTCAAGCCGACACAAAGGCTCGGTTGGAAAACTTGGGTACGCATAACAAGATGTTGGAGACTCAACTAGCTCGGTTGGCTAGTTATTCTCGCTAGTAGGCCACCTAGATCATTACCTTCGCAGCCTATGCAACCCAGAGATACTGCCAATGCCATCACTCTTAGGAGTGGAGTGCGGTATGATAGTCCGGAGATGCCTAAAGATGACCCGGTTAGCTCCGACAAGGATGAAGGCGTCACCGACCATTCTCCGGCTCCTAAGGATGTCGGCCATGCGAGAGAAGCGGGACGATAGCCGAAAAAGTTTCACCTCCCACTCCTGTGATCAAGGTACCGTTCCCCGATAGACTATTGAAGACTAAGCTTGATCATCGGCTCGGTAAGTTTTTGGAGATAGTGAAACATCTCGCAGTAACTGTTCCTTTTCTTGAACTTATTACTCAAGTTCCTGCATATGCTAAATTTTTGAAAGAAATTCGACTAGGAAAAGAGCCTTTAATGAAATTGAGACTGTAGCTTTCACTGAAGAATGTAGTGCTCTTTTGCAAAACCAATCCCCACCTAAATTGAAAGACACGGGGAGTTTCTCTATCCCTTGTAACATTGGCACCATTTTTATCGATAAGGCTTTATGTGATTTGGGTGCTAGTGTTAGTGTCATGCCCCCATCTTGTATGCAAAAAACTTGACATGGGAGATTTAAAATGCACCAATATTACTCTTCAAATGGTGACCGTTCTATCAAATACCCCTTAGGTATCTTAGAGGACGTCCTGTGAGAGTAGGTAAATTTTTTATTCCTGTGGATTTTGTTGTGCTTGACATGGAAGAGGATACTCGGATCCCAATCATTTTAGGGAGACCATTTCTTCATACTCTTTGAGTTGTCATAGATGTCAAGAATGGTAAATTAACTTTGGTCGTGGGGGATGACAAGGTGACCTTTAGTTTAACCAATGCCTTGAAAAGTCCCATGCTAGAGGAAGCTTGTTATAGAATTGATGTCATTGATGTGCTAGTTAACGATGATATGCCTCAATCCCTTACGTGGGATCCTCCGGAGGCTTAGCTTTGTTTTGCATCTTCTACGGGTGATGGTAATCCCTTGAGTCTTTGCCGCGGATGACCGGGAAGCGGTTCTAGCATGTGAAGAGCTTGACGGTATTACCACTCATGACCGGGGAACGGTTAGTATATGATACTCAACCGGTAGAGGTAAAGAAACCTCGAACCGAAACCCCTTCCCTCTTCTCTGCGCTATGCTTTTCGGATGAATCGAAAACTATCCTGTGATTGTTAGTGCTTCATTGAATGATGGTCAAATGTCTCAACTTTTGTCTGTTTTGAAAAAACATAAACAAGCCATTGGATATAATATTGATGATTTGAAAGGCATAAGCCCTGACTTCTGCATGCATAGAATTCACTTAGAGGATGATCATCGTCCTAGTATACAAGGCCAACGTCGTTTGAACCCCAATATGCGGGGAAGTGGTTAAGAAGGAGGTCATGAAATTGCTTGATGCTTTGGAATCATCTACCCCATTGCTGATTCTAAGTGGGTGAGTCCAGTTCAAGTGGTTCCTAAAAAGGGAGGTACTACTGTTGTTAAAAATGAAAAAAATGAATTAATTGCTACAAGAGTAGTAACTGGTTGGCGTATGTGCATTGACTATAGGAAATTAAATGTTGCCACCAAGAAGGATCACTTTCCCCTCCCCTTCATTGACCAAATGTTGGAAAGGCTAGCTTGTCATTCTTATTTCTGTTATCTAGATGGGTATTCCAGTTTCTTCCAAATCCCTATCCACCCAGATGACCAGGAGAAGACCACATTCACCTGCCCTTATGGTACCTTTGCCTATCGAAGGATGCCATTTGGCTTATGCAATGCCCCCGCCACCTTCCAACGTTGTATGATGGCCATTTTTTCTGAGTTCATTGAGTCCATTATGGAAGTGTTTATGGATGACTTTAGCGTGTATGGAATTGATTTTGATGCATGTTTGCTAAATCTGGCTAAAGTTTTGAAAAGGTGTGAAGATGTCAATCTTGTCCTGAACTGGGAGAAGTGCCACTTCATGGTTCTTGAAGGAGTGGTACTTGGTCATATTATCTCTGAACGTGGCATAGGTGGATAAAGCAAAAATTCAAGTGATTGAGCAATTACCCCCTCCCGTGAATGTAAAAAGGGGTGCGAGGTTTCCTTGGTCATGCGGGGTTTTATCGCCGCTTCATCAAGGATTTCTCTAAAATTGCTAAACCACTTACTCGGTTGCTCCTCAAGGATGCCCGTTCTGTTTGCGATAAGCTGTCTTATATCTTTCAACGGGATCAAGCAAGCTTTGATTCTTGCTCCGATCATTCGATCTCCGGATTGGAACCTTCCTTTCGAGATTATGTGTGATGCTAGCGACTATGTTGTGGGAGCCGTGCTTGGTCAGAGGAAGGGCAACATTCTCCATGCGATATACTACGCTAGTAAGACCCTAGATGAAGCTCAAGTTAACTATGCCACAACCGAGAAAGAGCTTCTAGGCGTGGTCTATGCCTTTGGACAAGTTCGGAACTTATTTGTTGGGGTCTAAGGTCATTGTTTATACTGACCATGCTGCATTGAAGTATCTCCTAGCCAAAAAGGAGGCCAAACCTAGACTCATTCGGTGGATTTTGCTGCTCCAAGAATTCGATTTAGAGATCAGAGACAAAAAAGGAGCAGAAAATGTAGTGGGCGATCATCTCGTCCAGTTGCAGTATGAAGACATGGAAGAAGGTCTACCCATTGATGACTCATTTCCGATGATAAGCTCCTGGCGAGTCACTTGTCACCCCGTGGTATGCCGACTTCGCCAACTTTTGTGTAAGTGGCCTGACTCCCCCGAGTGAGTTACCAGCGAGAGGAAGAAATTCCTCCATGAGGCTAAGAAGTATTTTCGGGACGACCCTCTACTGTACAAGCTTTGCGCCGACACCATCTATAGGCGATGTATTCCCGAGAATGGGAGGTGCATGACATTCTCGAAGCACTCCCACTCTCCCTGCCATGTGGAGGCCATCTTTGGGCCCTCTAAAACTGTTGCTAAGGTACTTCAATCTGGTTTTTACTGGCCTACTTTATTTCATGATGCTAGTTCCTTTGTCAAGTCCTGTGATGCATGCCAACGAACGGGAAATATTTCCCGAAGACATGAGATGCCTCAAACCCCCATTTTGGAAGTTGAATTATTTGATGTATGGGGAATTGATTTTATGGGCCCCTTTCCCTCTTCCTCTGGCAATAATTTCATACTTGTTGCTGTTGATTATGTGTCTAAATGGGTAGAAGCCCTTGCATCACCAACTAACGACTCTAAAGTCGTTATGAAAATGTTTAAAAAGATTATCTTTCCAAGGGTTGTCATAAGTGATGGTGGGTCTCATTTTCACAAACGCACTTTCGAGGCTCTGCTTAAGAAGTATGGTGTCTACCATAGGACTGGCCTAGCTTATCACCCTCAAACAAGTGGGCAGGTAGAAGTGTCTAATCGTGAGATAAAGACTATTTTGGAGAAAGTGGTAGCTAAATCTAGGAAGGATTGGAGTGACAAATTAGATGACACCTTATGGGCTTACATAACTGCTTTTAAGACCCCTATTGGCACCACCCCTTACAGGTTAGTTTATGGGAAAGCATGTCACCTACCTGTTGAGCTAGAGTACAAGGCTTTTTGGGCTGTTAAGGAGCTGAATTTTGATGCTAAGTTAGCAGGCGAAAAACGTCTTTTGCAGATTAATGAACTTGATGAACTCCGGCTGAATGCTTATGATAGTTCGCGTCTCTACAAAGAGCGCACTAAGAGATGGCACGATAAGAAAATTTTGAGTAGAGAGTTCTCAATTGGTGACAAGGTCTTATTGTACAACTCTAGATTAAAACTTTTTCCTGGAAAGTTGAAGTCTAGATGGTCTGGTCCATTTTCTGTCACTAATGTTAACAAGTTTGGTTCTATTGAGGTGATGAATGCAACAGGTGAAAAATTCAAGGTTAATGGCCAACGCTTAAAGCTTTATCATACAGGAGCTCTTGCTGGATCTGTGGAGGAATTATACCTCCAACCCCCTTCCCCTTCTGTTTGAGGGATGCAGCATTATGGTCGTGCGGGACCCTCATAAACCAGCGCTAATCGGGAGGCAACCCGATTTTCCCTTTCCTTTTCTTCTTTTTCATTAGTATAGTTTTGTTTTTTGTTTTTCTAGTTTTTGTAGTATAGGCGAGAGAGTGAGAGGGTATTGATCATTACATTGAGGTTATATGTGTGCAGGATTTTTGGTTTCCGATGATAGCGAGGCTCGTTTTTCATGGAAAATATTGCAAAATCACGAAACGTGCAAGTTCCGGAAGCCGCCCGATGTTATCGGGCTCCTCTGCCCGATCGGGCCCGCGAAGACACATGACAGGAATCAAAAAAGAAATCCGCCCGATGGAATCGGGCTACTTCGCCCGATCGGGCCCGCAACAGGGTGCTGGGCAAAAGCAAAAACAATACCGCCCGATCCAATCGGGTCATTCCGCCCGATCGGGCAGTCCTCCGTCAGCGGAAAAAAAAAAAAATCATCGCCCCGATGGAATCGGGCAGAATCCGCCCGATCGGGCTCAGAACCGTCAGTGCATGGCCATAAACTCAGCCGCCCGATCGGGCCCGCAACTGGTATCTGATTCTCAGGAAAAAAAAAATTTCCGCCCGATCGGGCTTCGTGCCGGAATGCTCATTAAACACGGGATTTCTCACTCACTTTCCCCATTCACTCCCAATCTCTTTCTCTCTCTTCTTCAAGCCCTAACCCCAACTCTCTCATCTTCTTCCCCAAATTCTCCATCCACCATTAACAACCTCCAATCCAAGCTACTTAGCTCTCCACAAAAATCAATCTTCTCATCTCCCCTATCAATTCCCCACCTCCATCTCCATCTCTCTCATCCACCCTTTTCCACATTCAATCCCCCATTAAAGTGAGTGTGACATCTCTACATTTTTTCAAGCATCATGTCTTCAAGGAGGCGTCGCGGCTCCGGCACCGGACCACCACCACCACCACCACCACGGGACGAGACTTTTCCGGATGTCGTCTTTTCGTCACCGGAGCAACGTGAACGGTTTCAGCGCCTAAAAGGGCGCGAGGTGAGTCCTACCCATTTCCTTGATATTGAATTTTTGAATAAATTGGGTATTGCTTCTGAGTTTAAAGATTTCATGAAAATAATCGGCATGGAATCTTTCTTTTCCGTCCATGTTAATACCTATCCTGTACTGGTCTATGAATTTTATAGCGATCTTAAGGTTACCAAACCCCGAACTGGACTCCGTATCATATGTATCCTTTAGACTGCTCAATCAGGATTTCCACCTCACTTTGCCGGAATTTGCACGGGTACTTCGAGTACAATGTGGTGGGGAGATTGGGCACCCCCCTAACTACCATCATCGTAGCACGTATTTTGCCATCACAGGTGATGGTAATGACTTCACCCTACAACACTGCAAGGGTAAATTCATCCACCAACCCATCTTTAAAATGTGGGTTCGATTTATGTCGCAGACACTATTTGGGAGGGTGGAAGGACAATTAATAAGGGGGGATGAACTGTACCTAATTGGCAGCTACATACTTAAAGGGACACCCGACCATTTTCAATATAACATCCCTCATCATGTTGCGCTCCAGATGGAGCGTATTGCCACCACTTACCCCAAGAGGAGAGCGGACGGTACTTTGACCTCTCGGGCTATTGTAAATGGGGGGTTAGTGACTCTTTTTGCTAGGAAAATTCCTGGTTTTGATGAGTCTCGCTACCAGCCAGCCCTAGGACCCACCCTCGTGGATTATGCTTTCTTCGATCGCCTCCATTGGTTAGCGAGGGCTGGGGATAAATATCAATGGCGCATCAACGGGAGGAGCTCTATTGAGTTGCCTAGTCCCTTAGCCAAAATTCGACCAGGGCAGCCCCATTACCACCTTCCCATAGCTGGTTCCGACTTTCCCACCCCCCATCCCCGACATTCCCCAACGCACATTTCACCGTCGCCCCCCTCATCCTGCTGATATTGCCTCTACTTCTGATGCTCCCCCTCCCCCATATTCTACTGCTCCTGCTCGTTCTTTTGATTTTCAGGGAATGATGAGCATGCTCCAGCGGATGGAGTCTGGTATCACTGCCAACTCTACCGCTATTCAGAACATCGGTCAGCAGGTTGATGCCAACTCCGTCCTTCTCCAGAGCCTCAGCCAGCGTGTTGATACATTGGCCAATGATCAACACCTAGCTCTGTATCCCCTGTACGATGATTACTGCAGACAGCATACGATTGCAGAAATCGATGCCCACCCATCCTGGTACTCTTGGAACCCGAATTACAGCCAGCCAGGGTCCAGTAGTAGGGGTGGCGGAGGTGAGGATGGTGGAGGTGAGGATGATGGAGATGCGGATGATGATGGTGAGGACATTTCTATGGATGGGCGATATCCATGCGTTCCTTTCCCTTGTTGCACCGAGGCCATTGCCACGTTCGGCTTGGGGGAGGACTTCGTAAGTATTAGTATTATTTTTCTTTTTGTTTTTACTGCATTTTAGGATAGTTAAGGTAGGTTATTTGCTTTGAAAAAATGAAAAATCACAAAAAATTGAAATATTGCTGAAAAAACACAAAAATATGAGTTGAATTCGAATAGTTTGATTGCTTCCCTGTGCCCTGAACTTTGCTTTGAAAAAATGATTTAACTCATTATACTGGATAGTTGGCCATTTGTGATTGGGACGTTGTGATGTGATCTTTGACTGCCTTGATCTTGAGTGAATTTTGATGATAAAGTGCCTATTTTAACTGCATGCTTGAATTGGTTAGATTGTGAGGATTCATTCTAGCCCTCGGATTTATCTCTATATCCAATATATTCTTGTGTGTTAGTTCCTCGTAGCATTCTTATCTTGGTTTTGGCATTGTACTCGTTGAGTTCTGGTAACTTTAGGCATGTGCTGTGATAGAGGCGTTCATTTGTCTAATTTTAAGCCTCAGAGTTGTTTAATGAATTTTTCCCCCTAGCCCCGCTGAGCCTAGTGACTTATTTTTGGACCTATATTAAACCACATTACACACCTTGAGCCTTTACATTGACTATTGTCCCAAGCCTAGCTTGGGGGAGCATTTGTTAAGTTTATATCATATTGTGTGGTTGATTCCGTAGGGCGGTTGGAAAATAATGATATGGTTGTACAAAGAAAAGAAAGAAAAAGAAAAATAAAGTGAAAGAAAGAAAGAAAAATTTTGATAGTGAAAAATCTGAAAAATTTCTATGATCTTCACTCGTTAACTATCAAAAGTGTTAGAAATTATGTTGAAAATGACAATTATTGGTTGGTTCGTGAAACTTCAAAAGTTGGTTATTATCTTGGTTATGTTCTTTGTTGCCATGGGAGTTGTTTCGACCACACTTAGTCCTACTAGTGTTTTTTTTGCTCCCCTTTCTTGGCTTTGCCACCACATTTCCTAAATAATTTCCGTACCTTTGCCCGAGCCCCATTACAATCCTGATAAAGACCTTTTGAGCACATGTTTGATTGTATATTGGAATAATGCTGAGTCAATATGCCAATGTTAAAGATTAAGTTTGTTATTTGAGTCGACCTGATTAGGATGAGCGATATTATACCTTTTTAAACACATGAGAGTGTGAGTGGGAAGGGCTATTATGGTTGGGTTGGTGAGAGATCGGGCACATATTTTGCCTGCCACAAAATTGAGAGGAGTGACACCTCGGTGAGCACCTTTTCAAGATTTGCATGATATGTAGGGCGGCTACGTTTGATGGTTTACTTAAGTGATTGGTAGTCGGGTGATCTGAGCAACTGAACTTGAATTTTGCTGGCTTGAATGATTTTGAGTTGGAAATAATTGAGTTTAAATTTTTCCATCTGAGGGGTGAAGCAATCCTATTCTTATTCCTGTTGTGCTTTGCTTGAGGACAAGCAAAGGTTTAGCTTGGGGGAGTTTGATGTGATGATTTAATATAGTGTTTTTCCCCCTGTATTTGAGCTAAAATGTGTATCAATGGTGCTCTTAGGAGCCATTTTATGCTAACTCTCTCCATCTAGTTGTGGTTTTCTGTTTTGTGCCTGATTGCAGGTTTTAGGGAGTTATCTCTCTATTTTCTACCACTATCTGACTATTTCACTGGACTGGAGAGGTTCGAAAACATATTTGATGAGTTCTAAAGTCCTGAGGATACTTTTCGGGATCTCTGAGCGAAGAAGCATTGAAGCCTTGGCGTTTGAAGCCAAGGAATGAGGATTGGAACTGAGCCTGATCGGGTCAGGCGCCATACGCCCGATCGGGCGGTCATCAGCAGTGGATACAGAAGATAAGCGTCGTTGCGGCCCCGATCGGGCACCGTTGCCCGATCGTTATTACGGTGAGGAGCCCGATCGGGCGGTTGAGCCCGATATCATCGGGCGTCCTGGGCGTGTTCTGCGCCTGTCCCTGGAACCACTGGTGTGCGGCCCGACTCCATCGGGCGGGTCGGCCCGATGTCATCGGGCGAGGTCGTGTTTTGATCCCAGCTGCTGCGTTTGAGCCCGATCTCATCGGGCTTAGTTGGCCCGATCGGGCGGCAGATTCCGCGCACTCATTTAATGATTTCGGGCACTAAGTATAAATAGAAAAAGTTAGAACATTTATGAGGATCTTTGTTTTAGCCCTTATTTTTGATAGTTTTCTCTAGCAAGTTATTCAAGAACCCTAGTTTATTGCTTTTCATTGTGGATTCAAGATCGAAACTTTGGATTATTCTCAAGTTCAATATAGTTCTTTAATTTGGTAATCTTCTTCTTTACTCTATTCATATTTATTTGCTTTCTCTATTATTTATTAGATTAGTTTCTTAGTTATTTGCAATAGTTCAAAGCATGGATTTTTATATGAAACTTGTTATTGGATTCTTAAACATGAGTGAGTAGTTTTATAGGATTGTGGAGATCTATGTATGCAATGAGGGATTGATAGATTAGTATAATTACCCTTTATTTCAATTGTTTCCTGTGATTGAATCGTTCATGCTAGATTTATGAATTAGGCCTGATTTATATTTCTATTATCGCAATATTGAATCTACTTCGAGAGGAGAGATTTCGTATAGGCTTTCAATCATTAGGCATAGTGATCCTTGACCATGCGAGAGCGGCTAGGTGATCTTTGAGGGAGGTAATGTTCGAGAGAAATTACATGTGCCCTAGATAAATTGATTTATTGGGTGATTATTATTCATCTCTGATTTCCCGAATTGTATGCATAGTGATCCATAGTCCTAGTTCTTTATTAACTGATTCATACCTTCATATTTAGTTCTATCATTTGCCTATTAGTTTAGTCACACACCCATTTTCAACTGATCTAGTTAGTATAATATTAGAATTCAGATACAATAGTATAACTTTCTCCCTATGGATTCGATCCTGACTTCCCTGACTACTTGTTAGTGGACCTTAGGTTATTTTTGATTAGGTGATACGACTTTAGCCTGTCAGCCATGCTGGAACTTTCTTCCACAACGATTTCAGTCCGACAAGGAAATTGTTCACGTTTAGAAGTCGAGGGACCATCAATCTCGTCCATAGTGGTAACAGAATTGTTGTCAGAACCTAAATGAATAACAGGTGGATGAGAAGAGCCGGCATCATGAGCAAGGCGGTCGTAAATATCATCAGCCACTACAACCCCAGCATCTGCTAAGTTATCTAACCAAGCATGTTCCCTCAAAGGCGGAACATCAAGTCCGGGAACAGCATCAGGGGGAGGATTTCTAACGGTCCGGCGAGCTAAAATTTGATGTCTTAGTTCTCGAAGTGTTTGTCTATCACCGCTCATCCTCGTGGACAGATATTGGGAAGTTAAACTTTCTTGCTCAGGGGTAGAGCGGTTGTTAAGAAACTTAGATCTGAGTTCCCTATCTCTCTTCTCTAGGGCTGGAAGTAGACGAACTATGTCCGCCATGAAGGGAAGAAGGAGACGAAGGTTCGCTTTCAGACATAAATTTATCACTCAAAGAATTTTGGACTGCCTGAATGGTCCGACATAATTCCAAAGAAAGAAAGAAACATAAAGAGCAGTTGAAGAGAAGTTGGAAAAAAGGTACCTGAGAAAAGTCAATGGAAAATGACCGAAAAATCAAGCGGATTCCCAAAAAAGCACAGCAAAAGGCCCCAAATGCACGAGCAGAAGAAGTCCCAGAGTCAAATAAACGCCGGAGAAAGTAATTTCACCGGAAAGTTGAAAGCTTTGAAATAAACCCTTGACTAAAACCAAGCGAAGAGAGGTGAAAAACGCTAAAATTCCCCAGGTATAAAGGGGAAAAAAGTAATTTAAAACACTTATTGAGGAGATTTGGTTAGATTTGGTTGCAAAAAGGCAAGATCTTGGTGAGATAAAGGAGGTTTGAAGTTCTTAGAGAAATCGCATAAACCAGAGAAATGTGGAAGGTTGAAGATGAAGTATAAAGAAAGAGAAAAAGGAAACTAACGCTTCTTTACAAATGCGGGATTGAATGGCCAAGATGAACCGACCCATCAACTCCCCTCATTGATGCGTGCCAAGTGTCGCTTATTGAGCCAACCCTAATAAAGAATAAAAAAGAAAATGAGCGGGATTTCACAAAAAGGTCATGATTGCACTTTTCGAAATCCGAAGTTCTCCCCAGGACAACACGTGGCAACAGAGAAAATCTCTAACATGCAAAATTCACTCGCGTCCTCAATATAACATCAATGCCGGTCACGACCCCCAATGATGCTGGGGGGCTTGTTGTATGGGTATACCCAAGTTCACCGTCGGACACATCACTTGTGGCCGACATCAATAAACTTGAAACGCGACCTCGGCAATAGAATCCAGGCCGTTTCTAGTAAACAGTCCGATATGGCGTTCACGACCACATTGAAGGACAGAAGATCTTCCCTCCAGTCAGACTCATCGTAGTCATACACGTGTCAAAGGATTACGCATCCTCTCAGATGAACAATACTACTATAAATAGCCAAATGGTACTACTCTGCAGGTACATTCTCTCACATTCTAAGCATTACTTTCTCTCTCTATCTCTCTCTCTCTCTCTCTAAAATCCTTATCGGACACCTACTGACCTGAGCGTCGGAGGGGGTTTCCTCGCATCCCCCCTGAGGGTAGTTTACGTTTGTCTTCCTTGCAGACTTCCAGTCTTGGACGTCTACTCGCATACATGATTGCAGTGTTGATATTTTGGTATTATGAATAATCGTAGCTCACTTCTTCCAGAGTGGTTGTGGTTTCTTTACTAAGCTAATAACATACTTGAGGAGATTTTATAGATTTCGTAGGAGAATTGGACTTGGTGTGTAACTTGTACAAGTGGGAGGAGGTGTCATTTTTGTCAAGATATAGACTTCCTTGACTCCTTCAAAATTTAGTTGAATAACTATGTGAGTACGATTTGTATTTTTCTCGTTTTATTGTTATTTTTATTTGCTTAAAGTCCTGTTATTGCCTACACAAGAATTCATATATTATGTTTCGAGTTCCAACTCTATGGAAGTGTTGCCTTGCTGGGATGAGACGAGAGTGGAAGATTAGAGAGAACAATTCATTTAATAGCAATGAGCCAAGACTTACGATTGACATTTTTAAAGCACTCCAGTGTAAATTGAGGATGTGTAGGCGTTTTTCTTTCCATATATTCATTGCTTTTGATGTAAGTCTCTCTAAGCTGTTTACTGTGTACCTTCTTTTAGATTTTCAGAATACAAATACCAGGTTTCATACATAATGTTTCTGAGAACAAAGAAGGGTGTAACTAGAATTTTCTTTCAATTAACATATATTGGAAACTTGGATTATCTTCAAATTTTGATGTATACTAGTGTAAGTTTTTCTATCCACCTTTTTAGCTTGGGTACAGTGCTTTCTTATTTACAGCTTGAATTCTCAAAAGTAGAACCCCAACTAAGATAGTATCCATACTGAAGGGGTAAGGGGATTGTCGTTTTAAGTTTTAACTGTAAATTTTAACACACGATGTATTCTTTGCTCTGCTGTTTAGTGTTTCTATTGCTCGATGTACGTGTTAGCCCAGTGTTTGCTTTTAAAATGACTATGAAATTGTGTGCAAGAGCTGATGTTAACATGGCAGATATTGATGGTCAAACTGCTCTTCACTGTGCTGTTGAGAAGGGATGGGTGCATATTGATAAAATATTGATTTATAATAGTGCCAACGGCAATGCTAAGGACGAGGTTCGTAACCTACTTTAAGAACTTGCACATGCTATGAAGTATAAGATCCATATATCACTTTGTTCAGGTTGTTATGTTTAGCTTGTTTAGGTTACCTACGTTGTGCAGTGGTTAATGCTTGGAACATTTATCTCAGCATGGAAACATACCATTGCATCATGCAGCTTGCATAGGAAACTTAGAGCTGTTTGAATTGCTCCTTCGATTTGGAGCTGAGACCGATCCCCCTGACGGGATTGGTCAATTTCCTTTGCAGATAGCTGCCAAACATGCACATACAGGGTACATTTTTGTGTGGTCTTGTCTTCTAACCCACTCATTACTTTTTACACTTTTAATACAGATTTGTCTTGCTTGCTTCTTTGTAATCTTGACAATCTCTCTGGGTCATTTGTCAAACTATAGAATTCTGATAGTCCCTCCTTCGAGAATAATAGTCACATTTACCGATTTAGGATGCGCAAACACATTTCCTAAAATGATAATGGTTTGTGATCAATTTTACCATTATACCTTTTATTTACTAGTGAGATTGAGTGATGAAGAGATTAATGGAATGGTCCTATTAATACTTCCGCTGTTTTTTTATTGCACCATATTTTTTTTTTTCACATTTAACTAGACACTTCTTCGAATGCTAATATCTCTCTAGTACAAACTGCAAATTGTTTTCCACTCTTGAGGCTTGGACAGTGTGGCTGTCTGATTGTTATCTTAGATTGGTGCATCTAACTTATCAGGGACCGAGTCACTGAATATTCCCCTTTAAGCTTAGATGTCGATGATTCTATATGGGTACTATCCATATCTTAGTTTTAGGCTTTGCTCTCTCATTTACTACATTATTTCAGGCATGCAACAGAGACATTGATTAGTTAGTGACTCTTTCATAGTGATTGTTTAATTGGTAACACTTTAGACTCTTTTGAGAATTATAAGCTATTTATTAGTTAGTGACTCTCTGTAATGCAATGTGTAGGTGCAAGGTACAATTCGTGATAAGCTAAAGCAACACAAGGTTACAAGACCTTAAGCGAAGAAGGAGTTGGTTTAGTTTGTGTTAAATATCTTTATCATCTTGCTGTTTGCCAGTCCATATTCCTTTTCTAAGTTTTAACTTATGAGCAAGTCGAATGTGGCAAGCCCTAAACGCGCTATGTGTTGTCTGTTTAATTCAGCACATTGCAGTTGTTCTAGGTTGTTCTTTAAGACCTATTAATCTGAAATTCAATTTTTTGATTTGTTGGCCGAGAAAAATCAAGCCTATCAATTTGAGCTTAGCTCTATGCAGCTTATTAATATTTTTATACTAATGCCGACCTGAATATATCCACTCAATAAATTGAAATGTAATTTAAATTTTCCTCTGACATATTACTTATTGTAATATCTCTTTCTTCATCTGTAGTATTTGGAGTGTGGGGCAGACAAGACAAGAAATCATAAGAGCTCTAGATAATACACTTGTAGTTTGATCATTATGCGTTCCTAGTTTCTTACTTGAAGATATTTATGGTTTTTTTAATTGGGTGGCAGAATTAGGTTCATTTCATTGAATTAAGGTGCCAGTTATACTACTTCACTGTAACTTTTTGTAATCATACCTATGATATGATAATAATACACGTGTCTTAAGATTTGTTGTTTACATTAATTTCTTGCTACATGTTCTGTACCTTAAGGTTGTTGTCAGGGGAGTCTTTGGTAGGTGGAGCTTGTGGAGCTAGTATTGTTGATTTGATCACCATAATCTTGTGGAGCTAATATTGTTGATGTGATCACACTGCCTCTCCCTTCTATCATGTTCCCGTGCATCTCTTTGATCCTTTTCTTATATTTGGTTTGTTAAACATAGCCAAAGTGTAGGACACTATTGCTTATAATTTTGTTCTAGATCATGCTTCTATTTTAGAACTATACTGATTCCCGATATTTGTTTAAATCTACTGATTTTATCCCATTTTAGTTCAAGTGTGCGTCAACCTATGTGAATAAAGATTCGAATTTCAAATAATGTGATAGTTAAAGAGTACTATTTTAACTCATCAATCCCCTATTTGTGTTTTGATTTGCTGATGTTTGGTTGAGATGTGCCCTAATACTCACGGCCTGGTGCTTCCAGCTATGAGTGCAGCATGCTTGCTGGCTATAGCTGGCTGGTGCTTTTTTTTAATTATTTAAAAACTTCAAATGCTCCGGTTGTTAAAGAAAAAATGGAGCATTTCTACTCACAAATGCCCCGGTTTTTCCCAACAACTGGAGCATTTGACCTTCTTTTACCAGATAAAAAGCTCAAATGCTCCGGTTTTACAAACAACCTGAGCATTTGATAAAATAAATGCTCCGGTTATCAACCAGAGCATTTGATATATGCTCCAATGCTCGTATGACGTCTGCTACGGGTCAAATACGGAGCATTTGTACGGTTTTTAACTAAAGCAATTGATGTTTTTCCACTAGTGCCAGGACTCTTTGTATAGCCAATGGAACTTCTTATCCACCCTCTCATCCTCTCTCATGTCTGGTATCCAGTTCGGTTGACCAAGATCCTCCTCGAGAATAGGCTAATAGAAGTAGTATTTTACCTGTTTGAGGGGCGGTATCTCTGTGTGACTATTGCCGTTCTTCTCATGATTTAGGTGACATATATGAGGTATGCTGGATTTTTGCATTGCCTCCCCCATTGTTATATCTCCTAGGAATGTGATTACCCCATGTGGAGTTATCATCTTCATGTTTTGGTGCAATGTTGAGATGATAGCTTGCTTCTCGTGGAGCCATGGTCGTGCTAACAACAGAGTGAATGGAGCTTCGCAATCAACGATCATGAAATTGACCTCTCGTATGACTACTGTAATGCATGAAATCATGGTTGTTGATCCTATGATTTCCCGTGTTGAACCATCATATGCAACTATGGTTCCTATGGAGGCTTCTCCTTGCGGAGGAGGACACCCGAGCCAATTAAGGGTACTGAGAAGACATATATTGGTGGAAGCTCCATTATCAACCATTACCCCTTTGATATGTCTGGCACTATGATCGACAGCAATATACAAAGTGCTGTTATGAGTGGGGTTATCGGGATGATCTTTATCAGAGAAAGTTATGGCAATAGTGGTTTCAGCCTAATCTGTGTTGAGAGTGTAACAGCCCACTCCAAATAGCAGCTTAATTAAAGACCTAATACTGATAATTACGAAGTTAAGCTGCTAATTAAAGAGACTGTTAGGATGAATTTCCGCACCTTCCCTGCTAGGGAAAATTAGGAAATCCCATAGTATCCAAGCTTATTATGAAGATAAGTTATAATAAATTAGTTATTACAATATGTTTTGAGTACATAGATTACAAATCGAAAATACAAGTTTAACCTGCCAAGGAACATTATATAAAACAAATTATCTCATAGCAGCAGACTAAACACATTGATCATGACTTCACATTTGCACACATGAGCTAACTCGAACATTCTCTAATCCTGCAAAACAAATGATTCTGCCCCCACCAGGACAAGTTCATAGAACAAAACAGGTCAGCTTACGCTGGTACACAAGTCCCACCGATTCCAAAGAGTTTCTTATACTCAAAGCGTAAACTCATACTTTACGAGATGCTTTTATTCTTATTCAGAAATATGTCAGTACTTGCTCAGAAATACGTTAATACTTGCTCAGAAATACATTAATACTTGCTCAGAAATACGTTGGTTCTTTCCTGTAAACTTCCATAGAAATACTTTTGCATATACTGGAGAAATTTCCAAGAATTATCTCAAGATATCACACATCGTTCTCCATCTATATAACACAAATAATAGTCTTATACTTATCACAAACATAGCATAACTCCAGGGAAGGAACACGAATGGAGAGGGCCAGGCCACAATTCCAGACTTTTGAGGGACGTCTCCCCACCTTTCTTATTTTCTGCTTGCAAGACTTCTAGGTCATGATCCTACATAACGGAGCAATACCCGCTCCAAACACATAATGAGCAAACCCGCTCTACAAATGTTGTTCACTTCCCCTTATAAAATAAAACTTGTAATCATACAAAAATATTTATACTCAACACTTGTACTTAAATACATATGCTGAAATACTTATACTTAAACACTTATACTGAAATACTTATACTTTTATATTTATACTCAAATAACTTACTTAAATACTTATCCATAGTCATTATTTCAACCATCATAACAAACTTTAACTTATCAAAACAAGTTTCGTAAAACAAGCTTGCTATGTCAAGTTCCACTATATTTGGAAAGGTGACTTAACAAACATGTTCCGAAAGAGTGCTATGATTAATATAGGTGATTAAAGGTAGGGTTATCAAGATATGGCAGTAGGTGAAGGGTTCATAGAGTGCACTTAACATATAGAAGATTACTTCACACAAAGAGAACATAGATCAATTTAGATGATTCTGGGTTTGGTGTTAATGAACAATGGTTTAATGTAATGATCACTTGTACTTCTTGGGTTTAGCCAAAGTTTAGGTTTCACACTTAATATATATAAAGGCAGTAGGTATTCATCATGAAAAAAACATTGAAAGGATCAAAGGCACAAGGGTTAACAAGTTCAGAAAGTAATTAAGCGAAAAGTCGAGTTTTTAGGTGTTGCTTACTTAATATAAGAGGAAGATGTGATACAAGGTTGATCAACAAACAATATTAGTACTTTACAGTAGTTTACCATAAAAGGGCAGCAACAATGAAGGCATCTAAACAAAGCACAATCGAAGTAGAAGCATGGTTTGATCTGTTTTAAAGGAACTTGACATGCAACGATTTCTAATTCGAAAATCATCAACCACGAATCAAAATTAACACATTGAAATCAACTACTTATAACTTCTTAACAAAACAGTAGGCTTCCCACACAAAACATATTCTTAGCTTTCATAAATTCCATAAACAAGTGTTATGATAACAATTAAGAAAGTAAAGCTTCAAAGGGTGGTTCTTGTGTACCTTAACTTGGTGTCTAGGAAATAAAATCTTACTTAGTAACTTTTACCACCTCTCCAGCAACCTCCTAGGACCTTAAGCAAAACATTCATCACCTCAAAGTTAGTAATTAACCCAAAGAAATCAAGTTTCAAACTAATATACCTCATGCATGCTGAAATTCAGCCATAACTCACCTTCCTTGGTTTTTCTTAGGGTTACAGGAATGGAACTTCAAAACTAACGCCGAGGACACCTTGATGAACCTAGGGAAGTGTTTGCATGCAAGTTTCAGTGCTAGGAGCCAAAGAAAACAAGCTGGGAATGGAGCTGCCTGTAACTCGCCAGAAATGGCGTGAATGATGGAGAGAGAAATATGTTGCTTTGTTGTGTTTGTTTGTGAAATGAATCTCATAAAATGAATTAGGGGGCTTGGTCCCATATATATAGAGAATGGGTAATGGGAAGCTCGTGATTTCGGTTTAGTAATAAGGGCAAAATCGTCTTTTCACAGCTTAAGAACATTCCAGAATTTTCTGGTTTTACTTAATCCTTAACCCTCTGTAATTAAGCTCTAATCCTTCATTATACTTAAAGTAGATCCTTAAAATATGTCTTATAACTTAATAAAGATATTTTGGCTCATTTAGCCCTTAAATCATAAGAGTATCTCAAACACAATACGCTCAAAATTTCAGAATAATGCTCAACATTGTTAACGTAATTCGTTAATAACTTATCTTAACTCATAATTTGCATTCATAATCATATAATAACATATAATATTTAGATTCACAGACAAACTTCATATAGGGGCTATTTACAATTTTCTTATGCCTCAAAGATGCAATTCATTAAGTACTGATTAGTATGTTAACGTATCTTGTTTATCTTAATGATATCGTCTTAAAAAGTGAGGCTATTACACTCTACCTCCCTTAAAGAAGTTTCATCCCGAAAACTTATATCCTACCTTAGAATACTGAGGATATCGATCTCGCGTATCAAATTTGTTCGCACATGTTGGTCATCCTGTTCCATGGTTGGTTCTTATTCCTTGACTAAAATAATGTCGGCCTTGTAATACTTTTCTTTTTATCAAGAGTCTTAATGTAACATTACTTAATACTTAATTATACAGATTCATATCTCCAAAACTCATAACCTAAAGTTTCAAAACTTTTATAACATATACCCAAATCTCTTAAGGTAACAATATCATACAACTTCTTCCAGTAATCTAGAGGAGAACATGAGTTACAAATCCATTAATAGATTTAATTGGTCTTAACCATTTAGTGCAACAAATCGCGGAACTTAACTTTGTTCTCTTTAAGTCTCTTAAAAGGGAACAATCCATATAGAACATATCGGAATTCATGTTGCTTTAAAATCACACTCATAACGCTTGTATGATGGCAATTAACAACCAAATGTGACAATTATTATTATGACAAATACTTCTCGAAGTATTAGTAAATTAACCATAATAGTTGTTGAATCAAAGGTTAAATACCTATACCCTGAAGTATTTCCAAATTTTTTTCCTCGAATTTCTCGCACTTGCTTCTTAGTCTCATGATCTTATAGGCCATATGCGAATTCCAGGTTCACGTCATCCCAACAAATAAGTGTTTAATCTTTATCTCCACACATAGCTTTATACGAAGTTATACTCGATTGGTAGCTTTTGCTATAGAAGAATTCTGTCCATGCTAATATACCTCTCCAGGAACGCTTAAATTCCAATACATAAGCTTGCAACATATCTCTAACCATTTGATAAAACACCATGCCACTTCTCCCTTCACACTTCCCTTCTTGGCAATTTAAGTATTATGCGACATATTGCGGCACATCTTGCTTCAACTCTCTTCATCAAGAATGCTTCTTTATATTCTGAATCATCACGCCCCTTTAATGATGAACTGAGTACGCCCTGCTAAACGCCTCCCTCATAATCCTGTTCTTTTTTTTTTTTTTTTTTTTTTTTGGCTTTCAGCTTTGAATTATCGGTACACCCATTTTCCTATGTATAAGTAAGCTTCCATAATCACATACTTGGAAATCTGTTATCTCGTTTTTCTCTATCTTTGACCTTAGTTCCTTGGTAAACTTAACTTGCATTGTACTTTGCTCAAGTTTTCTCAAAAGGAATACTTTTATCACAAAACTTTTAGTTCTCCTTGTAGATCTCCTTCCTTACCTACATTCAACTCCCTCTTTATATAACTCCTATGATATCAAAATGATGACATCATTTCCCTGCTGAGGTTTTCTTGTTCAAAGCAGCTACTACCCATCTGTCTTCCCCGACGGTACTAGATGTCTACATCATAATCCTTCGGCAATTCTAGCTACCTTCACTATCTAACTTTCATCTCTTCTCAAATAAAGATATACCTTAAGTTTTGATGATTAGTATACACCTTTCAAGTTATTTAATTTAATAAAACCTTTAAGGTAAATTCCTTAGCTTCCATTCCATATCATGCTCAAAGTAATTTTCTCATGGCTTTAACTACATAGAGGCTCAGGCTGTCGCTCGCTGATGCTACATTAATATACATGCCAAACTTTCCTGAGAAACATGGCGATACACTTTAAGTC
This sequence comes from Beta lomatogona, assembly GCA_947646795.1. NCBI lineage: Eukaryota > Viridiplantae > Streptophyta > Magnoliopsida > Caryophyllales > Amaranthaceae > Beta > Beta lomatogona. The sequence continues at coordinate 624,260 of CANSNZ010000940.1, forward strand.
CTTCTGTCCCCGAAGGCGAAGCCAGAACTAGGCATTGGTTAACCTTTTCTTCAACTTCTGGAAAAACTTCCGCGCCATTTCCCAACCACTCGAACTCTTTTCTTTCCTTAATACTTCTTTAAGACGCACTTCCTGATTCTTTGAACATACCAAAATATCATCTACAAGAATTGTCATAATTTAGTCTAACAAGATTTAAAATATCACTACATCGTATTTACGAAAGCTACTGGTGCATTACTAAGCTCGATCGATGTTTTCACAACACATAGTGACCATAACCCATCCTAAATGTTATATTCGAAATATTTTCTCTTACTGCGTGCATTTAGTAATATCCCTGATCTTAGATCTACTTTCAAACACCCCAATTCCTTTTAATTGATCGCATGAATCATCTATTCGAGATTACGAATCGCTATTCATAAATGTAATCTTATTAGTCTACTGATTATCTTCACATAATTTCATTGATTTATCTCCCCGTTAGAAACATTGGTCAATATAATCTTTTTGCACTATTATTCTAACTACGTCATTGACCCGGTCATCTTGGCTTTAAAAGTAGGTGTGGTCCCTGCCACCGATCATATATAAAAATCGATCACCTTATATAATCGCAATGCTCGCAAATTCTCGGATAATACATCTGGGGATTCATCAGCTACCGAAGTTCCTTCTATCCTCCATTACTTCCTTATGATTCTCTACTATTTGAATTATGTAATCAATACCTTATGGTAATGCATTTCCATTCTTCCGAGCTTGACGAAACGACAAACCCTACTATATAATACTATCTTTACTTGGTTCTTTCTCAGCCAAGACATCCTCCAAAATTGTATTATAATACTCCAAATCGAGAAATATTAAACCCACCTGCAACCTTGACCCTTGCAATCTTAACCACATAATCTCTAAATAATCATTTACAACAACTCGGCCCTCTATCAGAAATATAAATAGTCATAATGGGGTTGAACAAAAATGCGCTGGAGATACATAAATGCGCAGTCCCCAAACAAAAACAAATTACCTAAAGCTTTACAATGTTTTTTTTTATTTTTTTTTATTTTTTGTTAGAAACCACCTCACTTGAAATGTCTTGCAACTCTGGTGTATCTTCGACTTCCCCTTGACGTGTCCATCTTCGCTTCTTGATTCCCCCGTCCGTAAATCTTCCTTCTCTTCAATTTTCTTTTCTCTTTTTTTTTTTTAAAAAAAAAACTTCCATCCCCGCTTACTCTAGAGCACAATCATATGACTTCCCCAAGGTCGGATAGGACCCAATTCTCTTGAGTTTCAGTTCCTCAAAACAATGCCTGACTTCCACCTTTTTTTTTCAACACAATATTTAACTTACATTTTTGAGGAAATAATATGCCAAATCCATTATATACAAATTCCACTCTAATAATTAATATCAAATTTTCAAATTCCAAAACGATTTCCGTACTACAAAACATATAAGAGAAACATATAACTTATTCGTATTCAAGTTCATTTCACAATCGAACCCATAACATAGCCAACTACAACACATGTTCTTGGATGTATACAAGTTATTTATAAAACAAATTACAAAGTACTTGTAACTTGTTGGAACATTTATAGGGTAATGGGTTTTATAAGCTCATATGGTTCTATACTAGAAGAGGAGGACGTCTAGTATGCTAAGATTAGAATGCGCAAAATCACGTGAAATCGCGGGTCGCGACCAGGGGGCCATCGCGAGTCAAGACAACTGTCGCGGGTCGCGACCTGCGCACTTTCGCGACTCGTGATCTGTATCGCGAGTCGCGATGTGTATTCTGACTTGGGGCGTGAAATTTTGCGTGGACGGTTTATAACCATTGTGTTGTTTACGTTATCCTTTTAATGACGATTAAGGATTCTTAATCAGGGGATTAAAGGGTGTAACAGCTCTAATTAAGAGGGAATATGAATATATGACCTTGGTCATTCTTATGAGTAAAGGAAGAGGAAAAATCAGTTTTCATATTCTAAGTCACTTGCTTTGCTTGAGAGAAACCTTGCTATTTTCTCTCTAGTGTTCTTCATAAACTAAAAACTCAAAGTTCATGTTGATTCACATAGAAGATCATCTTGTGAATTGTTTTTCTCCATTGTATCTCATTAGTTATTTCGTGTTAACCCGGTGATCCTAGAGGGGCGAATTTAAACTAATAGGAATGCGTAGTTTCCGTGCCTTGGAGTGGTATATCCGGTTCCCTTGTTTGATCACACATATAACAATCTATTAGTTTAATTTTCTTTCTTTTCGGATATGGCTCAATCACTCAAGGACATGACTATGAACTTCCAAAAGTTGAACAAGTTTGAGGGGGTGGGTTATCGGAGATGGCAAAAGAAGATGCACTTCTTGTTGACAACTTTGAATGTGGTGTATGTTCTTTCAACACCCATGCCACCATTCCCAAAAGATGGAGAGGAAGAGTCCGTGGAGACTACAAGGAAGAGAACAAAGTGGGAGAATGATGACTACATTTGCCGGGGTCACATCCTCAACTCTCTTACCGACCCTTTATTTGATCTTTACCAAAATGTGGAGAGTGCAAAGGAACTTTGGAATGCTCTTGATAGGCCTATTATAGAGCAATTTCATGAAATTCATCATATTTTGAACCAAATAAGATCACATGGTATGGTGATGGATGAGACTATTGTCGTTGCCTCAATCATTGATAAATTACCACATTCTTGGAAAGAAACTAAGTTCCTTGAAATATAGGAAGGAAGATATGTCCATGGAGCAATTAGGAACTCATCTTTGTATTGAAGAGGGTATCCGGGCTCAATATGGGGTTAAGGATACTACTCCTAGTATTCCTAAGTCTACCGTGAATATGGTAGAGGTTGGTGGGTTTAGTGGGACCAAGAAATCCAACAATAACAACTTTAAAACCAACTTTGCAAACAAGAAGAGGAAGATCCTCACTTGTTGGGTATGCAATGGACCTCATCTCAAGATGGATTTGTCCTTCTAAAAAGAAGAAGACAAAGAATGGACAACCTAGTGTTGCTCAAAACCAAGGTAAAGTTGCACATGAAAATGTAATTAAAGAAATGAATTTTATGGCTATGATTTCTTAAATTATGTTTGTGCAGGTTGATGATTCTTGGTGGATAGATTCGGGGGCCTCTAGACATGTGTGCAATAATAAGCACTTCTTCAAGTCTTTAGAAGAATTGGATGATGGTCCAATGTTGTATATGGGGAATGATTCTACGGTAAAGGCCAAGGGCATAGGCCAAGTAGAATTGGTGCTAACCTCGGGAAAGACTTTAACTCTTCGGGATGTCGTTTATGTACCGGAAGATAGGAAGAACCTTGTGTCGGGGGGTCTTTTGAATAAATTTTGTTTTAAAGTTGTATTTGAATCGGATAAGTTTATTGTTTCCAAGGGTGGTATTTTTGTTGGACAAGGATTTTATTGTAATGGGATGTTTAAATTTAGTATTAATAATGCAATTGATACTAGTTTTATTTACATGCTTGATGTTTCTTCTGTATGGCACAATCGTTTATGTCATGAAAACTATCGTAGATTATATGACATGTCTAAGCTAGGTTTAATACCTTCTTTCGATTTAAAGTTAGAGAAGTGTAAGACATGCATGCTAAATAAGATTACAAAGAATCATTATCCTAGTGTGACTAGACAAACGGTATTGCTTGAATTGGTGCATAGTGACTTGTGTGACTTTCATAGTTCACCTTCTTTGGGAAATAAAAAATATATTGTGACTTTTATTGATGATTATTCAAGTTTTTGTTACATATATTTATTATTTACTAAAGATGAAGCACTAGAAAAGTTTAATATTTTTAAGACCGAAGTGGAACTTCAACTTAATGAAAAAGTTAAAAGACTTCGGACGGATAGGGGTGGTGAATACTATAATCCTAGCTATTTTAGTTCCATTGGTGTAATTCATGAAACAACAGCCCCATACTCGCCTCAAAGTAATGGTATAGCGGAAAGGAAAAATAGGGTTCTAAAAGAAATGGTTAACACCATGCTTTCTAATTCGGGTCTAAATGATGGCTTTTGGGGTGATGCAATTTTAACTGCATGTTATCTATTTAATCGAGTTCCTAATAAGAGGAATAAGACTACCCCTTATGAACTTTGGTGTAACAAAAACCCTAATCTCAATTACCTTAAGGTATGGGGTTGTAGGGCAATTGTCAAATTGACGAAACCTAAAAGGAAAACTTTAGGTGAAAAAGGAATTGATTGCATTTTTATAGGCTATGCGGTACATAGCAAAGCCTATAGGTTTTATGTCATTAAGCCAAATGATTTTGTCTCTATCCATACTGTGATAGAGTCAAGGGATGCAATATTTGATGAGACTCGATTCTCATCGATTCCAAAACCAAAGGACATGTTACCTAGTACTAGTTCCAATGTTGTGGATGACATTAACAATGATCATGATACTACAACACCGGAAATTAGGAAAAGTAAAAGAATTATAAAAGAGAAATCTTTTGGACCGGTTTTTCAACTATATATAGTTGAAGGGTCAAGGGAGTCTATTGTGACTCAAATTTCATATTGTTACAATATGGAGGAGGATCCTAGGACCTTTGATGAGGCTATGAAGTCTCATGATTCTGCTTTCTAGAACGAGGCAGTGAATGTTGAAATGGATTCAATAATGGGAAATCATGCTTGGATTTTAGCTAATTTACCTACCGGATGCAAACCTTTAGGTTGTAAGTGGATTTTCGTAAGGAAAAGGAAGATCGATGGAACCATACTAAAACATAAGGCCCGATTAGTGGTCCAAGGTTTTAGGCAAAGATATGATATCGATTATTTTCACACTTATGCTCCGGTTGCTAGAATAGCTACCATTAGACTTTTGATAGCATTGGCTGCGATTCATGGTCTAGTAATTCACCAAATGGATGTCAAAACTGCCTTCCTTAATGGTGAATTGGAGGAGGAAGTGTACATGAATCAACCTGAAGGTTTTGTGGTCAAAGGTCAAAAGACTAAGGTTTGCAAATTAGTTCGATCTTTGTATGGTCTTAAGCAAGCACCTATGCAATGGCATCAAAAATTTGATGAGGTCATTTTGTCTAGTGGGTTCAAAATAAATCAGTCCGATAAGTGTGTATATAGTAAATTTGTTAATAACAGAAATGGAGTTATAATTTGCTTATATGTTGATGATATGCTTATTTTTGGGACTGATTTAGAACAAGTAGAAAAGACCAAAGTCTTTGTCTCTTCTAGCTTCTCCATGAAAGATTTGGGTGAAGCTGATGTTATTCTAGGTATTAGAACAATAAGAGGTAAAGGAACAATTTCTTTATCACAATCTCATTACATTGAGAAAGTGATCAAGAGGTTTAATGAATCGAACTTGAGTCATTTTGCTACTCCGATGGATCCTAGTGTTCACTTGGTTCCGAGTAGTGGTACTCCTATTTCACAATTGGAGTATGCAAGCTTAATTGGAAGCTTGATGTATGCTATGACTAGCGTTCGACCGAATTTAGCTTTTGCTATTGGTAAACTCAGTAGGTATACTAGTTATCCTAGTATGTTGCATTGGCAAGCATTGAGAAAAGTGTTAAGGTATTTGAATGAAACCTTGGATTATGTCATAACTTACAAAGGAGAACCTTCTATTCTAGAAGGTTACTCGGATGCTAGTTGGATTTCCAATAAGGAAGATTATTCATCCACAAGTGGATGGGTGTTTCTTCTTGGTGCTATTTCATGGGCATCCAAGAAGCAAACATGTATAACGGATTCAACTATGGCATCGGAATTCATTGCATTGGCTTCTTGTTGCCAAGAAGAGGAATGGCTAAGGAATGTGTTGAGTGAGGTTGACTTGTGGGTTAAACCTATGTCACCTCTTGCTATTCATTGTGATAGTGCATCAACCATAGCTAAAGCTTATAGTGAAGTCTACAATGGCAAGTCAAGGCACATTGGAGTTAGACATAGCTATGTGCGTGAAATGATAAGGAATAGTTGTATAACTATTAATTTTGTTCGGTCTAGTTTGAACTTGGCGGATACGTTTACTAAACCGTTGTCAAGGGAACTAGTGAACAAAATGAACAAAGGGATGGGTCTTAAGCCTATTGATCAACCTTTAGCTAAGGAAAACTCAATTGGATGTATAATACAACGTTAGATCTCAAATTCAATGAGGATGGTACTTTTCTTAAAGGTTGGAAGCACTTGTGTTATTTACATCCCGAGGCTAGTGCTTTTTACTACAATGATAAGAGGTTGAATTAAGTTTCTTAATAAGTCTTTGATAAGTGCTCAATTGTAGGAGCATGTGCGTAAAGATTTACCTATATAAGCTAGAGGTTTGGCCGCTTCACCAAGTATAAGGCTTGACTTGGAACGCTTATGAATGGATATGGACACCAAGGCTTCATAGGTGTCGGAGGCTAAGAACTAAGTTTATGCTAATGTGTATTAGTATCTTCTATGATTTGTGGTGGTTATATGATTCAAAGCTTTGTCTATCATTATGATCAAAATTATTGTAAAGTTACTTTTACTAAGTGGAGATTCAATCGTAAGATATTTCCATGATGCATGAGCATGTTTTGTTTGTGATTTATAGCAAGTTGAAAAAACTTTTCAACATTACCCTATAAATGGGAGGAGGATTGTTGGAACATTTATAGGGTAATGGGATTTATAAGCTTATATGGTTCTATACTAGAAGAGGAGGAGGTCTAGTATGCTAAGATTAGAATGCACAAAATCACGTGAAACAATCAAGCAAGTCAGGAGGTTGGTCGCGGGTCGCGACCAGGGGGCCATCGCGAGTCAAGACAACTATCGCAGGTCGCGACTTGCGCACTTTCGTGACTCGCGATCTGTATCGCGAGTCGCGACGTGTATTCTGACTTTGGGCGTGAAATTTTGCGTGGACGGTTTATAACCGTTGTGTTGTTTACGTTATCCTTTTAATGACGATTAAGGATTCTTAATCAGGGGATTAAAGGGTGTAACAGCTCTAATCAAGAGGGAATATGAATATATGACCTTGGTCATTCTTATGAGTAAAGGAAGAGGAAAAATCAGTTTTCATATTCTAAGTCACTTGCTTTGCTTGAGAGAAACCTTGCTATTTTCTCTCTAGTGTTCTTCACAAACTAAAAACTCAAAGTTCTTGTTGATTCACATAGAAAATCATCTTGTGAATTGTTTTTCTCCATTGTATCTCATTAGTTATTTCGTGTTAAACCGGTGATCCTAGAGGGGCGAAATTAAACTAATAGAAAAGCATAGTTTCCGTGCCTTGGAGTGGTATATCCGGTTCCCTTGTTTGATCACACATATAACATAACTAACATATGTAGACTCCAAAAGTTTAACCTGGTCCATTTCCCCTCACAATCTGTAACTCCCCAATTAGGTTATTACACATTCATATTGATTGTTATATTACCAAAATGGTATCCATATTCTCGGAGTTACTGCCCCCATACCTTCTACCTGGATAACCATATTACATCCTAACAAATTGTCTACGACAATTATTATTGTACGTTTATAAATCTTACCCGATATCACCCTATCATACATAAATATACCAGGATTTAGCTATCTACTTGAAACTTATATTCCAATTACTTACACTCATTATCCATATTAATCTCTAATCCATAACTTACAGTAGTACTTCTCAATGTTTGAACATGTCCATATTACTCCTAACTCCATACTCGTTCCTTTATAAACTCATAACAATAAATTCCTAGCTCTCTATTTACACCACTAGCTTAATGCAAAATAAAGCTTACTTAAATAATACTAACATAGCTACTTTGAGTTTACATCCTCATATATACACTCTTTGTTCCAATTTGTCCTCATAGTTTCACAACAAATTTATTTATAGTTACAATCATAAAAGAAATACTAACACAAAACTTTAACACAACCAATTATCTTCCACTCCGCCTTTCTCTCCATGAGTTTTATTTTCATACATCGTTCCATGGTGAGAATTGTCTGGTATGGCTAACCCCGCCTCTGGCACTCCAAAGTATCATTCATCTCACCTCTGTTTCTTAAACAACATTTTCAACCTTAACAAACTTTTATCCTTATTGTTCATAATTACATAATAACCTTGCACCGCTTCAGTAGTCCTATACAATTCTAACATATTCTATTAGACTTGTCAAAAACTAGCCCATGGCTCACAAATCACAAGCCTCCATAAGCTCTTTCTATCCTTAGACAATGACCTATTGCCTAACTAGCATGGTCAACCGCATCATTTATCATTTATCGACAACATAGTAGGTGTCGATTCCTCCTTTTATAAGCATATTCTCACCTTTGCTTTAATGGAATCTACTCAAAACCATTTATACCCAAATCTCATATCATTCACATACACATTCGTACACATAAAGTCACATAGCACAAACATAATCACACACATATATTCACAAATGTTTTGAAAACTCTTATATATATATATGTATGTATATATATATATATGTATGTATATATATATATATATATGTATATGTATATATATGTATATGTATATATGTATATGTATATGTATATATGAAATTGGCTTTAATTTTCCTTTCTTAAGAAAATACTTGTGTAAACACTCTTATGGTTTCCAAACTTGCAAATTAGAAATACTTAATTTTATATTTCGAAAACCTTGGCTCTGATACCACTTGTAACAGCCCGCTTCAAATAGCAGCTTAATTAAAGACCTAATACTGATAATTACGAAGGTAAGCTGCTAATTAAAGAGACTATTAGAGCGAATTTCCGCACCTTCCCTGCTAGGGAAAATTAGGAAATCCCATAGTATCCAAGCTTATTATGAAGATAAGTTATAATAAATTAGTTATTACAATATGTTTTGAGTACATAGATTACAAATCGAAAATACAAGTTTAACCTGTCAAGGAACATTATATAAAACAGATTATCTCATAGCAGCGGACTAAACACATTGATCATGACTGCACATTTGCACACATGAGCTAACTCGAACATTCTCTAATACTGCAAAACAAATGAGTCTGCCCCCACCAGGACAGGCTCATAGAACAAAACAGGTCAGCTTACGCTGGTACACAAGTCCCACCAATTCCAAAGCGTTTCTTATACTCAAAGCTAAACTCATACTTTACGAGATGCTTTTATTCATATTCAGAAATACGTTAGTACTTGCTCAGAAATACGTTAATACTTGCTCAGAAATACGTTAATACTTGCTCAGAAATACGTTGGTTCTTTCCTGTAAACTTCCATAGAAATACTTTTGCATATACTGGAGAAATTTCCAAGAATTATCTCAAGATATCACACATCGTTCTCCATATATATAACACAAATAATAATCTTATACTTATCACAAACATAGCATAACTCCAGGGAAGGAACACGAATGGAGAGGGCCAGACCACAACTCCAGACTTTTGAGGGACGTCTCCCCACCTTTCTTATTTTCCGCTTGCAAAACTTCTAGGTCATGACCCTACATAAGGGAGCAATACCCGCTCCAAACACATAATGTGCAAACCCGCTCTACAAATGTTGTTCACTTCCCCTTATAAAATAAAACTTGTAATCATACAAAAATATTCATACTCAACACTTGTACTTAAATACTTATGCTGAAATACTTACACTTAAACACTTATACTGAAATACTTATACTTTTATATTTATACTCAAATAACTTAATTAAATACTCATCCATAGTCATTATTTCAACCATCATAACAAACTCTAACTTATCAAAACAAGTTTCGTAAAACAAGCTTGCTATGTCAAGTTCCACTATATTTGGAAAGGTGACTTAACAACCATGTTCTGAAAGAGTGCTATGATTAATAAAGGTGATTAAAGGAAGGGTTATCAAGATATGGCAGTAGGTGAAGGGTTCATAGAGTGGACATAACATATAGAAGATTACTTCACACAAAGAGAACATAGATCAATTTAGATGGTTCTGGGTTTGGTGTTAATGAACAATGGTTTTATGCAATGATCACTTGTACTTCCTGGGTTTAGCCAAAGTTCAGGTTTCACACTTAATATATATAAAGTCAGTAGGTATTCATCATGAAAAAAACATTGAAGGGATCAAAGGCACAAGGGTTAACAAGTTCAGAAAGTAATTAAGCGAAAAGTCGAGTTTTTAGGTGTTGCTTACTTAATATAAGAGGAAGATGTGATACAAGGTTGATCAACAAACAATATAAGTACTTTAAAGTAGTTTACCATAAAAGGGCAGCAACAATGAAGGCATTTACACAAAGCACAATCGAAGTAGAAGCATGGTTTGATTGGTTTTAAAGGAACTTGACATGCAACGATTTCTAATTCGAAAATCATCAACCACGAATCATAATTAATTAACACATTGAAATCAACTACTTATAACTTCTTAACAAAAACAGTAGGTTTCCCACACAAAACATATTCTTAGCTTTCATAAATTCCATAAACAAGTGTTATGATAACAATTAAGAAAGTAAAGCTTTAAAGGGTGGTTCTTGTGTACCTTAACTTAGTGTCTAGGAAATCAAATCTTACTTAGTAACTTTTACCACCTCTCCAGCAACCTTTTAGGACCTTAAGCAAAACATTCACCACCTTAAATTTAGTAATTAACCCAAAGAAATCAAGTTTCAAACTAATATACCTCATGCATGCTGAAATTCAACCATAACTCATCTTCCTTGGTTTTTCTTAGGGTTATAGGAATGGAACTTCAAAACTAACGCCTTCCTAGAATGGAGGACACCTTGATGAACCTAAGGAAGTGTTTGCATGTAAGTTTCAGTGCTAGGAGCCAAAGAAAACAAGCTAGCAATAGGGCTGCCTACAACTCGCCAGAAATGGCTTGAATGAGGGAGAGAGAAATATGTTGCTTTGTTGTGTTTGTTTGTGAAATGAATCTCATAAAATGAATTAGGGGGCTTGGTCATATATATATATATAGAGAATGGGTGATGGCAAGCTCGTGATTTCGGTTTAGTAATGAGGGCAAAATCGTCTTTTCACAACTTAAGAACATTCCAGAATTTTCTGGTTTTACTTAATCCTTAACCCTCTGTAATTAAGCTCTAATCCTTCATTATACTTAAAGTAAATCCTTAAAATATGTCTTATAACTTAATAAAGATATTTTGGCTCATTTAGCCCTTAAATCATAATTACAGAGTATCTCAACCACAATATGCTCAAAGTCTTAAAATTATTAACGTAATTCGTTAATAACTTATCTTAACTCATAATTTGCATTCATAATCACATAATAACATATAATATTTAGATTCACAGACAAACTTCATATAGGGGCTATTCACAATTTTCTTATGCCTCAAAGATGCAATTGATTAAGTATTGATTAGTATGTTAACGTATCTCTTTTATCTTAATGATATCCTCCTAAAAAGTGAGGCTATTACAGGCATATTTTGGGCACAACATATGTCGGCGTAGGCGATGAGCTGATCAATTGTCATGGGGATGTTGCAAACAGCTTCTGTATTGGATCCTTGGGGTACTGAAGGAATATTTCTCCCTAACATGCAGGGGTTGAGAGAACTTTCTCGAGGATCTACTTCATCTTCCACTGTTGGCGGTTCAGGGGTAGCACTTCTTGGTTGTGCCGGATCCCCATGGATGGTTATTATTCCCGAGGTTGTTGGGCATTTGAGCTTTTGGTGTGCAGGAGAAGTGATAGCTTTGTTTGCATGAAGCCACAATCGTCCCAGCAACAAAGAAAATGAAGTCAAAGCTTCGATGACCACGAAATCTGCGTCACAAAGCCAGTCCTTGTATTTCAACTGAAGATTAATCATCCCAGTGGTCCTTCCTGAGGAGTTATCATATGCCCCTAATATTGTATCAGTAGGACTCAATAATGTGTTGTTATACCATAACTCATAAAGCGTTCCTTTGGGGCAGATGTTGAATGACGATCCGTCATATACTAACACATTTATCAATTCACGCCTATTGCTCTTTAAAGTATAAAGCCTGGTGAGGATCAATTTCCTTGGGAGAATCTACCTTAGTGAAAAGATATGATTGGAAGCATCCATGATGGAGGAATAGGGATTTTTCCATCGTCTATTAACTGGTGAATGGCATGTCGCAGGTCATCACACCGGTCTGTTTCATGCCCATATTGATGGCAAAAGTTGCAATATAAACCCATATCAACCCCTGGCGGTGGCGAAGCGTAATAGTGATGCTTCCTTCTAAAAGACCCTGTCTTTCAGACGACCGTACATGGTTCCTAGAGGTTCCTCCATGTCTGCATAAATTTGATTAATAGACCTCCAATGGCTTTTGCCCTTTGCTGAAGCTTCAACTTAAGTTTGTTTTCCCGAACCAGACATTATGAAATGATGCAGGCTTTAGTTCCCTTTTCTTTTGAAAGATGTGAAGTACTTGAAATGTACACACTAACAATTTTAGTCACAAAATAAAGAATTTCCTTTATGATTCTTAGCACGAAATGGTAGAATTTTCTCTTTTTTTTTTTTTTTTTTTTTTGAAATTATTATCCCTTTTGATTTTATCTTTTTGACACAGTTTTATTTTTTAGTCAAAATTTTTTTTAGACTAGGCTTTTCGTGTTTTATACTATACAGTTTTAATTACATTCTAATTCCTAAGCCTAACACGTTTTGAACTCGTGATTATGACTCTTCATTTTTCATTTTTTCAAATTTTTTTTTGTTTTATTTTGGGATCATATTTTCAAAACAATATTTTTTTTCTTTTACAAATCAATTTTGTTTTAGGAAAAACCAATTTGAATGAAAAGAATTATGCAGTAAATGTGAGGGTTTTTTTTTTGAAAATGGGTGAGCACACACATTTTTTTTACATGATACTTGTGATAAATAAACAAGAATACTTTTAATATTTCAATAATCATTTCGGCAGCAATTCAGCTACAGTTAATGATTACTGAAGTATTGACCGACTGAAAACGGACTGAGGTATTTTCGAAAAGTTTTCACATTATTCAATAACTGAAATAAATAAAGGACATTTGTGCATTGATCCTTGTGTCCTAGAAGTCAACTAAAAGGTGATTCATTTAGGGAGAGATTATGTTAAAGTGGCCTCGAGTCACTTCTTTTGTGTCCATCGAGGGTGAACGCTCCTGACAGAGCCGGTCGCAATAGCTCGTGGATGCAGGTTTTAAGCCCTTAATTCATTAATTTGTCATTCTAAAATTATGACCCTTGCCAATAGACACAAGTATCAGACCTAATAAGAAAATGGTTAAAAAGAGTGCACGTGTATGGATCGATAAACTACCAAGCACACGTAATTTTCACATAAGCATGCTATATAGAGAAATTAAATTGTGAATAGCCATATTTAACTTTTCTTTTTTATTATATATACAAATGGAAAATAATGCATTGTTCAGGTTTAAAGCTCTTATACTTCAAGTGGAAGCAAAGTCCCCAGTGAAGTCGCCAGCCTGTGGTACCCGATTTTTTACTGTCTTAATTAATGGTCTGAATCCCACAAAAGTCTCTCACTGGACTATGATTTTTAGAAAACTTTGAAGTCACCACCCTATTAATATCTGAATAGGGACAAATTTATATAATAAATCATTTTAAAATGAATTTTAATAAAACGATGATGACTTCATACGGATAAGGCTTTTTTTGAAAAATGGTCGGTCATACCATGATATAGGGTTCGAGGTTTAGGTTAAGAGGTGCGAACGTCTGGAACTCGTCTCTTCTTCCATTCTACAGGGGTGGATTGTGCGGGGTGGGGGCAGCAAGGGGATGGGGGTCTGTAGGGGGTTGGGAACAGTAGGGGGGAGGGGGATCTGCGGGGGGCACGGGCGCACAGCGGGGGCAAAGCAGGGTCCGGAGGGGGAGGGAAGCGGGGGAGGGGGGCAGCAACGGGGGTGGGGTACAACGGGCGGAAAAGAGTCGCAGGGGGGTGGGGCACTACGGGGGGAAGGGGAGGTCTATAGGGTAAGATAGCGGGGAGGGGGTCCGAGGGGGGCAGGGGTGGGGGGTTTGGCGGGGGAGCGGCATGGGGAAAGGGGGGTCTGCGGGGGGTGGGGCAACAAGGAAGGGGATCCGAGGGGAGGGTAGTAGGGTGGGGGGTCCGCGGGGGAGGCAGCGGGGGAAGGGGGGGTGTGCGGGGGTGGGGCAGCGGGGGAGGGGTCCGAGGGAGGGAAGCGGCAAAGGGGACGGGGGGCTGGCGGGGAGGCAGCAAGGGGACGGGTGGGTCTGCAAGGGGGCGGTAGGGGGGAAGGCAACAATGTGGGGGATGGCAGCAAGCGGGGAAAAAACATATTATTGCAATTGCTTACAACGGCATTTGCTATCTTCAAGGTCCCCGAATCTGAAATGGTCATTTTATTTTTTGTATCACGCCTATGCATGGAGCACCACCAATCAGCGACTCGGTCAACTTTGACAGATTCGGTGTTGGAGGCAGAAGATGTCGTTGTAGATGCATCGATACAAGGGTAAAAGTTATCGTCAATCCACACCTGTCTCATCCTCGCATAAGTGTAGGAACCCATATGATGGTAGTGGTTCCTCTGTTTTGAACTTTGTGCATGTTTTTCACGCTTAGCCTATACAAATCACATGGTTAGTTTGAAAACACATCTAATTGTATTAAAAGTCAATATACAAAGTCTAATATAGCTTAAAGCACAATACTTACCACCATCTCCGATGTAGTATTTTGGGCAACAAATGCTTCCCAATCTTCTCATTTTATATGGCCCCAAATCTCATAAGGCATGTTATCCGGTTGTCCTGGCTCTTCCTTTCCCCCGTCCTTTTCTATTTCTTCTGTCTCATTTTGCTTTGATTTAACAATTTTCCTCCTCTTTACATTCCTCTTTCTCCGTTTCGTGATGCACCCACTTACTAGTTTTCTTTTGAAAGCTCTAAATCTTTCGGCCACCGCGGATAGGAACAACGCCTTTTTGGCTTCATTAGGAGTAATATGGAACAAATTCTATAGAAACAAGAAACCAACAAATAGTTAATTTACATATACATATATATCAATAAAAACATGTTGTTATTAGAGACATATATATCCTAACATGTGGCTAAATGTGAGAAAATAAGTACATTGAACATGAAAAGCAAAAATCGGCCCGAAATGGCCTTCATTTACCTAAAATAGGTTTCAAAGCACGTGAAGTGATTTTTCTTGACTCTAATGGTTGTATATGTTGTTATTACAACTACATATGTCCTAAAATGTGGCTAAATGCGAGAAACTAAGTACATTGAACATGAAATGCAAAAATCGGCCCGAAATGGCCTTCATTTACCCAAAATGGGTTTCATCTACCCAAAATGGGTTTCAAAGCATGTGAATGGATTTTAGTTGACTCTAATGGTTTTATATGTTTTTATAAGAGCTATATATGTCCTAACATGTGGCTAAATGCGAGAAACTAAGTACATTGAACATGAAAAGCAAAAATCGGCCGAAATGGCCTTCATTTACCCAACATGGGTCTCAAAGCATGTGAACTGATTTTTCTTGACTCTAATGGTTGTGTATGTTGTTATTACAACGATATATGTCCTAACATGTGGCTACATGTGAGAAACTAAGTACTTTAAACATGAAAAGAAAAAATCGGCCCGAAATGGCCTTCATTTAACCAAAACGGGTTCCATCTACACAAAATGGGTTTCAAAGCATGTGAATGGATTTTAGTTAAATCTAATGGTTGTATATTTTGTTATAAGAGCTATATATGTTCGAACATGTGGCTAAATGCGAGAAACTAAGTACATTGAACATGAAAAGCAAAAATCGGCCCGAAACGGCCTTCATTTACCCAAAATAGGTTTCAAAGAAAGTGAAGTGATTTTTATTGACTCTAATGGTTCTATATGTTGTTATTACAACTATATATGTCCTAACATGTGGCTAAATGCGAGAAACAAAGTACATTGAACATGAAAAGTAAAAATCGGCCTGAAATGGCCTTCATTTACCCGAAACGGGTTTCATCTACCCAAAATGGGATGTGAATGGATTTTAGTTAACTCTAATGGTTGTATGTGTTGTTATAAGAGCTATATATGTCCTAACATGTGGCTAAATGCGAGAAACTAAGTACATTGAACATGAAAAGCTATAATCGGCCCGAAATGGCCTTCATTTATCGAAAATGGGTTTCAAAGCATGTGAAGTGATTTTTTTTACTCTAATGGTTGTATATGTTGTTATTACAACTGTATATGTCCTAACATGTGGCTAAATGCGAGAAACTAAGTACATTTAACATGAAAAACAAAAAACGGCCTGAAATGGCCTTCATTTGCCCAAAATGGGTTTCATATACCCAAAATGGGTCTCAAAGCATGTGAATGGATTTTAGTTAACTCTAATGGGTTTATATGTTGTTATAAGAGCTATATATGTCCTAACCTGTGGCTAAATGCGAGAAACTAATTACATTGAACATGAAAAGCAAAAATCGGCCCGAAATGACCATCATTTACCCAAAATGGGTTTCAAAGTCGGTGAATTGATTTTTCTTGACTCTAATGGTTGTATATGTTGTTATTAGAGCTATATATGTCCTAACATTTGGCTAAATGCGAGAAACTAAGTACATTGAACATGAAATGCAAAAATCAGCCCGAAATGGCCTTCATTTACCCAAAATGGGTTTTAAAGCATGTGAAGTGATTTTTCTTGACTCTAATGGTTGTATATGTTGTTATTACAACTATATATGTCCTAACATGTGGCTAAATGCAAGAAACAAAGTACATTGAACATGAAAAGTAAAAATCGTACCCAAAATGGGATGTGAATTGATTTTAGTTAACTCTAATGGTTGTATGTGTTGTTATAAGAGCTATGTATGTCCTAACATATGGCTAAATGCGAGAAACTAAGTACATTGAACATGAAAAGCAAAAATCGGCCCGAAATGGCCTTCATTTACCGAAAATGGGTTTCAAAGCATGTGAAGTGATTTTTTTTACTCTAATGGTTGTATATGTTGTTATTACAACTGTATATGTCCTAACATGTGGCTAAATGCGAGAAACTAAGTACATTTAACATGAAAAACAAAAATCGGCCCGTAATGGCCTTCATTTGCCCAAAATGGGTTTCATATGCCCAAAATGGGTCTCAAAGCATGTGAATGGATTTTAGTTAACTTCTAATGGGTTTATATGTTGTTATAAGAGCTATATATGTCCTAACATGTTAATATGAGATTAAAATAAAAGTTACGAACTTTTAGTTACCTAGGAAAAGGTGGAGGAGGAATGTATTTGTTTAGGGAAGGGTTGAGGAGGAATGTATTTGTTTAGGAGGAGGAAGGTGGAGGTGCGGCGAAAATCGCAGAGGAGTCAAGTGGTGGTGCGCAAGCCAGGGCAGAGACCTACAGCAGTAGTGGTGCGCAAGCTAGGGTGCCCAGCTAGTGGTGGAAGCTTCGGGTGGCGGCGGAATCAGGTGGTGGCGGTGAGGTGTGGTGGTGCGTGGTCGAACCCAGTGTGGTGGCGCTCAGGTGTTAGGTACTTCAACTCGCTGCACGTGGGAATTGAAAATGATGAAGGAGGGAACTGAAATTGGGTGAATTAAGGAGGGAAATAACACGGTCTTGTGTGGCGAAAAAAAAAAAAAGAAAATCTGATCCGGTCCTAAGAACCGAATCAGATTATTGAAAACCGCAGCAGATTATATAATCTGATCCGGTTCACTAAAAGACCGGATCATATTGTTTGCCCAAATTTCCCTCCCATTTTTTCATTGATTTTCGGATGTGGTTTTCTAAAAAACCGGATCTATTACTAAGTGAACAGATAAGGTTTTTTCCACTAGTGTTACTAAATGTGTTATTTTCCCTTTTAAAGTAATCATGGCTATTAAAAAGAAAGAAAATCACATAATTTGCACATATACACATCAGCCATTTTATTTAGGACCAATATATCATTTGTACATGGTAAGTTTGAGCACTGAAGTTGCACTACGTACCAATTATTGTGGGATTGGAATCCACTCAGGGATCAAAACCATCGTAGTTCGATCTTATGTCTCACCCTAAATGGCCAATTCCATTGGGGGAAAAAAAGAAAAGAATAGATTATGAATAAGACACCTTTAATATTAAATAAATCTATTAGGAATAAGGTAATCACTCCAATTAGTAATTGAAATGGGGTTAAGATAATCACTTTAATTGGCTATTAAATATGAAGGAAGATCAAGACAATCACCTTAATTAGTGATTAAAAATGGAGGTTAAGATAATCACCCTAATTAGGGATTATTCAAGGCTTAAGATGATCACTCTAATTAGTGATTAAATGAGAAAAATAATCGTCCTAATTAACGATTATTAAGGTCTAAGATAATTACTCTAATTAGTGATTAAATGAGAAAAATATTCGTCCTAATTAACGATTATTAAGGTTTAAGATAATCAGTCTAATTAGTGATTAAATGAGAAAAATAATCGCCCTAATTAACGATTATTAAGGTTTAAGATAATTACTCTAATTAGTGATTAAATAAAAGAAGAAAAATAGTCGCCCTAATTAACGATTATTAAGGTTTAAGATAATCACTCTAATTAGTGATTAAATGGGGAAAATAATCGCCCTAATTAACGATTATTAAGGTTTAAGATAATCACTCAAATTAGTGATTAAAATGAAGGTTAGAATAATCACCTCAATTAGTGATTAAACTTAAAAGGAAAGATAATCACCTTTATTGGCGATTAACCAAGGTTTAAGACAATCACCCTAATTAGTGATTATATTTAGGAGGAAAATAATCACCCTACTTAGTGGTCAAATTTTAAGATTGAAATAATCAGTTCAATTAGTGATCATGTTTATAATTTTCAAGAGGTCTTAAGAAAAGAGGTTTGCTTCCTAAATGAAGGCTTTTGAGAAATAATTTTAATTGAAGATTATTAAGTCATTTAGAGAGAAATGATCAATTTGAGATCAAATTTGGAGATTGTGTTTGGCTAATTGGAATTTGGCCATTTAAAGCGAGACAAGTGAAACGGCCTAAAATCAATTAGGAGATCATAATTACATTTCTATGTCAAATTATATAATTGATCCATTTGAAGATAGAGAACAATTTTTAAAATAAAGTTAGATTTGCAATTTATCCTCTTAATTGAGATTGGGTCATTTAATTCATATACTATGATATATTGGACCCAACATGCAAAATTTACAACATTGATTGCTCATTTTATTAAAAAGGATTGTGGAATTATTTATGAAAATTATGCATAAACATCTCCATGTTTTTTCATTAATGAGTGATGTAATAACTATTTACAAAGAAATTATTATTACAACAATATGTACAAAATCTATGATCTATACAAATCTTCAATCTTGATCTTCACCATGATGCTCCTTGATCTTCATCCTCTTGAATGGACTTTGGAATTCATGTTTATTTGTAAACTTGTGAAAAATTAGGGATTAATTAACCTCTTTGATTTGATTTTTTATGATGGTTTTTATTGATTTTTATTTACATAATAAAAATGAACCATTTTAAGATAAACTTAAAATTTCATGGCTTTTTAATTAACACTTTCGTATGAAGAGAAATCATTTTTTTATGAAACTTGAGTTAATCACTTTATTTCATTTTTCAAATTGCATTTTTGCTCTTATACTAAGTTGTAAAATTCATACCTTTCTGTTGAAAGCGTAAAATTGAGCATGTAAGAGCATGGCCACTCATGCCTCAAAAAAACATGTCATCCCTCCCTCTCATAAACTTTCTTTCTCATCTTACAAAAATTGATAATGCCTTATGACCCATTTTGACAAATGCACCCCACTCAAGACAAAAAAATTCTTCTCTCTCCTACTTTTTACTATACCCCATCCCATTTTCTCTCTCTTACATCAATACCATTATTTATACCTTTTGATATTTATAATATCATACAAGATTATAAATAAATTATTTTGCTTATTTACGATCCTAAATAAATTCATTTAATAGTAATTAATTTTGATTAAAAAAAAAATTCTTCAAGAATAAAAGCTTCAAAAAATAATTATTCATGTGCATATATTGTAGAGAGAAAATAATTAATTTCAAAAGTGTGTCAAAATATAGCAAAATGGATATCTATTTATAGATCTCAAAAAGATAGGACCATTGGTGAATATTTTTTTTAAATTTGTATTTTTAAAGTTATTCAGATTACACAATTTAAATAACAAAAAGTAATCTTTCTGGACACACTGCCACATGTCCACAAATGGTTGGCTTGAGTCATAGGATGACCAACCATGGTTTAAAAATAGGATGACCAACCATGGATTCAGTCATAGCATGACCCAAATACAAACATAAAAAAAACCATGGATTCAACCCCATGTTTTTTTTAGCAAGGTTCATGACTTAATTTTATGCCCAAAAAAACCATGAGTGGGCATGCTCTGATACACCTATGGATAGGTCAGTGAGTTCTTTTCGTTATGTCAAAATGTCACAAGCTTTTAGTGACAACTCGAGTTATGGTGAATTTTACGCTAAAACTGGTCGAAACAGGACCTTTATCCAATTTGTTCTTTAAAATCCAACTTGCTGAACTTATTTTGAAGTAAATATTGGTATGAACATTCTAGACACTTTGAATAACTAGACTGGAAATTTTCACTAGAATTGGACATTCTTAAGATCCTTTTTTATTCATTTTCTCAATTGAAGAGAAAATGAGTTTTCTAGAATTTAGTGATTTACATGAACATTTTTGTAAAAATGATATAAAATTGTATAAAAAATTCATATGAACATAATTTTTATGTTTTTGGAAAGCTACTGATGTCTATTTTAAATTTGATGCTTTTAGTTTTGTCTAAATGATACTATTTAAACTTTATTGACAGAAAAATCTTATGTGTTACTGGACAAAATCAGTTTTGCACAACAAAGTTGTAAGATTTTTAATTATTTATACAAAATTCTTTTTTCATAAATTCAAAATCCCAGTTGCTGGAAACATCTTGCAGTTCATACGAAAAATATTACATCCTATAAACTATTTAGTTAATGCAGACGAAAAATGAAATGAAGTACAAAATTAAAACTGCACATAATTACAAGATCACATTTTCTTTTATGGAGATGTTTATGCACAACTCTTCTTGAATAATTTTATGAAAACATGTTTTTGGTGATGAACAACAACTTGATTAAAAACATTACATAAACACATTATTTCCTAAGAGTCTCCCCATTAGAGTTGACTATTCTAGGTGGGGTGATTTAAGGTTGGGAAACTATTAGGACTTCCACATACCCAAATCACTCCAAAAATTTAAAATTGATTAGAATAAACAAAGAGAAAGTTAGTAGCTGATTAAGAAGGATTAAGAAAAAATTACAAGAACTTCAAATTTACCTTGCTAGCTCAATGATGCACTTTCTTTTGCAAAATTTGCTACTTTTTTGTGATTTTCTTAATTTCTAAGTGAGTTTTTAAATCCACTTAATTACTAACTTAAACCCTTTTTTGTGTTTTCTTTTCATGAACTTCTTTACTTGCTAATTATAACTTTTGCTTAGATGGGGAAATTAAGGAGGAGAGTAGTAGAGTTAAGTGAAGTTGTGTGAAATTGTTGTGCATTGAATTTAAAAATTGGGAGGTATTTTAACTATTTATAGGGAAATGAGGTGGTGAGTTAGGGTTTGAAGAAGGTAAAAATTCAGATTTTTCACCCAAAAAATCTGATTTATTTCCATCCTAAATTACCCTAATGACATCACCCTAATGACGTCATCAAATCTCTTTGGAAATACAAATATTCTTATTCTCTTTGGATTTTTTCATCATTGAGGCAAAATCAAAATTTCATAAAATATTCTTTCCTAAATACATCCTAATACGTAGAAATGCATGGAAAAACGTGAAAAGATAAACTGACTGGATCACTGCACATAGCGCAAAGCCCTGCGCTAGACACAGCACCGTGCGTTTGGCGCATAGGCCTACTCCTGGCGCAAGAATCTGTTGTGCGCTAGGCGCATGATCATGCGTCTGGCGCACAACTCGAATCTTCCCAAAAAAATCGGATTCTTGGCTCTTACACTTTGATTCTTATTCTTATTCTTTTTCATGATTCTTATTACTTAACAAATGTATAAAAGAATGTGATTCGTGGTTAAAGAATATATTCTTATTCTTTATCCAATGAACAATAACTTGACCATCAAGAAAACTGATTACTATCGGTTTTGGGAGACGATTAAAATTCCGGCGCCTAATTGCGACTCGTTTTTTTTGTTTTTCGAAAACTAGCTTAAAACAATGAAGGAAAACTCGTCAAATTAGTAAAGACGAGCATGATTATACTACAAATCATTTTATTAATACGCAAAAATGGAAAACCATACGATGGAATGAAACTCGCGCTCTGAGATGAAACGTGCCTTTGACGGGGAGCGCGCTCCACGATGCATGACGATTTTCGTAATTTTTGTTTCTTTTCAAAATCTTTTTAAAATTTTATATGCAAAAGGGGTTAAAAATTTGGTGTCTGCAGTTTCTAAAGAATCATAGTCAAGAAATATTATTGCGAGCTGATAGTGAATTGAGTTTAGTAGGATGGTATGATTCAGATTGGGCAAATTGCGAGGTCATTGAGGGGATGGTTCCTGTTACTAGGTTATTCTCCCATTTCCTCGAAAACCAAGAATCAACATATGTCTCTCGTTCGTCAGCAGAAGCGAAATACCGATCAATGGCAGGAATCACTTGAGAATTAAAATGGCTAAAGCGACTACTTAGGGAGCTAGGAGTATAACTTCGGAAGGAAGTGAGACTTTATTGTGAATAGTCAGTCAGCATTGTATATCGCACAAAACCCAGTCTTTCATGAACAGACTAATATATTGAAGCAGACTGTTATTTTGCTAGGGATGCAATTACAGATGACTTGATTAATCCGTCATATATTTCAGTAAATTTGCAATAAGCAGATATATTTACCAAAGCCTTGGGGAGATCACAATTCGAGTTTTTATTGCACAAGTTAGGTGTTTGAGATCTTCACGCTTCAACTTGGGGGTTGTTAAGATATTTATCAAATATGAAAATTGTGTAAATAGGATGTATTTCGTGTGATATTATTCTGATATTACTTAGGTATAGGCGTGAGTTTAGGAGAATATTAGGTGGAAGAGATTCTGCCTGGTTGGCCAAGAATCTATCTTATATATGCTGTCTTGTATTATTTGACCATGGAGTTCAATGAGAAGGAGCACAGATTGTGGAGAACAAATCTTATCACATGTGCTGTTTGGAAACGGAGCTTGACTTTCAATTTTTTATTGGTAAAGTATGTATATGTGGTCGCTTATTTAAACCCAACGACAGTGTTGGCTAAGGTAGACTTTCACATTTAGCTTGTTAAAGACATCTCATTAACTTTCTTTCTTGTCGTCATATACTGCAGCTTGTAGCTTGTTGAGTTGGCACAAAGGTTTGTGTTAACCTCATAACTTTTGTTAAGGCTCTAATAAATTTCATCTTAATCTGTTTTTTTTAGAGAGTAGAGAAAGTAATATCATAATCTTTAGCTTGCATTTCTTCTATAATTTGAACTCCCATAAGAGAAATCTTTTTAAGTTTCAGAGTGGGGACATCTGATAAAATTGGCCAGTTCTCCATCAATAATAAGCATTTGCACCCTATCCCTTCATTTCATTTCCTAGTTATCTCCTTTTAAATATATTGATTGATAATATAATTATTTCTTTTAGATTCATAATTGTGCAAGGCATCATTAAACTAGCATGCCGTATTTACTGACCTAACCTTATTGTTTATGCAATTTTCTTTGTACATGGGTGATAGGTCTATGCATGTTAGACGCATAGCATTGTATGAGAGCTTATCATGCTTTCTTTACCATATCCGTTTTTTTAATTGTTACGCTTTTCTTTTTTTTGTCCTTTTTATTTAAGGGCATCATATAAGAAGCTAAAAATGGAAAAAAATATGCATTAATTGATCATTTTTCCATAAATTCACAACTTATTTCCATTTTAAGTTGTGTATTTATGTCTTATATACAACCCTAAGGGATGCATATAGCATAACCCTTTATTTAATTGTTATGCTTTTACTTTTTCTTTATATAATAACGTATCACATCAGAGCTAGTCTTGCGTGGACCTGGTCCAGAATAATATTATTGTGGACTAAAGCCACCTATATGACATAGTGACCCTTTTTTTATCATATAGTGACCTTTGAAAATCTCAAGTTACACTAATTCATTATTATCTAACATAGTGACGGTTTTTATGGATACAATCACTCTTTTTTACATTAGTTTACCATGATGAAATTTCCAATTTTTAACTTAGTCACCTCTTTTTCCCCATATAGTCACTCTTTACAATTTACATGTACTCCTCTTTTATATATATTTGTTACATATAGTGACCTTTTTTCCATAAATCACATGTACTAGCATTAGGTCCACGCTAATTTAGTGTGGACCAGGTCCACATCACATCAACTGTTTACACTTTTCTACCTCATATATCCACCATCCATTTTAATCATAAAACCTTCCCACCTGTCAAATTTTTCTCTTTCCTACAATATTTTAATACTTCTTTTACATTTTCCAAAATCAAACATTCCTTAGTTGTACTTCTTTCTTTTCTTGGTTTTCCTCCAAAGTGAAGTGTAACGATAAAAAAAACGGAGGGGTATATTGTTGAACTTACAACAATTAAATGATAAGTTGTTATAATTTGTACTGTATGAACATGAAACTTTCAGCACTAGGAAAAATCCAAAACCTAAATAGACAGAATTCAAACTATTCGGGTCAAGTTTAATAAATAAAATAGTGCAAAATCCGAAGTGTTGTACCAAGCAGACAGTGAAAGTAGATCGTAGAAATATTTGATGGGTCGATATTTAATTTTTTGCTTCAAATAAACTATACAACAATTGCATTGACCATGATTCCAAATGTAAAACACAGATCGAAAATATGAAGGCGTGGTGGCTTGTGTTAGCAATATCAACGTGGGTTGTTCTTCAAGTATTTTATGCAACAGATGTAACCTTTGACCTTGAAACAGCTTCAAAGACAAAATATGGCACCTTTCTAAGCAATCTACGCAACAATGTGAAGGATCCAAATCTAGTGTACGAAGGAATTCCAATGCTCCCTGCGCCCTCAATACCAGCAAAATACCTTTTGGCCGAGCTAAAAGCTAAAAAGGACGGTACTATCATAACCATCACACTTAATGTTAGCAAAAATGACTTATATGTAGTGGCTTTTACTGATCAAGTAGCAGGTAATTTACGAGCTCATTACTTTCCTGATATCAATCTTGCCACTGCAACGGCCATTTTTCCTACAGCAACGCAGTACATACAAATAACTTACACTAGTAATTACGTATCAATTGAAGGCGCTGCTGGTTCTAATAGAGTGGACTTTGAGTTGGGATTTGTGAAACTTAAAGAATATATGCTGAATGTCTATGGAAAAAATGTTCAGCACGCAGATTATAGGAGAAGTGAAGCAAAGTTCCTTCTTGCCGCGATTCAAATGGTTGCTGAGGCAACACGATTCAAGTATGTTGAGAGCAAAGCAATCAATAATTTTGTACCAGATTATAAGGTGCCTAGTTTAGAGAACAATTGGAGTAAAATTTCTGAAGGTATACGAAAAGCAGTTAAGAAGGTCATCAGGCCACCAATTGAATTAGTGAACGCTACGAATGGGAAATGGATTGTGAATCAAGTGAGTGATATAAAGCCTGACATGGGAATCCTAAGCTATGTACCTTAAAATTAAATCAGATGATTCTGTAATGCAATATTATTGTCATGGACGCTTAATTGTGCTTCGTCACTTCTTTCCAAGTGATGTTATGTACGTGTGTAATCTTATGATGAGGATCTTTTGGGATTTCTGAAACCCAATTATCCCCTAATAGAGTTTCATTGTATTATGGAAGATGTCAAGTAAATAAAGGCACATCTTTCTATGGCTATCAGGCCATGTTTGGTAACATTAGCTGAACTGTAGGCTAATTGATAAGTTAGTTGAAATTGAGAATGTGATAGCTAAAACTAACAAGTTGCTAAAATGAATAAAGTTACTTATTGCATGAGTTGTTTTGGTCTAATATTTGGAGAGTAGTATAGGATGATGAAGTTAAATTGTGCCTTTACATGGCAAGTATTGAAATACATGTGCGTCTAGTGACTATAAATAATAAATTCACTAGATAAAATAGACAAAATAAACCATCAATATAGGGGGAAAAAAAACAAGATGAGGGTTATTCTTGGATCAGGGAAGTATCTATTGAAATGCATGGACGATGAACGGATAAGGGAAGTATATATTATGGTGATAAAAGTTCTTCGACATTAATTTCATGAGAGTTTTTTACAGACAACTTCATGAGATTGTGATAATTACTATGAATGGACTTATAGTTTCTACTATGTATTGATAAGGCTTTCACGAGTTGCAAGTCTATGAAAAATAAAAAAATAAAAAATTCTCGTATAATGTAATAGTAAATCAAGGTCGGTCCCCACAAAGGAAAGATTGCTCTATTAAAAAGTTGCATACCTAGTAAAACTAAAGTTATAAGGTTAATGATTCTTTCTTTTATATGAGAGCTTTTTAAGAGAACTGTTTCATTTATTTCAGAACAGAGGAAGTATAAGAATTTGTGCATAGTTAAATATAATTGTATTGGAAATTTCAAATGTAATAATTAGATATTCATCCTATATCTCTATTATATAAGGGAACGGGGAGCTATGGTGTTCCTCTAGGAAATTATTTTACTACCCTCATTAATAAATTAACTATTTTGCCAAAAAAAAAAAAAAAAACTCAAACTCAAATATACCATAAAAAAGTTAACAAAAATGTTGACACAATTATATAATAAGTGAGCCACCATAAATCAAAACAATTGCCTACAAGTATTAACGCATTCATATTAACAAAGTAAATATGAAAATTATATTAGTCAAATATTTTATCAATTAATACACAATCAAGTACTCCGTATTATATTAATATTGTAAAATTCAATCAATTAACAAAGTGAAATAATTTCAATAACAAATATTATGTAAATAAGAACATGACATATTATGTAAATAAGAACATGACATATTATGTAAATGCAGACATGACAAACCTTTTGCTAAACAAACATTTAAATTAAAGAAATAAAGTGTTAAATTTTATAATGATACAACACCCCATTCTTGACTTGAAATCAAGTGTCCACTTTTTTCATAATCTATGAAGTAGTGTACTTAATTCAAAAATCAACTAAAAAATATAATATTAGAAATCATAATAAATTCAATAAAATTTCTTTTTTCTTCATAGAATTTAACTTTGAAAAGTAAGAAAAAAAAGGACTGGTGAGAGACTTAAGTGACTGACTAAACCAATCAAATTTTGCTACTAAAAAAATAATAATTTGTATGTCTAATATTCAAATTTTACTCTTACTTATGCAAAAAAAAAAAAAAAAAAAAAAACCGAGTTTTTGTCTCGAACAAAATTCAAGCACGTATCGTGTGCATAAATTGCTAGTATAAATATAAGAGAATCAAGTATAGCTTATAAATTACCTAGTCATTTTTTTAAAAAAGAGATTGTAATTTTTAAAAATAATTAGTGACCTGCCATAACCCCGCAAAATTGGCATGGCTAGCTAGTAGCTAGGCGCCAAATTGCAAGTTTGAGTGGCTTGCTAATCTTCCAAGGGGAGTTCATTATGGCTTTATCCAATCCATTTCTGGTACGAAGGACGACCATCTTTAGCTAAAGACAATTTCTCTTTACAACTATTTTTGTCTATTTACCTTCCTCAAATATGAAAAATGAAGTATTGGCCTATATATTGATGCTTATCTCGGTCTTCACTTTTCCTTCAAGTAGAGAGCAAAAACTGTAAAGATTGCAACGGAGGCAGAAACTCCCAACACTAAACGAGTAAACGTGGGAGTCCAAAATTGACTCCCAATAACAAAAATTATCTTGTTTATCTTTTATGAGTTTATTATTTTTAATAATATGGTTGGTTGTTGGGTATTAGGAAGAGGTCATTTTGACACAAAAAATGTTCTAATTGATATTTTTGGTGCTATAAAAAAAATGCTCTTACAATACTAATACTAACTCTAGTGGTACAATTCTATAAGCTACTAATATTCAGGTCATGTTTGGTAACATTAGCTGAACTGTAGTGTAATTGATAAGTTAGTTGAAATTGAGAATGTGATATAGCTAAAACTAACACGTTGCTAAAATGAATATAGTTGCTTATTGCATGAGTTGTTTGGTCTGATACATGGAGAGTAGTATTGGATGATGAAATTAATATTATTGTCTTTACATGGCAAGTATTGAAATGCATGTGCTTTTAATGACTATAAAAAATAAATCCACTAGATAAAATAGAAAAAATAAACCACCAATAAAGGGAAAAAACAAGATGAGGGTGATTCTTGGATGTTGATCAAGGACAATGTATGGATCAGGTAGTTTATATATATTATGGTGATAAAAGATCTTCGACATTAATTTCATGAGATTTTTTTTTCAAATAACTTCATGAGATTATGATAATAACTGCGAATAGACTCGTCGTTCCGACTAATATTGATAAGGCTTTTCACGACTCTCAAGTCTATGAAAAATAAAATATAACAAATTCTCGAATAATTTTGTAATAGTAAATCAAGGTCGGTCCCCATAAAGAGAACATTTTTCTATTAAAAAGTTGCATTGCATACCTAGTAAACTAAACAAGTGGATATTGTATGATAATTAGTTAACCTAAATTAAGTAATTACACTAATATAACATCTATGGCTAAGTACTCTCACTAGCGTAGACTAACACATAATATGTTTTACCGTCGATCAATCAGGTAATAGTACTCAAAAGAAAAGATGTGCCTATAATCACAAATCATCCTCTCTTAAGGCATTATTGCTTCTCTAATTAATATGCCACCAAAGCGGATGTACATATGGCTAGAGTTCAACATAAGCTAACCCTAGATCAATATACTACGTACTCGTTTATATTATTAGAAATAAAATTTTAAAACACATAGTAATAACTAAATAGAAAAGAGGGTGTCAAAGGACCAACTCAACAAAAGTTTAAGCTGTTGGTTAGAGACCCAAAAATAATTTAGACTTTATCACTCTTTCTCATGTGAGAGCTCATTATGCTTGAAGTGTGGATACGTACAGCACAAGCCTCCCTCATATCTGGCGCTAAACATTCCATTTAAAAAGAAGGGGTGGATGAGTTTTGAACCTATAACCTTTATGTCAATTAATCTAGCTTTGATACTATGTCAAAGGATCAACTCAACCAAAAGTTTAACATGATGGTTGGAGTCCCATGAATAGTTTTATATTCTATCAGAGGGAACAAACACAAAAAAATATATATGAATTGATAATGGTTGATGAATTTTTGAAGAACTAATGATGGATCTAAGTGTTTCTCTATAAAAATTAAGTGAAACAATACTTAATTAAATTGATTACAGTAGATGAATCCTTGTAAAAAAACTGATAAAATCTAAGGGTTTGTCTATAAAAAAAAAAATATTATGTAAATTGATGATGGTAGATGTATCCTTGATGAACAAATACTAGATCTAACTCATCTAAGCATTTCTCCATAAAAAGAAAATTACGAGAAACAGAGATATAGAATATAATGGACTTTATATATGGGCCGGTTACACATATAAATATAAGTGTGGCTAGCCACATACTTCCTCTGTTATGAAATAAATGAAACGCTTCTCTCTTATGTGATAGTTTTTTGAGAGAATGTTTCATTCATATCATAACAGATGAAGTATAAGAATTTGTGGTTAGCTACACATAATTGTATTGGCAATTTCAAATGTAATAATTAGATATTTATCCTATATATAAATAGAAAAGAATCGAGCATAGCTTATAAATTACCTAGTATGATTGTAATTCTACCAAAAAAAAAAATTAGTTACCTGTCATAACCACGCCAAATTGGCATGGCTAGCTAGTAGCTAGGCGCCAAATTGCAAGTTTGAGGTGGCTTGTTAATCTTCCAAGAGATGGGCCTTTATTATGGCTTTATCTAATCCATTTCTGGTACAAACGACAACCATCTTTAGCTAAACACAATTTCTCTTTACAACTATTTTGTCTATTTACCCCATCAAATATGAAAAATGAAGTATTTGTCTATTTGTGTCTTTATGCTTATCTCGGTCTTCACTTTTCCTTGAAGTAGGGAGCAAAAATTGTAGAATGCAACGGAGGCAGAAACTCCCAAGTTCCAACCACTAAACGAGTAAACGTGGGAGTCCAAAATTGACTCCCAATAACAAAAATTATATTGTTTATCTCTTATGAGTTTATTATTTTTAATAATATGGTTGGTTGTTGGGTATTAGGAAGATGCCATCTATCTCTATTATATAAGTCAAGGAGGAAGCTGTAGGGTTATGGCCCAAATTTCAAAGTCCAAAGCCAAAGAGAAATAATTCTCACTTGCCGCCACTACATGATCAAGATTGATCATGATTATTCTAAAAATCATGAGTTTAATTTGCAAACACTACTCTTATGTTAGCAACAAGCAAGAAGATTCTACACGTTTCTTTGGTGTATGGAGTATTGATCACCACTGACCTTGCACCACAATAAATAGGTGTTGTGATCACTTTTTGGGCATCATCCAAAAAACTACATACAAGCCATCCATAAAAGCCATCCACATTCTCATATACACACAATCTCCTACACTATTTACTCTAATTTTCTCCTTTGTGAGTTTGTAATTAACTATTGTGAGAGTTGTAATTTTATCTTTACCCTATTAATTTGGGGTACTTGTACTCTCCTATTTTTATATAGTAGATTTTTGGGTACTCGTCGTCCGTGGGTTTTTTTTACCTCATTTTAGAGGGTTTTTCCCACATTAAATATTATGTGTCCCTTATTGCTTTTCTTGCATTATTTTTCTAATTAATTTCTCGATCTTATTACGTTTCCGCTATGCTCTTATACCTAACAAGTGATATCCGAGCTAACGGTTCAATATGTTGACTGTCACTAAGTTCGACATCGAGAAATTTGTTGGCAAGATAAGCCTTAGTATCTGGAGGATCCAGATGAAGGTTGTTCTTACCCAGAACGAACTAAAAAAGGCTATAGAAGGAAAATCTAAAAAGCCAGCAACGATGACTGATGAACAATGGGAAGAGATGGATGAGAAAGCAATGTTGGCGATCCAATTATGTCTAGCCAAGGAGGTATTATGCGAGGTCATCCATGAAGAGACCACAATCTGGCTATGGTCAAAGTTGGAGTTTCTCTATATGACCAAGAGCCTCGCCAATAAAATACCGTCTCAAAGAAAGGCTATATACAATTCGTATGGCTGAAGGCACTTCCATTCAATCTCATCTAAATGAATTTAGTTCTATTCTTATTGATCTTGAAAATTTAGAAATCAAGATTGATGATGAGGATAAGGCTGTTTTATTAATTGTGTCCCTACCTCCCTCTTACAAGCACTTTAAGGTAATCATGTTATTTGGTAATAATGATACTTTATCTTTTGAAGATGTTTAATATAATTTACTCTCAAAAGAAAAATTTGACCTTGAAGTGCATACTAATGATAAAGCTGAAGGTTTAAATGTAAGAGGGAGATCACAAGAAAGAGGAAGTACCCATAAAAAGAAATTTAGATCTAAATCAAGTGGACATAAATCAAACATAACCTGTCGTTATTGTTGATGTCTTATTTATTGCTTTACTTTTTGATAGTTTTTAGTTGGTATTATAGTTGTTTATGAGTCAGTTTAGGCTAGTTTGTTAGCTATTTCCTTGATTGTACAATTATGCACTTTCTTTGGGCGATTTGTTTCATTTCAGGACTTAGGAGCATGCTTGGTGGACACTTGCACAACCCGAATATTTATATCAAAGAGGAAGGTCAAGGAAGCATCAAGGAAGCATAACCGAGTTCCAGGAGCAAATATAATAAGTTTTGGAAGGGTTTGCGCACGAGGGTCAACTTCAAATGGCCATAAATTTCAGAATACAAAATATTTTTAAGCGATTCAAGTTGGGGATGAAATTTTGGCTCGATATCTTTCCAAAAAGTGGTCACAAGCTCAATTCCGATGAAAAACGAGTAAGATATGACCGTTTGAAAATGCACTGACGAAGCATAAAACTGGTCCGAGCGCTCGGGTCAACTAACCCGCCCGGGTCAATTTGCGGAAAACTCAAATTTCAATCCTGATCAGTTGAACCACCCGGGTCAGGTGACCCGAGGGCTCGGGTCAGGCCACCCGAGTGCTCGGGTCATCTCACCTGCCCGGGTCGGGTTATATTTCCGAAACGTTTTTGCGACTTTGTTTATTTTAATGCGGGGTTTGTTTTGTAATTTCTATTGTATTTGTTATGACTATATAAGAGGGACTCCTCTTATTTTAACTTAAGCAATTTTTAATTAGAGATTAGAGAGAAATCAGATCTTGTTTATGCATTCAAGTTTAGAGCAAAACCCTAGGAGAGAGAAAAGTGGAAGTTTGAAGCCTTTGGATCTCCATTCTTCATTTATGAAAGCTTAAAGTTGGTAATCTTTGTTTATTTTCTTCTTTTCTTCCATTATTCTTCCATTATTCTTGCTTATTTCATGCTTTATTTGTTTAGTTCTTGCTTTATTAGTTGATTATTTGACTTTTTCCCTTTTTCCTCCATGGTTATGGTGATGAAGTTATTTCAAGTTTTGTTTTGTTTTATTTTCATAATGTGTGAGTAGTTTCTTACTAGGGGAAGGGATATAACCTTCATTTACTCTTTGAATCTTAGATCTATGTTAGGGGGTTAAATTTTGGGGTTGAACTTGTTGATTAAACTTGTTTTACTTGGTTTGTTGGGTGCTTGATCACCACTTAACTTGCATATTTGGAATTCCTAGTGAAGGATTGAGAGATGAAGCTAGGAATAAACTAAGTTTGGTTGCTAGACTAGGATCTCCATGAAAATAGGCATTTTCTAGTTTAGGGAAGCTTGATTAATCATGTTGTGCTTGATTTGGCTAGATTGGTTGCTCATGCCATGAGAATAGGTCATGAGTGACTAATCAAGCTCCTCTAATTAGCTCGAGAGAGTAATTATAGTTCATATGTGTGTGATTTTCCCCTTGTGATCTCCCATTTGTTTCCCCTTGGTTTTGATTGTTGGATTCTTGGATTGAATGTTGGTGAATCCCCTAATCCCCTAGTCATTTTTCCCTTGTTTTATCTCCTTTACTGATTTACTTTGCAAATTGCCTAGTTTATTTAGATATTAGAATCATTGTTAAACTCTTAAAAACCCAAAAATTGATTTAGCTCATTGTAGTTAGCTAATTAACTCTTGATTTAACCCAACTTCCTTGTGGATTCGACCCTATACTTATCCTATATTGGATAAATTAGGTTATATTTGGCGAGTATACGACGACCCGTTAAAATTTGGCGCCGTTACCGGGGAAGTAGCGGTTAACATTAGCTAATTGGTTAATTTTGAGACTAAATTGTCTTTTTTTTTATTTTGGTGTGTTCACCTCTTGGTTGTTTTTACTAATATTCTCCTTAGCTTTGTTGGTTGCATGTCACGGAGATTGAGGGGCGATCCAACCATCCCCATCGATCATAACTTTGAAAATACATTAAGGCAATTAAGGAGAATCTTTAGGGAACCCACACCCAACCGGGTGTTTTTGAACAAGAGTCGTCTATCTCCACTACTTCTAGCACTATGGGGGATGAGGCTCCTAGAGCATTACGGGATTTTGGGCATCCCAAGGCATTTGAACTCAAAAGTGGTATTCGTCGGCCAACTACTACCATCAACTTCGAATTTTTGTCCGCATTTGATTCGCATGATCAAACAAGAGCCCTATGGGGGTATGACTCATGAGCACCCTCTTGAGCATTTGGCTATCTTCTTGGAGCTATGTGCCACAGTGAAGCAAAACAATGTAAGTCAAGAGTTTATGAGGCTCAACCTATTTCAATTCTCTCTTGTGGGCAAGGCTAAGAAATGGTTGCAATCCGTTCCGGAAGACTCTTTGACAACTTGGGCACAAGTTACCACGGCATTTGTGGATGAATTCTATTCTCAAGAGAATTCCTCCAAAGCTAGGAGAAATATAGCTAATTTCTCTCAAGAGGAGGATGGACATTATATGGAGCTAGGGATAGGTTCAAGGACCTTCGAAGATCTTGTCCTCACCATGGGTATAGTCAATGGATGCTTATGCGAAGCTTTTATGATGGTCTTCTTCTTATGACCCGTGCAAGCCTTGATTTGGGTGCGGGAGGTCAACTAACAAAGCTTCCAGTTGACAATATTGAGCCTACAATTGAAGAGGTAGTACGACACTACTCATGGGGGAATTATACTAGAACCGAAAGCAAGAAGAGTGCAAGCAAAGACAAATATGATCTTGATGCCATTGACCACATCAATACAAAACTTGATACCCTTGCAAAGATATTGGAAAATGTAAGCTTGGCATCTCCTAGCCAAGGCACTTCCCAAGCTTTTCTTGTGAGATTTGTGGTGGGTCAGACCACGCTAGCTCTTATTGTGGTGGGTCTATGGACCATGTTGCTTGGGTGAATACTAGGGGTGAGGGAAATCCTAACTTCAAAAACCGAGGGAAATCCTAGCCAACCCATTATTCGAGACCAAGTTAAAGCCATCACTTTGAGATCTGAGCCTCACTATGAGGGTTCTAAGATGCCTACACTTGATGATGCTAATCCCTCCAATGAGAGTGAGAATGTGGATATGGAAGTTGATAAAGAGATTGAAAATGTCGTTGTGGAAGTCATTGATGAGGATGACACGCCTATAGTTGTTGAACCCGAAAAGTCAAGTAAAGAGCTTCTTCCAATGAAAACTACACTACTCCGATTCCATATCCTCAACGGTTAATGAAGAAGCAACTCAATGACAAGTTTGTCAAATTCCTTGAAATAATGAAGGGTCTACAAGTGCACATTCCATTTCTCCAAGCTATGGCTCAAATGCCTACCTATGCTAAATCTCTTAAAGAACTTCTCTCCAACAAGTCTAAACTTGAGGAAAGTTCTACTATTTATCTCACCGCCGAGGTTAGTGCAGTTCTCCAAAACAAGCTCCCCGAAATACTAGAAGATCCGGGTTCTTTCTCTAAACCCGTGAGAATTGGAAATTTGGAGTCAAAAAGAGCATTGGCCGACCTAGGGGCGAGTGTTAGCCTCATGTAGCTTTCAATTGCAATAAAGCCCAATTTTGAGCTTAAACCTACTAGAAGAGTAATACAATTGGCGAATCGTTCGGTTAAGGTCACCGTTGGAGAATTGGAAGATGTGCCGGTGATTTTGTTGTGAGAGTCTTTATCCCTTGTGATTTTGTTGTGATGGACATGGAAGAGGACTCTCAAGTGCCTCTTATCCTGGGAAGATCCTTCTTGAAAACGGCCGGGGTGCTTGTGGATATGAAGAGAGATATCATGACTTTGACGGTCGGAGATGAAAAAATGGAATTTGCATTCAACAAAAGTATGAAATCCCCCATCATGGAAGAAGTGCATCGGATGGACACTCTTGAGCAAGATTTATCAAGTCTTAAGGCTTTGAATGAAGTAAGGGACACTAGTATAGAATTGACGATTTGCGTCGGATGCGAGGCGCCCATTTGCGTCGGACATGTGTCCGACGGCACAGCTCTCGACGCAAATCAGGATATAGGATCTGCGTCGGACAAGCATGCGACGCAGTTGTCTCGCTATCTGCGTCGGACCCAGACCACGACGCGACGCAAATAACTCTTGGCTGCTGGCTGGTGTGGCCTTGGCGCACCACCATCTGCGTCGCATGCAGCTCAATGTGCGACGCAAATGATCTCATATATGCGTCGCACATTGAGCTGCATGTGACGCAAATGGTGGGCGCCAAGGCCAAAGCAGCCAGCAGCCCAATAGTCTTCTGCGTGGCACATTGCTAACGTGTGACGCAGATAGGAGGTCATTTGCGTCGCACCTTGCACAATGTGCGACGCAAATGATGATCTTTGGGGTTATATCAATAATTATGAGCAGAAAATTCGGCAGAGTCTCCTTTGTAATTGGGACAACCTAAGAAATCGTTGGGAGAATTTTGCATATATAACCAAAACTTGTTCCATTACATCTCAAAGTAACCAATATTGCAATCAATTGCAATCAGGCAACCAACAAGGTTCAATCAACAAAATATTGCTCAACCTATAAATACATATACTAACTAGGGGTGTTCATGGTTGGTTAACCGTACCGAAATTAAATTTGAGGATGGTAACCGAAAGTATCGATTCGCCATATTTGTGAACCGTAATCGTAACCGTTTAAATCGGTAACCGCGTAAACGGTTAACCGATTTTTCGGTACGGTTCTCCGGTTAACCATTAACCATTACTCAAGTTTTATCAAATTATTTTACTAATTTTATATATTAGATTTCAAATTTTTCTCAACATAAATAATATACCATTAATACAAAGATTCTCTATAAATGACAATCATCTCTAAAACGTTATTGATATCCCTGTTGAATTGATCCATTAACTTTAACTCTAATACTAATGTGATGTGTAACTAAACGCTATGTGCAACTGTTGAAAAACTTATAGTGGCCACTAGTGACTACTGAGTGGCCATAAAAAGTCCTTGAGACAAAAAGAAGAAAAACTTATAGTGGTCAGTCTTGCTAACATGGTGTAATCTGCATCATACCAACAATTAAAAATGAGTCTACAGACTCTACACTTTACACTCTACACTACTTTTCTTACTAAATTACTGCATTTAATAAAAATAATAATTAATTAATATAATTATATAAAAAAATAAATTATAATAAAATAAAATAAATTTATCCGGTTTTTCGGTTAACCGTTTTATAAAAAATCATAACCGTAACCGTACAGTTTAACCGTAATTTTCACCGGTTCGATAATCGAACCGTTTAATCCCAAATTATCCGGTTCTGTAACCACCCATTTTGACTGGTTTTCCGGTTTTTCGGTACGGTATTTCGGTTTCGATTTTTTTTAACACCCCTAATACTAACTACTTAGTTTGCAGCTTTGACGACCTCTACAAAGTATTTTGCAAAAAGTTCTTTGAGTTCGTCGATCTCAGTTGCGGAGTATGGCTGAGAACTTGGTGGAAAATCCAAGAAATATATTAAATTAGTTAATATACTTGAAACTTCTATAAGTATAAATAACGAATTTACGACATACATATAACCATTGATGTCATACCCTTCCTCGATCTCGGATTTTTCATCTTGCCGCTTAGTGTAAAATGAATAACCATTGATGTCATACCCTTCATATGAAAGAACTTGCATCTTTTACCCATATGCCAACCATTTCAATGTATCCGATACATCATTTTTGGGGTCAGATAATTGGTTCATAACTCATTCTTTAAACCAATCAACGAACGAACGATTATGCTCAATCACCAACTCACATTTATTCTTCAAT
Source organism: Beta lomatogona (assembly GCA_947646795.1). Lineage (NCBI taxonomy): Eukaryota > Viridiplantae > Streptophyta > Magnoliopsida > Caryophyllales > Amaranthaceae > Beta > Beta lomatogona. Next base: position 661,949 of record CANSNZ010000940.1, read on the forward strand.
GGATACTGAACACTAAGAACAGTCATGTGCTCATCTAAGTAACACTAGTGGAGAAAAGCCCATCTGATGCAGTCAAAATCAGGCTTACTGATGCGGTTTTGGTCCGCATCAGATGGGCTCGCAGCAGATCCCAATTATTTACTGATCCGGTCCAAAATCGGATCAGTAAATTATTTGCTGATACGGTTTTAGCTTAAAACCGCATCAGTTAATCGCATTAATTGATGCTGCTTTACCTTAAAACCGCATCAGATTGTTCAAAAATTTATGTCAAAAAAAAGTGCAGACCTGCAGGTCTGCACTCTGTCTCGAACGAAAATGTTTAACAGGTTTTGAAGCTTGTGTACCATAAAGGTACATATACATATATAAAAAAAAACCAAAATGTCTATATACATATATATACAATAACAATACATACCAATTTACCTTATTTCTAATTTCCAGAAAATGTATATATATTATATACATATACATACTAAAAATATATACCAAAATTTCCAGTTCAACAATGGAAAAAACCAAAATTTTTTAAAAAAAAAAAAAACAAAAAAAAGACTTTAAAACCAAAAATGAAAATCAACGAAAAAAAAAACTAAATCTAACTAAAAAAACGTAAATTACATAAATTGAACGAAAATTACAAAAAAAAAAAAAAACGAACGAGATCTAACTAAAAATATAAATTATAGAAAATGAACGAAAATTACAAAAAAAAATCTAGATCTATAATTGCAAAAAAAAACGAAAGAAAAAACGTAAAAAAAAAAACTAGATCTATAATTGCAAAAAAAAAACGAGACTAAGAACCCTAAAAGTTCACTAAAAGACTTGCCAAAACTACGAAAATAGAGGGGATGGCGGTTTGCACAGCCTAAAAGTTCGCTTCACTTGCGCAGCTCGTGGCGGTTCGTGGCGAAAACGACGAGGAATTGCGAAGCCTCTCTATTTTCGTGGCGGTTCGTGCCGGAAACGATGAAGAAACGACGAGCTGTGAGGAAGATGGAGAGAAGGAAATCCATTTTCGTAGTATTAGAGGTGGGTAGATCGAAGAAAAGGAGGATGAAAGAGAGAAGTGAGAGTGGGCATTTGCGAGAGGGAGTTAGGGTTTCATGGGAGGAGAGAGTGGTGGCTGGGAAGAGAGTGGGGAGTGAAGAGGAGTTAGGGTTTAGTTGTTTGGTTTAGGGTTTAATCAGAGGGAAGAGAGGAGAGAGGGAATGGGCCACGCATTGGGATGGGCATTGGAATGGTGCGTGGGAGCTGAGAGGAGATTAATAACTAGCGTGTATTGGAATGGGCTCAAAGAAAATGGGCCACACAATAAACTGGGTCACGCATTTTTTTTATAGAAAAATTTACGAAAATCTGATCCGATCTTTTGAACCGGATCAGATTACAAAATCTGATGTGGTCCACTAGAGGACCGTATTAGATTGTCCTCTCCATCAAGACACAATATTTTTTTACCAATGGTACTATAACCATCAAGTCATCCTTCATGTCCAGATTTTGGCAATCCAATTGCTTGTGCACGTGCTAAATACTGACTTACATATTCAAATACTTCCTCTGCAATTGTTCTTTGGACAATACTTGCTTCTAGTCTGGCTGGATTCATCACTTTGCCCTTTAAAGTACCCATATGTCTTTCGAAAGGCCACATATACCTCATACAAACGGGCCCACAAAGTTTAATTTCTCAGACAAGATGAATTATCAAATGAGGCATGATGCTAAAGAACGATGGTGAAAGTACATTTCAAATCGGCACATCGTCTCTATTACATCAGCTTGCAAGTTATCTAAAGTGTTAGGATCAATCACCTTGCTAGAGATAGTTTTGAAGAAGAAACACAGCTTTGTTATCGTGTATCTTACTTTGGAAGGCAAAATTCCTCGTATTGCAATAGGTAATAAATGCTGCATCAAGATATGACAATCATGAGATTTCAAACCAACGAGTTTCAAGTCCTTCAGTGAGACAAGGTTTCGAAAATTTGACGAGTATCCAGCAGGGACCTTCAACCTATGCAGAGACTCACAAAAACTCGTTTTCTCCTTCTTAGACAAAGTGTAGCAAGCTGGTGGAAGATAATAGCGTTGTCCCCGCTCCTGAGGTGCTAGTTCTGGTCTGCCCATTTCAGCCATGTCTTTCCAAGCTTTAAATCCATCCTTTTTCTTCCCGGGCATATTCAACAATGTGCCGACAATGGCATCACAAACATTTTTCTCAATGTGCGTTAGATCAAGACAATGTCTGACTTCTAAACATTCCCAATATGGGAGGTCCCGAACCTCGACCTTTTCTTGTATAAGTTCTTTGAGACACTTTTAAAGGGCTTGCCAAACACTGTTTCAATATCCTTTACCCGCCTAGAAACCTGTTTTCCACGTAAGGGTACATGGACTTCTCTCATCTCCACTTTTCCGTTGAACAACTTTTTCTTCTTACGAAATGGATGATCTAAAGGAAGCCATGTACGATAACGCAGGCGTATACATTCTTCCCGCAATGATGTAACCGCCCATCAATCATATCCTCATCACAAATAGGACATGCCTTTGCTCCTTTAACTGTATACCCGGACAAATTCCCATAAGCTGGGAAATCATTAATCGTGCAAAATATCATGGCACGTAATGTGAATTCAGTTTTCGCATGCGCATCGAACATCGAAACACCTATAAACATCTATGTCATTTCCAGGTTGCTTAGGAGCCGAGATAAGAAGCGATAGCAGAATTAACTTACGCTTCATACATAACCAGGGGGGCAGATTATAAATGGTCAGTAGAACCGCCAAGTGCTATGCTGGGTACCTAGGGTGCCAAATGGGTTCATCCCATCTGTACAAAAGTCCAAGCCTAAGATTTCGAGGTTCTTTACCAAAACTGGAAAACTTTCTGTCGACATTTCTCCATTGCGAGAATAGGTCGGATGTCTAAGCATCCCATCTTTCTTCCTGTCATCCGCATGCCACCTTAATAATTTAGCATTATTTTCATCCGAAAATAAACGCCTAAATCTCAGAATGATTGGAAGATACCAAAGAACCTTCGCCGGAGTTTCTTTCTTTCTCACCCCTTCATCATCCTCCTTTGTCTTGTACCGAGACTCTCCACACCTTGGACACTCACCCAAATCCATGTACTCATTTCGATACAGCACACAATCATTTTGACATGCATGTATCTTCTCATATTCCATACCTAATGAACACAACAATTTCTTTGCCTCATAGGTAGAGTTGGGAATTTCAATCCCATCAGGTAGCAATTCTTGTAAAAAAGTGAACAACTCACTTAGACTTTTATTTGTCCAACTATGCTTCGATTTCATATTGAATAATATAAGGATGCCAGAAAGTTTAGTGAAATTCTTACACTTTAGATACATAGGTTTGTCCGCTGCACTTAAAATATTATCATACATATTTGGACGATCGGTTTCTTCATCCTCCAAATTGTGCAACATCTCATCTACCCTATCATTCTCATCATGTACCCTATCATTCTCATTATCTACCCTATCATTCTCATCATTTACCCTATCATTATCATTATTATCCTCTTCTTTTTCGATATCAACCTCAACCTCATCATCAATGTGATCAACATGCAAATCATCACACAAGCTAGTGGAGCTCATACCCTGATCATAAAACTCTCAATGCCATGTTCACCTAGTATAGTTGCTCTTAAACCCACGACGAATCAAATGATCCTTAATTTGATCCACATCACGATACCCCCTAGAGTTATTGCAATCACAACAAGGCCACAAGACTAACTTTGACCCATTCTGTGATTGATGTTCTAACGCAACCCTGATAAATTCATCAACCCCTTGTAGAAATGTCGCCGAAATCCGATTACCATACATCTAGGTTCGATCCATATTCATACACTAGAGACACCAAACAAGAACACTATATATCAATCACATCATTCAAAGTGTCTTATCAAATGCAGTCATGAACATTTGGGTCCTTATCACTCCAAGCTAACCCATCCTTGAGTTTCTCTTCTCACTAGTGAATGAAAATTTGGTTTTCAATTCCAAGAAAAATTCGGCAGCACTTCCCTACAGTTCTCCAAGTACACGATGAAGATAGTAGGTAAACTATCCCCATATGTACCCAGAGAACGCTTAGGGAAATGAGCTAGATCTTTCTTAGAATCGAAAACCAAAAATTCATTCACATTATAAGTGAGATAAGAAACTCAAAGACAGTCCCAAACCGGGGACTATTCAAGACTTACTCCTAATGAGTAAGCCTTGAACAGGTATCTAGGCCAACGATGCACACATTACAATTAAACAGCACAAACTAATCCATTCCTTAGATTTCCCTCCCCACCACATTAAGGTATATCCATTTAGGTTTGGTCATAATTCAACATATACTTTCCCAATCACATAACCAAACAATTCACATATACTTTCCCAATCACATAACCAAACCATTCCTTAGATTTTCCGAACCTCCCATATAGGTTTGGTCATAATTCAACATTATAGGGACAAATAAAACAAATAAACATAAAGCAACAGGTATAATGTATACCTCTGCTCTCAAGGAGCAGCAAAGACAAGCACAACGAGGTGAGCTTGGAGCATCGGCAAGTCGACAAGTAGAAGATGGAATGTGGCAACTGCATTAGGGCATTAACCAACCCACAAATTAAATAGTGATTAAGTCATAACTCATAAACATCAACTATCTAATATTAAGATATTACTAAATTAGAGATTAAGAAACAACATTAAGATTAAAGTAGAATTGTTAAGATCAATTGTAAAAAATTCATAAGCACTACAAACTACAAACTACGAACATCCTAAATTCAATCTCAAAATTCATTCCACCATATTTATCATGAGTTCAATTCTAATTTCAACCCCTTAACAAAAACCAAAACTAAAATCAAACAAACCAACTGTATTAGGCTAGAGAGAGGGAGAGGATCGCCGACGAAGTGGGCGGCAGTCGGGAGTGGGAGAGTCGCACGAACGAGAGAGAGAGCACACGAACGAGTGAGAGAGCGCCAAATGTATTAGGCGAGAGAGAGGGAGAGGATCGCCGGTCGCCGGAGCGGGTGAGGGAGCGCCAGAAAGGGTGAGCGAGCACCGGCGAGGGGAGCAGACCTACATTTTTGAGAGAGATAGAGAAAGAGCCAAAGTTTTTGAGAGTGAGTTATTTTAGGGCTCGAAAGTGTGTCTCGTGTCCAGTAAATTAGTGAGATATTTGCGTCGCGTCCAAGGAACGTGCGACGCAAATAGTAAAAAAAACACTATTTGCGTCGCGTCCAAGATAAGTGCTACACAGATATCGTGTGCGTTGAAAAAATGGATGAGCAGGTCATCTGCGTCGGATGCACATCACATGCGATGCACATGAGTTATCTGCGTCACATGTATGTCACGTGCGACGCGGATAGTGCGGATAGTGCTGATAGTGTTGTATTGCGGTAATTTTGGGCCTAACAATCATCTGCATCGGACAGGAGGCCCATCCGACTCATATAGCTTCAATGATATGCGTCGGACGGGCCTTGGGTCCGACGCACATCATTGCTTTTGCGTCGTTTGGCTTACTGATCCGACGTACACAAGCGGCTCCTATTGCTGTCCTCAGGGTATTTGCGTCGGACATTTAATTCTATCCGACGCAAATTGTCAATTTGCGTCATTTCTTCAACGGTGCGAAGCAAATAGGCTGATGCAAATCGTCGATTCTGTACTAGTGGGACCCCTTTGACGATGTGATATCAAGGAAGAAACAAGAAAGGGGAGGTTAAGTTTGCAACCTCAAGAAAGTCGTGAACAAGGTTTCCATCTATCATCCAAAAGAAGCAAAGTTTAAAGTATTCGAAGCCCTATTGAAGAAGAAGGAGAGTAGTAAGCTTCCTCCCGCTTCTAAAGAGAAAATGGAGTTTGTATCCAAGAAAACCAATAGGACTCCACTCATGAAGAATGTGGACCACATAGATGCATGTAGTCATGAAGTGGTGAGCCTCAAGACTTGGGATGAGCATGATTGGGTTTATGATGGATGGCATGACCCTTTGTGTGATTCAATGCATGCAATGAAAGATGACAAAAGATTAACTAATGAAACCCATGGCTTGATACTTCAAAGATTTTCCCCCAGCAACTTTGAGGACTACTCTTTCCGCCCTCCATGATGAACTCACACATGGTTGAGCTATAAACCCTAAAAAGAGCACTCTTGGGAGGTAACCCATATTAATTGCTTTTATTTTCTTTCTTCCTTATAATTTTCTTTATTTTGAGAGCTTTTATTTGATTTTAGTTTGGTTATATATACTCATTTGCATTTTTTTACCCTCGTTTGGCATGTTGGTTAACCTTCCCCTTCTCTTCCCTTTCCCGCCCTTTGATTCCCTTGTTCATGCATTGAGGACAATGCTTTCTTCTAGCTTGGGGGAGTAATTATCCGCTAGCTTGGGGGGTAAATATATATATATATATATATATATATATATATATATATATATATATTTACTCATTAACGAAAAAAAGAAAAAAAAAATTGTATATTTTAAAAAACCCAAAAACAATTTTCTTTCTTTTTTTTCATCTTCTTTCTTTGTTATAGCTTTCTTTCCTTTCCTTTCCTTTTCTTTCCCTTCTTTTTCAATCTTTGTTTATAGTTCTAAAAAAAATAAAAATAAAAATAAAATTTGAAAAAGAGCAAAAATAGCAAAACAATTTGAAAAACAAAAGGAAGTTTTAGCTTTGAATAAAGTCTTGATTTCCTTCCCCAAGGAAGATGCTAGTTGATGATATATGTGGATTCCTTGCTTGGATTTTGAGTATATGTTTAGAGGCTTCTTTTGGAAGAGTGTGAGCTTGGGTTGTGGTGCTTTAGGAGGTGATTAATATTGATTGCATTAGATTCAACCAAAGTGAAACCAATGAATGCTCAATTGGATGTCTAGTCTTGAATCTTAACGATGTTGCTCATGCTTAAATAAATTTAGCTTCAAATTTGCGGTCCCTAGTGTCCCTAGATATGCTCATCATATCCCCAAACAAAACTCTACAAGAAGCTTAGTTTTTACTTCTTTTCGTTTGTAATAAGTGGTACAAAAAGCCACAAGTTCTCATGTTTCTCTTTAGTGAGTAGTTACTGCTCTTTTGTATAGCAAAAATTCCCATAATAAGGGAAAAAGAAAATGCCAAAAACTGTCAAAAAAGGCGTAAATGAAAAAAAAAGTGAAGAAAAGTGAAAAGCAAAAAGAATAGAAGAATTCCAATAAAAGAGGTCAATTTGTGGATGCCTCCCACACTTAGTACTATTTTTCTAAAGTTTTGAGTAGAGTGGAGTTTAAGGCATATTTGTGTGTCTAGGGATGGTGGACTAGTGGTTTGAGCTTCTATAACAATTGAAGGGCTCTAAATCTTTTGGATAGCTAGTTGTTCTCTAATGAGCGAGTAAAAAGTCTAATTAGGTGTCCTTTTGCAATCTTGATTAGTTGCTTTCTCTACCCATAACCTATGAGTACACTTGAAAATTAGTTGTTTTGTAAGTTGCTCTCTATCCTTGCTTGTGAACCATTTCATTGATAGTTGACTTGGGCATTACTCTTGAATTTGATTCAATTAATGGTTTATGAAAAACCAGAGTTAAACTCTTTGGAAACCCTTACGAGATCCCACTCGCCCTCTATAGCGATCTAGGGATTTAAAGAGCTTGTTGCATGTGCTGATTCTAATCGTGATTCCTACGAAAATGAGTTAGTGTAAATTCTTTATCCTTCCTTCCTTTTTCATTTTTCTTCCCCCTTCCTTCATTTTGTTTTCAAATAAGTTTTCATTCTCCTACTTATGTTTTAATCTATTTTGCTTGAGGACAAGCAAAGATCTAGCTTGGGAGAGTTTGATGTCTTGTTTATTGCTTTACTTGTTGATAGTTTTAGTTGGTATTATAGCTATTTTTGAGTTAGTTTAGGCTAGTTTGTTAGCTATTTCCTTAATTTGTGCAATTTTCCGTCTTGTATGCACTTTCTTTGGGCGATTTGTTTCATTTCAGGACTTACGAGCATGCTTGGAGGACACTTTCACAACCCCATATATTAATATCGAAGAGGAAGGTCAAGGAAGCATCAAGGAAGCATAAATGAGTTCCGGGGGCAAATATAAGAAGTTTTGGAAGGGTCCGCGCACGAGGGTCAACTTCAAATGGCCATAACTCTCATAACACAAAACATTTTTGAGCTATTCACAGTGGAGATGAAAGTTTGGCTCAATATCTTTCCAACAAGTGGTCACAAGCTCAATTCTGATTGAAAATAAGTTTGGTTGCTTGACTACACTAGAGAAAAAAAGCCCAAGGGATGGGGTCAAAAGGGGGCCCAAGGGCTCCGTATTTTGACCGCAACCATTAGACTAGCAGCCCTTGGTATTTAGGAAGGGTTGCGGTTGTTAACCACAACCCTTAGCGCGTTAAGGGCTGCGGTCAAGGGAAAAATAACAACCCTATTTGGGTTAAGGGTTGCGGTTAAGGGCAAAAACCGCAGCCCTTGGTGGGTTAAGGGCTGCGGTTTTGGCCCTTAACCGCAGCCCTTAACCCAACAAGGGCTGCGGTTTTTGCCTTGACCGCAGCCCTTGTGACCCAAAAAAAATAAAAAATTTTTTTTTTTTAGCATTTTTTGTTCTAAAATATTCCCAAACAGTTATATATATATAAAAGTATCATTTTTCATTGCATATTATGGTTTTTACACAATTATACAATACATTACATGTGTAGAGAATATACTCCAAATATAGATTACCCCTCTTTTCATCCTCGCTCCCTTCTTCAACATACTCCAATTTTACAGGCCTGAAATTGTGGTTGTCCATCAAGCCCGATATGCGAGAGTTAGCAGCCCGTTAAAGTTCGGATCCCTTGAGTTTGGTGACCTATGGTGGAGTGTAGTCATCAAGATGAACCAAGTGTAGACAGGACTTTATGGTATTCATTCAAAAACAAATCCAATAACAGCATCTTTTAAATCGAAGTACTACAAATATTATTACCACTCTAAAAAAAGACATAAATGTACGCCCTCACAAACGTAATACTTCAAAAACAGGATGCACACAAGGACATAAAAGTAAAGCAATAACCATCCAACTCTAAAAGTATAAAACCAAACAATTTTGATTCATAAACAGACTATATCAAGAAAGAAAGACCATTACCCTTCATTGACCAAATCTTAATAGTGTTCTCCATCCCACAACTTACAATGCGATATATATTAGAAGGACGAAAACCCTGATCAAAGAACGAAAGAGAAAAAGAGGATCGCCAGATCAACAACTCCTGGGTACGGACTGGCATAAAAAGGCTTTCAATGAGGCATCACCAAATCAACAACTCCTTAGCTTTTCAAAAAAAAATTGGCATGGTCCAATTTAAAGTTTGCACTCATCATTTTATATACAAAATTTAGGATTTCTGGTGTTTAAGCATTGCACCAAATATTTCTCAGTCTGACATATAATCTTAGTAAAACATGCAAGAGAACAAAGCATTGTAATGAACACTAGCTACTGCTGACTATCCCCATTCTCCATGTCCGCCAGAAACTGAATATTGTTGCATGCTTAACAACCTTGATTAAAGCAAAGATTAATTATCCCATTCAAACAATTTCATAAAGAATATGATTGAGCCTTGAAGACTCGGTGATTCTTTTGTGACTACACATCCTACCATACTCCTAATAGAGTTACACTTTATCTCACTAGGGGAAAAAAAAGGAAGGGTTGCGGTTTTTCTTTAAAAACGCAGCCCTTCATACAAGAAGGGCTGCGTTTTTAACCCTTCACTTCCATTTTTTTTTTGATACATTTTTGCGCGCATACACAGTGCCCTCGGCATTTCATTTTCCCTCCCTCTCACTCTCACTCCTCTTTGACATTTCTCTAATTTTTGTTTAATTTCATTGGATTTTGAAATCAACTTGTATTCTTTGTTGTAAAATGTGCTTGTATTAGCTGAATATGTGATTGTATGGGGTGGGGGAGGGTGGGTAGGGGTGGGGGTGATGGGCAGGTGGTGATGGGGAGGGCGGCAGGGGGTGGGGAGGGATGTGGATGCTGGCCGGGGGGGGGGGGAGGGCCGACTAGGGGTGGGGGAGGGTTGGGGAGGCTGGACGGGGGGGGGGGGGAGGGCTGGCAATGGGTGGGGGATGGCCGGCGGGGGGTGGGGAAGGTGGGGATCTTTGGGCGGGGGTGGGGAGGGTTATGGATGTTGGCCGGGGGGGGGGAAGGGCTGGTAGGGGGTGAGGAGGGAAGGGCTTGCGGGCGGTGGGGTAGGGTTGGGGGGAGGCTGGACGGGGGGTGGGGAGGGCGGCAATGGGTGGGGGAGGGCTTATGTATAATGTAACTATTGTGTAGATTTTTAGGCTTCCATCTGTTGTTTGTTGAATTTCGAAAACGAAAATTAAAGGTCATTTTACGCCTACATGGCAATGAGGGAGTGCAGTGGGGGGCAGTAGTGGCGGTGGTGTTGAGGCTGTTGTAAATGTGGAGAGTCAGGTCACACGGCAATCGAAAGCCCATCTGGTGCTCTCCACATTTTTAACAGTTTCTACTCCGCTGCTACCAGCTGATGGGCATTCCATTGCCATGTGACCTGATTCTCGGATCATTTTAGGCCTATTTTCGCCTTTTCGTGTCCAATTCGTACCAGCTGATGGGAATTTCGGAGGGTTTGTGTAGTGTATGTATATTTCTTGATATGAGATTATATGAAAACGCAATGTAATTTAGCTGTGAAATCTATAAGTTGTTTGAATCGTCATCATATGCCTAGATACCCGTTCAAGACTTACTCATTAGGAGTAAGTCTTGAATAGTCCCCGGTTTGGGACTGTTCTTAGACGTTTGATCTCACTTAGGTGGTGAATGTGTGTCTTCTTTTCAATTCTGAGGAAATTCTTGGCTCATCGTTTCTCTACATTGTTCTCTGGGTACATATGTAGATAAGCAATTATCTATATTGTGTACTTGGAGAACTGTAGGGAAATGCTGTCGGATTTTCCTTAGAATTGAAAAGTTGGCATATATTCACTAGTGAGATTAGACGTCCAAGGATGGGTTAGGTTGGAGTGATAAGGACCTTCGGCTGCATGCATACAATTGAACATGTCACTATCTTAGATTTCTCTATACGTGTGTGATTTGAATATGTGAGTGTATGTACTTAAATAATGATTGATGCATTATAATGAATGGTTGTGTTTAATTATTAGAGGTCTTCTTGAATGAGATGGATCAAACTTGGATGTATGGTAGTCGTGAATCGATTGAGTTTGTGAAAGGGGTCTCGGAATTCTGTACAACTGCATTACAATATCAAAAATCCTCTGGAGCAGTCGACTTTTATTGTCCTTGTTTCGATTGTAGAAATGTGAGCAAGGTTAGTAGTATACATGTGGTTAGGAAGCATGTCTTTAGCCGTGGGTTTAGGCCTCAATACCACGTATGGGTTTGGCATGGTGAGCAGGGGAAGTATGTAGGAAGCTCTAGAGTAATGAACGATGTATGTGAAGAAAAGAAGGATTTAGAGAATTGGGATGATCACTTTGGGGATGAGAATTGGGACGATGAGTTTGCAGATGATGATAGGGATCGGGTAGACGAGATAATACACGAGGTTGAAGATCAGTCGTGTAAACGACCTCGTATTTTCGAGTCTATGTCTGAGGCTGCTGAAAAGTCGTTTTATCGAGGTTGTACAAAGTACACCAAACTTTCCACGGTGATAACACTGTTCAACATTAAGTCGAAAGCTGGTTGGACGGACGCTAGTTTCACATCATTGTTGGAAGTTTTAGCTGATATGCTCCCTGATGGAAATGAACTGCCAAAGTCGTACTATTATGCGAAGAAACTCATGTGTCCTTTCGGTTTAGAGTACGAGCGGATGCATGCTTGTCCTAACGATTGTGTGCTTTACCGTAATGAGTATGAGCATTTACATGAGTGTCCACGTTGTGGATTGTCGAGGTACAAGCGTGAAGGAGCTGGAGGTAGTGAAGGACCACCAGCTAAGGTGTTGTGGTATCTACCCATAATACCTAGATTTAAGCGCATGTTCTCAATTAAAGGAGATGCGAAGAATTTGAGGTGGCATGCAGATCGTAGGAAGAAAGATGGTCTGCTGAAGCATCCGTCTGATTCGCCTGAGTGGAAAAGTATCAACAGGGTGCATAAGGCATTTGGTAATGAGGATAGGAATCTGAGGCTTGGTTTTTGTACGGATGGCATGAACCCTTTTGGCAATCTCAGTTCGCAGCATAGTACATGGCCAGTAGTTTTAGTTGTTTATAACTTGCCTCCTTGGTTGTGCATGAAACGCAAGTACATGATGTTGTCGCTTCTTATATCGGGGCCCAAACAACCTGGAAATGACATTGATGTATACCTCCAGCCGCTTGTTGAAGATTTACAGAAGATGTGGAACGAAGGAGTGTTAGTATTTGATGCGTATGCTAATGAGATGTTCACTTTGCGTGCCATGCTTTTTTTGTACTATGAACGATTATCCAGCTTATGGGAACTTATCTGGGTATAAGACTAGAGGAAAACAACCCTGCCCGATTTGTGTAGATGACATGAAATCTACACACCTTAAGGGCTGCAAACATGTGTATATGCGCACACGAAGGCTCCTCAGACGCGACCATCCCTATCGATTTAAGAAGAAGGCATTCGATGGGACGGTTGAAGAAGAAGTTGCTCATAGACCATTAATTGGTACTGAAGTTTATAATCAGGTGAAGGGCATTGAAACAATCTTTGGTAAACCTACTAGTGAGGTTGATCTACCTACAGGATTATGGAAAAAGGAGTCCATTTTTTGGAAACTCCCATATTGGAAAGATCTAAAGGTCATACATTGTTTGGATGTCATGCACATAAAGAAAAATGTTTGTGAAGCTATTCTTGCGACACTTATGAATATTCCGGGCAAGACAAAGATGTTAAGGCGTCACGACTTTACTTGGAAAAACAGGGGCTTCGACCAGAGTTATGGGCTCAGAAAAGGGACGGAAGGAAGAAGAAAGTAGTGGAGGAAAGGGTTGATGATGAAACTCAGAAAAGTAAAAAGAAGGTGGAGAATTCGGAGAAGAATTATTTGCCACCAGCTTGCTACACGATGTCGCGTGCAGAGAAACGGATTTTTTGCGAGTCATTATATGGCATTAAGGTCCCAACTGGCTACTCATCGAATATGAAGCGATTTGTTACCTTAAATGGTGAGTTGAAGTTATCGAGTATGAAGTCTCACGATTGTCATGTCATGATGCAAGTATTCTTACCGATTGCAATTCGTTGGATACTTCCAAAGCATGTGAGGCACACTATTACAGAACTTTGTTCATTTTTCCATACAATATGTAGCAAAGTCCTAGAACCGTCGACCCTCGATTCCTTGCAGGCCAGAGTAGTTGAAACTCTATGGAAATTTGAGATGTTTTTCCCCCCGCATTCTTTGACATTATGGTCCATCTCATTGTCCATCTAATTCGAGAAATTAAGCTGTGTGGTCCAGTGTTTTTGAGGTGGTGCTATCCTTTTGAGAGATATATGGGCACTTTGAAGGATAAAGTTCGGAATCCTGTACAACCAGAAGGTAGTATAATTCAAGGGGTTGTGGGTGAAGAGATCAGTAATTTTGTGGCTGAGTATTTTGCTAGTGTTGATCTTGTTGGACTTCCGACATCCCGACACGAGGGTAGACTTGAAGGCAAGGGTATAATTGGTTCAAAATTGATCACACCTTCCGTAGAAAAGCGTAAACAAGCTCACTTATTTGTATTGCATCACGTAGCAGCTGTCCATCCTTATTTAAATGAACATATGGAGGAATTACGTATTGGCAATCCTGGAAAAGGAGTTAGGGCATTGACGCAAATGCATAACAAGACTTTCATTGATTGGTTTCATAAACGAGTAGTGAATGATTTGGATGAAAGTGTTCCTGAAACAGTCAAGTGGTTAGCATTTGGTCCTCGTGAAGCTGTACGCTCTTATGAGGGTTATGATATTAATGGGTATACGTTTTGGACTGAACGTCAAGATCTGAAGTCAACATCGCAACAAAATAGTGGTGTTTCACTTGTGGCGTCATCTACGCAATACGCAAGCTCGAAGGATAAGTCGCCTGTACATGCTGAAAGCAATTATGATGGGTGAATACAAGAAATATGGGAGCTGGACTACTGTAGTTTTAATATTTGCCTCTTGTGTTGCAAGTGGGTTGACGATAATCGACGTTGCGTAAGAAAAGATGATCCTTGCGGATTCACTCTTGTTGACCTTAGTCGTCTACGTGAAACTGACGAGCCATTTGTAATTGCATCATAAGTTAAGCAAGTATTTTTTGTAACTGATCCTGCTGATAATAAGTGGTCAATTGTTGTACCTGGTAAAAGGAGTATCCTCGGCATTGGTGATGTTGATAATGAGGAAGAATATGATGCATTTGAGGACCTCCCCCCTTTTACCTATCCTGAAAATAGTATGGAAGATGATGTGAATATGTCGGAGAACTATATGCGTGTAGATCACACGGAAGGGATACATGTACTTGAGGATCCTAAGAAACGGCGTAAGGTCAATAAATCATGACATAAACTCAGGTCTGTGTAATTTCTCCAATTTGTAACTATTATGTAGATTTTTAGGCTTATTTTTTGTTGTAGGTTGAATTTGGGGAACGAAAAGGTAATTTTAGGGCTACATGGCAATGATGGAGTGCAATGGGGGGGCAGTAGTGGTGGTGGTGGTGGGACTGTGTTACAAATGTGGAGAGTGAGGTCACATGGCAATGGAATGCTCTCCACATTTGTAACACTTTCCACTATCTCCGCCGCTACCAGCTGATGGGCATTCCATTGCCATGTGACCTGATTCTCGGGTCATTTTAGGCCTATTTTAGCCTTTTCGCTTCCGATTCGTACTATATGAGTCATTTAACCCCAAATTCTTTTTGAACATGATTATATGAGGTATAATGTAACTATTATGTAGAGTTTTAGGATTGCATTTGTTGTTGGTTGCATTTCGGGAACGAAAAGGTCATTTTAGGCCAAATTTTGCCTTTTCGCTTCCAAATCATACTTATCGAGTCATTTAACCCTAAATTCTTTTCGATCCAGATTATATGAGGTATAATGTAACTATTGTGTAGAGTTTTAGGCTTGCATTTGTTGCTGGTTGCATTTCGGGAACGAAAAGGTCATTTTAGGCCAAATTTAGCCTTTTCGCTTCCGATTCGTACTAATTGAGTCATTTAACCCCAAATTCTTTTTGAACATGATTATATGAGGTATAATGTAACTATTATGTAGAGTTTCAGGATTGCATTTGTTGTTGGTTGCATTTCGGGAACGAAAATGTCATTTTAGGCCAAATTTTGCCTTTTTGCTTCCAAATCGTACTTATCGAGCCATTTAACCCCAAATTCTTTTTGAACATGATTATATGAGGTATAATGTAACTATTGTGTAGAGTTTTAGGCTTGCATTTGTTGTTGGTTGCATTTCGGGAACGAAAAGGTCATTTTAGGCCTATTTTAGCCTTTTCGCGTCCAATTCGTACTTATCGAGTCATTTTATTTTATTTTTGTTGATCTAACTCCTAACTTATTAGTATGTAACTGTGTGCAAGGGGAGGGGTGTGCATGGGGGAGGGTTGGCGGTGGGGGGGGGGGGGGGGAGGGGTGTGCGGGGAGGGGGCGTGCGGTGAGGGAGGGTCTGTGTGCGAGAGGGAGGGTGGCGGCGGTGGGGGGGGGGAGGGGTGTGGAGCGGCAATAGTGGGGGGGGAGGGGCGTGCGGGGAGGGGGGCATGTGCGGGGGCTTGGGAGGGGCGGCAGTGCTGCGAGCCCTCCCAATCCTCTACACATGCCCCCCCCACCGCACAACCCCTCCCCTCCTCCCGCACCGCCGCCCTCCTCCCCGCACACCCCCTCCCCCCACCCCCCCTCCCATCCCCCCCCCGCACACCCTCCCCTCCCCTCCCATGCCCCCCACTGATGCCCTTCCCCCCCTCCCTGCTGCCCCTCCCCCCCCTGCTGCCCCTCCCCCTCCTCCTGCCCCTCCCCCCCCACCCCTCTCGCCCTCCTCCCCCGCACACCCCTCCCCCTTGCCCCCCCCCCCCTGCCCCTTGAATGAGAACCCCTCCCCACCCCTCCCTACACTCCCCTCCCCGCTGCCCCCTCCCCCCACTGCTGCCCCTTGCACACAGAACCCCTCCCCCCCCCCTCCCCGCACTCCCCCCCCCCTCCCCCCCCCCCCTCCCCCCTTGCCACCTTCCCCACCCCTCCCCCCCCCCCCTCCCCTCAACCCCTCCCCCCTCCCCCTCCCCCACTGCCCTCCCTCCCCTCCCCTCCCCTCCGCACTCCCCCTCCTGCCCCCCCCCTCCCCCTCTGCCCCCTCCCCCCTTGCCCTCCCTCCCCTCATTGCACTCCCCCCACCCCCCCTCCCCTCCTCCCCCGCACTCCCCCCTCCTGCCCCCTCCCCCGCTCCCTCCCCCCGCACACCCCTCCCCTGCCGCCACCCTCCCCCACCGCTGCCCTTGCCACGCCCCCCTCCCCCCCCCGCTGCCTCCCTCCCCACCCCTCCTCCTCCCGCCTCCCCCCCCTCCGCCTGCCCCTCCCCCCCTCCGCACTCCCCACCGCCCCCTCCCTCCTGAGAACCCCCGCCCACACCCCACCCCCCTTAGTGGCAATGTTAATTTTAATTTTTTGTTATATTAATGCATAAATTTGTACAATTTCAGGGAGATGGCGGAGGTGCATACGGATAACAGCACAAGTGCTGCTGAACACACTACCGAGGATGAGTCTTTTGATGCGAGAAAGGAACGGGGTAAAATGGCTCGATCTCGCCGTGAAGAAATAAATGCACAAATGCCTAGAAAGTCATTGGCGACGAAAAAGAGAAAAGGAAGGGGACCTACAAAGTCACTAGGGAAACACACAAATATGACTTTGGAGTACGATAATATGGGTCAACCTTGTGGAAAGTGGCGTCAAAAGATTCTTAGGCTTGCATTTGTTGTAGGTTGTATATCGGGAACATAAATGTTATTTTAGGCCGATTTTCGCCTTTTCGCGTCCAATTCTTGTTTCTCGAGTCATTTAACTCCATTTTATTTTTCAATATGATAATATAAGGTATAATAAAACTAGTGTGTAGAGTTTTAGGCTTGTATTTGTTTTTGATTGAATTTCGGGAAGTTATATGTCATTTTTAATCACTACTAACTACGGTAAATGATTGAATTCTTATATTTTGTGTTTATTCCTTGGTTGTTTTGCAAGGTTTATATGAATAACACACCACGTTTGAGGGCCTTCACCACAGACGAATTACATGAAGTTCGGGATAAGTTGGCGTCCCACATTTGTGATGATTGCTTATGATACATTTTGGTGGAATTCGTGATATAATTAGCTACATCTACTAGTTTGTATCAATTCTACACTTTTTACATTATTAGATATACATATTTAAAGTTAATTATTATGTTCAAAAACTTGTCATATATTATTGCATATTGATTCGGTTTTTTTTTTTGTCGAAGGGAGGTTTTGGGTAGGGGGTGGGGTGGAGGAGCAGCAGGCTATGGGGCTGGTTGGGTCTTTGGGATGGCTGGCAAGCAATGGGTGGAGGGGATGGGGTGGGGGTGCGGGGAGTGAAGGGGGTGGGCTGGGGGGGGGGCAGGGGCTGAGGCCAGTGGGAGTGCGGGGCGGGGGCGGGGGCTGGGGCGGTGGGAGTGCGGGCGTGGGGGGGGCCTGGTGCTAGTGGTGTGGTGTGGGCTGGGGGTGGGGGAGACAGTGTGGGTGGGGGCTGGGGGGGGGGGGGGGGGGGCGGGGTGGGGTGCAGGGGGCTGGGGGGGGGGGGGGTGGCGCGGGGGTGGCGGGGGTGGGGAGTGCGAGGGGTGGGGGTGCGGGTGTGGCAAGTGGGTTGGTGGGAGTGCGGGGGCGGGGGCGGGGGTGCGGGCTGGTGGGAGTGCGGGGGGTGGGGGGGGGGGGGGGGTGGTGTGGGGGGGTGGGGGGAAAGCGGGGGTGGGGGTGCGGGGGGGCGCGGGGTTGGGGGTCTTTGGCTGCGAGGGTGGCGGGGGTGGGGAGTGCGGGGGTGGGGGTGCGGGTGTGGGCGAGGTGGGGGTGGTGGGAGTGGGAGTCTTGGTCTTTGGCAGGTGGTGGGGGTGCAGGTGTGGGCGGGGGGTGGGGGTGCGGGTCTTGGCGAGGGGGGTGGCGGGGGTGGGGGTGGGGGTGGGTGTCTTGTGGGGCCGGGGCTGGGGGGGTGGGTGGGGGGGGTGGGGGTTGGTCTTGGTCTTTGGTTGCGGGTATTTTTTTTTTTAAAAAAAAAAATTGAATTTGAAGGGATGCGGTTTTAAGCCTAAATCGCATCCTTTTTTAAGTGAAGGGCTGCGTTTTTTGTTTAAAACCGCAGCCCTTCATTTAAAGAAGGGCTGCGGTTTAAGCCAAAAACGCAGCCTTTCAAGCTTAGAAGGGCTGCGTTTTTGGCCTGAACCGCAGCCCTTCGTTGTGAAGGGCTGCAGTTAAAAACCGTAGCCCTTCTTTTCTATTGAAGGGCTGCTATGGAAAGGGCTGCTGGCCAAAAACGCAACCCTTAGGGCTGTTTTGACCGCAGCCCTTCCTTATTTTTCCACTAGTGTCTATCCAGCAGAGATACATGTCCAAGCATCAAACTCTGTCGTCATCCACACGTCTCGAGCATTGCTCAAAATATAAGCATCTAATTAAATGCAAACTAAAGCCATCATAGATAGTACCAGAACACAAACCAACAGATTAAAAGCAAACAAGACATCAAAAATCATATGGTTAGGGTTTTATTTTAATACCGCAAGTGTACGGTGTCGTAGCACATACGGGTCGAACTCAGGGAGGTATAAGATTAACCACTACTTGATTTTAGATTACGAAATAGTTACACAATCCAGAAATGAGGAAGGGTCTATGAACTAAAGGCTAAACAAACGACAGAATATGACAAACTAAATGAATATGATAATTAAAACACTAAGATTAAGTATCACCACTACTATGAATTGATCAAACCATAACTCACTTCCCAATTATTCAATTATAGCTTAGGTAAGAATGACATTCCCTTATGATTTAGTAATAAAGCACAGCTGTGAACCGAAACTAAATCCCAAATCATCCAACAATACCTAAAGCTCACTTTCATGACAGCAAAAGGCCTAACTACCATGTATGATTCCTATTTTCATGGTTTACATACACAATTAGAAGCATTAAGAGCCAATGTCAATTAAATCCCAATTCCAATTCTCACCTATTTTCATGGGAGAATTTAAATCAATGACAAGACTATCCGAACTAAGACCCAACTTTCGTTGATGAACTTAATTAATGAAATGATAATTTAGCAAACAAACATATGATCCTAATTTCTATTCCAACTTTCGTTGATAATAAAAGCTAGGGCTAAAGTAAGATGCGAAATTGACTACAAATACAAACTTGTCAAACCCTAAGCATATAATTCAATAACATGGGAATTGGAGCAACAAACTACATGATCAATCCATAATAGGGCTCAACTTAATCCTAGATAGAAATACTACTCACTAATCATGGCGATAAAAACGATAAGCATAATTGAGTACATAATTAAATAGATTAATAGAGAGAGAAGAGTAAAACTTATTAAGATTGCTTGAATTGTAGAAGAATCTCAAAGTACTTGATCCAAATCAGTCTTCAAACTCCAAGTTTTGCATACCAAATGAAAGCTAGGGCTAGAACTCTAATAATCACGTGCCTAAAAAAACTGCCAAAGGAAAAATCCACTCCACTAAACAAAAAAGCGAGAAAATAACATAACGGAATGCGCTGCCTGCGCTACCGCCGCGATCCGCGGTGTCTACCGCGAATCGCGCCCAAGACCGCGAGTCGCGGTAAGCTCTCGGCATTCCACCGCGAGCTGCTGCCAACGCCGCGACTCGTGGTAGAACCGATGTCTCTTTTCTTCCTTGGACTCTTCAAGTACGGCTTCCAATCCAATTGGACCTTGTAGGAAGCCCAATTACTTCCATCTTGGACCTAGCATGGTGCCATTAAACATCTAAATGAGCCACAAATGCATACTCCTCTCATAATTTAACATTTCTCATCAATTCCTATCACTTGGGTACAAATCTACTCAAATCCATCCAAGTCACAACATAATATCCCTCAAAATGTGCCAAAATAAGAGTAAAATGTGGACTTAACAAATTCCCCCAATGCTTAGACCTTGCTCGTCCTCGAGTAAGCAAGAGGCAATGAACAACTAGATAACCTCACAAGGCCTAAAACATGCACCAAACACCGAATAATGATCCACGTCCAACATCAACTAACATCCACTCTAGCGCCCCTCTCATACTCCATAGTAGCAACTAACCTACACCTAACTCCGCTACTCCTAAGCATACTTCCCCCATGCTCAACCGAAAATAGAGTCATGTGTGACCAAGTTCTGAAAGATCTCAAAGAACACTCACACATTTACTACGCATACCCACCATCAAGCCACAAATCACAAAAATATATCAAGTCAATCACAAAGGGTCAAGTTGACACCCCCATTCTTGAACTCATCAATCCTCCCTACAATCGAATCTCCAACATCCTCAAGTGAGACTTACATTTCACACACCAATAACAACCTAGTCCTACCCAAACACTCCTATACTCCTCCATCCTTATGTCAACCACGCCGGCAAATGAGATGAGTAACTTTTCTCTTTTTTCTTTTATCTCTCATTTTGCCTAGGAGCCCTTTTGGGTTTTCATCCTAGCCACTCATTTTTTTTTCTTTTTGCTCACTTTCTCACCCGGTCAAATTAGCCACTTTTTTGCCTAGGTTGCCCTTTCGGGTTTTCAACCTAGCCGGGCCCCCAATTTTACCTAAGCAGCCCTTTCGGGTTTTCAGCTTAGCGGGTCATTTTTTTCCTTTTTTTTTTTGTTTTTTTTTTGAAGAAAAAGAGTATATGAACAAGCATATATACAAGTGATGAGACATCCCCTCCCCCATGCTTAAACAAAGCATTGTCCTCAATGCAGAGAAATGAAAGAAGGAAAGGGGGAAGAACTCACCAACTAGGAGCCAGAAGGCCCGCCAGGGTCACGACATGATCTCCTGGAGGCACGCTCCTCCATACGCTGCTGTCGGCGCCGTGAAAGCTCTACCTCGGGGTCTGTATATGTATCAGGGTAGGTATAGAGATGGAAAGTGGTAAGTGAAGTCATAATGCAATAGATAGCGTCAAGTTGGTCCTCGTGTCCCATCTAGGTGAGATGAGAACTCATCCTGCCTCAAAGAAAACGCAATCATCCGCTCCTCATATGATGCAAAAGGAGGAGGGGCATGTGTGTGAGAGGACCCAACTTGGCCATCATGGCCACCAATACCTCCATCTCTAGGATTAGGCTCCTCCGCATCCTCATCCTCATCCTCATCAAACTCATCTGCTTCACCATCTCCATCATCCATAACATCCACCAAGTGACCTCCCCGACCCCGAGTTTGCGAACATCGCAACCGCTGATACTCAACACGCACTACCGCTGCAAAAGCGGCGTCAGGGGCAAGGAAAAGTGCTCTGCTGCGGCATTGGGAGGAATAGCCACCCGAGCAGGTTGAGGTAGGGTCATGAAAGTGATATGCCTACCTCCATAAAGCCACACAAAACGACCCTTCACCCCTGCAAATGAGATCATCTTTGCACTAACCATCTTTGACAAATCATACATGTAAGAATCATCGGTCAATACTCGAACATTATCATTCGGTTGCACACCAAGGTGTTCAGCAATCAAGGAGATCATGCCACCCACACTGATTTTGCCTTTCTGCAACTTAGAAAGCTTAAGACATCGAGCTACCCAAATTGCAGCTAGATCAGGCGTCCCCTGGCCTGCTGGTATCCTAGACCATAAAACCTTCAACTCTAGGCTAGGGATGTTAGTAGGTTCCCCTTGCCCAAAGACGGCCATAGAAAGTAACCGGTGCACATAACGAAGAGGGGGGTGGCGCAAAAAGGAACTCTTGTCATTAGGAGTCTTGCGCAACTGAGTGAGTGCGTGCCAAAAGATATCCTCATTGTACTCATTGGTGCGGTGGAAGTTCACGGCGTTCAAGTTCCGCCAACCAAAAATAGCTTTCAATTGTGGGATGGTTAGGCTATAGGGTTTGTCATTAAGGTGGAATTCAATGCCAGGACGCTCACCCTCGGTTTTTTTTAGAGTAGAAAGGAATTCTAGGGTAAAACGCTCATAGGTTGGTGCCCATTTGTTCACAAAACCCTCAAGCCCAATTTTTTGAAGCAGTTGGGTGACTGGCTCAGCTAACCCCAATGTCTCTAATGCGGAGTAATCAACGAACTTAGTAACCTTGATGTGACGGTTGGGCAGCGTGAGACGCGCCCAACGCCCACTGTGCTCAGCTGTAAGGTTACGAAGTCCAAGGTGTCTACCCTAGGGGTTGATTGAGAGGTGCTAGCTTCTCCTGTTTTGGTTCGTTTGGTTCGGGGTGGCATGGTTCACAAGTGTAAGGGCTTCCAATTCAACAAAAACAAACACAACAAGTACTCCACTCCACACTCCAATAACAACCAATCCACAACAAGGCACAAAGATACCAGCCACAATCCAATTATCCAACCAACAAGCACCAACAATCACCAATAACAATCAACCACAATCCAATTATCCGACCAACAAGCACCAACAATCACCAATAACAATCAACCACAATCATATATATCCAACCAACATAATTTCAACAATCCTAGATATGAAGCTAGAACAAGGAATTCAAGCTATATCAAAGGAAGGTAGGAATGTGAAATTTATACCTCTAGGAGATCAAGGGATGCACTCCAATGCCAAATTTACCAAGTTAGTGCCCAATGTGGTTGATTGCACTCTCCAATTGCACGAAACAAGCCTTAATGCAAAAACCCCCAATTTCTAGGGTTTATGGTAGTGGATTGATTTTATGAAATGTGGGTTGAAATAGGGGTTAGGAGAAAGTTAGGGTGGATTTTTGTAGTAGAAGGGGTTGAAAAGAGGAGGAGGGTGGTGAAGATATGTGGTGGTGGTGGATGATATGGTGGAGGGAGGGGAGTGAGTGAAGAGAGAGGGAAAATTTCTTATGAGTGAGAAAGGTGAAATCGAGAGAAAAGAGTGAGAGAAGAGAGAGAGAGAGACGCGGGGTTAAAACCCGTTTCGTCTTACCTCGTAAACCGCGAGTCGCGGTGTAGGCCGCGATGCGAGGTGAAGGCCGCGAGTCGCGGTAAGCTCTCGGTATTTTGCCGCGAGCTGAGGCAATGCGCCGTGACTCGTGCCTTTGAAGGTGTGCTGCAGCTTCTTTTTCCACGTTTTTTTTTTTTTTTTTTTTTTTAACCTATAAGCACACCAAAAACAAACACAAAGACATTAATGTAAACAAAATCACACAAAAAGAAAAAGGGACAAAAATGAAAAAGAAGTAGGCGTAGAACTCGGGTTGCCTCCCGAAAAGCGCTCGTTTAAAGTCAATGAGCTCGACTCCTTTAAATCATGGGGCAGTTGGTGAAAGAGATAGGCAATAAACTTGCTTGCCTTCAATAGGATCACCGGTGACATAGTGCTTGAGGCGACTTCCATTCACCTTGAACGAGCCACTTGCTTCACTAGTGACTTCCACCGAACCATAGGGAAAAACATTGGTGACCCGGAATGGTCCAGACCACCTAGAACGCAGCTTGCCTGGAAAAAGCTTCAATCGGGAGTTGAATAAGAGGACGGAGTCACCAATGTGGAACTCTCTCCTCATGAGCCTCTTGTCATGCCACTTCTTAGTGCGCTCCTTGTAAATGCGAGAGCTCTCATAAGCGTCTAAGCGGAGCTCATCAAGCTCATTCAATTGCAAAGCTCGGCGTTCACCCGCTCGGTCAAAGTCATAATTTAGGCACTTGATAGCCCAAAATGCTCTGTGTTCTAGCTCGACGGGCAGGTGACATGCTTTTCCATATACTAAACGATAAGGCGTGGTACCAATAGGAGTCTTGAAGGCCGTCCTACACGCCCATAGCGCATCATCTAACTTAAGAGACCAATCTTTGCGCGATCTAGCCACGGTCTTCTCAAGTATAGATTTGATCTCCCTATTGGAAATTTCAACTTGTCCACTTGTTTGTGGATGGTAGGAAAGACCGACACGATGTTGCACACCGTATTTCTTAAGAAGAGCTTCGAACTTAAGTTGAATAAATTGACTTCCTCCATCACTAATCACAACGCGGGGGATACCAAAACGGGGAAAAATTACCTTCTTGAAGAACTTGGAAACCACACGGGCATCGTTCGTTGGAGAAGCCAAGGCCTCTACCCACTTAGATACATAGTCAACGGCTACCAAGATAAACTTATTCGAATAAGAAGATGGGAATGGTCCCATGAAGTCAATACCCCATACATCAAATATCTCAACCTCGAGAATGAAATTGAGAGGCATTTCATTTCGGCGCGAAATATTCCCCGTGCGCTGACATCTATCACATGCCTTGACAAAACGGTGGGCATCCTTGAACAGAGAAGGCCAATAGAACCCGCATTGCAACACCTTTGCAGCGGTTTTAGAGGTACTAGCATGGCCTCCATAAGGCATATCATGGCAATGAGACAGGATAGAGGTCACCTCCTCCTCCAGTACACAACGGCGGAGGACCCCATCCGCACAAGATTTAAAAAGACAAGGATCATCCCTGAAATAATATTTGACATCATGAAAGAACTTCTTGCGTTGATATGATAAATAATCGGGAGGGGGTACTCCACTAGCAAGAAAGTTCACTATGTCAGCAAACCAAGGAGATTGACCAATTGTAGTAGAGAAAATACCAAACAGCTGATCATCAGGGAAGGAGTCGTCGATTGGGAGATCATCTGCTCGGGCGTCCAATGTGAGACGGGAAAGATGGTCAGCCACAACATTATCAGTCCCTTTCTTATCCTTGATCTCCATGTCAAACTCTTGGAGAAGCAATATCCAATGAATCAAACGGGGTTTGGCATCCTTCTTGCTTAATAGAAACTTGAGAGCCGCATGATCCGTATGCACTATCACCTTCGATCCCACCAAATAAGACCAGAACTTCTCCACTGCAAACACAACGGCTAGCAACTCCTTTTCAGTGGTGGTGTAGTTAATCTGAGCACCATCTAAGGTTTTGCTTGCATAGTAAATGGCATGCATCTTGCCATCACGCTTTTGCCCCAACACAGCACCCACGGCATGATAACTGGCATCGCACATCAACTCGAATGGAAGAGTCCAATCTGGAGGTTGAATAATAGGTGCTGAAATCAATGCACTCTTCAACCTGTTTAAAGCTTCAAGACAAGCATCAGTAAACACAAATGGGGTATCTTTGGCTAGGAGCTCGGTCAAAGGCCTAGAGATCATAGAGAAATCCTTGATAAAACGGCGGTAGAACCCCGCATGACCAAGGAAAATCCTCACCCCTTTTACATTGATCGGGGGTGGAAGCTTCTCTATGACTTCGACTTTCGCTCTATCCACTCGATACCCTTATCAGATACAACTTGACCCAAAACTACTCCCTCTTGTACCATGAAATGGCACTTCTCCCAATTTAACACTAAATGGACTTCTTGACACCTACGCAACACTTTTTCAAGGTTTATCAAACATGCATCAAAAGAAGGACCATAAACAGAGAAGTCATCCATGAAAACCTCCATAGAGTGTTCTATAAGCTCAGAAAAAATAGCTATCATGCATCGTTGAGAGGTTGCTGGAGCGTTACATAGTCCAAACGGCATCCTTCGATAAGCAAAGGTGCCATAGGGACATGTAAAAGTCGTCTTCTCTTGGTCACTTGGATGGACGGGGATTTAAAAAAACCAGAAAATCCATCCAAGTAACAAAAGAAGGAATGTTTAGCAAGACTCTCCAACATTTGATCAATGAAGGGTAGAGGGTAGTGATCCTTACGTGTGGCCTTGTTCAACTTACGGTAGTCGATTCACATTCTCCATCCAGTGACAGTGCGAGTAGAGATGAGATCCCCTTTTTCATTCTTCACAACCGTCATGCCGCCCTTTTTGGGAACAACTTGAACCGGGCTTACCCACTTACTATCGGAGATAGGGTAGATAATGCCGGCCGCAAGAGGCTTCAAAACTTCTTTCTTCACAACTTCTTTCATATTAGGATTAAGGCGGTGCTGTGACTCAATAGATGAAGCATTTTCTTGTTCTAACAAAATTCTATGAGTACAAAAGGATGGACTTATCCCCTTAAGATCATCAATAGTATACCCAATAACACTTATGTACTTGCGAACAAGACATAACAACCGTTCAAGTTGAGAATTATTAAGTGCACTATTGACAATAATGGGATAGGTTGAGTTTTCACCCACAAAAGCATATTTTAACTGAGAAGGGAGGGGTTTTAACTCTACCTCAGGAGGCTTAGAACACTCCTTAGTTGTGGCTTCAACTTGTAGGACCTCGATTGAGGGACTGTCGGGCGCACAAACCGGTGCATCATCTAACATCTTCTCATATGCCATAGTATCTTCATCACAAGCCCCATTGTTGTTTAAGCACCGTTGAAGAGCATCATCATCCGTACTCTCCATAGGTGAATCTTCTTCCCATCTCTCAACAACATCAACCCGGTAACAAGTGTCTCCCCATGAAGGAGCATTGAATGCTTTGTGCAGCTCAAATTCCACCTTGTCTTCACCAACATTGATAGACAATTTGCCGCTTTTCACATCAATCAAAGCTCCCGCGGTGGCAAGGCACGGTCTACCCAAGATAATTGGCGTATGTACATCTTCTGGCATCTCCATGACAAAAAAGTCACATGGAATAGTCAATTTGCCCACTTGGAGGGGTACATCCTCCAAAACACCCAAAGGGTATCTGATAGACCTATCCGCTAGTTGTAGAGAGACGCGGGTAGGGCTAAGGTCACCGAAGTTAAGCTTCTTGAAGATAGTGTTAGGCATGAGGCTTACACTAGCTCCAAGATCACAAAGTGCCCTTTGAATAGTCACGTCCCCAATAGAGCATGGAATGGAGAAACTTCCAGGATCACTCAACTTTGGAGGAAGCTTGTTAAGAAGAATAGCACTACACTCTTGAGAGAGTTCCACCGTAAAAGCTTCACAAATTTTATTCTTACCGGACAAGAGTTGCTTCAAGAACTTAGCATATGTAGGAATCTCAGACATAGCCTCAAGGAACGGGATGTTAAGGTGCATACCTTTCAATAACTCAAGAAATTTCCCGTATTTCTTCTCAATTCGAGCCTTTGCCAACCGATGAGGGAAAGGAGCCGGCTCAACATAGACTCTAGAAGGCTTTGGTGGTGCTTCATCAACTTCTTCAATGGGGTCCTCCTTATCAACTACATCATCAACACTCTCGGAAGTGTCTCCCACAACCTTTGATGGTGTCACAGTTAGCTTGCTTGGCTCCTCTAAAGTTTTTCCGCACCTCAAAGTAATTGCATTCACATTTTGGTGACCCTTTGGATTCGGTTCCGGCTGCCGCGGAAATTGGGGTGGTCCCTTTTGAAGTTGAGTCACCTGTTGAGTCACATGGGACATTTGTTGAGCTAGTTGCGCAATTTGAGTGTCAACTATCTTGTTGAGAGCATCCATTCTATCAAACTTCTTGTTAGTTTCCTCGGAGGTAGCAAGGAGTCTCTCGAGCAAGGAATCAGTATATGATTTTTGAGGAGGTTGCAGAGAAGGTTGACCTTGTTGTTTGTGCTGGAACCCAGGAGGATTGGAATTGCATGGTGCTTGAGGTTGATTGTTGCTCCAAGAAAAGTTCTCATGATTCCTCCAGCCCGGATTGTATGTGTTTAAATAGGGGTCGTTTCGAGGTCGAGCATTACCGTACACAGCATTGGCTTGCTCTTGCTCTACAAAATCCATGTCCCCATAAGTAGAACTTGCATTATTCCCTTGGAGAGCATTCATCTCGGCACTAGGACCAACTGATATATTCCTGATCTGTTGAGATAGAGCGTCAACCTTACTAGAGAGTGAGGTTAGTGCATCAACATCATACTTGCCACCTTTCTTAGAAGTAGACCGATCACTAGACCAATGGTAGCTGTTAGCAGCCATCTCCTCAAGCAAAGCCTTGGCTTGATCGGCCGTCTTACCCATGAGAGCACCACCGGCCGCAGCATCAATAGAGATTCAGACTTCATGAGTCAACCCATTATAGAATGTCTGAATAAGGAGCCATGTTGGGATCTCATGATGAGGACACTGCCTTTGTAGATCCTTGTATCGTTCCCAAGCTTCATAAAGTGATTCACCATCCAACTGAGTGAAGGATGTTATTGCATTGCGTAGCTTGGCCGTTTTCCCAGGAGGAAAGTACTTCTGACAAAAAGCAGTGGCTAGTGAAGTCCAAGTTGTGAACTTGTTCGCTTCATGACTCTTCAACCATTCTTTTGCTCTGTCCCGCAAGGAATAAGGGAACAAGCGGAGGCGAAGAGCTTCATCAGAGGCCCCATTAATCTTCACTGTATCACTGAACTGATCTTGTTGTATGAAATGGATCAATTGGATCTTGATCTCAAAGTTGTTGGCCTCAACAGTAGGCCTGGCAATGCTAGATATAGATGTGACATCCGGCATATTATATTCGCGAAGAGGACGAGCCATTGATTCTCTCTGAATATTTTCCTGCTCCCTTCTTCTTCTCTCAGCGTTGAGTCTCCTAGCTGTGGCTTCTATCTCGGGATCAAAGACCACGTGATCTACAGATCGCGATGGCCTGCGCATTCGAAAACAACAACTAGTGAAGAAATGAACAAGAAACAAGGTAACAGGTGTAATCTATTAAATCTATAATCAAAATAATTCTAATCCGTAGCCTCCCCGGCAACGGCGCCAAAAACTTGTTAGGGTTTTATTTTAATACCGCAAGTGTACGGTGTCGTAGCACATACGGGTCGAACTCAGGGACGTATAAGATTAACCACTACTTGATGTTAGATTATGAAATAGTTACACAATCCAGAAATGAGGAAGAGTCTATGAACTAAAGGCTAAACAAACGACAGAATATGACAAACTAAATGAATATGATAATTAAAACACTAAGATTAAGTATCACCACTACTATGAATTGATCACACCATAACTCACTTCCCAATTATTCAATTATAGCTTAGGTAAGAATGACATTCCCTTATGATTTAGTAATAAAGCACAGCTGCGAACCGAAACTAAATCCCAAATCATCCAACAATACCTAAAGCTCACTTTCATGATAGCAAAAGGCCTAACTAACATGTATGATTCCTATTTTCATGGTTTACATACACAATTAGAAGCATTAAGAGCCAATGTCAATTAAATCCCAATTCCAATTCTCACCTATTTTCATGGGAGAATTTAAATCAATGACAAGACTATCCGAACTAAGACCCAACTTTCGTTGATGAACTTAATTAATGAAATGATAATTTAGCAAACAAACATATGATCCTAATTTCTATTCCAACTTTCTTTGATAATAAAAGCTAGGGCTAAAGTAAGATGCGAAATTGACTACAAATACAAACTTGTCAAACCCTAAGCATATAATTCAATAACATGGGAATTGGAGCAACAATCTACATGATCAATCCATAATAGGGCTCAACTTAATCCTAGATAGAAATACTACTCACTAATCATGGCGATAAAAACGATAAGCATAATTGAGTAAATAATTAAATAGATTAATAGAGAGAGAAGAGTAAAACTTATTAAGATTGCTTGAATTGTAGAAGAATCTCAAAGTACTTGATCCAAATCAGTCTTCAAACTCCAAGTTTTGCATACCAAATGAAAGCTAGGGCTAGAACTCTAATAATCATGTGCCTAAAAAAACTGCCAAAGGAAAAATCAACTCCACTAAACATAAAAGCGAGAAAATAACATAACGGAATGCGCTGCCCGCGCTACCGCGAGTCGCGCCCACGACCGCGAGTCGCGGTAAGCTCTCGGTATTCCACCGCGAGCTGCTGCCAACGCCGCGACTCGTGGTAGAACCGATGTCTCTTTTCTTCATTGGACTCTTCAAGTACGACTTCCAATTCAATTGGACCTTGTAGGAAGCCCAATTACATCCATCTTGGACCTAGCATGGTGCCATTAAACCTCTTAATGAGCCACAAATGCATACTCCTCTCATAATTTAACATTTCTCATCAATTCCTATCACTTGGGTACAAATCTACTCAAATCCATCCAAGTCACAACATAATATCCCTCAAAATGTGCCAAAATAAGAGTAAAATGTGGACTTAACACATATACATTGAAGTTAGAGTAAACTAAGACTGTCATTAAAAGCTTGCCATTTCACTACCATAAAACCCCCAAATTTTCTGCACCCCACCCACCATTTTCATCGAATTTCAACAATTTAACACACAAATTGGGTAAATTGATAAGAAATTTCTCAACAATCAGTCGCTCCAGCAGCTCTATGGGTCTTAAAATTTAAATCTTGGTACTTAACAAGATTAATATCACAGCCTAATTCTTTTCGCAAAAAAAATCAGTGAAAATATAAAATCTATAAAAAAAGTCTTGTAAAAAGTGCAAATTGATGAAGCTTCGTCGATAAGTCAAACAACAAAACAACATGATACAACCACGCAGCAGCAGCAAAAAGGACGAGAATTAGAAACCAACCTAGTGACGACATCCGGCAAGGGAGGAAAGCTCCGGCAAGGCTGCGTGGCTCCGATGCAGGTGCGGTGAGGTTGCTCGAGTGTAGCAGCAGAACGAATCAGAGGATAGAGCGAAAGAGGCAGGGGCAGCGATTCGGCATTTGGGAAAGCAGGAGGACCGGTGGTGGCAGCAGCGAAACCCAGTGTGGATTCACCGGCGAGAGGAAGAGAGGTGCCAGAGAGACAGCTCTTGCGAACCCTAAACCCTTGCGAGCCCTCGCCAGTGAACCTTAAACCCTTGCGAGCCCTCTCCTACGAGCCCTAAACCCTTGCGAACCCTCGACAAATAACCCTAAACCTCCTCCGAAGATGGATGAGAGGGGTGAGATTATGCGGTGAGAGGGGAGAGAATATGCGGTGAGAGGAGGAGAGATGGGTTAATGGGAATTAGGAGAGAGAGAAATGGGTTCAACCAAGGGAGTAACTCGATTTAGCGGGTTATTTCATTTTTGCGCTGTTTAAGGGTTGCGGTTAGCCCAAAAACCGCAGCCCCTCATTTAAGGGTTGCGGTTTTTGAATTAACCGCAGCCCTTTTATCAATAAAGGGCTGCGGTTTTGGGCTAACCGCAGCCCTTCACTATTAAGGGCTGCGTTTTATAATTAACCGCAGCCCTTGCATTGCAGCCCTTGTGTTTTTTTCCACTAGTACTAGGATCTCCATGAAAATAGGCATTTTCTAGTTTAGGGAAGCTTGATTAATCATGTTGTGCTTGATTTGGCTAGAATGGTTGCTCATGCCATGAGAATAGGTCATGAGTGACTAATCAAGCTCCTCTAATTAGCTCGAGAGAGTAATTAGAGTTCACATGTGCTTGATTTTACCCTTGTGATCCCCCATTTGTTTCCCCTTGGTTTTGGTTGTTGGATTCTTGAATTGAATGTTGGTGAATCCCCTAATCCCCTAGTCCTTTTTCCCTTGTTTTATCTCCTTTACTTGCTTCTTGATTTACTTTGCAAATTTCCTAGTTTATTTAGATTTTAGAATCATTGTTAAACTCTCCAAAACCCAAAAATTGATTTAGCTCATTATAGTTAGCTAATTAACTCTTGATTTAACCCTACTTCCTTGTGGATTTGACCCTATACTTATCTTATATTGGATAAATTAGGTTATATTTGGCGAGTATACGATGACCCGTCAATTGTAAGAAGTCAGGGCATTGAATTTCTGAGTGTTATAAGTTGAAAAATAAAAAGGAGAAAGAAGAAAATTCTAAACAACCTCAAAAATCCGCCGAAGCGAGTTCATTGAAACTGACTCTGAAGGAGACTCGGTATTACTGGTAACTTATGAAAAGAAGGGTCTTCATGAATTGATTCTTGATTCTGGTTGCACCTATCATATATGTCCTCATAAGGACTAGTTTATATTACCACTTATGAATCTGTTGATTATGGTATTATCTTAATGGGAAATGATACTCCCTGCAAGGCTATTGGAATAGGTTCAATCAAAATCAAGACTCATGATGGCATTGTTAGGTGACAGGCTAAAGTCGTATCACCTTATCAAAAATAACCTAAGGTCCACTAACCAGTAGTCAGGGAAGTCAGGATCGAATCCACAGGGAGAAGGTTATATTATTGTATCTAAATTCTAATATTATACTAACTAAATCAGTTGAAAATGGGTGTGTGACTAAACTAATAGGCAAATGATAGAACTAAATATGAAGGTAAGAATCAATTAATAAAGAACTAGGACTATGGATCACTATGCATACAATTCGGGAAATCAGAGACGAATAATAACTACCCAATAAGTCAATTTATCTAGGGCACATGTAATTTCTCTCGAACATTACCTCCCTCAAAGATCACCTAGCCGCTCTAGCATGGTCAAGGATCACTATGCCTAATGATTGAAAGCCTATACGAAATCTCTCCTCTCGAAGTAGATTCAATATTGCGATAATAGAGATACAAATCAGGCCTAATTCATAAATCTAGCATGAACGATTCAATCACAGGAAACAATTGAAATAAAGGGTAATTATATTAATCTATTAATCCCTCCTTGCATACATAGATCCCCACAATCCTAGAAATAGAATCCAATAACAAATTCCATATAAAAATCCATACTTTGAACTATTGCAAATAACTAAGAAGTTACTCTAATCAATAATAGAGGAAGCAAACAATAATGGAGAAAACAAGGAAGAAGATTACCAAATTAATGAACTATATTGAACTTGCGAATAATCCAAAGGTTTGATCTTGAATCACAATGAAGAGTAGTAAAACTAGGGTTCTTGAGAGAAACTATGAGAAATAATGACTAAAAACAAAGATCCTTAAAAGATGTTCTAACTTTTCTATTTATACTAAGTAGCCCGAAACTCATTAAATGAGCGCGCGGAGGAGAAGCCCGATCGAGCCAAGTCAGCCCGATCAAATCGGGCTCAAACGCAGCAATAGAGGCCAAAAAACGCCACCGCCCGATTAAATTGGGCCGACACGCCTGATGGGATCGGGCCGCCACCAAACCTGAGCATCCAGCGCACAAGAACGCCCGATGAAATCGGGCCGAGCAGCCCGATCGGGCTAGACAACGTACTAACGAATGGGCAACGTCGCCCGATCGGGCCCACAACGACACAACTGAACTCCTTATGATCGCCCGATCGGGCGAGTGGAGCCCGATGGAATCGGGCTTTGGTGCATATCTTCCTTCTTGGCTCTAAACGCCAACTCCGCATGAAACCTCTCCAGTCTAGTATAGTGGTCAAATAATAGTAGAAAATAGAGAGATAACTCCCTAAAACCTGCAATCAGACACAGAACAGAAAACCACAACTCGATGGAGAAAGTTAGCATACAATGGCTCCTAAGAGCACCATTGATACACATTTTAGCTCAAATATAGGGGGGAAACACTATATAAAACCATAACATCAAACTCCCCCAAGCTAAACCTTTGCTTGTCCTCAAGCAAAGCACAACATGAATAAGAATAGGATTGCTTCACCCCTCAGATGGGAAAGTTTAAACTCAATTATTTCCAACTCAAAATCATTCAAGCAAGCAAAATTCAAGTTCAGTTGCTCAGATCACCTGACTACCAATCACTTAAGTAAACCATCAAATGCAGCTGCCCTACATATCATGCAAATCTTGAAAAGGTGTTCACCGAGGTGTCACTCCTCTCAATTTTGTGGCAGGCGAAATATGTGCCCGATCGCTCACCAACCCAACCATAATAGCTCTTCCCACTCACACTCTAATGTGTTTAGAAAGGTATAATATCGCTCATCTTAATCAGGTCGACTCAAATAACAAACTTAATCTTCGACTTTGGCATATTAACTCAGTATTATTCCAATAAACAATCAAACACGTGCTCAAAAGGTCTTTTTCAGGGTTGTAATGGGGCTCGGGTAAAGGTACGGAAATTATTTAGGAAATGTGGTGGAAAAGCCAAGAAAGGGGAGCAAAAAACACTAGTAGGACTAGGTGTGGTAGAAACAACTCCCATGGCATCAACAACTTAACCAAGATAATAACCAACTCTTGAAATTTCACGAACCAACCAATAATTGTCATTTTCAACATAATTTCCAACACTTTTGAAAGTTAACGAGTGAAGATCATAGAAATTTTTCAGATTTTTCACTATCAAATTTTTTTTTCTTACACACAAAAAATCAACACTAGTTATCATACCGGGGTTGCTAAACGCAGCCCCAATTTATTAAACGCAACCCAAAAAATCCTCATAATCATATCTTCGCTAAGAAAACCTTCTCTCTTAAAACATATTATCTCCTCCTCCTTTCCACGGTTAGAGAAACATAAATTACAATAAAACCTAATCAACAAATTTGGATTTGATACTCAATTGATGATAATCCGATGAGTCCATGTAGAGCTTAAGCTATAAAGTCATCTGCTTGCTTTATTAACTTTGTTCATTAGGAATCACAGTGCCTAATCTTGGACAAGGACATCAAAGCCATATGGTATCTATTCATGCTTGTTTACTGGTCAATGGATGACAAACACCCAGCTCTGTATTAATTTGTGGCAGCAATTTCTATTTCAGATATTTTTCCCATCTAGCTTCCTTAAACACTGCGATAGATATTGATGATGTGTAGATTGAAAAGTAGATTTTCTTTTGAGGGGTAGATTGAAAGTAGATTGTTGTAATGCTTTGCTTGGGTTTCAACTCAACTGTTTCTTTCTTGCTCAACGGTAGTAACCAATTTAGAAGAAAAATGCAGAAAGTTAACTAAAAGAAACGAGTTTGTTACATTGGAGACACATAAAGGACAGAAATTCACCATTGAAATAGGCTATTTTGACAGTCTCAGAAATTAAGGAGAAGATTCAGAAATACAAAGAAATACCCATTTCTCATCAAACTCTTAATTTTAATGGCAAAATTCTTGAAGATAATGCTGACGTTAAATCTTGTGTTATTCTTCATAATTCATATACTCGCCTCATTGTTGCAAACCACCAGAAAAACCCAAAATCCCCTGAAAACACAAATTAAAGACTGAAGATTTTCATTCTTTTTTCTCCTATTTCTAAGAAAACCCAACTTGTTCTTAAATTACCCATTTCTAAGTCTCATCCTCAGCAAAAACTTTCTCTTTTCTTTTCCCATTTTCTTGTTAATAATATGGGTTTTAACGTATTTTTGTAATCTTTGATTTTACAGTATAATCATGGGAAATTGGATAAATATAAGACCCAAATCTGGGAAAAACACAAAGTTTGGAAGAAAATGCAAGAAAAAAAATACAGAAGAACGAAAACTGAAAATTTGAGAAAAAAATGCAGAGAATTTGAAAAAACATATACAGAAGAATGAAGCTTCATGCTTCACTTTATAACCAATTTCCTCCGAAATCTGGACGCAATTTCCTCCCAATTTTAAACCATAGAGGAATAGGAAGAGGGAGAAAGGAGTTAGGTATTCTAAAGAGTCGTGTTTAGTAAAATGAGGTTGCATTTTGGGTATTTTCAAAAGTTATGTGAAATTTTAACTTAGGATTTTAAATCCTCCGAGACAAGGTTAACGAAATTCTTAGGATTTTCATTAACTTTTGTAGAGAAGCCGCCAGTATTAATTGTTGGCGAAGCTAATATATGAACAACAAAAAGAAGTTTTCAATTGAAATTTTATTTCCATGAAACTAGTGTAGTAATTAGTATATGGTGGTGGTGGTGCCGTGGTAGTGGTGGTGGTGATGGTATTGGTGCCTTGATAGCGTTGATGGTGCGGTGTTGGGTTGTGAAGCAGTATGAGACTTTTTGTATTTGCTTTAAGGAAATGATCTTAAAACAGATATGAATGAGGGATAAAGGAATCTAATTATTTAATTAATTGTCATAAATGTGATGAGTACTTCTTCGGTAATCTAAAATACTTTTTTAAATAAAAAATCTTGTTTTTTTGTTGTTAAATAAAGGATAATATATCATATTAATTCTTAACCAGCTTCCTGGGGCTTCTGTTAGCGGGATCGTAATTATAATAGCTGACACACTTAATATGAGTTTTAAGTCCAACTTAAGTAAAACTGTTTAGTAACAGGCACTAGTTACAAAGTTCATGGAAATTCATGTTTGATGACTTGAAGGTGTGATTATGAAACTTTCATATTTTAGTTAAGCCTTCAATACTAAAACTTATTATTAAACTAATGTTATTTGCAACTATTTAACAGATTCATTTAATCAAATATAGAAAGTGAGATTCATTTTATTAAACTAATCAGTGAAGCAACAAGTATCAATATTTCATTTACTTACACAATATCATGGGTTACTAATAGAAGTTATTAGAGTTAAGTTGGTTAAGAGCGTAAAAAATTAAACATAGTTATTTACACATGTTTCAGCAATCATTTGCATAAGTAAGTTTTTATTAACTCAGGTTATAAAATAAGATTAATAAAATAAAGAATTATTAATGAAGACTCTTAAGTCTTAACTTCGCTTCCTTAGTATACTTGACCCAAAACTCAAGTTTAATGAAGTTAAGAACATGTTTACTATGTTTAGATTATTGAATCAAGGATTACAAACTATATATCCATGTAATAACTTAGGCTATTAGTAGAATTATTAGTCTTGAGTAACTTAGGATTAGTACTAAAATGAACAAGAAGGAATAAAACAAGGAGAGCAGCGAGACAGGGGAGGGAGAAGAAGGTGGTGCTGCTGGCGGTAGACGGTGGTGGTGCGGGTCTGGACGCGCAGACGGGGCGGCAGTCGGATGGTGGTGGTAGGCGGGTGGCCGGAAAACGGAAGGCTTGGGTGTAGTAGTGTTTGAAATTTTTTGATTTTTGGGTGGTAAAGAATAGTGAAATTGGCATACTACTTATAGTTATTTTATGAATAGAACTCAATTAAACTATGAAGCTAATGGTGAAGAATACTTGGGGAGCAACGTCTTCTAGAATGCCTTTGGAAATAAGGAGAAGAAAGCTTGAGGAAGAAGATGAATTGGTTGGAAATGGTGATTTTTCAATTTTGGAAATTTTCTAATTCTTTTGCTATTACTAAAATTAGCAATTTTCCTACTTTCTTTAACCTACAACTAATCTTACTTCGCTTATTTTATTAAACACTTGATTTTTTTTTTTTTACTTCAATAAATTAAAGGAGTAATTATGATAACCTTAAAATAAATTTTAAACAATTTAATTAGCTTATTATTAATATTAAATAAGCTTAAATTTTCGAGATATTACATAGTCACAACAAATATGACAACTTTACTTGGTTACAACAAGAAAATATAATCTCCATGCATAATAAACCAAACCACATAGTAACCATAATGATGCTACCAACTTTATTTAATTACAACAAGGAATATAGCATTCATGCTTGATACTTCACAATCCAAACCACAATAACAATTTAATGGACTATTCATTTTTAACATTTATTGATATTCCAACTGCACAGTAACCATAGTGATGTTGGCAACTTTATTTAATCATATTACAACCAGGAAATTAAATAGCATCCACACTCAAAGACTTTATTTTCCAAACATCAATAACAACTTAGTTTTACTTAGCTTCTTGAATAGCATTCCTAGACTATTCATTAGCAATGACGTGCTTCATCAAAGGCAGTAGTTGTGCACTTAAAGGGGCCAACATTATAGACATAGACATCGCAGTAACAATTTCCACAACAAGGGTAAAAAACACTGCATGACTCATGGAAACCACTGCAAGCAAGAGGATTGGTGCTAATGCCAATATCTTCAAGCATAATGTTTGAGAGGGGACGAACAGCAAAGGTAGATTGTGGTGTGGTGGCTAGCATCACTAAGGCTAGCATCACCACCAAACTAACCACCCTCTTGGCATTCTTACTCATTTCCATCTTAATAGCTTATCACTAGATTTTTTTTTGTTTGTGTTTTGGATAAAAAGATAGAGGATTGGTGTCCCTTTTTATAGCCAAAAGGTTACATGGGCAAATTGGTCATTTTGTTGTGGCCTTCAATTTTCATTGTTCAATAGCTGATCTTCAATTCTTATCAGCTTTTGATGGTCCCTCATGTCTCAAATATTAATTATTTAGCATGTGATCCGACTTTAATTAATTTGCTTAATTAATCTGAGAATTATGATACAAATGAAAGTTACCATAATTGTAAATCATATGTAATGGAGTCATAACCCTAATCTGGTAACATTAATTCTCTCTGCTGTCAACAAATTTTTCTTGTTCATCTAACTGATAGTAGTAATCAACTGTCAACGAGAAGACTACAAGAGGTGGTGATGTTTGTTAATTTACCTTCCTGGTTTTGGAGAACCCAAATCTTGTGACTTTTTTGAACAAATTATCTTTACAGTTTCGAAGTTCTCTATAGAATTGTGTTAAGTTTCATGTCTTGTGTTGCTTGCACTGTTTCTTAGATGAAATTTTGGCTATACTGTGAAATTGTCAAGATTTGTTTAACGGAAAAAAGTTAAAATCAAAGTATAACCTAATTACTACTCCCTCCCTCTTTTAGTTCTACCATTTTAATTTTGACACTATTCCTCCCTTCAAAAAAAAAATTTTTTGACACTATTCCTAATTTTTACTTTAACCATCTTGTGGTAATTATCCGTAAGAAGAAAAACATAGTCATGTGGTATCTTGTTACTTTCGTATCGATACATAATTTCAAAATATCCACTTTTTATAATTTTTACTTATGTATAATTCAATATATTAATGTTTAAAGTTTTGCTTTGTTAAACGTGGAAAGTGGAAAGATTATAGCTAAAATAACGTAATATAGAGCATAAGGGCTTGTTCTCCCCAGCTTATTTTTAATTCAGTTCAATTCAGTTCAGTTCAATTCAGTTCAGTTCAATTCAGTTCAGTTCAGTTCAATTCAGTTCAGTTCAGTTCAGTTCCTAAATTATAATCTTTACTACTACCTCCGTCTCATAATAGTCTGAACACTTTCCGTTTATGTTTGTCTCAAATTAATTTGAACACTTCCATTTTTGGCATTGTTCCACCATTAATATATTATTTCTATTACACATATTTGGCCTACACTTTACCTTTTATCAATAAAAGTTATCCAACTTTCTATCTCCTCTAATAAAAATACTCCACCAACTCCTATCACATCTACTTTTTTAAAATAACATTTGATAACCACACCACAACTTATCAACTTAAACTATGTGTCCTAACAAGTGTTCAGATCTTTCTGTGACGGAGGGAATATTAATTTGTTATAATTTAATTCAGTTTAGTTCAGTTCAGTTCAGTTTAATAGTTTTATACCGAAGAGAATATGCCCTAACTCTAAAATATGAGACCAATAAAGTAGAGTTAAATATCTACTTTTTGAAAATTACTATATTTTTTTAAATTGTCAATTTGGTTGGAGGAGGAGATCAATTAGTTTTGAAGAGTATGATATTCTTAATATGTCAAATTAGGAATAAGAAGTAAAGTAAGTTAAGAAGGATGATATCGACGAGGGGGAGAGAGTGGCACAAATTTTGGCTCAAAGGACAGATAGGATAATTATATTTTTTTGACATATTAGTTGATTGAAATAGCATCATTAGTTAACCAATGGTTATAGATAGGATAATTATATCAAATGTCCCACAACACCGGGAAAGAAATCAACAAAGACCACGAGAAAAGTTCAGATTTGATCAGATCAGATCAGATCAGAAAAGTTAAGATCAGATCAGAAAAGTTCAGATCAGATCAGATCTGAAAAGTGCAGATCAGATTAGAAAAGAAATAGCATATTGCACGAGTTGGGTAAATCATAAAAGTTCAGATCATAAAAGTTCAGATCAGATCAGACCAAACCAGACCAAATCAGATCAGAAAAATTCAGATCAGACCAGACGAAAAGAACATAGCCTTAGACCACGAGAAGCATGTGTCGCATACTTGCATCAGAATTGTCTACTAGGAAGTACTAGGACTTTAGGAGCAATCAGCATCAACATTGATGGTAGATACATACTCCTTCCACACAAATTACACCAAAAATTTAACATTCATGGCATATATTGATTCGTGAATTTTAGATTCTACCATATAATTTAAAAGATGGCAAATCATTATATGACATGGCCCATGGGTTAAAATAATTTGTGGTAAATTAATACTTACAACTAATTATGCCACGATTAGTTATTATTCATGGCCAACTAATGCTCGTATCACGCATTGTACCTCATGGTCCATGGATAATTTATTGTGGCAAATCAATACTCGTACATACTCGTACCTGAGATAATTCATGGTATAAGTACTTTTATACCCGAGTATTTTTTTTCTTTGGGACAAACAAATACATAGCTTTAAATCCATCCCGAGGATGTAAATATCAGGTTGGAAAAAAAAAACAAAGCTAATTGTAAGAAAAGCTAAACATGGTAAAATATATGTACAATCATTTGTTTATTTTTTAACTATAAAATATGTACATATTGTTATATATATTTGCAACTAAATTAATAATATTTTATCTAAAGTACTTTTTATACCATTGATCACCTTTGTATAAAGTATTTTAAAAATAGTTTGATATTGGCAGAATGTTTATTATTTTAGAATGCGGATTGTGACTTCTTACAATATTTAATTTATATATTGTATTTAAGATAATTTTAGAAACCATATCTAGTTTGTATGATAGATAATAAAATGATTGTTAAACAAACATGCAATTATAGTACTCCATTTAAGTAAATTTTCTCATGACAATAATTAACTCTAACTAGCCCAGAATGCAAACTTCACTATCTTCTTTACGTCTATACGGATAAGTTTGTTTATAAAATATTGACAAGTTACCCTCTAGTGGAAATCAAAAAGCTAAAAAGAAAAGCAGACACGTGAATTAAAAATTTGTTAAAAGCATCTTATATTTTTTATCGTTTGTGAAAAATTAACTTTTAATTTTTTTTGTGTCACCTTAATCATATTATACTTTTTTTACCATATATCCCTGACAAATTGGAAAATTCACCATATACCCTCAATGTTTTAGATATTCACATTATATCCTGAATTTTTAAAAATGTGCACCAACTACCATTTTTCCTAACGGATGTTAAGTTGCCATTTGCATTATCTACAACTTTGCCATTATTAACCTAATTGACCCTCCCTCCACCCTAACCTCCTAATCCTAATGCCCTAATTAACCTAACCCCCAACCCTAATGCCCTTAACCGTAATAAATGACACTCTATATCTCACCGCCAAAACGACATTTAAAAAAAAAAAACGGTTGCCATCGAGACCCTATAAGGGCACGAATTTTGAGAAGCCCATCAAAACGAGTACTAATACGACAGTATTCTAAGCACGCTTCCCGAGGCGATATTAAACGACCCATTTCGCCGCCAAAACAACTT
Source organism: Beta lomatogona (assembly GCA_947646795.1). Classification (NCBI taxonomy): domain Eukaryota; kingdom Viridiplantae; phylum Streptophyta; class Magnoliopsida; order Caryophyllales; family Amaranthaceae; genus Beta; species Beta lomatogona. The sequence goes on from CANSNZ010000940.1 coordinate 703,678, forward strand.
TTTCGAAAGAACGATTCGTGCCTTTGAATGGCCGTAGGTGGCGTCCGTTTTTTCAAAAAAAGTTGTTTTGCCGGTGAAATTGCTCGTTTAAGATCGTCTTGGGAAGCGTGCCCAAAATACCGTCGTATTGTTACTCGTTTTGATGGGTTTCTCGAAACTCATGCCCAAAAAAAGTCGTTTTGGCGGTGAGATATAGAGTTTCATTTATGAAGGTTAATTAGCTAGGGTTAAGGGCATTAGGGTTAGGGGTTAGGTTAATTAGGACATTAGGGTGGAGGGAGGGTTAATTAGGTTAATAATGGCAAAGTTGTAAATGATGCAAACAGCGACTTAACGTCCGTTAGGAAAAAGGGTAGTTGGAGTACATTTTTAAAAATTAAGGGGTATAAGTATATGGCGAAAATCTGAAATAATAGGGGTATATGGTGAATTTTTCAATTTGTCAGGAATTTAAGGTGAAAAAACTGTTTTTTTTTTATCCAAATATACCTTGTTATTAGATCCCATCTAAAAAGTATAATTTCTAGTCATTGAGCTTCACATTTTTCCTCCCTTTTTGTTCATGTAAGTCACATACTTCTACAAATAATTGTATACCCGAATCCTATGCATAGAAAGAGAGGGAAACAAAGAGTGGTCAATGGCTCACAATATAACCTTTTAGCCGAAATCTGATGACAAAAATTTGATCAAATGTGTCCTACAAGAAGTTTTATTACTCCCTCCGTCCCATAATATAGTGCTTACTTCTCTTTTTCACGGGAATTAAGGAAGATGGAATGAGTGGTAGGATTTGCAAAAGAATATATTTAATGAAGTGCTTTTTTCATACTTTTGTATTGAAACTAGTTATTTATTTTATTTTTCCTTTAAATAAAATCAAAAGACAATAAATATTCCTTGGAATGATGTAAATCAATAAAATGGGGTCACATGTTTTGAGAGAAAAGTAGGGGTATTTTGGAAAGTTTGTGTAGAAATTAAGGATAATTTAGTCCAAATACATTGACAAAAAAGAAAACAGACACAACATTTTGGGACACCAAAAAAGGAATGTAAGCTCTATATTATGGGACGGAGGGAGTACAATTTTTTTTTTTTTTTCAGAAAACCAGATTTTCTATAGTTGATATTTGATATTTGACATTAAGGCCTCGTTTGCCGCAAGCTTTTAATGCGGCATTTAGTGTTTTGATTGTTTGGTTAGGTAGTGATGTGGGTAGCGTTTAGTGGTTGAAGTAGTGTTCTAATAGTGGTTGTCAAAAGCTAAATTTTGTAGCTTTTGGGATACAATTTACTGGTGTATAAATTTTGCATTAAAGTTTTGTTTGAGTTAAATTAGATAATTATTTGTAAACAACTAATTTAACAACTTCTTTCACCGATCATCAATGTTTTATACCGTTACTTTGTAACAACTACACACCAACTAGTAACAACTACCATCCATTCTCACAACTAAACATACTTCTTCCTTTTTTTTTTTTTTTTTTTTTTACTTACAACGTATTCCTTTTATGGAAATAATACTTACAACCAAACTTAAAATGACAACTTTTTATAACCAAATACCTGAAGTACCCTTACTTAACTAACTAATCTAAACAATTAATCTCTATTATATATGGGAACTCTTGAGGACTTTAATGTCCACCTGAGTTCCCTAAAATACCCTTTATGTTTTTATTCTTCCAGGATAACTTATGAGGGCAAAAAAGTCATAGAACTTTTTTATGAAAAAACCTCTAATGTAACCACCAGATTTCCCCCCAAAAAAAAAACTACCAGATTTTTTTTTAGTGAGAGTAACTTCCATATTTTTTGAAAACAAAAGAAACATGTTCAATATCACCGAGAACATCGCACGCATCGCGTGCAAAAAATACTAGTACTCATAAGTCATAACCCACCCTCCACAATTATTTTCCAGTCTCTCTCTCTCCACACACCTTCAAACCCCCCGCCAACCTTTAAACCAACCCCAACACTGCACCAACACCAACCGCCACCCACCATTGTAGCCTCCATTCCAGCATCAATTTTCCGCCAACTTTGTTCTCTCTTTTTGTATGTTAATATCACATATATGATCCTTTTGAATACCATCTACTTATTTGATCGTCAAGACGTTAATCCTACTTCCTAAATCAACTTTGTATCCTATTACCATCAACTAAATGAAACAATTAATATCGAGTTCATTCATCATACAATTGGGTGTATCATGCACCCTTTTGAATATTGGTCAATGGATGACAAGGACATCAAAAGCCAATTGGTATCTATTCATGCTTGTTTACTGGTCAATGGATGACAAACACCCAGCTCTGTATTAATTTGTGGCAGCAATTTCTATTTCAGATATTTTTCCCATCTAGCTTCCTTAAACACTGCGATAGATATTGATGATGTGTAGATTGAAAAGTAGATTTTCTTTTGAGGGGTAGATTGAAAGTAGATTGTTGTAATGCTTTGCTTGGGTTTCAACTCAACTGTTTCTTTCTTGCTCGACGGTAGTAACCAATTTAGAAGAAAAATGCAGAAAGTTAACTAAAAGAAACGAGTTTGTTACATTGGAGACACATAAAGGACAGAAATTCACCATTGAAATAGGCTATTTTGACAGTCTCAGAAATTAAGGAGAAGATTCAGAAATACAAAGAAATACCCATTTCTCATCAAACTCTTAATTTTAATGGCAAAATTCTTGAAGATAATGCTGACGTTAAATCTTGTGTTATTCTTCATAATTCATATATTCGCCTCATTGTTGCAAACCACCAGAAAAACCCAAAATCCCCTGAAAACTCAAATTAAAGACTGAAGATTTTCATTCTTTTTTCTCCTATTTCTAAGAAAACCCAACTTGTTCTTAAATTGCCCATTTCTAAGTCTCATCCTCAGCAAAAACTTTCTCTTTTCTTTTCCCATTTTCTTGTTAATAATATGGGTTTTAACGTATTTTTGTAATCTTTGATTTTACAGTATAATCATGGGAAATTGGATAAATATAAGACCCAAATCTGGGAAAAACACAAAGTTTGGAAGAAAATGCAAGAAAAAAAATACAGAAGAACGAAAACTGAAAATTTGAGAAAAAAATGCAGAGAATTTGAAAAAACATATACAGAAGAATGAAGCTTCATGCTTCACTTTATAACCAATTTCCTCCGAAATCTGGACGCAATTTCCTCCCAATTTTAAACCATAATGGAATAGGAAGAGGGAGAAAAGAGTTAGGTATTCTAAAGAGTCGTGTTTAGTAAAATGAGGTTGCATTTTGGGTATTTTCAAAAGTTATGTGAAATTTTAACTTAGGATTTTAAATCCTCCGAGACAAGGTTAACAAAATTCTTAGGATTTTCATTAACTTTTGTAGAGAAGCCGCCAGTATTAATTGTTGGCGAAGCTAATATATGAACAACAAAAAGAAGTTTTCAATTGAAATTTTATTTCCATGAAACTAGTGTAGTAATTAGTATATGGTGGTGGTGGTGGTGGTGATGGTATTGGTGCCTTGATAGCGTTGATGGTGCGGTGTTGAGTTGTGAAGCAGTATGAGACTTTTTGTATTTGCTTTAAGGAAATGATCTTAAAACAGATATGAATGAGGGATAAAGGAATCTAATTATTTAATTAATTGTCATAAATGTGATGAGTACTTCTTCGGTAATCTAAAATACTTTTTTAAATAAAAAATCTTGTTTTTCTGTTGTTAAATAAAGGATAATATATAATATTAATTCTTAACCAGCTCCCTGGGGCTTCTGTTAGCGGGATCGTAATTATAATAGCTGACACACTTAATATGAGTTTTAAGTCCAACTTAAGTAAAACTGATTAGTAATAGGCACTAGTTACAAAGTTCGTGGAAATTCATGTTTGATGACTTGAAGGTGTGATTATGAAACTTTCATATTTTAGTTAAGCCTTCAATACTAAAACTTATTATTAAACTAATGTTATTTGCAACTATTTAACAGATTCATTTAATCAAATATAGAAAGTGAGATTCATTTTATTAAACTAATCAGTGAAGCAACAAGTATCAATATTTCATTTACTTACACAATATCATGGGTTACTAATAGAAGTTATTTACACATGTTTCAGCAATCATTTGCATAAGTAAGTTTTTATTAACTAAGGTTATAAAATAAGATTAATAAAATAAAGAATTATTAATGAAGACTTTTAAGTCTTAACTTCGCTTCCTTAGTATACTTGACCCAAAACTCAAGTTTAATGAAGTTAAGAACATGTTTACTAAGTTTGGATTATTGAATCAAGGATTACAAACTATATATCCATGTAATAACTTAGGCTATTAGTAGAATTATTAGTCTTGAGTAACTTAGGATTAGTACTAAAATGAACAAGAAGGAATAAAACAAGGAGAGCAGCGAGACAGGGGAGGGAAAAGAAGGTGGTGCAGCTGGCGGTAGACGGTGGTGGTGCGGGTCTGGACGCGCAGACGGGGCGGCAGTCGGATGGTGGTGGTAAGCAGGTGGCCGGAAAACAGGAGGCTTGGGTGTAGTAGTGTTTGAAATTTTTTGATTATTGGGTGGTGAAGAATAGTGAAATTGGCATACTACTTATAGTTATTTTATGAATAGAACTCAATTAAACTAACAGAAGCTAATGGTGAAGAATACTTGGGGAGCAACGTCTTCTAGAATGCCTTTGGAAATAAGGAGAAGAAAGCTTGAGGAAGAAGATGAATTGGTTGGAAATAGTGATATTTCAATTTTGGAAATTTTCTAATTCTCTTGCTATTACTAAAATTAGCAATTTTCCTACTTTCTTTAACCTACAACTAATCTTACTTAGCTTATTTTATTCAACACTTGATTTTTTTTTACTTCAATAAATTAAAGGAGTAATTATGATAACCTTAAAATAAATTTTAAACAATTTAATTAGCTTATTATTAATATTAAATAAGCTTAAATTTTCGGGATATTACATAGTAACAACAAATATGACAACTTTACTTGGTTACAACAAGAAAATATAATCTCCATGCATAATAAACCAAACCACATAGTAACCATAATGATGCTACCAACTTTATTTAATTACAACAAGGAATATAGCATTCAGACTTGATACTTCATAATCCAAACCACAATAACAATTTAATGGACTATTCATTTTTAACATTTAATGATATTCCAACTGCACAGTAACCATAGTGATGTTGGCAACTTTATTTAATCATATTACAACCAGGAAATGAAATAGCATCCACACTCAAAGACTTTATTTTCCAAACATCAATAACAACTTAGTTTTACTTAGCTTCTTGAATAGCATTCCTAGACTATTCATTAGCAATGACGTGCTTCATCAAAGGCAGTAGTTGTGCACTTAAAGGGGCCAACATTATAGACATAGACATCGCAGTAACAATTTCCACAACAAGGGTAAAAAACACTGCATGACTCATGGAAACCACTGCAAGCAAGAGGATTGGTGCTAATGCCAATATCTTCAAGCATAATGTTTGAGAGGGGACGAACAGCAAAGGTAGATTGTGGTGTGGTGGCTAGCATCACTAAGGCTAGCATCACCACCAAACTAACCACCCTCTTGGCATTCTTACTCATTTCCATCTTAATAGCTTATCACTAGATTTTTTTTGTTTGTGTTTTGGATGAAAAGATAGAGGATTGGTGTCCCTTTTTATAGCCAAAAGGTTACATGGGCAAATTGGTCATTTTGTTGTGGCCTTTAATTTTCATTGTTCAATAGCTGATCTTTAATTCTTATCAGCTTTTGATGGTCCCTCATGTCTCAAATATTAATTCTTTACCATGTGATCCGACTTTAATTAATTTGCTTAATTAATCTGAGAATTATGATACAAATGAAAGTTACCATAATTGTAAATCATATGTAATGGAGTCATAACCCTAATCTGGTAACATTAATTCTCTCTCTTGTCAACAAATTTCTCTTGTTCATCTAACCGATGGTAGTAATCAACCGTCAACGAGAAGAATACAAGAGGTGGTGATGTTTGTTAATTTACCTTCCTGGTTTTGGAGAACCCAAATCTTGTGACTTTTTTGAACAAATTATCTTTACAGTTTCGAAGTTCTCTATAGAATTGTGTTAAGTTTCATGTCTTGTGTTGCTTGCACTGTTTCTTAGATGAAATTTTGGCTATACTGTGAAATTGTCAAGATTTGTTTAACGGAAAAAAGTTAAAATCAAAGTATAACCTAATTACCACTCCCTCCCTCTTTTTAGTTCTACCATTTTAATTTTGACACTATTCCTCCCTTCAAAAAAAAAAATTTTTGACACTATTCCTATATGTTACTTTAACCATCTTGTGGTAATTATCCGTAAGAAAAAAAACATAGTCATGTTGTATCTTGTTACTTTCATATCGATACATAATTTAAAAATATTCACTTTTTATAATTTTTACTTATGTATAATTCAATATATTAATGTTTAAAGTTTTGCTTTGTTAAACGTGCAAAGTGGAAATATTATAGCTAAAACAACGTAATATAGAGCATAAGGGCTTGTTTTCCCCAGCTTATTTTTAATTCAGTTCAGTTCAATTCAATTCAGTTCAGTTCAATTCAGTTCAGTTCAGTTCAGTTCAGTTCCTAAATGATAATCTTTACTACTACCTCCGTCCCAGAATAGTCTGAACACTTTCCGTTTATGTTTGTCTCAAATTAATTTGAACACTTTTATTTTTAGCATTGTTCCACCATTAATATATTATTTCTTTTACACATCTTTGGCCCACACTTTACCTTTTATCAATAAAAATTTATCCAACTTTCTATCTCCTCTTATAAAAATACCCCACCAACTCCTATCACATCTACTTTTTTAAAATAACATTTGATAACCACACCACAACTTATCAACTTAAACTATGTGTCCTAACAAGTGTTCAGATCTTTCTGTGACGGAGGGAGTATTAATTTGTTATAATTTAATTCAGTTTAGTTCAGTTCAGTTCAGTTTAGTAGTTTTATACCGAAGAGAACAGGCCCTAACTCTAAAATATGAGACCAGTAAAGTAGAGTTTAATATCTACTTTTTGAAAATTACTATATTTTTTGAAATTGTCAATTTGGTTCGAGGAGGAGATCAATTAATTTTGAAGAGTATGATATTCTTAATATGTCAAATTAGGAATAAGAAGTAAAGTAAGTTAAGAAGGATGATATCAACGAGGGGGAGAGAGGCACAAATTTTGGCTCAAAGGACAGATAGGATAATTATATTTTTTGACATATTAGTTGATTGAAATAGCATCATTAGTTAACCAATGGTTATAGATAGGATAATTATATTAAATGTCCCACAACAACGGGAAAGAAATCAACAAAGACCACGAGAAAAGTTCAGATTTGATCAGATCATATCAGATCAGAAAAGTTAAGATCAGATCAGAAAAGTTCAGATCAGATCAGAAAAAATCAGATCAGATCAGAAAATTTCAGATCAGATCAGAAAAGAAATAGCATATTGCACGAGTTGGGTAAATCAGAAAAGTTCAGATCAGATCAGACCAGATTAGAAAAGTTCAGATCAGATCAGACCAAACCAGACCAGATCAGATCAGAAAAATTCAGATCAGAAAAATTCAGATCAGACCATGCGAAAAGGACATAGGCTTAGACCATGAGAAGCATGTGTAGCATACTTGCATCAGAATTGTCTACTAGGAAGTACTAGGACTTTAGGAGCAATCAGCATCAACATTGATGGTAGATACATACTCCTTCCACACAAATTACACCACAAAATTTAACATTCGTGGCATACTTTGATTCATGAATTTTAGATTCTACCATATAATTTAAAAGATGGCAAATCATTATATGCCATGGCCCATGGGTTAAAATAATTTGTGGTAAATTAATACTTGCAACTAATTATGCCACGATTAGTTATTATTCATGGCCAACTAATGCTCGTATCACGCATTGTGCCTCATGGCCCATGGATAATTTTTTGTGGCAAATCAGTACTCGTACCTGAGATAATTCATGGTATGAGTACTTTTATACCCGAGTATTTTTTTTCTTTGGGACAAACACATACATAGCTTTAAATCCATCCCGAGGATGTAAATATCAGGTTGGAAAAAAAAAACGAAGCTAATTGTAAGAAAAGCTAAACATGGTAAAATATATGTGCAATCATTTTTTTATTTTTTACCTATAAAATATGTACATATTGTTATATATATTTGCAACTAAATTAATAATATTTTATCTAAAGTACTTTTTATACCATTGATCACCTTTGTATAAAGTATTTTAAAAATAGTTTGATATAGGCAGAATGTTTATTATTTTAGAATGCGGATTGTGACTTCTTACAAGAAAATGGGAAAAGAAAAGAGAAAGTTTTTGCTGAGGATGAGACTTAGAAATGGGCAATTTAAGAACAAGTTGGGTTTTCTTAGAAATAGGAGAAATAAGAATGAAAATGCTTCAGTCTTTAATTTGAGTTTTCAGGGGATTTTGGGTTTTTTCGGTGGTTTGCAACAATGAGGCGAATATATGAATTATGAAGAATAACACAAGATTTAACATCAGCATTATCTTCAAGAATTTTGCCATTAAAATTAAGAGTTTGATGAGAAATGGTATTTTTGTATTTCAATCTTCTCCTTAATTTCGATACTGTAAAAATAGCCTATTTCAATGGTGAATTTCTGTCCTTTATGTGTCTCCAATGTAACAAACTCGTTTCTTTTAGTTAACTTTCTGCATTTTTCTTCTAAATTGGTTACTACCGTCGAGCAAGAAAGAAACAGTTGAGTTGAAACCCAAGCAAAGCATTACAACAATCTACTTTCAATCTACCCCTCAAAAGAAAATCTACTTTTCAATCTACACATCATCAATATCTATCGCAGTGTTTAAGGAAGCTAGATGGGAAAAATATCTGAAATAGAAATTGCTGCCACAAATTAATACAGAGCTGGGTGTTTGTCATCCATTGACCAGTAAACAAGCATGAATAGATACCACATGGCTTTGATGTCCTTGTCCAAGATTAGGCACTGTGATTCCTAATGAACAAAGTTAATAAAGCAAGCAGGTGACTTTATAGCTTAAGCACTTCCAAGCTGTACATGAATAGTGACAAAGTGTTCCAAATGGCGGTGTTAGCTATCGGCAATGGGACCACTGACAAAGGAGTGGTGAGAGATGAAAGAGACGAGGGGAAATAATGGAGTGTCATGGTTGGTTTCTTATTATATTTTATCTACCAGGGGTTGGTGTAATTTATTGGTATTGAGTGTTCGGCAACGCTAGATGTAGTTGTAAATGCTAGTTGTGAGAGTAGCTAGTAGCTGTTAGTGGTTAGTGTGAAGTTGTTAATTGTTAAAGTAACAGTATAAAATATTGATCTTCGGTGAAAGAAGCTGTTAAATTAGTTCTTGACAAATAATTAGTCAATGTAAATCGAACAAAACTTTAATGCAAAATTAATAAAACACTAACAAGTATCCCAAAAGCTACAAAATTTAGCTTTTGACAACCATGATTAGAACACTACTTCAACCACGGTTATATGTTGATGTTTATTTTTAGTGAATTATCTACCTAGTAGATGGAATAAGATTTTTCATTATTTTCCTATACTAAAGAAGCAAATTAGTTGGTGAGAAATGACATGTTGAAGAAAGTGGTTTAATCGAAATAGCATTGTTAGGTTGTTAAATATAATTTTCACTTTATTTATTTATTTTATTTTCCTCCATTATTTTAGGAAGGTTGTTAGAGTTGCTTTTGTTAGAGTTCCTTGTAATGATTTTGACTAGACATTGAAATCAGAAATAGAGAATTTCTCGCTCTTAATTTCCTTTCTCAACAAGGGGAAGGAAACTCAAACAAGACAACGAGAAGCATTTATTGCATACTTAACAATCAGCATCAACAGTGATGGACTGATGGTAGTCAGTAGTTACATAATCCTTCCCCAGGTCTTTATGATTCAACTTGTACAATTGTACCAAATGATGGTAGATAAACAACCTTAATCAAATATGCAATACCATAACCTATCAAAATTTGAAAAAACGAAACTTCAAATCATATATGGAATGGAGATGCTCATAACTAATCATTAAAACAGACAATTTGGAAGTAGTTCAAGCTCTTAGAAATGAAAGAAGAAGTGACAAGAATATAGGTTCAATAGTTAGAGAAATTAAGATAATATAGTTTTCAATATTTCGCTTGTACTAAAGTAAAAAGAGATGAAGTAAGGTTGGCGCATAATCTAGCCAAAAAGCTAGAAAAGGTTAACTCTTCATCTTCTCCTTTGTTTGTTTACCCATTGTCAAAAAAGAAAAAAAAATAGGGAACAAGTGCATCATGTACCCATTTTTCTTTTTGAACTTATTGGAACTTACATGAAGTCATTAAAATTTATTGAATTTTATAATAATAAGCCTGTAAGGTGTTAGAATGTAGAACTTCTTGAAACTTGCTAAATCTTATCCACTCCATAGGCTTAGTGGTTGAAGCAGATTCAGAGTGGTGACAAAGTGTCAGAGATGGCGGTGATAGTTGTCGGGAATGGCAGCCACTGACAGAGGAATGGCGAGAGATGAAAGAGAAAAATTACAAATCACAAACTATGGTTAAACCGAAGTTTATAAATAGTGAAAAATGTCAAAGTGAGAGAATCCTTAGGAAATAGAGGGAATAGTACACTAATAAATGTAGAATAGTAGTCTTCTTTTCTTTCACGATTTCGTATGAGAAAAGTTTCATGTATAAAAAATTATTGGGCTTATGACTTAGTATATTTCCGCAGCTAGATTATGTTTTGCCACAATTTAAATTATGGTAGAATCTAAATTTCTCGCCAAAAGATCAATCTATGCTACGAATATTAAATTATTTTGGTATAATCTGTGGCACAAGTGCCAATTTGTAGTAGATTGGTAGTGAATTTTTCATTTTAATCGTAGTTCTCAATTTCTTTACGCAGAAGCGGATCACGTAACGAAAATTTGGTTTAATAAGTTCATCAAACTTTTTAAAGAGGAGGTAGCACAGTGTCAACGCCATCAAAATTATGTTCAATGTTATCTTTAATGGGCTGAATTAGTGCATTAGGTCATGTGCCAAATTCAAAAGTCTTGTCCTTCTTTCAGGGAGGAGGAAATACGATGTAATTTATTTTCTGTTTGAAACACTTTGAAAGTAGAACTACAATCTTAATTTTGTTCACATGTTAAGAAAGTCAGACAATGACTTCAGAGGGTGAAAAGTGAAAGCAGATAATGTTTATATCTTTTATGCATAATGTAAAGCTAATTGTGGTTTTTTTTTCTAGGTACAATGATTGCCTTAGTCTACCATGTCTCATACTCTAAACCTATCCCAGGTCTCGAACTCGGATGTCGAAGTCGGATTTAAAATCCGACTTCTTCTAGGTGAGGTATGCATATTCACGTTGCATTCCTTACCCATTATAGTATTGGTTATAATGATAACCTAGTTTGGGAACAAAAAAGAGATATAGCACTTGCTTTGTTTTACGTGTTGTATCCTTAAAATATTTGGGTGATTTGACTTACTTTGAATAAGTAGTTAGGATGGTATTTTTTTTTTTATGAGCTCCCTCTCTTCCTTTTTTTTTTGTTAGCTTTTGCCTCTTTTTTTTACGGTAAATAATTATGATAATCACGGTTGCTAAATGCAACCCTCATTTACTAAACATAACCCTTGAAAATACCCAACAATGCAACCTCATTTTACTAAACACAATCCTTTAAAAAACCTAAAATATCCCCTTTGCTCATAACTCCTTTCTCCCTCTTCCTATTCCTCTATCGTTTAAATTGGAAGGAAATTGCGTCCGATTTCGGAGGAAATTGCGTCCAGATTTCGGAGGAAATTGGTTATAAAGTGAAGCATGAAGCTTCATTCTTCTGTATATGTTTTTTCAAATTCTCTGCATTTTTTTTTTGAAATTTTCAATTTTCGTTCTTCTGTATTTTCTTTCCTTGCATTTTCTTTCAAACTTTATGTGTTTTTCCCAGATTTGGGTCTTATATTTTTCCAATTTCCCATGATTATACTGTAAACTCAAGGATTACAAAAATACGTTAAAACCCATATTATTAACAAGAAAATGGGAAAAGAAAAGAGAAAGTTTTTGCTGAGGATGAGACTTAGAAATGGGCAATTTAAGAACAAGTTGGGTTTTCTTAGAAATAGGGGAGTAAAGAATGAAAATCTTCAGTCTTTAATTTGAGTTTTCAGGGGATTTTGGGTTTTTCTGGTGGTTTGCAACAATGAGGCGAATATAGGAATTATGAAGAATAACACAAGATTTAACGTTAGCATTATCTTCAAGAATTTTGCCATTAAAATTAAGAGTTTGATGAGAAATGGGTATTTCTTTGTATTTCTGAATCTGCTCCTAAATTTATAACTGTCAAAATAGCCTATATCAATGGTGAATTTATGTCCTTTATGTGTCTCCAATGTCACAAACTCGTTTCTTTTAGTTAACTTTCTGCATTTTTCTTCTAAATTGGTTACTACCGTCGAGCAAGAAAGAAACAGTTGAGTTGGAACCCAAGCAAAGCATTACAACAATCTACTTTCAATCTACCCCTCAAAAGAAAATCTACTTTCAATCTACCCCTTAAAAGAAAATCTACTTTCAATCTACACATCATCAATATCTATCGCAGTGTTTCAGGAAGCTAGATGGGAAAAATATCTGAAATAGAAATTGCTGCCACAAATTAATACAGAGCTGGGTGTTTGTCATCCATTGACCAGTAAGCAAGCATGAATAGATACCACATGGCTTTGATGTCCTTGTCCAAGATTAGGCACTGTGATTCCTAATGAACAAAGTTAATAAAGCAAGCAGGTGACTTTATAGCTTAACTCTTCCAAGCAGTACATGGACTCATTGGATTATCGTCAATTGAGTATCAAATCCAAATTTGTTGATTAGGTTTTATTGTAATTTATGTTTCTCTAACTGTGGAGAGGAGGAGATAATATGTTTTAAGAGAGAAGGTTTTTTTTAGAGAGGATATGAATATGAGGATTTTTAGGGTTGCGTTTAGTAAAGTGGGGTTGCGTTTAGCAACCGCGGTATGATAACTATTGTTGATTTTTTGTGTGTACACTCCACCAAACACTATATTGAACGTTATAAAAGGATACTTATTGCCTATTGGTCTTAGAAAGCGTTCAAAGCATGTCTTCTTCATCATTTATAATTATTATTGTTGTTTTTGTTGGGAAACCATTTTACGTACAAAATATTAAAACTTCTTGAAATGTACTTATTAAATCTTATCCACTCGATAGGTTTAGTGGTAATTCGAAGGTGAAAGCGACTACAATGGTGACAAAGTGTTCCAAATGACGGTGTTAGTTATCGGCAATGGGACCACTGACAAAGGAATGGTGAGAGATGCAAAAGACGAGGGAAAATAATGGAGTGTCATGGTATTGGTTGGTTTCTTATTATATTCTATCTACCAGGGGTTGGTGTAATTTATTGGTATTGATTGTTCGGCAATGCTAGATGTAGTTGTAAATGCCAGTTGTGAGAGTAGCTAGTACTCCCTCCTTTTCATTTTAATTACTCACTTAGAGCTGATCAACTCCAGCCCGGCCCGGTCCGGTTTTTGGGCGGGTTTGGGCAGTTTTTTTGGGCCCGGTCCGGCCATTTTTTTTTTGGTCGGGCTTTGGACAAGCCAAAAAAACACTTTTTAGTCTAAATTTTGGGCCCGACCCGTTTTGGCCTCAAAAGCCCGCTCGGCCCGGCTCGAAATACCGGGCTTTGGGCACAAATTTTTGGCCCGGATTTGGGCCCGGCCCGCACAATGGGCAATTTTTTTTTTTGCGCGGCCCGGCCCGGCCCATGATCACCTCTATACTCACTTCACTTTGGGGGATAACTAATGAGAAAGTGCAAAAGTATGAGAGAGAAACTGAAAAGGTGGAGAGAGAAATTGAAAAGAGAGAGAGAGAAATTAAAAAGGGGGTTAAAATATTAAAAAGTGGACGACATGGGTGGAAAAAGAGGAGAGAGTAGATGTGACATATTACCAAAAATATAAAAAGCAACAGTGTGTAGATTAAAAAGAAACGGACCAAAAAAGAAAGCGTCTAGATTAAAATAAACGGAGGGAGTAGCTCTTAGTGGTTAGTGTGTAGCTGTTAGTTGTCAAAGTAACGGTATAAAATATTGATGTTCGGTGAAATAAGCTGTTAAATTAGTTGTTTACAAATAATTAGTCAATGTAAATCGAACAAAACTTTAATTCAAAATTAATAAACTATTAACCAGTATCTCAAAAGCTACAAAATTTAGCTTTTGACAACCACAATTAAAACACTACTTCGATCACTAAATGGTACCTACACCACTACCTAACTAAACAATCAAAACACTAAACATTACCTTAAAAAATTGCGGCGAACAAGTCCTTAATGTCAAGTATCAACTATAGAAATTTTGGTTTTGTAAAATGAAAATTTGTAATAAAAGATCTTGTAAGACACATTTGATCAAGTTTTTGTCATTAGATTTCAGCTAAAAAGTTAAATTTTGAGTCATTAAACCATTCCTTTTTTATCCCCCTTTTTATGCATATGATTTTGGTTAACAATTTTTTTTAGATATATGTGAGTACGTGACTTACATGCACAAAAAGGGAGGAAAAAAGTGAAGCTCAATAACTAGAGATTCTACTTTTTATATGGGATCTAAAAACAAGATATATTTGGATAAAACTTCCTCCGTTCTAAAATAAATGAAACATTTACGATTTTCGGCCTTTCAAAAGAGTGAAACGTTACCTTATTTAGTATTCACTTCTCTCTATCTCTCTCCTCATCACATGGGTCCCTTTTTTTTTTTTCTCTCTATCTCTCTCCTCTTCTAAATCCATATGTCAAGGCCCTACGTTTCATTTAAAACATAACGGAGGAAGTATATGATTTAGGTGATAAAAAAAGTTATTTTTTTCACAAACGATAAAAAAATATAAGAAGCTTTTAACAAATTTTAAATTTACATGTTTGATTTTCTTTTTAGCTTTTTCATTTCCAATGGAGGGTAACTTGGCAATGTTTTGTAAGCAACATCGTCAGTATAGACATGAAGAAAATCGTGAAGTTTGCATTATATAAAACATAGTTGGAAGGGGAGTGCGGGTGTTAGCAATAGATGTTACCTGCGTAACGACTTTGATAGTGGGGGGAGACTTGTAATATCCCCATCCTTTTTAATCTACCCAAGAACGATAATATTAATATATGTTTATTTTAAACTTTAGGCTTTTAATTAGAAAAACTTTAATTCTATGTTTATAGTTACATGAAGTCTGAGTCAAATATATTTTTGACATAATGTCCTTAATTCGGTGAATCATATCATACTTGGTGTTTAAACATGTACTTTAAGTCATAAAAGATCCATCATTAATAATATAATTATCCTTACTTACAGTGACTTATAAATAATAAAATAGTGATCACTAAAACAATTTAATTAACATTAATTTCTTATTATATATATACCATCGTTATTATAACTTAATTTAAACAATAAGAACTTGCCACGAATATTAATTGAGTATGAGCAATTGGTTATTCAGTGAGCATATAGTATAAATTAGTACTTATAAACGCAAGTTTTATACAATTAAGTGAAGTAATTAAGCTAAATTTTGTATATTAATACTAGAGTTGAAGAATTAGATTAATCACCCTTCATATTCATTTTATTATAAGCATAGTCAATTAACTAATTAGCATGCATTAACATATTTAATTCTTTTTAGCATAACTAAATAATTAACAAACATAATAAGACCATGGAAGTAAGTTACTATTAGGAATTGCGTAGCTATCTTAGCATACACTGAGGCCAATATGAAGAAAGTATTTATAACATAGAGGACCTATGGTAACCAGTAACATAAACGAAGCAGGAATGGAGGACGTAGGGGAAACAGTGGTGGTGCGTTGGTGGTCGGAAGTTAAAACCATGAGCTTGCTTGTGGATGGTTATAGCAAAAATCATGAATAGAAAAAGCCTGATTTTCCTTTTCTCTCTTTGGCTTGGTTGCCGTTGAAGAAGAAGAGAGGTGGGACTTGGGCGTAAGGAGTAGTCAACATTTCTGATTTTGTTATACTACGTGCCTGTTCTCCCACTTATTTTCGCCC